>OZ024762.1:7482793-7612793 GCA_964016885.1 Eledone cirrhosa
ATGTCTTACCATATGCCCCACTCTGACCTCACCTACTAAAAAAGGAGTCTGTTATGCCTTACCATACACCCTCTTCCCCGACACCACTCACTAAAAAAAGGCTCTGTTATATCTTATCATATACCCCCCCCCCCCCTCGTAACACCAACCACCAAAATAGGGGTCTGTTGTCTTACTATCGGCCATTTCCCCAACACCACCCTCTAAAAAAAGGGCTCTTATATCTTACCACATTATCTGTCTGTTGAGGTTGATTGTGTATTTTATCTCCGACATGGTGAACTTTGTTCTGATTGGCTGTCGGTGGAGGTCTGTGGACTGTTGATTGGTCGACAGTGTCACCAATTTGATTATGATTGGTCAACTGAGAGAGGACATTAACCTCTTTATTCTTCTTCTTCTCCGCCTCCTTCTGCTCCAACTCCTCCACTGCTACTTCATCTTCATCTTCTTCTGTTTCCTCTTCTTCTTTTTCCTCTTCTGTTTCTGGAAGAAGTGGAATAAATATGAACAAATAATTGTTTCTACTTTTGACACAAGGCCAGTGTATTACTGGTACTTTATTTAATCGACCTCGTAAGGATGAAAGGCAAAGTTAACCTCGACGGGATTTGAACTCAGAATGGCAAGGGCCGTAACTCTATGCGTCAAAGCATGGTGTCCAACCCTCTACCGAAACTGCCAAAATGGTTTCTGATTTAACCCCTTAGTTACCAACCCAGCCCAAACCGGCTCTGGTTCTATGAAATAAAATCACCTCGCCTAGAGCACTAAATACCCAGACACACATTGGTGGCTAGCCTGGGATACTAAATACCCAGGCACACATTGTAGGGTTAGCCTGGGGTACTAAATACTCAGGCACATGTTATAGGGCTAACCTAGGGTACTAAATACCCAGGCACACATTGTAGGGTTAGCCTGGGGTACTAAATACCCAGGCATATGTTATAGGGTTAACCTAGGGTACTAAATAACCAGGCACACATTGTAGGGTTAGCCTGGGGTACTAAATACCCAGGCATATGTTATAGGGCTAACCTAGGGTACTAAATATCCAGGCAAACACTGTGTAGCCAAAGATGATAAATACCCAGGTGCTACTTCTGCAGACACCTGGGTATACATTGTAAGGCAGAAAATAAAAAAGTAACCATAATTCTACTAACGTTTACGAAACTCCTCGACCAATTGTTCATGAAAAACTGTATTGAGATGATCTAGTGACCCAACCTTCTCTTGGTAATGGTCAGCATTTTCTAGAACATTCTTCTGCTGTTCTTGTGAATCAACCAAGCCCCTGTAAGAAAATAGAACCTTGAAAATAAATTCACGTAAAAAAAAACAACAACAAAAATGCTTAAGTCTATTTTTTTTAGAATTGTACAATGATACATAAGTGTGGAATGACTGTCTTAAAGGAATTAGAACACAAATGAATTTAGTTGTAGCTGCTCGCAGAAACATCTAGAATGTTGCTGTACCTTGAGTGGTGTGTTGTCTCCACTGTGTTAAAGTAATTAATCCTTTACCATTTACATTACTCTATATATACTATTGTATTTTCACAGTAAAGGCTTTACCTCACATAACATTTACATTACTCTATATATACTATTGTATTTTCACAGTAAAGGCTTTACCTCACATAACATTTACATTACTCTATATATACTATTGTATTTTCACGGTAAAGGCTTTACCTCACATAACATTTACATTACTCTATATATACTATTGTATTTTCATGGTAAAGGCTTTACCTCACATAACATTTACATTACTCTATACATACTATTGTATTTTCATGGTAAACACTTTATCTTACATAATATCAAATCTATGAGATTTTGATATTATCTAATTTGAGAACAATACCTTAACCTAAGTATGAGCAGCAGTTACAGCCAGTTTGAACAGAAAGAAGTGAGAGAATTCTGGCCGGATACGGCTAGTTTAAATACTAAAGGGTTAAAGTGATTAAGACCACAAATGATACTGCAAGCAGCTACTCGCAGAAACATCTAGAATGTAACTGTACCTTGACTTATGTGATGCCAAATCCTTGCCAAAACTTTCCTTCTCATTTGTTTTCAAGTCATTAATCTTTGACTGTGTTTCCCTCTCATAGTTCTTCAGTTTTTCTCTTTCATCAAAATATTTCTTCTCCAAAACAATCTTCTCAGCCTAACAAGAAACAAGAGAGCTTATATATATTTAATTATGTAATAAACAACACAATATAATTATTCCATTACCCAAGGTTTCTCGAAGTTAGACGATTCTAACAGAAGCATCTGATATCACTCATCAGAAGGAACCTTTATTTTGTGTGTGAGTATATATATATATATTTCTATATCTGTGAAGGCACATGGCTTAGTGGTTAGAGTATTGGGGTTCAATTCTCAGACCGGGTGATGTGTTGTTTCCTTGAGCAAGACACTTTATTTCACATTGCTCCAGTTACTCAGCTGTAGAAATGAGATGATAGGACTGGGGTTCCTATCATTCCACTGCAAGGTGGTCGTGGAGGCGCCACCGTAAAAAGCACCCAGCCCTCACTGTAAATGAGGTTGGTGTCAGGAAGGGAATCCAGCTGTAGAAATCAAGCCAGAATCAGTTCCCGTATAAGCAAGACAAGGTCAGACGACTGGAAACGGCTCACAACAGGACAACCCGTCTAACGCATGCTAGCGTGGAAGAACGGACGTAAAACAGTGATGATGATGATGATGATCTATTCAAACAGAACTTAAAACCATAATTTTTTTTTTTTTGGATATGTCACTATTTATAAAACAACTTTTGTATTTTATCTGATGAGAGCGTACTAAAAAATTTTGGTACCCTTGAAATATATATATAATAGAATAAATATGGCTTTATAAAGATAGTTTCCATTTATTAATATAAATGATATCGCTCTCTCTCTATATATACATATACACACACACACACGGGTAGACTGAAAAGTTCATAGGCTGACTATGAATTCGTTTCCAACAGTTCATAACGTCAAAGCTAGATGGGGTTACTAGTTTATTGATGTGACGTTTGTCAATGAAAATAGTCATTTTACTGGGGAAAAAAGCCAGCAAGACAACTTTATCTGTGTAAATTATACACGGCAGTCAACAGGTTGATGTGGCCTTCCCCAAGAACCAAGAGTTTTTCTCACCTTTAATACTCTTAACTGTTCTTTCAGGTTAGTACAGTCATCTTTATGATGTAGCAACTCCTGCTGAAGGTGCTGGTTTTCGAGTCGTAGGGTTTCCATCAATTCATTGTCAACCTGTAAATTAGAAGTAAAGAACTTTATGAAATCACCTGCTGCACCAATCCAGGAGTTTTGCTTTTTATTGTTTTGCCCAGTCCCACTTTAACCCTTTAGCATTTAAACCAACCATATCCGGCCAGAATTCTCTCACCTGTTTCTGTTCAAACTGGCCGTAACTGGTCACTCATACTGATGTTAAGGTATTGTTAACAAACCACACCCCATCTACCCACCCCCTACCCAGATATATACCCAGGTATCTACGCCTCTACCCAGGTATTTACCCACCCCTATCCAGGTATATACCCACCCTACCTATATATATATATATATACCTAGGTATCCCATTGTAAAGTGGACGTGGAGGTTGCCATGGAAAAAAGCACCCAGCACTCACTGTAAATAAGGTTAGTGTTAGGAAGGGCATCCAGCTGTAGCAATCAAGCCAGAATCAGTTCCCGTATGAGCAAGACAAGGTCAGCCGACCGGACACTGCCCACAACAGGACAACCCATCTAACCCATGCTAGTGTGGAAGATGTATCTATCCAACACTACCCAGATATCTAGTCACAACTAACCTTCATTCTAGCAGCCTGATCCTCTCTAGATTGTTCCAGCTCCACTTGCAAGCTTTTGATGGCCGCTATCCTCGTATTGACATCAATCCTCAAAGCTATTACAGCTCTCTTGAGAAGGTCATCAGATTTACCGAAGTCCCTGCAATGAAAGAGAAACTACAGTTCACAGACAATTATCTCTTTCGATACCATATTTCTAGTTAAAGACACTGCTTAGGAATTCCCAAATATTTCTGAAAATAATCAAGAATTTAGGGTGATTTAATAACATGATTAATCTTCTCATTAGTAAGAGCGGTGGATTGACAGTATCGGTAGAGGGTCGGACGCCATGCTTTGCAGAAAAGAGTTATGGCCCTTTATGGTCTGAGTTCAAATCCCGCCGCGGTTAACTGTCTTTCATCCTTATGAGGTCGATAAAATAAAGTACCAGTAATACACTGGGGTAATTGCTGGCCTTGTGCCAAAAGTAGAAACAATTATTAAGTTGGTGTTTAGAACATAACTTAACAAAGGTTCTTAAATAAAATTATGATGAAAGGTTTTTAAATAAATATAAACATTTTAAATCTTTCAGTACCATATTTCTAATGAAAGACACTGTTAATTGTTCAAATCCTAGGAGACAAGCGGTAGTCAGTCTCTTAGCAACAACAGGAGAATATGTAGTTTTGATTGATTGTATGAGAAATCATCACCACCATCACTATCACCATCACCACCACCAATATCACCATCACTATGATCATCACCACCATCACCACCACCACCACCATCACCCCCACCATCATCATTATCACCACCACCACCACTACCACCACCATCATTTATCATCCATTTGATGTAAAGACAGAATTGAGATGTTTAACTAGACACGTCAAATCATGTATAAGAGCTGTCGCACCATCTGTGACACCCTACCATGACCCCCACCACCAACTACAATAATGTATATACTTACACCAAAGCGTCACTCTGTTCTTTAATCAAATCATTAAGTTTATAAATCTCCTGTTCTCCGTCTTGTCTCAATCTCTCAGATTCTTCAATATTGTTGGCTAGTTTCTCATTTACAGCTTCCAAATCCTGAAATATCGTTTTACAACATCAACATTATAATTACCTCACAACACAATATCTCAGCCACCTCACAACACTACTTTATTGTTACTTCACAACACATTATAGCTACCACACAACACTACATTACAGTTAATTCACAATAGATTATTGTTACTTCACAACACATTATAACTACCACACAACACTACATTACAGTTAATTCACACTACATTATTGTTACTTCACAACACATTATAGCTACCACACAACCCATTACTGTTACCACACAACACTATATTACAGCTACCTCACAACACACTATCGCAGCTACCTCACAAGACTACATTATATTTACATCAAAACACTATATTATATCGCAGCTACCTCACAAGACTACATTATATTTACATCGTGGATTGGCAGTATCGTTAGAGGGTCTGACGCCATGTTTTGCAGCAAAGAGTTACAACCCTTTATGGCCTGAGTTCAAATCCCGCCGAGGTTAACTTTGCCTTTCATCCTTACGGGGTCGATAAAATAAATACCAGTAATGCACTGGGATAATTGCTGGCTTTGTGCCAAAAGTAGAAACAATTATATTTACATCACAACACAATATTCTATTTAACAAACAAAGCCAAACAAAAGCCCACAGAGAGGTACGAAGTGCGAGTTACTAGGAAGCAGCTATTTACCGAACATCTGTCTTGAAGAGTCTGGTATTCAGAATTAACGGAATCAAAATCTTCCTCGAGGATGTCCTTCTGTTCTTGAACAACTTTCAACTGATTTTCACATTCTGTTAGCTTTTCTGAAAGTTGTTGGACCTCCAGTTTTCTCTCTCCATCTTTGCTGTTGTTAGATTTATGGTATTTCTCCATCTTCTGCATCTTGCGCAGGAACGATTTGTGAAGTTGCTCGTGTTCAGATCTTAGTTGAGCTGCCTGGAAGGTTTATTTAAAGAGGAAAGAGAGATAGAGATAGGTCAGATAAATAGAACGACAAAATACAGAACAGAACAAATTTTTTCACCTTTTAAGCACTGAGAATATATGCAGGTGACATGACAAAAAGCTCCCACTGTAAAGTGGTCGTGTAGGTGACACAACAAAAAAGTCCCCGGCCCAAACTGTAAAATAGTAGTGCTGGTGACATGACAAAAGGCCACCAATACCTGCTGTAAAGTGGTTGTGTAGGTGACACAACAAAAAGTCTCCAGCCCAAACTGTAAAATAATAGTGCTGGTGACATGACAAAAAGCCACCAATACTCACTGTAAAATGGTTGTGTAGGTGTCACAACAAAAAGCACACAGTATTCACTATAAAATGGTCGAATAGGTGTCACGACAAAAAGCACCCAGTACTCACTGTAAATGTGGTTGGTGTTAGGTGCCATAAGAACCCACACTGTAAAATAGTAGTGCTGGTGCCATGACATAATGCACCCAGTACACTCTGTAAACTGGTAGAGGTGTTGCTATGACAAAGTGCTCCCAGTCCACTCGATAAGGTGATAGTGATGGTGCCATCATAAAATAAACCAAGTACAATATGTAAGGTGGTAGTGATGGTGCCATAACAAAATGTACCCAGTACAAATGGATGGAGTTGGGAAAATGTAGCCATAGTATTCTACATAGAATTGTCCAACCCATGCTAGCATGGAATGCACGTGTGGTCCCATAACTCCTGAGAGAGTTGTAGGGGTACTGTATTGACACACAGCGTTTCTAAGGCGTTTTGAAACCTGACGGAGCCAGCATGTAATAACAGGTGTGAAATAAATGATGATTAAGTATGGTTCTCACCTTTGATTTAAGTTTTGTCATCTCTTTCTCGTGAACTTCCTCTAAGTTTTCTTTCTCTGCAGTGAGTTTAGCAACTTGGGTTTCAAGAGTTAGTGTCTGGCGAAAAAAAATATTTTAACCCTTTAGCATTTACCTTACTCTATATATACTATTGTATTTTTGTGGGGTAAAGGCTTTATCTTACATAATTATCTCACATAATATCGAATCTATGAGATTTCGATGTTATTTATTTTGAGAACAATACCTTAACGTCAGTATGGGTAGCTAGTTATGGTCGGTTTGAACAGAAAGAGGTGAGAGAATTCTGGCTGGATATGGCCGGTTTAAATGCTAAAGGGTTAACCCTTTTGTGAAAATATTTCTAATGAAATACACTGACTGAATCACAATTAATTAATGAAGAATTTGAGGCCTTCTCCTCTTCGCCAACTTATTCTTAAGAGGATCATGGGGGCCCGAGTCCTCAAACACTCGTTCCAGCAGGTCCTGTCAGAAGCAACCCTCTCCAACTGATCCGGCTGGATCCCCAAACAATACCAGCCAAGCTCATGGATGTTATCCAACCATCCTGTTAGGGGTTTACCTCTGGTTCTTCTGTTGGTTGGTTTTTGCCTGTAAAATCTGTCCAGTGATTCTTTCCTGAGACATTCTAACCACATGTCCATAGTATCAGAGCTGTGATCTCTCAATTCGGAGAAGTAGTGGCTCTACCTGGAGTGACTCTCTGATCTCAGAGCTACATTACTCCAAAGGCCCTTTGGAGGAACCCCATTTCAGCCTATGAACTTCAGAAAAGGTTCTTTTGTTGTGAAAAACTTTAATATTTAATGTCATGCAATCACAGCACCTGTCTTCTACTTTCCAAGAATGTCTTGCTAATGTGGTCTCATGTGGTTCAGGACATTAAGAATGAAGGTCAAACAGAACTGACTGACCTTTTTGGAATTCTCATCAATATTTAATCTCTGTTGTTGACATTCCTGGTTCTTCTTTTCGAACTGTTTATGGACTTTTCTCATTTGTTGTTTCAGGCCTGTCTCTCTGTTTTTCACTTTTATTTCAATATTTTGCACCAAATCTCGTAATTCTTGTTCACACGACCTCATCAAAGTTCCTCCGACAGGAAGCCTGGAAAGAAAGAGGAGTAGAGGAGAGAATATAAGAATTCCACGTAGCAGATGTGAAAAATTCCATGTGACTTATTTACCATATCTTGCTTTAAGCCTGAAATACTGAGCCCTATGTATATTAGTTTTATAATAGTATATTTTGGCTCGCGGCTGAGTGGGTAGCGAATAGGATTCACAATCGTGAGGTTGTGAGTTCGATTCCCGGACCGGATAATGCGTTATGTCCTTGAGTAAGACACTTTATTTCACGTTGCTCCTTCTACCCGGAGTTGCGAACGATAGATAGTATTAGCAATTGGAAAGACCAGTGGAAACATTGTTTCCTCGGTCTGATTTGACGAAAGTCAGTCGACTCCTGTCTATATATATACAGTCTTCTATGAATTGATATAGCTAAAACAATAGAAATATCCAGTAAGCAACTTACAGGTTTTCATTTTTTAAGTCTATCCACAGACCTTGAGAATAAACTTCTTTATCAGCCATAATTCTTGGTTTGCTGTCATCTGATTAAACTAGAAACTTCTTTCACTCTTCAAGATATTTATCTGAAAAACAAACAAACAAAATTCCAAATTTTAATAAACTTTTTAACCTTTTCCTTGTCATATTTCTAATTAAAAAAACACTGCTTCTGATTTTTAACTAATTTCGAAAAAGGAAAAAAAAAAAGAATTTTTTAGGATGGTGTGAGGTTTAGTAATATAACTATCCTTTTCTTTTCTTATTTGTTATATTATGAAGTCAGTTATATTTGTAACGTTATTTATACAACTGTGAATATAATTTCTGTATATTCTTTCTGATTATAAAACTAGTGTTTGGAACATAACTTAACAGAGGTGCTTACATGATGGAAGGTTTTTTGATTGAATATATACACTTTAAAATACATTTTTGTATCATGGAATTAAAGGTGGTTCCAGGCAGTTTGATATCAAGTGAGTATATATATATATATATATATATATATATATATATATATATATATATATATCATCATCATCATCATCATCATCATCATCATCATTTTACGTCCGCTTTTCCCTGCTTGCAAGATATATATATATATAATAATAATAATGAAATTATTATACAGTGCTCAGGTGCACTACAACTCATCAAAGGTGCATGTATAGTACATAGAATAATATACAAATGTCAGGGAAGTGAATAGTTTATGAGTCATGATATACATGTGTGTATGGAGGGGGAATATTAGGTTTCGTGTTGGCGAATCTCAGGAAGCATTGAGGTTTTAAAGGATGCTGTGTCTCGACAGCTAACTACTGATGCAGGTAGTTTGTTCCATGGAGGTCTTAAAGGATGCAGTGTCACGACAGCTAACAACCGATGCAGGTAGTTTGTTCCATGCTTCAGCAACTCTGAGCGTGAAAACATGTTTCCAAAAGTCATGGGAGCTGTGCTGTTTTCTAACTTTGTGGGCATGCCCACGTGTGTTAGACACATGGAAATCAAAAAGGTACTCAGAGTTGTTGTTGTCAAGATGGTTAATAATTTTGTCAGTGTTTACCAAGTCAGTTGCCAGACGTGTGAGATTCAATGTACCCATGCCCAGGGAAGCAAAGCGTTCAGAGTATGGTAGATGCCTGATGGAGGGTATTCGCTAGGATGCACGTCTCTGAACAGTTTATATGTGTGTGTGTGTAGAAATCCGTAGATGAAATGTCAAGAAAAACAGTGCTCAATCTGTTGCAAAAAAGCTTATTTAGTATAAACAAAGTTTATATATATATATAAACAATGAGTTATATTATATTTTATCTGACGAAAGCGTACTTAAATATTAGTACCCTTGAAATACGTATAATAAAATAAATATGGTTTTGTAAAGATATTTTCCATTTATTAATATTGTTGATATTATATATATATATATATATATATATATATATAAGCAGAAGGGATATTCAATTTGTTGGTAATTCAACAAAATATAAATGTTTAGAACTGATTCAGAGCACTCGACAGTTTTTATATATATATATTTTATATATATAATATATATATATATATATATATATATAGATAGATTTATATATATATATATATATATATATTATATATATATAGATTTTTTATATATATATAGTTTATATATATATATGAGAGAGAGAGAGAGAGAGAGAGAGACCGTCAGTTTTATGATAGATACCTTTAGAAATACCAATCGAAGACGAAGATCAAATAAGATCGAAATGAATCAATGAATTAGTTAAAAACCCAGTAAATTCTTCAGTAAATTTCAATCGAAATAAATTATAACTATTCAAACATGTTTTGTTATGAGTCTTTTTATATGTTTGGCAGAGAAAGAAACACCGAAAATAGGTGATTATTTTAAACTACAATATAATTAATATCTTTAACGAACAAACATCTTTTAATTAGATTTTGTCATGGATACCGACTCCGACCCTTCAACACACCTACCAAAACATTGTCACTCAGTGTTGTGTTTTAACCATTAGCTCAGCAAAACCTGTTAGGACATGTTAACCAATATCTGAATAGACGTGGCAGATTTTGGTATATCATATTTATATATATATAGAAATGGCTTCTACAGGGCTAGAAGTATTTCATTCGGGAGAAATCATCAGGAAGCCCTTTCATCCGTGCTTCCTGATGATTTCTCCCGAATGAAACAGCTCTAGTCCTGTAGAAGCCATTTCTATATATTGAGTACCTTACTTACTGTGGTTACCCCCGATTGAACCCGTTAATATATATATATATATAGAGAGAGATAATTATTTATACTAAACTCGTCCTATGGACTGAGTGCTTTACCAAACTTTTACTACAGTATATATATATAATATACGGGTGTATATGTATACATATATATATATATATACGGGTGCCTAGAAGCGTCGGGTGGTCCAGGATTTGTGGGGGTACCTGTTTCGCCCCAGGGTAGTCCACCGCCCACCTATTGGGAAATTTATTTTATGTTTATACAGTTTATATTATATTTTCATTGTTAAATTAGTCTTGCCATTGTGCACTTTTACTCGAGCTTATTGTAAACCCCACAGCCCCTGTCTTTGTATTGTCCCCTACACGTCGGCCCTTATGGCCAATAAATGAAAAAGGGTCGGGCGCCATGTTTCCCAGCATAGTTACGTCCCGAGTTCAAATCCCGCCGAGGTTAACTTTGCCTTTCATCCTTACGGGGTCGATAAAATAAAGTACCAGTAATGTACTGAGTATTTGCTGGCCTTGTGCCAATAGTAGAAATAATAATAATTATTATTAGTAGTAGTAAAGATTGAAATTTAAGCAAAGAATTTCTGCTTTCGCCCTTTTACGGGATCTTCTGAAATAGTTACAGAAGATCCCGTAAAAGGGTGAAAGCAGAAATTCTTTGCTTAAATTTTAATCTGTACTAATAATATTTGCTTTACGGGTTTATATATATATATATATATATATATATATATATATATATATATATACAACCCTTACCGAACCCTCGGATTTTTTGATCTTCGTAATTATTATTACTATAATTATATATATATATAATTATATATATATATAATTATATATATATATATATATATATATATATATATATATATATATAGAGAGAGAGAGAGAGAGAGAGCGAAGGTGAAGTAGAAATAGCATGGAAAATATATTTTAGGGTCTGTTTTTCTTTTTTTTCACTTTCTTTCATTCGTCAAAGTGACATTATTGATGTATGTTAGAGCAGAAATAAAATAAAACATCGGAATACTCACAGATCTCCATTATTTTATTTAATATATACATACATATATTATATTATATATATATATACATACATATATTACATATATATTATATACATATATATATATCAATAAATTAAAGTTTTAGTTCTTTCTTTACAAACTCAAACATGTCGCTTATTTATCCATCGTCAGAATGAAATTATTATTTCTTTAGTTGATTTACCACAAAAAAGTGAAAAAAATAAAATAGATATTATGTTTTTAAAATGATTTGCCACCAAAATATTTTGGGAAAAAAAAAATGTCAACAACCCAGCTGGTGATAGAAACTTCCGGTTCCGGTTGTGTTAACCGGAAGTTAGTCTATTGTTATTATCTATTACGTTAGTGGGAGTTTCTTCTCTCATCATCTGTAGTTTTATATAAGGTGTAAACACTCAACATATACACACTGTTGAAGTATATATATATATATTTAGTGTATGTATATATATGAGAAAATATGTTTAATTTATTAAAAGACGAACACAAGGAGCATCTAAAATTCTTAACTAATGTTGATGCTGAAGGTAATATCTTATTATTATATGTTCACCTATTCTCGACAGGGTCGTGGGGGCAGAGTCCTCAAACACTCCTTCCAGTGGGTCCTGTCAAGTAACTGTCTCCAACTGATCCGACTTGATCCCCAAACGAGACCAACCAAGCTCATGTATGTTATCCAACCATCTTGCTCGGGATCTACCCCTGAATCTCCTGCCAGTTGGTTTTGCCCGTAAAATCTGTCCAGTGATTCTTTCCTGAGACATTCTAACCACATGTCCATAGCATCAGAGCTGTGATCTCTCAATTCAGAGAAGTAGCAGCTCTACCTAGAGTGACTCTCTGATCTCAGAGCTACAAATCTGTCCAGTGATTCTTTCCTGAGACATTCTAACCACATGTCCATAGCATCAGAGCTGTGATCTCTCAATTCAGAGAAGTAGCAGCTCTACCTAGAGTGACTCTCTGATCTCAGAGCTACAAATCTGTCCAGTGATTCTTTCTTGAGATATTCTAACCACATGTCCATAGTATCGGAGCTGTGATCTCTCAATTCAGAGAAGTAGCCGCTCTACCGGGAGTGACTCTCTGATCTCAGAGCTACAAATCTGTCCAGTGATTCTTTCCTGAGATATTCTAACCACATGTCCATAGTATCAGAGCTGTGATCTCTCAGTTCAGAGAAGTAGCGGCTCTACCTGCAGTGACTTTCTGAGCTACACACTTCGTATTCTTTTATATATATATATATATATGTGTGTTATATATGTTCTTGTCTGATGACTGTGGTAAACAGTCGAAACTCCACAGTAATAAGACTCACTATTTAGCCTGAATAAAAATGAATATTTAAAATCTACTTCGGTATTGAGTACTCCTTTCTCTCAGCCGCCAACCACATACGTATTTACGGGCCCAGCTCCATGTAACCAGTAGAGCACTCTCGATGCTTGGAGATGTGGCTAATACTTCAATCATTAGACTGCGGTCATACAGGAGCACCGTCTTGATTTAGTCGATCATATTAATCCCGGTATTTTGTGAGGGTTTTTTTCAGATCTGGTATATATAGATATATTATCGATCTTTTTGTTAATCGAACCGCGAAGTTACCTGGACATAACCACAGACCAAACACACACACATTTTTGTGTGTATTATATGTATAAGGTTCCTAGCAATAATTAATTGATTATATATATGTATGTATATACACACGCTTATATATATATACATACGTCTATATATATATACACACGTATGTATATACACACATATGTATGTATTTAATAGTTAAAGTTACTAATGTATTAATATTTTCAATTGCAGTTGTTGGGGAGTTCTGTCGTATCTCCTTACAGTTCATAAAAAATGGTCCCAATACAAAGGTTTACCAAAGTGCAGCACGTAAGTTGAAATTCTTTCTTATTAGCAGAATCGGTAGAGTGTCAGACAACATGCTTTGTGGCATAGAGTTACGGCAATTTACGTTCTGAGTTAAAATCTTGCCAACGTTAGCTTTGTCCTTCATCCTTTCCGTAGAATTTAAAGTTGGTGAACATCATCAAAATATTGACCTTGAATGTAAGCCGGCCACACAATTTTATGTCTAAGAAATGGGCAAAAACCTAAACCTTATTTACATAAAATATGAAGTTGGTGAAAATCCCCAAAATATTTACCTTGAATATAAGCCAATCCCTCTATTTTATGTCTGAGAAATGGGCATATTTACGTAGAATTTGAAGTTGGTGAAAATTGTCAAAATACTGACCTCAAATATAAACCTTCACCAGCTTATATTCGAGTAATTGTTATATAAAATAATGGATATATCTACTGAAATATTTTAAGCTTTTCAAATATCTTTCTTCAGAGAAACTTGATGTGGAAGCCAAAGTTGTCCAGCATGCTGTGGAAGGGTTAATGTACCTCCTCACTGAGACCTCAAGATTTATGGTAAGTGCTATTGTTTGGTTCTTTCAAGTTGACCATGTCACAAGAGGTATATTCATGGTGACTTTCCTCACTGAGACCACTCCATTTATGGATTAGACAAGATGTCCCGTTCTGAGACAAGTCGGGTCAGGTGACTGTGTCTTCCTCATACAGAACTGTTTCTAGCTTGGTTTCTACAGTTAGATGCACTTACTTACACCAACCACTTTACAGTGTGTACTGAGAGTTTTTTGTTGTGTCACCTACATGACCACATGACAGTGTGGACTGGGTGCTTTTTGTTGTGACACCTACACAATCTTTTTACAGTGGACTTTTTGTCATGACACCAAAATAACCACTTTACAGTGTGGACTGGGTTTTTTTTGTCACAACACCAAAACAACCACTTTACAGTGTAAACTGGTTGCTGTTTGCCATATATATATATTTTATATCATATTCTATTCTTTACAGGTACCTGAAGCTGAATATAAAGAATCCTTAAGTGTTCTTGGATTCCAAGATGACAAAATTGAGATTTTACTAAACATGTATCTGGAAAATAGAGGAAATATTCGGAACATTCTCTCGGAAATGTCTATGGATCTTCCTTATTATTCCGACCTAGAATGGCGCTTTGATGTTCAGGTGAGGAAATCTTTGACTTTTCTTTTCAATTTTGTGTATGTAGCTAGTAAGTGTGTGTGTGTATGTAGCTAGGAAGTGTGTGTGTATGTGTGTGTAGTAAAGAAGTTTGTGTATAATTACAGGTAGCTTGTCAATCAACAAAGCACAAGGTGTGACCAAACATTCCATTCAAATTTCTATATTTTCCTCCTCCTCCCCCATATCTCGTTACAGGTAGCTAGTCGTTCTCTGAAGGACCAAGTAATGCCAAACATTCTACTGAAACTCCACATAGAAGAAGACCATGAAATTACTACACACCACCTCCAGACAGACCCTGGGAACCTGGTTCATTTAACGAAGGAACTAGAGCGAGCGTTGGATGAAATGAAATCAAATTATAGTAGACAGATTGTTAGAAATATAGACTAAAGATCTGTTTACGCATCAGCAATTCTCTCTCTCTCTCTCTTTCTATATAGTTCAAGGAGACAGCAACAGAGGTACAAAAAGTCTTATTAGTTTCATGCTTTATATGGAGAAAGAGGAAAAAAAAGTTTGATGTGTCAGGGTTTAGCCCTCCTTCAGGATCACAATGGAGAAACAGAAAAAAAGGTCCATATATATCGTCTAAACCCATGCTAGCATGGAAGATAGACGTTAAATGATGATGATGATGATATATATATATATATAAAACAAATTTAAAATAGAAATGGCTTCTGGCTTCTACAGAACTAGAACTATCTCATTTGAAAGAAATCACCAGGAAAGCCCTTTCCTGATTCAGTGAATTACTGATATATATATATTTAATATAGGAAGCCTGATGATTTCTACTGAATGAAACAGTTCTAGTCCTGTAGAAGCCTTTCTATATTAAATATTTATACTCTGCTATGTATTGAGTACCTTACTTACTGTAGTTACCCCCGATTGAACCCAGGATAAACTTATATATATATATATATCAGTAATTCACTGAATCACACACACACATATATATATATATATATATAGTGTACTTCTCTTTGTCTATCTGCTTCAGTACAGTTTTGTCTCTGGACTAAACAATGCTTCATGATTCCTTGAAGATTTCTGTCATAAATCAAAGAACAATATCTAAAGAATATTTATTACAGAGAAAATCTGCTTCCAACAAACACACACATCTGTGTATATATGTTAAAAATAAAATTGAGATATTTTGACCAAATTTTCTTTCTTTATTTTGTCTGGACTTGTGCTTCGCAAACTAAGCTAAAAGACATACCAGTAATATCTTTGGTACACAAGAGAGATAAAAGATGTACCAGTAATATCTTTGGTACACAAGAGAGGTAAAAGACGTACCAGTAATCTTTGGTACACAAGAGAGGTAAAAGATATACCTTTTATGTCTTTGGTACACAAGAGGTGGGAGATAAAGATATACCAGTTATATCTTTGGTACACCAACTTAATAATAAGATCATTATATTACTAAATTTCTCAAAATTCTTTATTATTTGAAAACCATAGACAGTGTCTTTCATTAGAAGTATGGTAATGAAAGGGTTAATGACAGTGTATTTCATTAGAAATATGGTAATAAAAGGTTTAATGTGTATCACCTTAGAAAGGCTGCCCAAAATAGTGTTGTAAAAAAAAAAAGATTTGGTGTAAAACCAGCAGCATAGCTAATATATTATTTTGTGTGTGGTGAAGAACTCAATACCTGTCTCGGGCAGTATAAACTCTCGCTATGATACTGTGTAAAACTATTTCTTTTCTAAATAAGTAAAAATGAAAAAAACACTGTGACCCTAGAGCCTTTCCCTTCCTTTTCAGTTTTTAATTATTAATAGAAATATTTAGAAGTACAAAAAAAGAACAAGATTTAATATCAGAAAATATATTTTTTATTAAAGTCACATTTTTTCTGCTGTTGCTGCTGTCATACCATTATTTGTGAAATGTTATTGTTGTCACACGACTGTTTGTGAATCAAATATTAAAATATAAAATGAATATAATGGTGATTTCTAAAATATGATGCGACAGATTTGTGGGGAGTGGGAGACATTTGACAAGTAGGTTTTTTTTTTAGCTTTATCAATCAGAAAGATGAAAAGTTAACCCTTTAGCATTTAAACCGGTCATATCTGGCCAGAATTCTTTCACCTCCTTCTGTTCAAACCGGCTGTAACTGGTCATTCATACAGATGTGAAGGTATTGTTCTCAAAATAAATAATATAAAAATCTCATAGATTCGATATTATGTGAGGTAAAGCCTTTACTGTGAAAATACAATAGTATATATAAAGTAATGTAAATGTTATGCAAGATTTTATGTGAGGTAAAGCCTTTACTGTGAAAATACAATAGTATATATAGAGTAATGTAAATGATAAAGGGTTAAGTTACTTGTGGCAGTATTTGAAGTCAGCATGTCAAGGGAGGTAGCTCGGTACAGCAAGATATTTTTCTGGGGGTTCTGCCATTGTAGGGACTTAGGTTCCATGATATAAGTTAAAATGTTCAAATACTTTGTTAAAAAAAAAATAGTATTCACTTTTGGTAAAACTCAAAGTGATGGGAGCCCTTGGCAAAGAAAAGGTTAGGAACTACTGGTTTATATAAACTTCTGTTATCATATAACAAATATATGATTAAATAGAAGTACATATATATATATGATTAAATAGAAGTACATATATATAATGAATTAATTATTGCTAGGAACCTTATAAATATAATGCCAAAAATATATAATGAAAGAGAGAAGAAAAAACACCCCCAAAAAGCCATCAATTCACCACTAAGTGCATCAATTGGTCACATCACAAGGGTGATTGGAAAATTTTGGGACAAGTCACACTACAGCATTACTGTGGATGATGGTGAGGCTAAAGTGCTGAAACAACCAAGTACCCTCACCAGGAGTATCAAATGATATCTTGGTAAGGGCGGGTGATGGCGAGGCTACAGTGCTGAAACAATTAAGTATTCTTGTTAGGAGCATCAAATGATATCTTGGTAAGGCCGTGTGATGGCGTGGCTAAGGTGATGAAACAACCAAGTACCCTCACTAGGAGAATTACATGACACTTCTGGAAGGCCGGGTGATGGCGTGGCTAAGGTGCTGAAACAATCAAGCACCCTCACCAGGTGTCTCAAATTATATCTTGGTATGGCGAGGCTAAGGTGCTGAAACAACTAAGTACCCTTACTAGGAGCATTACCTGACAATTCCGTAAAACCGGGTGATGGCGTGGCTAAGGTGCTGAAACAATCAAGCACCCTCACCGGGAGTCTCAAATTATATCTTGGTAAGGCCAGGTGATGGCGAGGCTAAGGTGCTGAAACAACCAAATACCCTCACTAGGAGCATTACCTGACACTTCTGTAAGGCCGGGTGATGGCGTGGCTAAGGTGCTGAAACAATCAAGCACCCTCACCAGGAGTATCAAATGACACCTTAGTAAAGCCGGGTGATGGAGAGGCTAAGGTGCTGAAACAACCAAGCACCCTCATCATCACCAGTATCACCTGATTACCTCGGTAAGGTGAGCCGCTAATAATGACAAGAACTTCACTGTCGGAGTGCCAGCTCCAGCAAATGTCTCGAATGTTTGTAGGTAAAGAAGATGCAGAGATGAGACACGAAGACAAATAAACATATTGTAAACCTCAAGGCATGTAGTTTTAGTGGTTAGTGAGTTGGATTTACAATCGTGAGGTTGTGAGTTCAATTCTCAGATCGGATGATACGTTATGTTCTTGAGCAAGACACTTTATTTCACGTTGTGACTGGTAGATAGCATCAGCTATGGAAAGACCAAAGGAAACATTGTTTCCTTGGTCTGATTTGACGAGGTCCACCCCACTCGGTAACCAAATGAGGTCTAGGGAGGAGCTTGTTGTTCGATCAGAGCGAACGAAACCTCAATTGTGAGAGATAGCCTTCGTCTTGAAAAACACATAGGTGACAATTAGACAGATAACAACAACAACAACAGGTAAGACTATTGTGAACACCTTCTGCTTGTTATCCAGGAACTCTTTCTTCCTTTCTCGCTTTTCCTTCTTACTCTCCTTCTTCACCTGACCTTTCAACTGCCTCATCTTTCAATATGTCTGCAGGATTTCTGGAGAATGAGAAGTATGGAAAATGATTTAAACCCTTTCCTTACCATATTTCTACTGCAATACACTATGTCTGTGTGTTTTCAAAATAGTCAAGAATTTAGAGGAATTTACCAATACAGTGAAATTCCTTTATAACGAAATTCACGGGGTATAAAAAGAGATTCATTGTAATGAAAAATTCTTTATAACGAGATCAACCTCACACATCGAGCGTGGCCGGGGATTGAAAATAATTTCGTTATACTGAAAAATTCGTTATAACGTTATAATTGTTATTAAAATTCGTTTTTTTTTTAAAGATAAATACTTTAACCATTTCGTTACCATATTTCTAATGAAAAATACTGTCCATGATTTTCCAATAAATTTGAAAATAATAAAGAATTTGGAAAGATTTAGTAATATAAGGAAGTTTTTCATTAATAATCTGATATTTGGAGCACAACAAATATATAACATTACCAGTGAAGGCGCATGGCTTAGTGGTTAGAGCATTGGGTTTGCAATCGAACGGTTGTGAGTTCAATTCTTGGACCGGGTGATGTGTTGTTTTCTTGAGCAAGACACTTTATTTCACATTGCTCCAGTTTACTCAGCTGTAGAAATGAGATGATAGGACTGGGGTCCCTATCATTCCACTGCAAAAAAGCACCCAGCCCACACTGTAAAGTGGACGAGTAGGTGCCATGGTAAAAAAGCACCCAGCCCACACTGTAAATGAGATTGGTGTTAGGAAATGCATCCAGCTGTAGAAACCAAGCCAGAATCAGTTCCTGTATGAGCAAGACAAGGTCAGCCGACTGGACACTGCCCACAACAGGACAACTCGTCTAACCCATGCTAGCGTGGAAGAACGGACGTAAAACGATGATGATATATATATATAAGTTATTCCGGGTTGAATCGGAGGTAACCACAGTAAGTAAAGTACTCAATACATAGCAGAGTATAAATGTTTTAATATAGAAAAGCTTCTACAGGACTAGAACTGTTTCATTCGTGAGAAATCAGCTTCTTGACGATTTCTCACGAATGAAACAGTTCTAGTCCTGTAGAAGCTTTTCTATATTAATATATATATATTGGGCCTAAAATTATTTTGGGAAGTTTTTAGACAAATATGAACATTTTAAAACAAACAATTTTGAACCACAGAAGGTGAGGCAGTTTCTAGTGGTTTGGTAACAAATTGGGAATTCTTGAAAATCTAATATGGATGATCTCAGCTGGAAAGCTTTTGATCATAGATCTGACACGGGATTAAACAAGTATTCTTAGTATGTCTCTCTGAATGATGAAAGGCAAATCCCGCTGAGGTTAACTTTGCCTTCCGTCCTTACGGGGTCGATAAAATAAAGTACCAGTCACGCACTGAGGTCGATTTAATCAACTTCCCCCTCGCCCAAAATTGCTGGCCTTGGGCCTATATAAGAAACAATTATTTCTCTCTCTCTCTCTTAGAGTTACGACCCTTCACATTCTGAGTTCAAATCCCGCCGATGTTAGCTTTGCCTTTCAACCTTACGGGGTCGATAAAATAAAGTACCAGTAATACACTGGCGTTGATTTAATCGACGTTCCCCTCCCCTTCAAATTGCTGGCCTTGTGCCTAAAGTAGAAAATTATTATACACACATCTGTATCTTTAGAAATCTGGTATACATACGTATAATAAAATTCGTCAATTTGGCGAAGTAAACTTTGGTGTAGCCGGAAGATCTTTCTTAAGGGCTGTTTTGTTTCGTTGGGTCTGTATATATATATATATATATATACACACAGGACGAATAGATGAACAGTTCAGTGTGTATACAAACAAGATATATATATATATATACAAGATATATATATATAGTTCAGTGTAGATATTTGTATACAGTCAAGTTATATATATATATAGTTCTGTGTAGATATATGTATACACACAAGTTATATATATATAGTTCAGTGTAAATATATGTATACACACAAGATATATATATATAGTTCAGTGTAGATTATGTATACACACAAGATATATATATATATATATATATAGTTCTTTGTATATATATATGATCAGTATTTAGATGTGGAGGTGGAATCTTATGCCAGATGTCCACAAATGCTGACAAGGCATCAACACTTTAAAACTCGCTTACTAAGCCTATATTTAATATATATATATACAGTATATAGAAATAGGTGTGTGTGTATATATATACAGACAGAAATATGTGTGTATATATATATATATAAGAGTACGTATGTGTGTATATATATAAAAAAGGGTGTGTATAAAATGCTGACAAGTAGCCAAAACGTTTACAACACGTGTAAACAGCTTAACAAGAACGTTTAGAGGATATCCGGTAGCTACATACGCATGCGTAGTAGTCTATAGTGACGAAAACAAACACATCTGCTAGATTTGTCACTGTAAACATAGAGACACGCCCACATAGGTTGGTGGTGTGTAGTTGGCAGCGAGGATGAGAGGTGGGGGGTGTCCAGTACTTTGTCCCGGGGCCCAAGAGCTAGGGTCCCACAGCAAGCCTGCACTTTGTCCCGGGGCCCAGGAGCTAAGAAGGTTCCACAGCAAGCCAGTATTTTGTCCCGGGGCCCAAGACCTAAGGTCCCACAGCAAGCCAGTACTTTGTCCCTGGGCCCAGGAGCTAAGAAGGTTCCAGAGCAAGCCAGTATTTTGTCCCGGGGCCCAAGAGCTAAGGTCCCACAGCAAGCCAGTACTTTGTCCCCGGGCCCAGGAGCTAAGAAGGTTCCACAGCAAGCCAGTATTTTGTCCCGGGACCCAAGAGCTAAGGTCCCCACAGCAAGCCAGTATTTTGTCCCGGGGCCCAAGAGCTAAGAGCCCCCCCCCCACCTCCCAGCAACCATGGAACACTCGTTTTGAGAAAAAAATCTTTGCTTGCTTCGAGCCCCAAAATCGCCTAGTAAAATTCCTCTTGGAGGCCTTGGTAGGAAGTACCGTTTGGGGCGGGGTGAGGGTGAATTGACCCTACGGCCATTTGGCCAACGAGCAGTTGACCACAGAGCTGGAATAGGGGAGTGGGATGGGTAGAGAAAGTAAAATACAATTGAGAATGGCAGTATCAGTAGAGCGTCGGACATGTTCTGTGGCATAGAGTTATGGCCCTTTACGGTTTCGGAGCGGCGTGAGGAAGGTGAATTGACCCTACGCCCATTTGGCCAACGGCCAGCTGACCACAGAGCTGGAATAGGGGAGGGGAGAAAATAAAATAAATAAAATTTAGGTGGATTGGGAGAATCGGTAGAAGGTCGGACGTCATGCTTTGCAGCATAGAGTTACGCCCCTTTACATTCTGAGTTCAAATTCCTCCAGATTAACTTTGCCTTTCATCCTTACGGAGGTCTATAAAATAAAGTACCAGTAATACTCTGGGGTCGATTTAATCGACTTTCCCCTCCCCAGAAATTGTTGACCCTGTGCCTATACTAGAAACTATTAGGGTCGGACGCCATGCTTTGCAGCAAAGAGTTACGGCCCTTTATGGTCTGAGTTCAAATCCCGCAGAGGTTAACTTTGCCTTTCATCCTTACGGGGTCGATAAAATAAAGTACCAGTAATACACTGGTATAATTGCTAGCCTTGTGCCAAAAGTAGAAACAATTATATGTGAAATCCCGCCGAGGTTAACTTTGCCTTTCATTCTTACGGGATCGATAAAATAATCTGAAACATTTGTACGTTTAATAAAAGTGAAATAGAATAAATGTGTCAGATCATTTTGCCGCACTTTGTATTTCTTTTTTATACAACAGTGAATACTTAAATAAATATATGTTGCTACACGAAGACTGTTTGATGGCAGAAACGGTAACGTGCGTGCTAGACATTTTTCTTCCCCCGTCAATAAAATTATGCGCTTAACAGACCATTCTCTCTGACGTTCTAAAGACTATTTTACTGTATATTGTGACGTAGTTTCGTCAAAGATATATTTACGTTGACTTTCTAAAACCAATCTTGGTCCAGTCGATTCTGTCGACTATTGTAACGGTTTGTTACAATACTTTCGATAAAAAAAAACATCCTATTTCTGATCTTTGGTATGTGTGTAACTAATTCCTGTAGTTTTCAACGATCTTTATCATCTACTAGTAATACTAAAGGTTATGTTATTAGACTGACTTAACTAGTATTACTAAAGCTACCTATTTACTATCTTCTGAACTAGTAATATTAAAGCTACCTGTATTACTAAAGGTACCTATATATCTTCTACTAGTAGTACTAAAGTTATCTATCTACCATCTTGTACTAGTAATACTAAAGGTATGTTACTGGTCTGACTTAACTAGTATTACTAAATCTATCTATCTACTATCTGGTACTAGTATCACAACAGCACAGCATCTCTCCCCTCACCACATTCCTTCGTCATCTCCTCTCTGAGTCTCAGAGATTTGAAGTCGGATTCATTTAATTATTTATGTGTTTATTTCACTCATAATTCTTTCTTTAACCCATTAGCATTTAAACCGGCTATATCCGGCTAGAATTATCTCACTTCTTTCTGTTTAAACCGACTGTAACCGGCCACTCATACTGATGTTAAGGTATTGTTCTCAAATTAAATAATGTCAAAATCTCATATCTCACATAACGTCTACATTACTCTATATATAATATTATATTTTCATAAAGGCTTTACCTCACATAACATTTACATTACTCTATATATACTATTATATTTTCATGGTAAAGGCTTTATCTATCTTACATAATATTGAATCTACAAGACTTTGATGTTATTTATTTTGAGAACAATACCTTAACATCAGTATAAGTGACCAGTTACAGCCGGTTTGAACAAAGAGGTGAGAGAATTCAGGCTGCATATGGCCAGTTTAAATGCTAAGATTAATAAAACTTGATATGATGTTTGTGTGTTTGTTTGTTTTCTAGATATGTGGAACTATTAAAGAAGTTTCTAGTTTACAGATGACAGCCACAATACCACTAACATGGCTGAAATATTCCCTCATGGTCTGTGGGAAGAGTTAACGACTACCAGCATGTAAGTTATTTCCTCCATGGTTTAACTACATCAATCCATTGTCATTTGAGAGTATCTGGTTTGATGGTGATAGTAGTGGTGGTGATGGTAGCAGTGGTTTGGTGGTGGTGGTAGTGGTATGACATAATAATAATAATTGTTTCTACTTTTGGCACAAGGCCAACAATTACCCAGTGTATTACTGGTACTTTATTTTATCGACCCCCGTAAGGATGAAAGGCAAAGTTAACCTTGGCAGGATTTGAACTCAGAATGGCAAGGGCCGTAACTCTATGCGTCAAAGCATGGTGTCCGACCCTCTACCGATACTGCCAATCCACTGCCCTTATAATAATAATAATAATAATAATAATGAAATTATTGTGTACAGTGCTCAGGTGCACTATAACTCATCAAAGGTGCATGTATAGTACATAGAATAATGTACAAATGTCAGGAAAATGAACAGTGTACAAGTCATGCAAAATGTGTGCATGTGTATGGAGGGGGGACATCAGGTGTAGAGTTGGCAAATCTCAGGAAGCATTGAGGTTTGGTAATGGTGTTAGTGGTGGTTTGTTGGTGGTGGTGGTAATGGTTGTGGTGATTTGGTGGTGTTAATGGTGGTGGTAGTGGTAATGGTAGTGATGATGGTATTGGCGGCAGTGGTGGTTTGGTGATTGTGGTGGTGGTAATGGTGGTGGTGATAGTGG
Source organism: Eledone cirrhosa (assembly GCA_964016885.1). Lineage (NCBI taxonomy): Eukaryota > Metazoa > Mollusca > Cephalopoda > Octopoda > Eledonidae > Eledone > Eledone cirrhosa. The sequence goes on from OZ024762.1 coordinate 7,507,376, forward strand.
TTGTGGTGGTAATGGTTGTGGTGATTTGGTGGTGTTAATAGTGGTGGTACTGGTAATGGTAGTGATGATGGTAATGGCGGCAGTGGTGGTTTGGTGATTGTGGTGGTGGTAATGGTGGTGGTGATAGTGGTTGTGGTGATTTGGTGGTGTTAATGGTGGTGGTAGTGATAATGGTAGTGATGATGGTATTGGCGGCAGTGGTGGTTTGGTGATTGTGGTGGTGGTAATGGTGGTGGTTTGGTGATGGAGGTGGTAGTTATAATAGTGGTGGTGGTGTTGTTGTTGGTAGTTATAATAGTGGTGGTGGTGGTGGTGTTGGTGGTGGTGGTGGTGTTGGTGGTGGTGGTGGTGTTGGTGGTAGTGGTGTTGGTGGTAGTTATAATAGTGGTGGTGGTGGTGGTGGTAGTTATCATAGTGGTGGTGGTGTTGGTGGTAGTGGTGTTGGTGATAGTTATAATAGTGGTGGTGGTGGTAGTTATAATAGTGGTGGTGGTGGTGGTGGTAGTTATAATAGTGGTGGTGGTGGTAGTAATAATAGTGGTGGTGGTGGTGGTATTGGTGGTAGTGGTGGTGGTGGTGGTGGTGGTAGTTATAATAGTGGTGGTGGTGGTAGTGTGCAGTGGTGAGAGTGATAATGGAGACAGTGGTGATATTGGTGTAAATGGTGTAAATGGTGGCGGTAGCACTGGTAACTAAAATGTCATTCTTCTCTTTCCCTTCCAGTCTTCCAGTTGGTGGGAATTTGATAAAAACCAATGAAAGAGAATTAAAAGAATTGGTCAACAATATTGAGAAGATGGTAAACCACAGAGAGAGTAACTTTCAGCAGAAACTGAAGAAGATTCACAAACATTTTGAGAAGAAGAACCAAGAATGTCTGCAACAGAAAATGAATATTGATGAAAACACCAAACAAGTTAATCACTTCCAGTTTCTAATCTTTATAGTATAATATAGTATAGTATAGTATAGTATAGTATAGTATAGTATAGTATAGTATAGTATAGTATAGTGTAGTGTAGTGTATTATAGTTTAGTTTAGTATAGCATAGTATATATAGTATAGTATAGTTTAGTATAGTATGGTATAGTATAGTATAGTATAGTATAGTATAGTATAGTATAGTATAGTATAGTATAGTATAGTATAGTATAGTATAGTGTAGTGTATTATAGTTTAGTTTAGTATAGCATAGTATATATAGTATAGTATAGTAAAGTATAGTATGGTATAGTATAGTATAGTGTAGTATATTATAGTATAGTATGGTATGGTATGGTATAGTATAGTATAGTATAGTGTATTATAGTTTAGTTTAGTATAGTATAGCATAGTATAGTATAGTAAAGTATAGTAAAGTATAGTATGGTGTAGTATAGTATAGTATAGTATAGTATAGTATAGTATAGTATAGTATGGTTTGGTATGGTATAGTATAGTATAGTAAAGTATTGTATGGTATCGGATAGTATAGTATAGTATAGTGTATTATAGTTTAGTTTAGTATAGTATAGTATAAATAGTATAGTATAGTATAATATAGTATCTCAACTATATTTGTTATATATACAGAAACTGCGTAATATGATGGCTGCAGCTTGATGATGACTGTTTTCCCTCGCTCAATTATTATCATCTAAACTTTATTTGACAGATAACCAAACTTGAATACCAGGTGGATCATGTGACAACAGAGAAACAGGCATTACAATATTATCATAAAATACAAATGGACAATTTCCAGTCAAAGGTTTGTGTTAGATTGAATTTTATTTTATTTTATTCCTATCAATGTCCATAGAGGCCCAGTAGCTGTGAAGGGAGGCAGAGAATTAGCAGGGCCACTATGTAGAACTGATGGTAACTTGTAGATCACAGAGCCAGTGGTGAATATTGTGAAGAAAAATGAAATGAGATGGTTGGGTCATGTGTTGAGGATGGGTGAAATGTTTGGGTGAAAGGTATAGAGCCAGTGATGAATGGTGTGAAGAGAAATGGAATGAGATGGTTGGGTCATGTGTTGAGGAAGGAATAGAGCCAGTGATGAATGGTGTGAAGAGAAATGGAATGAGATGGTTGGGTCATGTGTTGAGGAAGGAATAGAGCCAGTGATGAATGGATGTGAAAAGAAATTGAGTGAGATGTTGTGGGGGTCTGCAAGACTAACCATATTTTAAACAATGGAAATGACTCTGAAGTATTTGTTGTTTGTCTTTTGTATTTATCCAACCATTTCTTCAACTATATTTAACCCTTCCAGGCAGTGCATCTAAGAAATATGTATGAGAGACTTTATAAGACATTTCAGCACAAGATACAAAAATTGGAGGAATTTGATAACATTTCTGGCGACAGAGAGAGCTGGCTTTCAGTCGATCAACTTTCAGACAATTTAAAGGTAAAGATTTATGTTTATTCTGGAAGTGGCTGCTGAAACGGTAAGATCTCAGCCGTAGGGGTTCCCCTGACTCTCCTCTCTATATATATGTATCAGATAGGATGTGGTAAAAACCAGGAAGACCATTACTCACCAGAGTACTAGATACTTGGGGTAGTAGTGTGGGTAATATGAAAAGAGTCAGGACCCCAATGGCTGAGCTCTAGGCGTTTCGACAGCGTTCGGATCTAGCTGTCGAAATGGCCACAGCGCAGCTGTTGGGTTCCTGAATCTTTTCATATATATATATATATATATATATATATATATATATATATGATGATTGATGATTTCATTTTACATCTGCTTTTCCCTGCTTGCAAGGGTGGGACGGGAACTGATTCTGGCTTGATTTCTACAGCTGGATGCCCTTCCTAACACCAACCTCATTTACAGTGAGTGCTGGGTGCTTTTTTGCCGTGGCACCTCCATGACCACTTTGCAGTGGAATGATAGGGACCCCAGTCCCTATCATCTCATTTCTACAGCTGAGTAAACTGGAGCAATGTGAAATAAAGTGTCTTGCTCAAGGAAACAACACACCACCCGGTCTGAGAATTGAATATATATATATATATATTTATTAAAATAACAGATTAAAGTTTAAGCAAAGAATCGCTGCTTTCACCCTTAACGGGAGTTTCAGTAGATCCCGTTAAGGGTGAAAGCAGCGATTCTTTGCTTAAACTTTAATCTGTTATTTTAATAAATATTTGCTCTACGGTTCTTATATATTTGATATATATTTGTCCTTATCGAGCCCTCTTTGGATTTTAGTCTTCAAATTTATTATTATTACTATATATATATATATAAACAGTGAGTTATTTGGTTTGTTGATTATTCAACAAATTTATCTAGCATCTAAACTTAACGGTCCTTTTCAGTTTTAACATTATCCTCATTAGCATATTTCCCCTGAGTTTTGAAAAATTATATTCACTATCTTCAATGAACTTATACCATGAAGTTCACATGTAGATATGTCACTATCTTTACACCAATTATTGTATTTTATCTGACGAAAGCATACTAAAATATTGGTATTAGTACCCTTGAAATACGTATAATAAAATAAATATGGTTTCATAAAGATATTTTCCATTTATTAATATTATTGATATATATATATATATATATATATATATATATATATATATATATATATATATATAGTTAAAACTAAAACAATAACGAAGAGTACAGTACAAAGTGTTAGTATTAGGTTCACGCTTGAGAGTGAGGGGGTGGGGGTGGGGGGGACGTTTCGGGCATAATCCCTTCATCAGGAGAAAAGTGGGAAGGAAAAGAGTTCCGAGGGTGTGAGGGGGATATATATATATATATATATATATATATATATATATATATATTTAATTGAAAGTGAACAACACAAAATATAACTACTCCATTACCAAAGAGAGAGATGTTATAACATCTCTGTCTGATGAACGATCCAGACGTATATTATTATCGTCTGTGATCCAGAAACCTTTGGTAATGGAGTAGTTATATTTTGTGTTGTTCACTTTCTAATTAAATAGCTCTGTTCTATACATAGAGCACTCTTTTTCCCTTTGCTTTTCCTTTGGAATTACGTAACATGTAACATATATATATATATATAAATATACAAACACATGGTGTATTATCATAGTTGATTATTGCTGTTGTTGTTGTTGTTGTTCCACACAGAAATATGAGAATGAGTTGGAAGTTATTAAAGAAGAAAAAGAGATCCTTGTGCAAGAACTTGATTCCATTAATTGTAAAAACAAGGAATTACAAGAGAAATGCGAGGTAAATTCTTGACCCCATACAATGGACATTAGTATTTCTATGTAATAAGCATGTTGTCGGTAGAGCGTCGGACAACATGCTTAGCGACATAGAGTTATGGCCCTTTACGTTCTGAGTTCAAATCCTGCTGAGGTTAGCTTTGTCTTTCATCCTTAGGGGTTCGATAAAATAAAGTACCAGTAATGCACTGGGTGATGATGGTGGTGGCGGTGATGATGGTAATGATGATGATGTTGATGATGGTGGCGGTGGTGGCTGTGACGATGGTAGTGGTAATAATGATGATGATGATGAAGGTGGTGGTGGTGGTAATGATGATTATGATGGTTGTAGTGGTGGTGACGGTGGTGGGGGTAATGATGATGAAGATGGTGGTGGTGGTGGTGATGATGGTGGTGGTGGTGATGATGGTGGTGGTGGTAATGATGATGGTGGTGGTGGCTGTGATGATGGTAATGATGATGATGATGATGAAGATGGCTGTGATGATAGTGGTAGTGCTAAAGGCGACAATGACGATGATGATGATGAAATCTAATAATAAACGGTTCCTCAATTTATTATATATACTAGCAGAATGGCCCGGCATTGCTCGGGATTTGCTCTAGGGTTCTTATATATTTGATATATATTTTTCCTTATCGAACCTCGTGAAATAAATACGTTTGTTTATATTTTGTTATTGTGTATGCAAAAATATCTGTACACGAATATATAATTATATATATATCATCATTCATTCATTCATCATTTCATTTTACGTCCGCTTTTCCCTGCTTGCAAGGGTGGGACGGGAACAGATTTTGGCTTAATTTCTACAGCTGGATGCTTTTCCTAACACCAACCTCGTTTACAGTGAGTGCTGGGTGCTTTTTTGCCGTGGCACCTCCACGACCACTTTGCAGTGGAATGATAGGGACCCCAGTCCCTATCATCTCATTTCTACAGCTGAGTAAACTGGAGCAATGTGAAATAAAGTGTCTTGCTCAAGGAAACAACACATCACAACCTTTCGATTGCAAGGCCAATGCTCTAACAACTAAGCCAAGTGCCTCCATATATATATATATATATATATATATATATATATATATATATTAAAATAAGAGATTAAAGTTTAAGCAAAGAATCGGTTCTTTCACCCTTAACCGGATCTTCTGAAACTAAAAAAAAAAATCAATCTGTGAACGTAGAAGTAAATATTTCGAAAAACGTTACACACTAAATATATATATACACACACTATACATACATATTTACACACACTATATATATACATATACACACACACATATAGCGTCATAATGTTGTAATGCAGACAGCCAGACATACAGACAGATATTATAAGGGCGCGACGTTGTAGCTATGTATCTATCTAAAAAGAAAGACTAAGAATTATAGAGAGAGATCGCTAAATCGCCTAATGCGGTCCCTTGGGCATTGAAAATTTGAAATTTGTTTTGCTCAAAACACTCACAGGACCATAAGTATTAAATGTGTAAAGTTTGAAAACAATCGGTCCGGTGGTTCTCAAGTTTAGGGAGTCAGACAGACATACAGACATTCTCTGTTTTAGATATATAGATATTAAAAAACAAACAATATTTCTTCAGAGATTGGAAACGTTAAATAATGAACTTTGTGTCAATATTGAAAAATATGTTAAAGAACAGAAACAAACCAACCAAGAGATTGAAAGGCTTTCGGTACTTCTTTCACAGCAGGATGAGGACCTAAAGTAAGTAAAACCGTAACCCTTTTTTATAACAACCCCCCTAAAACTGTATGTGGTTCTAAAACCTTAACCCTTTTTTATAACAACCCCCTAAAACTGAACCAGGTTCTAAAACCTTAACCCTTTTCTTAACAAACCCCCTAAAACTGATCCTGGTTCTAAAACCTTAACCTTTTTTCTTAACAAACCCCTGAAACTGAACTTTGTTCTAAAACCTTAACCCTTTTTTATAACAACCCCTTAAAACTGAACTAGGTTCTAAAACCTTAACCCTTTTCTTAACAAACCCTCTGAAACTGATCCTGGTTCTAAAACCTTAAACCCTATTCTATGAGGGCAATCCCAAAAGTAAGGTCTCCTTCCAATATTGCAACTTTTCCGTTAAAATACTGTGGATGGTGCTTCGGGAAACCTCAGGAACCAAAATGCAGAGAGCATCCAGAGTGATCCGCCGATCTTTACGCATGTTTTCCTTGGAAGGAGACCTTACTTTTGGGATTGCCCTCGTAACTGTGCAAAATTCGCACTTGGCGGTAGCACTCCATTCTCAACGGCTGCCAAGCCAAGATTGAGCATCCCAGCAAAGCGCGCGCATGCTTGTTTGGGAGTGAAGGAAGCACCAATCACAACAGTGTTGCCAACAGCCATACGAACAGTTTCTCTGCGTCCCCATCGCTTTAGAGACCTTACTTTTGGGATTACCCTCGTATAGCATACCACCTCAAACTGATCCTGGTTCTAAAACCTTAAACCCTATTCTATAACATACCACCTCAAACTGATCCTGGTTCTAAAACCTTAAACCCTATTCTATAACATACCACCTCAAACTGATCCTGGTTCTAAAACCTTAAACCCTATTCTATAACATACCACCTCAAACTGATCTTGGTTATAAAACCTGAACCCTTTTCTCAACAAACAAGAACACAACATAAAATCCAGTCCAGGAATCGAACCCACAACGTTACGATCGTAAGTCCAACACCCTTACCACTCGGCCATACACTTCCACCCAGTAAGCTTGTTAGTAATGTTCCAAACACCAACTTAATAATGAGAAGATTAATTATGTTACTAAATCACTTTAAATTCTTGATTATTTTCAGAAATATTTGGGAATTCCTAAGCAGTGTCTTTAATTAGAAATGTGGTAACGAAAGAGATAATTGTCTGTGAACTGTAGTTTCTTTCATTGCAGGGACTTCGGTAAATCTGATGACCTTCTCAAGAGAGCTGTAATAGCTTTGAGGGTTGATACAAACACTAAACAAGCTACCATTAACAACTTAACGGCAGAACTTAAGGAACATGAAAATGAGGAACAAGACAAAATTAAGGTTAGTGACAAGTTTGAGGACAGCTTCTTTTGTCTCTTCCTCCAATTAGGCCCTGAAAAAAGTGGTCTTAAAACCATCCTGGGCACCCAGGTGACACTGGCTAACTGACTGCTGAGAGCCAGAGGTGTGTTTTCACTGCTCAGCTAAGGTGACTGAGGGCCAGAGGTATGTTTTCACAGCTAAGGTGACACTAACTGACTGCTGAGGAGCAGAGGTGTGTTTTCATTGCTCAGCTAAGGTGACACTAATTAATGCTGAGGACCAGAGCTGTGTTTTCACTGCTCAGTTAAGGTGGCACTGATTAACTGCTGAGGACCAGAGGTCTGTTTTCACTGCTCAGCTAAGGTGACACTGACTATGAGACTGGGGACCAGAGGTGTGTTTTCGAAGATAAGCTAAGAGGCATTTCATTTCCTTTCAAATCTTTGTGCAGTAGGCATGATTTCAGTTTTTCATGACATATTCAGGAGTTTATATATATTTTATACCTAGTCAAGTGACCCTAGAGGCATTGCTCAAATACTCGTATGGTCCTTCAACCCGTTCTTCACTTACAGATTAACCCTTTCATGGCCATATTTCTAATGAAATACACTATTTCAATTAATTGATGAAGAATTTCGAGGGACTTACTAAAATTATTAATTATTTCATTACTAAGATAAAGATAGTAACTTAATGTAAAGTTCTTACATAAAATTATGTTGGAAGATTTTAATTTAAATTGGAAACCTTTAAAATGGGTGATTTTATTACATAGAACCAGAGCTGGTTTTGGCCGGGCTGGTAACTAAAGGGTTAACCCTTTAACATTTACATTACTCTATATGTACTATTGTATTTTCATGGTAAAGGCTTTATCTCACATGATTATCTCACATAATATGAATCTCTGAAATTTTGATATCATTTATTTTGAGAACAATACCTTAACATCAGTATGAGCGGCCGGTTACAGCCAGTTTAAACAGAAAGAAGTGAGATAATTCTAGCCGGATATGGCTGGTTTAAATGCTAATGGGTTAAAGAAAGAATTATGAGTGAAATAAATACATAAATAATTAAATGAATCCGACTTCAAATCTCTGAGACTCACAGAGGAGATGACAAAGGAATGTGGTGAGGGGGAGAGATGCTGTGCTGTAGTGATACTAGTTCCAGATAGTATATAAATAGATTTAGTATTACTAGTTAAGTCAGAGAAGTAACATATCTTCAGTATTACTAGTACAAGATAGTAGATAGATAACTTTAGTAATACTAGTTAAGTCAGATCAGTAACATCCTTTAGTATTACTAGTACAAGACAGTAGATAGATAACTTTAGTAATACTAGTTAAGTCAGAGAAGTAATGTACCTTTAGTATCATCATCATCATTTTTACGTCCGCTTTTCCCTGCTTGCAAGGGTGGGACGGGAACTGGTTCTGGCTTGATTTCTACAGCTGGATGCCCTTCCTAACACCAACCTCATTTACAGTGAGTGCTGGGTGCTTTTTTGCCGTGGCACCTACACAACCACTTTGCAGTGGAATGATAGGGACCCCAGTCATATCATCTCATTTTTACAGCTGAGTAAACTGGAGCAATGTGAAATAAAGTGTCTTGCTCAAGGAAACAACACATCACCCGGTCTGTTAAAACAGATAACTAAAAAAACCCAGTGATTTCAAGTATTTCTTATTTGTAATTGTAGAAAAATGTGATGATTAAAACCTTACAAATAAACAACAACATGCTGCATGAGGAGCTAAAGAAATATAAAGTGGCATATTCAGAACTTACGCAGGACTTTGAAGAGATGAAAGTGAGTTGTTATTGGTTAAATACATCTGAGTGTGTTTAGTTTGCCATCATCATCACTACCATCATTATTTCTGTTTACTTTTTGCATAAAGACACACACACGTCAGCTTTCTGTTGTTGTTTTAATGTAATTTATTTAATGTATATATATATATCTATGAAAAAAGTTTGTCCTTCATCAGTGATCTTCCAACTATCATAGGCATTTCATCGCTTTTGGCATTTAGTATTCTGTATCGCACCTCTTTGTATATCTCTGCTTCATCTTCTCTTACGATACCTTAACCCTATTATTATATATATATATATATATGCCAAACCACTTCACTACTAGATGAACGTACATGGCCACCAGCTTATCACGATAATTGCATAACTGCACCAATGATTACGTAAGAATCTGATGAAGTCACATGAATAACCATGTAACAGAAATATATATAATGCAATAAACAATTATGGTGATTTAATCCCATTTTAACTTGAATTGGCAGTATCGGTAGAGGGTCGGACATGCTTTCCAGCGTAGTTACGTCTCTTTACGATCTGAGTTCAAATCCCGCCGAGGTTAACTTTGCCTTTCATCCTTACGTGGTCGATAAAATAAAATACCAGTAATGTATTGGGTAATTGCTGGCCTTGTGCCAAAAGTAGAAACAATTATTTGATAATGTGATGGATTGGCAGTATCGGTAGAGGGTCGGATGCCATGCTTTGCAGCATAAAGTTACGGCCCTTGCCATTCTGAGTTCAAATCCCGCCGAGGTTAACTTTGTCTTTCATCCTTATGGAGTCGATAAAATAAAGTACCAGTAATGCATTGGGTATTTGCTGGCCTTGTGCCAAAAGTAGAAACAATTATTTAATAAATGAATACTCTGCCACTCAATATCACCTACCTGGGATAAACTACTGGCGTGGAGTGCTGAGGATAAGGACCTGCTTATCCTCAGGAAGTTACAATGTAGCAACTAAGATAATATATATATACTAGCCGGCCCGTCCGGCTGGCGCCCGGCTAGGTATACCTGCCCCCACCACTTTATAACATTTAATCCTTAGAGTCATCTGATTTCTTAAAAAAAAAAAAAAAAAAAAAAAAAAAAAAAAAAAATCACTTCTAACTTCCTTTACACTTCCTTTATAATATAACTAAGTGGTTATTCTTTTGTAAACTCTCATAAATCTTTCATAAATTTAAAATTATTTGGATGTTTAAATTTTGACTTACAACATTTAATAAAATAAACTATATTAGTTTTGCTCTAATGTAAAATACTATATATTTATTTAAATAATTTATAATCCTTAACATTTAAACTAATTATTAATATTAAATTATTAAATTAAATCTTTAATATTAAGGTTAATTTAAATTTAATTTTAATCAAATTTTTCAACCTTATAAGTATTATAATCAAAACGTAATGAATCCTGCATTATAAATATTATTCTTCCACGTTATTCTCATTTCTTCTCTCTTTTAGATATACTTACGCTGTCTATATTTATCTCTTCATGCACTCTATTTTCACTATCAATATATATAATCGTTCTTTCTTTCTTCTATCTTTCTCCTTCCTTTTTTTCTTTTTTCTATTTTTTTTTCTCTTTCCCTCACATATCAACTTCTTCCAACAGTTTAATTTAAATAAACCGTTATCTTTTCAACCTTTCGAACACTCATAATTTTGTATTACCCTCAATAAATGTACTATCTCCACTATCCAGGAAGCTCCAACCGTTAAGATTGTCTTTTTTTCCGGGTATGTCAATATTTATTTATAAAACAAATCTGTATTTTATCTGATGAAAGCGCACCATAATTTGCCTTGGTTGCCCTTGAAATATGTATAATAAAATAAATATGGTTTTATAAATATAGTTTCCATTTATTAATATATATATATATATATATATATATATATATATATATATATAGAAGTGGTTACACAACAGTTAGTTTACCATACCAAGAACAATTGTTTCACCTTAAGCGGATCTTCAGCTCGGGATGTGGATGGTTATAGAAACAGGAAGAACAACCGTACGAACGCGCATGCGCAGAAACTCGGTCACTTCACACAGGCAATACTAGACTGCGTGCGGGAGATAACTGCGAAAATCCGGAAAGTTTTTAGGTTGAAAACAAAAAAAAAAAAAAATAAAATAAAATTACAAAGAATCAGTAATGTTTGGTGATGTGTCCCGAGCTGAAGATCCGGGAAGGTGAAACAATTGTTCTCGGTATGGTGAACTAACTGTTGTGTAACCACTTCTACCTAACTCGTCCCTTGGACTGAGTGCTCTACCACTACGGATATTACCTTCCAGTGTTCCACCACTATATATATATATATATATATATATATATATATATACATGATGATGATGATATTTATATATATATATATATATATGTAATACAATAACAGAGATAGTTTAAAGCTAAACTCTGACTGGTAACCATCTCACTCAACAAACATTAGGTTATATTAAAATATAAACCCAATTTAAGTGTTTGGGGTGCTAACAAAATGTATAATGTGGAAAAACCAGTTGTATTATTTTATGAGATATAATTAAAGTTAAAGTATATCTCTCTTTCCAAACAATTGTATATATGTATATTTATATTTATATGTATATTTATATATATATATATATTTATATTTATATATGTATATATATATATATTTATATATATATATTTATATATGTATATATATATATATGTGCTTTTGTGTTAGATGGAAAAAGTTGGATTCAATATAAAATGCCCCGAAGAAGAAAATCTATTGGATAAGTTTGAGGAAGAAAAAAAAATTAAGATGGTTGAAATGGAACAGGAGTTCGAGAGAAGACTTAACAAAGTTTTGGAAGAACAAGCAAGGTAGGGCAACCAACATTCTAGAGGTTTCTGTGAACGGTTCCCAGTAAAATCCTTTCTGTTCTAACTCCTTTAGCACAGCAGGGATATCACATAACTCAAGGTACAGTGACATTCTAGATGTTTCTGCGAGCACAATTATTTCTATTCTAACTCCTTTAGCACAATAGGGGACAACAACATGCAAGCCAAGGTACAGCAACATTCTAGATGTTTCTGTGAACTGGTACAAGCAAAATCCGTTCTGCTCTAATTCCTTTAGCACAGCAGGGAAAACAGGTAACTCAAGGTTCAGAGGCATTCTAGATGTTACACTAAACTATAGGAAACATATTAACCACAGCACTACATTTACTGCAAACGAAAACTAAGGAATATTTTCTCACTCCCACCTACCTTTATGGGGTTACTAGTTCAGCTAGATATAGTAGCCAAGCTCCTTCAAATAGATGTTACTAGACCAGCTAGATATAGCAGGCAAGTTCCTTCAAATAGATTTTTCATTTTTTAAAAAATGGTTTTCATTTTTTTTTTTTAAATGTAGAATAATCAGTTATATCTGTGGGTTTATAATAGAAACTTTCATTTTTTGTTTTTCCTTTTCCTTTTCATTTTGTGGTGTTATATGAAGTATTTTACACGGTTCCTCTTTCTTAATCTACCCCCCACCATACCACCAACCATCCCCTGGTTAATTACAGGGAAATGGATGAGGCATTGAATGAGTTACACAGACAGCTGGAAAAAGAACAAAAGAATTCTGAAGAAAATGAACATTATTACCATGAGAGGGTTGAAGAACTCGAACACATGAATGCTGCCCTCACTCAAGTATTGAACAGGATACAGGGTAGAAGTTAGTACAGCCATTGCATGTTTCTTGGCTAGGATTAACAATGATTTCTACTATAGGTACAAGGCCAGTCATTTTAGACTCTATATATACTATTATATTTTCATGGTAAAGGCTTTTCCTCGCATAATTATCTCACATAATATCGAATCTATGAGATTTTGAAAGTATTTATTTTGAGAACAATACCTTAACATCAGTTTGAGCGCGACCAGTTACAGCCAGTTTCAACAGAAAGAAGTAGAGAATTCTGGCTGGTTTTGGCCGGTTTGAAAATTAAAGGGTTAAATCGACCCCAGTAAGGATGAAAGACGAAGTTAACATCGGCAGGATTTTAACTCAGAATGTAGGATTAATAATGATTTTTAGTATAGGCAGAAGGCCAACAATTTTGGGGTGGGGAAAGTCGATCAAATCGACCCCAGTGCATTACTGGTGCTTTATTTTATCGACCCCGTAAGGATGAAAGGCAAAGTTAACCTTGGCGGGATTTGAACTCGGATCATAAAGGGCCGTAACTATGCTGCAAAGCATGGCGTCCGACCCTCCACCAATACTGCCAATCCACCGCCCTGTAATAATAATGATAATTGTTTCTGATTTAGGCACAAGGCCAGCAATTTTGGAGGGAGGGGAAAGTCGATTAAATTGACCCCAGTGCATTACTGGTACTTTATTTTATCGACAATGGTTTCTTATATAGGCACAAGGCCAGCAATTTTGGGGGAGGGGAAAGTCAATTAAATCGACCCCAGTGCGTGACTGGTACTTTATTTTATTGACCCCTTAAGGATGAAAGGCAAAGTTAGCCTTGGCGGGATTTGAACTCAGAATGGCAAGGGCCGTAACTCTATGCGTCAAAGCATGGCGTCCGACCCTCTACCAATACTGCCAAAATAATAATAATAATCAGTACAACTATTTAATTAATGTTGAAGTTAATTATATTAATACTTATTTCTTTGTCTATTTAAAAAAAAGATTGTTTTTAATTAAAAAACAAAATTTCAAACAAGACAGAAAAAGAAGAGAGTAAAGAGATTCACACAGTAGCAGATGATGATGATAGAGAAAGAACAAAGGAGATGATGTCTTTCATCTGTAAAACCCCTGATAGTCTTGATTTGTCTACGATTGCTGTGCCATGGAAGGATACTGCAGCTTGTCTATGAAATGTCCCATGGAATGGAAGGATACTCCAGTGTAACCTAGCCAATATACTTCAGACAGATTACATTTTTATATTTTCGTGAATGACCCGAAGTTAAACCTGATATATCTTCTTTCAATAGCCAATCAACGACAGAAATCAATAAACGATTATGTAATCAATATTTGTTTTGTAAATAAATAAATAAATAAATATCAAATGAAAGAAAATCTATATTTCTGGTGTATTCAATATTGATTTTTATCACTGAATAAAATGTTGTGTCTATGATATAACATCCTCCCTAGTGATGAAAACCTGCCAAATAAAGGGTCAGATGGACTCTCAGACGGGCCGCCGACGCTCCGATCTTGTGGAGGAGCTTGGACGTACGGGGTCCAAGTACGCCTGAACCACGTTGCTGTAATATTTTCAATGGCGTCCTGGAGATCTCCTTCATTTTCACTTTCAAAACAACAATCATCGTCAGATGAAATTTTAGAAATGTAAACATCCGATTCATTTGAAGATAAATCACTAATATTATCTTTTGTTTCTTGTTCATTCTGAATGTTGTCGTGTGTAAAACCTTCAAAGTCGGTATCGCTACTTTCACAAGCCATGTTGATAAACAAAAAATGTGTTCTACTTTCAACATAAAAAAAATACGTTGTTTTAAGTTGTTTCACTATATTAAGTGTTAATTTTCGTGGTAAGGGCCTAATCTCGTAGTAATCTCGAATTGACAAGATTTTGATGATGGTTTATTTATTTTTAGAACAATATTTTAGTGTGGATGTTATCGGCTGGTTTCGGGCGGTTTGAAGAAATGAAGGGGAAATAATTTTGGCCTGTTTCGGGCGGTTTGAACACTAAAGGGTTAAAATACCTATTTCAGAGAATGATTTACCACAAATATCACACTGATATGACTCCTCTTCTGTATGTAGAAGTTTGTGAGAAGTTAAGAGACTATTTACAGGGAATGATTCACAACAGGAATCAGCTTGTCTCCTGTATGGGTATGTTTGTGGTTAATTAAGCTTCCTTTTCCAGAGAATGATTTACTACAGGTCTCACACTGATATGGCTTGTCTCCTGTATGTGTAAGTTTGTGAGAAGTTAAGATTCCTTTTTGAGAGAATGATTTACCACAGATATCACAGAGATATGGTTTCTCTCCTGTATGTATACGTTTGTGAGAAGTTAAGCGACTACTTACAGAGAATGATTTACCACAGATCTCACAGTGATATGGTGTGTCTCCTGTATGTATCCGTATGTGTCTAGTTAAGTTACTACTTTCAGAGAATGATTTACCACAGATATCACAGTGATATGGCTTCTCTCCTGTATGTATATGTTTGTGAGAAATTAAGCTTGCTCTTTGAGAGAATGATTTACCACAGGTATCACACTGATATGGCTTGTCTCCTGTATGTGTAAGTTTGTGAGAAGTTAAGATTCCTTTTTGAGAGAATGATTTACCACAGATATCACAGAGATATGGTTTCTCTCCTGTATGTATATGTTTGTGAGAAGTTAAGCGACTACTTACAGAGAATGATTTACCACAGATCTCACAGTGATATGGTGTGTCTCCTGTATGTATATGTTTGTGTGTAGTTAAGTTGCTATTATGAGAAAAAGCTTTACCACAGATCTCACAGTGATATGGTGTGTCTCCTGTATGTATCCGTATGTGTCTAGTTAAGTTACTACTTTCAGAGAATGATTTACCACAGATATCACAGTGATATGGCTTCTCTCCTGTATGTATACGTTTGTGAGAAATTAAGCTACGACTTTCAGAGAATGATTTACCACAGATCTCACAGTGATATGGCTTGTCTCCTGTATGTATATGTTTGTGAGAAATTAAGTGGCTATTTTGAGAAAAAGCTTTACCACAGATCTCACAGTGATATGGCTTCTCTCCTGTATGTATATGTTTGTGTTTAGATAAGCTGCTCTTATGAGAGAATGACTTTTTACAGATATCACAGTGATATGGCTTCCCTCCTCTATCTTTTGGCATCTCATCAGGAATATTTATCCTTTTATATTGTGTTTCACATTTAATCTTCTCACTCAATTTATTTTCCATAATGTTGCTTTCTTCTCAACAGAATATTCAGATGTTTTTCTAGTAATATTTTTTATATTATGTTCCTGAAAATATTTCTTCTGGTACATTTCCCACAACTGTGATCTCAGTTAATATATGAAGATAATGGACATTTTTTTTTATCCAAGTTTAGTTAAAATACAAAATCATCTTGTAAATATACCACAGTGAAGACAATAAATTTTGCCAATAAACTCACTTCTGAGGAAATATTTCACAGTAATTCTTCGATAGAAACAAACAATTTTATATCAGTTCAGTATAATATATTATAATCTTAAAATGATGATAAATATTAATAATGTATCCAATATTTAAAAAATCAATTTATCCCAATGTCATCTGGTATTCTGAAATAAGAAAGAAACAATATGAGATAATAGAGAATAGTTAAAGAGCAGGGATAGATTTAACAGTGGAAATTTTATATTTCTATATTGGTAAACTGTAGATATCAACTTTCCTGTCCAGAACAATTCTCTCCAATGTGAGCAGCAGTATTCCAGCATGCTCTATAAATTTTATCCTTCTATCTCTTGGGAGGTCTTCCCTATGGTAGTTTACCAAAAAATTCATTCTTATAGGACTTTCTAACATAGCTATCATGATGATTTCCCATTATTTTTCCAGCCTCACTTCCAATTTTTAACAGATTTTAATTCTCATTTCATATCTTTTATCCATAACATCTGTCTGAAGACCGATCCAGACATATTATTATTGTCTGGGATCCAGAAACCTTTGATAATGGAGTAGTTATATTTTGTGTTGTTCACTTTCTAATTATATATAGGGACATTCATACTACACTTGCACTTACACCTAGCCACTGTCACCCATGCTCACATGCACTTTAACTCTAACCCATGCTAGAGTGGAAGAAAGACGTTAAATGACGATGATGACACACTATACCTTACACTGATACACACACACATATCCACACAGCTTCATACAAACAATAAATAAACACAACATACACTTAAACATTTCCTACTATATCAAGCATAAATCTAATATATTTCTTCATTATACTGCGTTGTTTGCTTTGTCACGTCTGGTTGCCTTTTCATACATATACAAGCCAAATCAGTTCCTGTATGAGCAAGGCATGGTCAGCCGACCAGATACTGCCCACAACAGGACAACCCGTCTAACCCATGCTAGCGTGGAAGAATGGACGTAAAACGGTGATGATGATGATGATGATGATGACATATATATGAAAATGTAAATGTGGTTGGTGTTAGGAAGTGCATCCAGCTGTAGAAAACCTGCCAGATAGTCCTATATGAGCGAGACACGGTCACCCGACCAACCTTGCCTCAAGTGGGACAACTCCCGTCTAACCCATGCTAGCGTGGAAAGTGGACGTTAAGCGAGGATGATGATGATGATAGTAATATAGGAAGTTATAGTGGAATAGTTCACTATTTTCATTGGTAAGATGAGTTAAGCTCAATGAAGTTTTTTACCCTTCATTCTTCAGGAACGAATATTGAAACAACTTTTTATCGATATATAAATAAATACTAATCCTTGGTCTTATTGAATTTTGAATTATTTATCTATACATATATATAAAACTGTTGTTGTCTGTGTGTGTGTCCTCATTTTTGCAAAGTCTATACAAATCCACATCTCTACTCCGATTGACTTGCGGTCTAAAGATATTAACTGCAGCTTTTATTTTTCAATTTTCTGTTGTTAAAGGGGTGTTAGGCGCCGGTTATCGAACTCCGTCACACCCTTATAATATCTGTCTGTATGTCTGCATTATTTTCGCTATTTTCCGTTCATTGCCAGGGAACGTCTTCACGAACCAAAGTATCGTCTTCTTGTTTTCCTTCGGTTGCAACGTTTTTCGAAATATTTACTTCTGCTGTCACAGATTGATTTTTTTAGTTTCAGAAGATCCCATTAAGGGTGAAAGCAGTGATTCTTTGCTTAAACTTTAATCTGTTATTTTAATATATAATATAAGTGAGGCAAGCCAGCCCAGTTGCACTTCTTGCCAATAAACATTAACCCTTTGTGCTCCATTCATCTAACTGTAGACCAACAAATTCCAACTAAATGGAGCGTTGACAAGAACGATGGCGAATGAATCTTCCAGGTAAGCAGTTTCCTCCCGAGCTGTTAGTTCACGCGGGATTCTCTGCTACACCTTTTCGTAACAATACCGAACAACGTACTACTGGTCACTCCTTCCTCCAAAAGCCGTACAAAGCGGACGTGTGCATCGGGCAGATGGATCGGGTGCAAATCTACACCAGGCCTATGCGAGAAATTCGCAAGGGACTGCACCAAGAGGGATAGAGAGAAAGAGTGACTTAGTGGAAAGAGTGCAAAAGAACTTTTGAGGTA
This sequence comes from Eledone cirrhosa, assembly GCA_964016885.1. NCBI lineage: Eukaryota > Metazoa > Mollusca > Cephalopoda > Octopoda > Eledonidae > Eledone > Eledone cirrhosa. The sequence goes on from OZ024762.1 coordinate 7,525,883, forward strand.
AGTAGCCTACGCCTTACTGCTATGACACTGGAACCTTCTGCCAACTTAACCTCTGACTTTCTCTTTCACATTTACTCCAATAGGCCAAAACAGAGGAGTATGAAAAGAAGGGGCTCAACAATATTTCTATGAACAATGCACGTAGACATCTAAACTGTACTTTCAACTTCTTAATTTTCTCCAAATAAAACAAGTTTCCTGTCGGTATATTTTCGCGAGTTTTTAACAGGCACTCACAAATAAACGTTTCTCATTGGAGGTGCTATTACCAATGTTCTTACTCGTGCAACGCCGGGATACACTGCTAGTATATATATATATATATATATGGCTTTTTGCTACAATATTTTCAATATCTTTCATTTATATATATATATATATATTACGAGTGTGTATATTAGATGTGAAGGTATATGTTGTCTATTGTGGATAATGTATATATATTTTTGACATATGTATATAATCTCATTTGTATATTTAATTTATATTTCCTGGCCTGGTTTGAATAACAATTTTTAGACGGTTTATAACACAAATAGAAAAGTTAAAAATATTTTTAAAATAAGACAATAAATTAGTGAAAAAAAAACGCAATAATGATAAAAATTGCTGAAATACCTTGAAAATATTTATGTCTTTAGCCAGAGATTTGATAGGAAATATCTATATATTAGATTGATATGTGGTCTTATATATATTGTCTGATAGCAGATGCTCTGGTGAAATAGTAGTTTTACTACTACAGATTGTAATAAAACTCTTAGTAGACACAATTGTAAAGTAAGAATAGATATGACAGTGTAAGACGTGTGTATGTATATATATATATATATATATATATAATTGTTACACAAAATATAATTAGATTAATTAAAGTTATAATGAAGACGGCCGCTACATGACGTCGTTGAGAATGCTTCAACACTCTTACCGGTGTCATACGTTAAAAGTCCCTGATATAATTTAATACATTCAGACAGTCCCAACAGTATTTAATTGATGGTAAATTGAAAAGTATCACTCAGTAAAATATCAATTATATATCGATGACGAACGCTCTTCGTAGTCATTCTACCTGCTAGAAATAGCAGCGAAATTATATTTTACAAGTTTGTCTTTTAAACTCTCTTGTACAGCCTCCGGAAAGGTTGAAGACTGCCAAGTGTATGTGTATATGGACATATCAATATATATACATATATATATATATATATATATATATATATATATAATGTTTATATAGATATACATATTATCATCACCGTTTAACGTCCATTTTTCCACGTTAGCATGGTTTAGATAAGTTGCACCATTGTAAGACAAGCCTGGTCCAGTAACCATGTCCTACTCATGCAGAACTGCTTTTGGCTTGGTTTTTAATGGCTGGATGCCCTTCCTAACACCAACCACATTTGGATGGGTGCTGGGGTAGATCTATGAGGGGTGGACTGTTTTGGTGTAGATGGAGTGTTAGGACGTGGGAGGTGCAGGATGAAGGGAGGAACATGGATGAAGGGAGGGGCGTTAGAACATGGAGATGTATGGTAGGGGGAGGGGGTAGGTAGTGCATACAAAATGCATGTTGCAATCTGTGCACATGGGAAGTCGGAGTTTCTGTATTACTGCATACCACCATTGATCTTGTTCTTGCGTCATCGCCTTTGTGAGGTGCAATTGTGCAAGATCAGCTTATATCACCTCATTCCAAGTTTTCCTCTGTCTTCCTATTCCATAGCTTCCATCAATTTTGAGCACTCTGCAACTTTTTGTGCAGCTGTCATCCTTCATACACATCACATGACCATTAGCAATGTAATCCTGTATCTGATCCCTCTTATGCCCAAGTTCTCTCCTTGCCATTCATGTATATTACTATTACTCTTCCATTGAAGCATGGAAGCTTCATTTCTTTCTAATCTTTGTAGCTCCTCTACATAGATCGCCCAGGTCACCCTGCCATACAACTTTGCTGCTCATATACACGTATCATACAATTCGTCCTTTATTTTGTGGGACAAACCTTTTGAGGCTAACAGAGGTAGTAGCTCTTTGATCTTTCTATATCCTGTTTCACGCTACCTTCGGAATATCCACATCCACTACTAATTTGGTTACTCATGTACCGGAAACTATAAACTATTTCTACAGACACTCTTGGCATTTAAAGGAATGAGTATCCTGTGGACTTTTGCGACTTACTGCACCTGTGCAATAATCACATATAAAGCCTGCGTTCTTACTTAGACAAGTTGACTTTAAGACCTTTTCATTCTAGGCTGTGCTTCCAGGTTTGGAATTTCTTCTCTACTTCTGCCATAGATTCAGCTATAAGAGTTAGATCTACAGCATAGAATAGCTCCAATGGACAGCCAGTCTTAAACTATTCTGTTATAGCCTGCAGGAAGGTAATAAGCAGGATAGGGATAAGAACAGAGCCTTGATATACACCAGCCTGTACACTAAATTCTTCACTATAGACATTGTTAATTCTAACTTTGCTGACTATATATGGCTTGTATTGCTCTCACAGGCTACTCAGCTACTCCTAGAACTCACCAAATAATCGAAAAAAGGTCTCTGTCAAAAGCTTTTTCCAAATCTGTGACAAGTATAGGGGTTTACTTTTCCTGCAGTTGCCTCACGAGGAAGAGAGCATCAGTTGTACTTTTACCTGGCACAAATCTCATCTAGGTGTATATGATCTCTAATCTCTTGTGTGATAACTCTTTCTGTGACCTTCATGACCAGGTCAATCAACTTGATGCCTCAATAGTTTTCTCTGTCTAGGGCTTCTCCTTTGCCCTTGTAGCACTTGGTGATGATGATGCTATGCCAGTCATTTGGTATGACATTATTTTGTATTAGTTGGTTAAGGTGTGACCCACCATCCCGATGCTTTCAGCATCTCGGCAACTATCCCAGAGGGTCCATCTGCTTTATCTGTCTTCATATCTTTGATTGCCTTACTTACTATACTACTGCTGACTTGTACAGCCAGTCCCTCTGTTGGGTTTATTTGGGGCAACCTATCTTTTTCCCATGCATTCTCCTCATTCTTGTGTGTTGTAGGTGGTCCCAGATGTGTGTATTACCTGCTTGTGTGTTGTATGTGGTCCCAGATGTGTGTATTACTTGCTGGTGTGTTGTATGTGAGTATTACTTGCTTGTGTGTTGTATGTGTTCCTAGATGTGTGTATTACCTCCTTGTGTGTTATATGTGGTCCTAGATGTATGTATTACTTGCTTTGTATATATTATAAGTATTTGGATTTTCGTTCTGTAACCATTATATTATTATATTTTATTTTATACAACAGTGAATAAAAGATTTTCCATACTGTTAACATAATATACCGCATTTCCCGGTGTCGAAGCCGCTACTTTTTTCCTAAAATAAGTCTAAAAAAATCTACCATGCGTCCTGGAGGCCGAAGGCTGTTTATTAATTTTTTTCAAATTTTTGGTTGTCAAAATTAGGGTGCGTCTTCGAGGACGAGGATCTTCGGTGCCGGGAAATACGGTATATATATATACATATATAGTTATTCATGGAATATATCATGTAAATACAGTGCAATAGAACAAGAAAAAGAAAAAAAAAATTGAGGTTGATAAGAATGGAGTTTAAAATACGTTGGAGACTTTCAACTTTGGACACCGGTAGTATTTCAAAGAGGGAAAAATTGTCAACTACACCGTTTACTTGGTATCTACATCATCCTTATCACGTGTGAGATAATGCGTAAATATTTCATTTTAAGGTAGAAATTAATGTTTATGGAAAATATACAGCAACGTACTTATATCAAGGTTGATGTTCCATCATCTACAGGATTAAATATTTTATTTTGCCATAAGCTTCTCTACGTTTGAAGATTAGATCTGCCCTCGTTTACTGGAGAGAAGAAATAAGTTTTAGCCATCAACATATGATCGAATATTCTTCCTGGTATTTCTCGATTTTTCATCTGACTTTCAACTAATTTACGGGGGAAGATAAAGAAGTTTTAGTCATCAACATATGAACGAATATCTTTCTGGTATTTCTCGATTTTTCAACTGACTTTCAAATCGAAATCACTTATTATTTGGTTTGTAATCACTCTACACATTCTCACATTTTTCTACTAACTGTGGGGAACAATCTTGATATAATAGAGCTATAGGCTTACACATACTTGTACATACACCACACACACATGTATATATATCATATATACCCACGCCATACACCGGTTCCATACCATCATATATTGTCTTGCTTTACACATCTAATTAATCGTTTCATTACAACCTGAAATTAGAACATTGATTTCAGCAGAATTCCTGCTACTACCATCCTGTAGCCGCATACAGTGATATTATATCTTTAAGGGACAGTTACCTCACTCAGGGATACTGTCTCTTTGAGGGACAGTAACCTCACACAGTGGTAATATCTGACAGTAATCTCACACAGTGGTACCATCTCTTTAAGGGACAGTAGCCTCACACAGTAATACCATCTCTTTTATGGAGAGTAGCCTCACACACCTTTAAAAACAAAAGCAGATTCGAAAGAAAAAAAATGTATGTACTTTGCATATTTTCTACATATATAAACAAAGTCCCAGGATATCCAAGACAAGAAACTGAACCATAATATATTATACTCTCAGCCTTTTGAAGAATTCCTCGAGAATTGATATGGAGGATGTTAAGGACTTGAACATTTCTAACACACCTGTTTCTACACAATGAAAGCTATACCCATGCTTACAAGGAAAGACATCTCTCCCCCACCCCAAAGGCTATTGCACATCTCCCTGTCGGAGGGGAAGATTTGACAGATCTGTAGTTACTAACATACAAACTAGTTCTTACTTAGAAAATATATCTACATTTCATGATTTCTCCTAATGTAAACACAATTCCTTTATAGTTCAAGGCAGGAAACTTCACCATAATATAATTTACTCACAGACTTCTCTCTTCTCTCAATATTACACCAGAATATAATATGGAAGATGTTAAGGACTTGGACATTTCTAACACACCTGTTTCTACCAATATACATACAGTTACACAGACATACACTGATGAAAAACCTTCTGGTGGTGAAACATTTACTGAACAAACATCATTCCATGGAAATATTCCTGAATATAGCTGTGAGATTTGTAAGGAAATATTTTCTTCAGAACATGAACTCTTAACACATAGAAAAAAGCATAATAAAGAAAAGCGTTTCCACTGTGAAATATGTGGAAAATCTTTTGTCTCTAGCAGTTGTTTATCAAAACATAAAAGGAGACACACTGGAGAGAAACCTTTTAATTGTGAAATATGTGGAAAATATTTTACCTTCAACAGTGATTTAAACAGGCATAGAATAATACACTCTGCAGAAAAGCCATTCCATTGTGAAATATGTGGGAAATCTTTTAGTGAGAATTTTAAACTTACAATCCATAAACGTCGTCACACTGGAGAGAAACCTTTTAACTGTGAAATATGTGGGAAATGTTTCTCTGATAATTCTAACCTTGTAGTTCATAAGAGAATACATACTGGAGAGAAACCCTATCATTGTGAAATATGTGGGAAATGCTTTGTTTCGAAAGGGGATTTGACAAAACATAAAATAACACATACTGAAGAAAAACCTTTTCTTTGTGAAATATGTGGGAAATCTTTCACTCGGAATTCCAATCTTATAGTTCACAGAAGGATACATACTGGAGAGAAATTGTTTCGTTGTGAAATATGTGGGAAGTCTTTTACTAACAATGATGAACTTGTAGTTCATAAATGTAGTTATACTGCTGACAGACCATATCATTGTGAGATATGTGGCAAGTCCCTCGTTTCAAACAGTGACTTAAACAGACACTTGAGGATACATACAGGAGAAAAGCCTTACCAGTGCGAAATATGTGGGAAATATTTCCCTCGGAATTCCAATTTAATAATTCATAGAAGAATACACACTGGAGAAAAACCTTTCCACTGCCAAATATGTGGGAAATCTTTTATCACTAACAGTGTTTTAACAATACACAAAAGAATACATACAGGAGAACGGCCTTTTTATTGTGAAATGTGTGGGAAATCTTTTATTAAAAATTCGAATCTTGTTATCCACATACGTAGCCACACTGGAGAAAAACCCTTCCACTGTGATATATGTGGTAAACCCTTTGCTTCTAACAGTGACTTAACAACCCACATACGAAGACACACTGGAGAAAAACTGTATCATTGTGAAATATGTTGGAAATCCTTTGTGAATAACACAGACTTAAACAGACACAAAATTAGACACACAGGAGAAAAACCTTTCACCTGTGAAACATGTGGAAAATCTTTTGTCAATAAAAATGATTTAAATAGACACAAAAAAATACACACTGCTGAAAAACTTTTTTTTTGTGAAATGTGTGGGAAATCATTTATCAATAAGGGTCATTTAAAAAAACACAAAGGAACGTGTGCAGAAGGGCAACCTTTCAACTGGGGAGTGTGAGAAATGTTTCACTTATAAATCTAAACTTTAAAGTTTAATTGAAAATCTAAAGCAGTGATTCCCAATGCAGGGGTGCATGCCCTACAGGGGAGCAATTTGAAAATGATGTTAATGAGAGCAAACGTCAGGTTTTATCTTATTACTTCTACACCAAGGCAACTTTGGAACAAATTATGGTCGGAAACTCCTGTCTCACCTCCCCCACATGTTATTGTACATCTGGGACCACCTACACCAAGGTAACTTTAGTACACATTACTGTCAGAAACTCCTGTCTCACCCCCTCCACATGTTATTGTACATCTGGGACCACCTACACCAAGGTAACTTTAGTACACATTACTGTCAGAAACTCCTGTCTCACCCCCTCCACACATGTTATTGTACATCTGGCATCACCCATATGTCAATTTGTTTACACTTTGTAGTTGATCATCGCTGTTTTTATATCAAAGTGCGGTATAAAACGTTTGAGATGTTGAGGTGGGGCGTGGGGCAAAAAAGGTTGGGGACCACTGTCTCGAGCCCAGAGGCTCATAAGGCTGGTGCTTATACTGGTTTCCATGGCGTTAAGTGATTGAGAGCTCACTACTCACTCCCATCCCTGGACAGGATACCAGTCCATGGCAGGGTTAAGCCCCCAGCTATTGCTGGTACTCTTTTTCAGCCGAGTATACTGGAGCAACATGAAATGAAGTGTTTTGCTTAAGAACACAACACAACACAGTCCAGGAATCTTCTTGGACCCTGGCAGTGGTGAACAGTAATGGAGGTGGTACCTTTAGACTTTCACATATTAAAAATGTATATATTTATATAGACATTGTTGCAGTCCCGGTCACACACTTTGTATATATACAGAAATAACTTTATTACACACTGGATATATAAAAAGAATGTATATATTTATCAGACCTGCCAACCTCTATAAACGCAAGCAGGGAGTACCATGAAAAAAAGTGCCCCAAAATGGGGAGATTTTACACAATGAAAGCTACACCTATTTTCCCAAGAAAAGACATCTCCCACCCACCCCAAAGTGGTTGGGAGATCTTCCTGTCGGACGGGGAGAGTTGACAGGTCTGTATTTATATATATTGTTACAGTCTTGGTTACACACACTGTATATATTCAGATATAACTTTATCACACTGGATATATATAAAAAACAACCCTGACTCTAAAACCGACCAGTTATCATCTGTTAAACTATGTCTGTCTGCCATTTATTAAAAATTAAGATTTTTAATGATCTTTTCATTAAATATCTTAACACTAACTTTTAACTATAAAATAAATATTTGCCAGCCTACTGGACGCATTTTTTTTTTGCCAAAATAGCATAAAAAATCTTCCCTGCATCCAACATACCCATATCACTGATGCAAGGCCATGCAGAGGGTGAAGACAACCAAAGTTAAAACAATTTAGTTTGTATTACCAATACAGTAATACAATACACTTTAGTTTGTAATACTATTAGTATTACCAATACAGTAATACAATACAATTTATATAAGTAAAATGATGTCGAATTTATATAAGAGTTTCTGAGAAAACAATGAAATAAGTTTTAATAAATTTATTTAAGAAATGTACTAAATTTCTTTATGAATGAAAAGAAATAGCTGAGAAATTTATACGAAATCTTATCGAAATTTGTGACAAAATATTCACATACATTTATAAATTAAAGTTTTATATCTATAATATTTTTGTATGTTATTTTTTTTGGAGTGAAAATTCTTCTTCTCTTCTACTTATTCCTGAGAGGGTCGTAGAGGCAGAGTCCTCAAACATTCCTTCCAGTAGGTCCTGTTAAAAGCAACCACCTATTCTCCCACTTATTCCTGAGAGGGTCGTGGGGGCAGAGTCCTCAAACATTCCTTCCAGCAGGTCCTGTTAAAAGCAACCACCTATTCTCCCACTTATTCCTGAGAAGGTCGTGGAGGCAGAGTCCTCAAAAACTCCTTCCAATGGGTCCTGAGTTCATGGATTTTATCCAACTATCTCTTTTCCCACTTATTCCTGAGAGGGTTATGGGGGCAGAGTCCTCAAACATTCTTTCTAGTGGGTCCTGTCAGAAGCAACCATCTCCAGTTGATCAGGCTGGATCCCCAAGCGAGACCAGCCAAGCTCATGGATGTTATCAATCCATCAGGGAAGGAAACATCTCGTTTTGGTACCACAAAGGAACATGCAAGTATACCCTGCCTCACACTTGTGGAGGCCTTGCCAAATGTATTTGTGTATGTTAGAGGGGGTAACATCACATAAGCAGAAGGGGATAAGTGACAGGGCCTGCTTCGTTGACAGTGTGTGGTGGTGGTGGTGGGGTCTTTCTCCTGGCCTGGCTTAGAGTGTAGACATGTCTGAGGGTGAGCACCTGATAATTTCTAATCAAGAGTCTGGGTAGGTGAAGGTCTTTATTTATGCTGCGGGAGGCAATTAGGGAAGGACTGGTTAAGGTTAATGGTTATTGAATTTACGTTTCTAATTTCACAGAAGTGTTCGATGAATAGAGAGGACCCTTTGGCCCTGTTGAGGTCTGGAGAACCTATCTAGTGTTAGTGCTAGGTTAAAATGCACCCAGTACACCCTGTAAATTGGTGGACGATTGAAAACAAGTATAGGGTAGAGAGGACTCTTTATTCAAGTAGGTATATATTACATTTCTAGTGCTTCTGCCACAATAAAATGTACCTAGTACAGTCCGTAAAGTGATTAGAGTTAGGAAGGGTCACCCGACATAAAATGCTAAAATCATACAGAGATATGAAAGGTATGTGCTATAAACATGGGTGTCCGACTTGTCGAACCCATGCTAGCATAGTGAAAGTGTGTGAAATTATAAGGAAGAGGCTATGTAGCCGGTAAGAGTGTCGGACTATGAGTTGCGGCCTGAGTTAAGACAATTTGAAATCTTTTCCACCATCAATTGTTAAAAAACAAGTTAAACTCATTTCGTCGTCCATTCGTAACATATGTTACACTTTAGTTACACACACACACATCTACAGCATAAACAGATACAGACAACAGGAGGAAGGGGCTGGTGAAACGCTATAGCAATATGTGTTGCGTCCCTTTAGGGTCTACCGGTTACATAGCCTATTCTAAATTATAATTATTTGTTGACATTTAATTATTTTCACAACCTAACGCTTCAGAAATTATCTGTAGTTACATGGAATGTGATTTAGGAGGGGGGAAGTTGTAGAGGGTGTGGCAGTGTTGTCACGTGATACATATCACTTCCGTTTCCGCTGAAGATTTGAAAAATGAAAAAAAAAAACAAAAACATTCTTGAATCGATAAAAGAAAAACACGTTTTATTTTGTGACATTTCAATAATATTTCATGTAATCGAAGATATTTAACAGTAAACATTGATTTCTATATTATACCAGGTAAGATATATGTAAAACACACCTTTGTTTAATTACAGTTGTCATATATCGGACTTTTAAACTGTTTTAATGTTGCTAAGACATCGCTTTTAATAGTTCTTCTCTCTCTATCTTCTATAATATCATCATTATCGTCATCATTATTATTATCATCGTTACCATTATTATCATCATCATCGTCGTTTTTACGTCCGCTTTTCCTCGCTTGCATGCAGACCTGTCAACTCCCCGTCCTACGGGGATATCTCCCACCCACCCGACCGACGGGGAGATCTCCCACCCACCCGAAAGTGGGTACAGCTTTCATTATGTAAAATCTCCCCATTTTGCCTCATTTCTTTCCGTTTTGGGGGCACTGTTTTTTACGATACTCCGTTTGGGTTTTTAGAGGCTGGCAGGTCTGTGCATGGGTTGGACGGGTCCTTCTTAGCGCAGCATCTCTCCACACGTTGCGATCTATTGAGTCTCTGATTTGAGGTCAGCTCACACCACCTCCCCCAAGATCTTCCTTGGTCTATCCCTAACTGTGGCTTCCTTTCACTGGGATCTCCTGACACTTCTTCACCCAACGATCATCATCCATGCACATCACATGTCCATACCAGTGCAGTCTTCTCTCTCTACCCAGGTCTTTCTTGGTCTACCTCTACTGCAGCTTCCTTCCGCTTCTTCACACATCACATGTCCATACCAATACAGTCTTCTCTCTGTCCAGGTCTTCCTTGGTCTACCCCTAACTGTGGCTTCCTTCCGATGGGATCTCCTGACACTTCTTCACACATCACATGTCCATACCAGTGCAGTCTTCTCTTTGTCCAGGTCTTCCTTGGTCTACCCCTAACTGGCTTCCTTCCGATGGGATCTCCTGACACTTCTTCACACATCACATGTCCATACCAGTGCAGTCTCTCTCTACCCAGGTCTTCGTTGGTTACCTATAATGCAGTTTCCTTCCGCTGGGATCTCCCGGCACTTCTTCACCCAACGATCATCATCCATACACATCACATGTCGATACCAGTGCAGTCTTCTCTCCCTACCCAGGCCTTTCTTGGTCTACCTCTACTGTGGCTTCCTTCTACTGTCATTTCCTGGCACTTCTTCACACATCACATGTCCATACCAGTGCAGTCTTCTCTCTGTCCAGCTTTTCCTTGGTCTACCTTTACTGCAGCTTCCTTCCGCTGGGATCTCCTGGCATTTCTTCACCAACAAAGTTTAGTTCTTTTCTGTTCGGACCTGATGTATATCTATATCTTACACAGTTGTTTCGTTATTATTTCAGAATATCAGATGACATTTCAAAGATGAAAGGAAATTATTACAGAGAACAGATATAACCCTATTTATATAAATCTGTGGCGAATTATGGTGAAATATTTCTTCTTGTCTGGAATGTCTACAAGATGATGTACTTTCATTAACCCTTTAGCATTTACATTAGTCTATATATACTATCATGTTTTTGTGGTAAAGGTTTTACCTCACATAATATTGAATCTATGAGATTTTGATATTATTTATTTTGAGAACAATACCTTAACGTCAGTATGAGTGGCTGGTTACAGCCAGATTAAACAGAAAGAGTCGAGAGAATTCTGGCTGGATATGGCCAGTTTAAATGCTAAAGGGTTAAAACTGCATTACTAAGTAATTTGTAGCATATTCATATATCAACAAATATCACAGAGGAATAAAATATATAAAAACACCAAAAGAAGAATAAGATCTGGATATTGCGGTGCGAGAAGAAAAATTATGGAAGATGAATTATGTGAGGAAAAGGTTAAATGTAAGACACAGCCTAAAAGTATTGGTGTTCCTGATGGTATCTCTAAAGAGAAAGGAAAATTGTCATATGACTGTGATATCTGTGGTAAATCATTCTCTCAAAAATGTAATGTTGTTACTCACAAACGCATTCATACAGGAGAGAAACCATATCACTGTGATATCTGTGATAAATCATTCTCTCAAAAATGCAATTTAACTATCCACCAACGTATTCATACAGGAGAGCAGTCATATCACTGTAACATCTGTGGTAAATCATTCTCTCAAAAAGGTAACTTCACTACTCACAAACATATTCATACAGGTTTAAAACCTTACTGCTGTGATATCTGTGGTAAGTCGTTCTTTGAAAAATGTAAGTTAAATACTCACAAACGTATTCATACAGGACAAAAACCTTACCAGTGTTATGTCTGTGGTAAATCATTCTCGCAGAGTAGTAACTTAACCTGCCACATACATATTCATACAGGTGAAAAACCATATCGTTGTGATATCTGCGGTGTAGCATTCTCCCTGAATCATAACTTAACTACTCACAAACGTATTCATACAGGAGAGAAGCCATATCAGTGTAATGTTTGTGGTAAATCATTCACTGAAAGTAATAAGTTATCTGTACATAATCGGGTTCATACGGGAGAGAAACCCTATCAGTGTGACACCTGTGGTAAATTCTTCACTGTAAATAGTGACTTAACCAAACACAAACGTATACATACAGGAGAGAAGCCATATCATTGTGATATCTGTGATAAATCATTCTCTCGAAAGGATTACTTAACTAAACACAAACGTATTCATACAAGAGAGAAACCATATCAGTGTGAATTTTGTGATAAATCATTCTCTCGGAGAAACACCTTAATTGTTCACAGACGTATTCACACAAGGCAGAAACCATATCAATGTGATATTTGTGGTAAAGCATTCTCCCAAGGACACACCTTAACTGAACACAAACGCATTCATACAAGTAAGAAACCATAACCCTAATACTTGTGATGTATCATTCTCTCAAAAGAATCACTTAACTACATCATCATCGTGTTTATGTCCTTGCCTCCATTTGTTTAAACTCTCACGATATATTTCTGAAAGGAAAGCACAATCAATTCCAGACGGCCATCTTTATTTTCTTTTATGACAGGTTGAATGAGTTGGGGTCCAGAACCCAATGGAACTTAAGTACCTGTTTATGTAACTGTTGTAAAATTATTTATATATTTATACTAAACTTGTCCTATCGACTGAGTGCTCTTACGTTTGGATATTTCTACCAAACTTTTACTACAGTATATATATATATATATATATATGTATATAACGAAGGAAGTGTGGTAAGGAACCAGGTGGACCATAACACACCAGAGTACTCAATACTAAGGGTAGTTGAGTGGGTAATAGGAAATTGTTCAAGACCCCGACGGCAGAGCTCAAGCCGTTTCGATGGCTATTTGTGGACTCCAGAAATAGCCGTCAAAATGGCTCCAGCTCTGTCGTCGGGGTCTTGAACAATTTCTTATTATTTATATATATATATATATATATATATATATATATACACACACATACATCTCCTATGTATTTTGTCTGAAGAAGACATGTTTTACTTTATGTTATACATAAAACTTTACGTATTTGAAATATATATAACAAAATAAATAGAGATGATATAAAGTATATATCTTTCGTTTATTACTATTATATATATATATATATATGTATGTGATGTTTTGTTATAATATCTAGTACAAAGAACATTTAAGCTGCAAATAAAACATGAGTTGAAGCAAGTCTTGTCTGCTGTTATTATTTGTGTGAAAGGGCGGTGGATTGGCAGTATCGGTAGAGGGTCGGACGCCATGCTTTGACGCATAGAGTTATAGACCTTTCCATTCTGAGTTCAAATCCCGCCGAGGTCAACTTTGCCTTTCATCCTTACGGGGTCGATAAAATAAAGTACCAGTAATGTACTGGGTAATTGCTGGCCTTGTGCCTAAAGTAGAAACAATTATTTGTGTGAAATATATATACTATTTCTACTCGAATATAAGCCGAAGAATATGTGACCCCAAAATTTGATAGTAGAGGTGGGGGTGGCTTATATTCAAGGTGTGTTTCATAGCTATATATTATTATTGTTTCTACTTTTGGCACAAGGCCAGTAATTAACCCAGTGCATTACTGGTACTTTATTTTATCGAAAGGATGAAAGGCAAAGCCGAGGAATATGTGAACCCCAAAATTTGATAGTAGAAGGGAAGATGACTTATATTCAGGGTCAATATTTGACGATTTTTACCAAACTTCAAATTCTATATGAATAAGGTTTGGATTTTTGCCCATTTCTCAGACATGAAATAGTGGGGTCGGCTTATATTCGAGTATATACGGTAATTATTATGTACAATTAAGATTATTTACCCATTGTCAAATAGCTTTAGTTCTTGTCCTAGTTTGTGTTTGATATAAATAGTGTTTGACTATAGCTCTCTTTGTGGACAGATGGATGAAGGTTGCTTGTCTTCTGATGGACAGCCTACTAGCCATTTGAAGGCGAGGGGAAAGTTGATTAAATCAACCCTAATGCATTACTGGTACTTTATTTTATCGACCCTGTAGGGATGATAGGTAAAGCTAACCTATGCGTGATTTGAAATCAGAATGTAAAGGGTCATAACTCTATGCCGCGAAGCATGGTGTCTGACACTCTATCGATACTGCCAATTCCCTTTGTTGACATATTTTTTCACCATCAAAACATTGTATCAGGGGTCACAAATTATTTTTTTATGACCCGCAGCAGAACATTGGAAAATCTGCCCTTCCCCAACATTTTGTTCTAATATATCCCACTTTATCATATGTGTATTCAGCTTATAATTCAGATTAGCCTTATAAATGAACATCATTGCTTGGTCAACATCAGACTCTCTATATCAGGCATGTCAAACTGAGGGTCCCTCAAGGGCCACACGTGTTGTCTGAGGGCCACACATTACATCTAATTGTACACATTACAACTAATATTTATTATTTTATATTACGCTCGCTCTGTAAAAAAATTTGTGTGGGCCTCACGTGTGCTTGTAAAGGCTGCATGTTTGACATGCCTGCTCTACAGGATCCTGCGACCGGACCGCTTTGTCCAAACGGTTTGGGGGCCTAGGTGTGTAAATGCTCATCTCTACCTCTTCCCTGTTTTTTTTTTCCTCTATCCACACTTGCTGACCTTTGGTAGGTAAAATCCTCTCCTTTCCAACATGGACTAGTTCCATCAGGGACATAGATGGAAACTGTACTACAGTGGAGAGAGAGCTGGGTTTGTCAGTTCCTCATACTGACGAGGATAGACGGAAGCAGAGAGTATGGGACAATCTGTGTTCGAGTGATACCTTCATTTCTCCCTTTGATCAATCCTTCCCTGCTCCCTCCTCACTCTTCTGTGACCCTAGAGTCCTTGCCAATCCCTTTTCTTTCTATTTTCCTATTTAAACTGGCCAGAATTCTCTCACCTCTTTCTGTTCAAACCGGCTGCAACTGGCCACTCATACTGATTTTGAGACAATGTTCTCAAAATGAATAATTACAAAATCTCATAGATTCGATATTACGTGAGGTAAAGCCTTTACTGTGAAAATATAACAGTAAATATAGAGTAATGTAAATGTTATGTGAAATATTATGTGAGGTAAAGCCTTTACTGTGAAAATACAATAGTATATATAGAGTAATGTAGATGTTATGTGAGGTAAAGCCTTTACTGTGAAAATACAATAGTATATATAGAGTAATGTAGATGTTATGTGAGGTAAAGCCTTTACTGTGAAAATACAATAGTATATATAGAGTAATGTAGATGTTATGTGAGGTAAAGCCTTTACTGTGAAAATACAATAGTATATATAGAGTAATGTAGATGTTATGTGAGGTAAAGCCTTTACTGTGAAAATACAATAGTATATATAGAGTAATGTAGATGTTATGTGAGGTAAAGCCTTTACTGTGAAAATACAATAGTATATATAGAGTAATGTAAATGTTGTGAGATATTATGTGAGGTAAAGCCTTTACTGTGAAAATACAATAGTATATATAGAGTAATGTAAATGTTGTGAGGTAAAGCCTTTACTGTGAAAATACAATAGTATATATAGAGTAATGTAGATGCTAAAGGGTTACATTACATTCTTTTCAATATAAATCTTTTTTCTTTTTCTATTAAACTTTATTTACGATATACTCCATGAATATAATTACCCATAGAGTTTAACTAAAAAAATATTATTTTTCTGTAACATGACAGAATTATTCTGTAACATGACAGATGGAACTGGTGTTATAGTGGAGGAGTTTACATTTAGTGTTGTCACGTGATATATCTCACTTCCGTTTCCGCTATAGATTTTGTTTTTGTTGTTGTTTTTGTAAATCTTGAATCGATAAAAAGAAAAACACGTTTTATTTTATGACATTTCAATAATATTTCATGTAATCGAAGATATTTAACAGTAAACATTGATTTCTATATTTCTATATTATACCAGGTAAGATATATATAAAACACACCTTTGTTTAATTACAGTTGACATATAACGGACTTTTAAACTGTTTTAATGTTGTTAAGTCAGACATCGCTTTTAATAGTTCTTCTCTCTCTATCTTCTTCTACAATATCATCATCATCATCATTATCATCACCAATATCATTATCATCATCATCGTCATCATCATCATCATCATCATCATCATCATCATCATCATCATCATCGTCTTTTTACGTCCGTTTTTCCACGTTTGCATGCAGACCTGTCAACTCTTCCCATCCGAAGGGGAGATCTCCTACCCATTTTCGGGTGGATAAGAGATGTCTTCGCTCGTGAAAATAGGTATAGCTTTCATTATGTAAAATCTCCAAATTTTACCCCATTTTCCCCCTTCTTTGTCATGGTACACCTCAGTTGGCGCAGGCCTGTGCATGGGTTGGATCGGTCCTTCTCGGCATAGCATCCCTCCACACGTCGCGATCCTTTGTCACCTCATCTGTGAATCTCAAGTGATTTCAAGTCAGCTCTCACCACCTCTGCCCAGGTCTTTCTTGGTCTACCTCGGCTTCCTTCCACTTGTATCTCCTCACACATCTTCACCCAGTCATCATCATCCATACCAATGCAGTCTTCTTCTCCCTGCCCAGGTCTTCCGCGGTCTACCTATACTGTGGTTTCCTTCCACTTCTTCACTTCACTCAGTGATCATGTTCAATGCACATCACATGTCCATACCAGTGCAGTCTTCTCTCTTACCCAGGTCTTCCTTGGTTTACCCCTAACGTGGCTTCCTTCCACTGGGATCTCCCGGTACTTCTTCACACATCACATGTCCATACCAGTGCAGTCTTCTCTCTTACCCAGGTCTTCCTTGGTTTACCCCTAACGTGGCTTCCTTCCACTGGGATCTCCTGGCACTTCTTCACACATCACATGTCCATACCAGTGCAGTCTTCTCTCTTACCCAGGTCTTCCTTGGTTTACCCCTAACGTGGCTTCCTTCCACTGGGATCTCCTGGCACTTCTTCACACATCACATGTCCATACCAGTGCAGTCTTCTCTCTTACCCAGGTCTTCCTTGGTTTACCCCTACTGTGGCTTCATTCCACTGGGATCTCCCGGCACTTCTTCACACATCACATGTCCATACCAGTGCAGTCTTCTCTCTTACCCAGGTCTTCCTTCGTCTACCATTACCGTTGCTTCTCTCCACTGGGATCTCCCGGCACTTCTTCACCCAACAATAGCAAGACAAACCAGGAAATTCATTCTAATGATCGTAATAGTAATAATTGTTTCTACTTTAGGCACAAGGCCAGCAAATACCCAGTACATTACTGGTACTTTATTTTATCGACCCCGTAAGGATGAAAGACAAAGTTAACCTCGGCGGGATTTGAACTCAGAATGTAAAGGGACGTAACTATGCTAGAAAGCATGGCGTCCAACCCTCTACCGATACTGCCCCTTGTTTCAGGTACCTTTTTTTATCCACAGTTGTGTAAATAACATTACAAATTGTTTATAAATCTTACAGAAAGAAAATATAAACAATGGCGGCTCACCTTGCTGAGGTGTCAGGTGATGTCCGTGAGGGTACCTGGTTATTTCAGCACCTTAGTCTCGCCATCACCCGTGGTAATGCTGCGAGCATGTTGGCTTGCCTCAAAGTATTTAGTTAACCTCTAATGTGTGGCCGATTGTCTATACCTTACAAGGTACTCTCCATATCTTACAAGGTACCCTCTATATCTTTCAAGCTACCCTCTATATCTTTCAACGTACCCTCTATATCTTTCAAGGTACTCTCCGTATCTTTCAAGCTACCCTCCATATCTTTCAAGGTACCCTCTATATCTTACCTTGTACCCTCTATAACTTTCAGGGAACCCTCTATATCTTACCTTGTACCCTCTATAACTTTCAGGGAACCCTCTATAACTTACAAGGTACGCTCTATATCTTACACTGTTGTTTCTTTATTATTTCAGAATATCAGATGACATTTCAAAGATGAAAGGAAATTATTACAGAGAACAGATATAACCCTGTTTATATGTGGTGAATTATGGTGAAATATTTCTTCTGAGCTGAGATTCATAGCCACATTTCTCTACTTCATTGTCTGGAATGTCTACAAGATGATTTTGTACTTTCGTTAACCCTTTAACATTTACATTATTCTATATTTACTATTATATTTTCATGGTAAAGGTTTTACCTCACATAATATTGAATCTATGAGATTTTGATGTTATTTATTTTGAGAACAATACCTTAACATCAGTATGAATGGCCGGTTTGAACAGAAAGAGTCGAGAAAATTCTGGCTGGATATGGTCAGTTTAAATGTTAACGAGTTAAAACGCATTACTAAGTAATTTGTAGCATATTCATATATCAACAAAAATAACAGAGGAATATTTCTTAGAAACATTTCTGAGGAATAAAATATATAAAAACACCAAAAGAACTGCATATTGTGGTGAGAGAAGAAAAATTATGGAAGATGAATTATGTAAGGACAAGGTTAAATGTAAGACACAGCCTCCTGATATAAAGAAAGAGGTGGGAGAGAAACCATATCACTGTGATATTTGTGGTAAATTATTCTCTCAAAAACGTAATCTAACTATCCACCAACGTATGCATACAGGAGAGCAGACGCATCATTGTGATATTTGTGGTAAATCTTTCTCTCTGAATCATCACTTGAATAGACACCAGCGTATTCATACAGGAGATAAACCATTTAACTGTGATATCTGTGATAAATCATTCTCTCAAAAAGGTAACCTCGTGACTCACAAATGCACTCATACAGGTGAAAAGCCATACTGCTGTGATATCTGTGGGGAATCGTTCTCTCACAGTAGTAACTTAACAAGGCACAAACGCGTTCATACACAAGTGAAATCATATCAATGTAATATCTGTGACAAATCATTCTCTGATAGAGGGGACCTCGCTAAACACAAACATATTCATACAGGAGAGAAGTCATACCAGTGTGATCGCTGCGGTAAATCATTCTCTGAGAAATGTAACCTAAACAGTCACAAACGTACTCATACAGGAGAAAAACCATATCACTGTGATGTCTGTGGTAAATCTTTCTCGCAGAGTAGTAATTTAACCTGTCACATACATATTCATACAGGTGAAAAACCATATTGTTGTGATATCTGCGGTGTAGCATTCTCCCTGAATCATAACTTAACTACTCACAAACGTATTCATACAGGAGAGAAGCCATATCACTGTAATGTTTGCGGTAAATCATTTACTGAAAGTAATAAATTATCTGTACATAATCGGATCCATACAGGAGAGAAACCCTATCAGTGTGATATCTGTGGTAAATTCTTCACTGTAAATAGTGACTTAACCAAACATAAACGTATTCATACAGGAACAAAACCATATCAGTGCGATATCTGTGATAAAACATTCTCTCGAAACGATCACTTAAGTAGACACAACCAGATCCATACAGGAGAGAAACCATACCACTGTGATATCTGTGGTAAATCATTCTCTCAGAAAAACACCATGATTGTACATAAGCGTATTCATACGAAAGAGAAACCATATCAATGTGATATTTGTGGTAAAGCATTCTCCCAAGGCCACACCTTAACTGAACACAAACACATTCATACAAGAGAAAAATCATAGCATGGTTTCTATGGCAGATTCCCTTCCTGGTTCCAACCATTTTACTGAGTGTACTGGGTGCATTTTATCATAACACCAGCATGAGAGAAATTGTCAGTTACTCAGCAAAACTCCTCTCTAACTTGTATTGTTTCCATCATCATCACCATTTTCCACACTGGCATGGATTAACCTGTTGACTGCCACACATATTTTACACAGCTACAGTTGCTGTGCTGGGTTTTTTCTCAATAAAATGACTATTTTTTAAAACAAACATTTATTAACAACACATATCTGAATGATTGACAAACATCACACCAATAAACTAGTAACGCCATCTAGCTTTGAAGTTATGAACTGTTGGAAACAGGTTCATAACTTTGAAGTTATGAACTGTTGTAAACGATTTCATAACTTTGAAGCTAAGAACTGTTGGAAAAGAATCAAACATGTTAGGACGAGTTATCTCGTCTACGACACTGAAGAGGTTAAACAAGTTATCCTGTTGTGAGCAATACCAGGTCAGGTGACCATGTCTTGCTCGTACAGAACTGATTTTGGCTTGGTTTCTCAGTTGGATGACCTATTATGATTGTAAGTCCAACACCCTTACCACTAGGCCACACGCCTCCACAGAACACAACACACAACCCTGTCCAGGAATTGAATCCACAACATTATGATCACAAGTCTAACACACTTACCACTAGGTTATGTCCCTCCACATTACAGTTGTCCCCCCGGTATTCGCGGGGTTTACGTTCTTGGAGCACCCGTGAAGAGTAAAAAAACGGGAATATTGGACGTGGTCCACAAAAGTGCCTATAAATGTCAAAACATGACAAGATATAATAAAAAAAAAAAGAGGGAGCGCCTTCTGCGAAGGGGCATCCAATAGGCCGGTAAATACAGTTTATTGTTATTAATAATTTAGCGTTAAAAATATATATATTGCCACAAAATAAGCCATTAAAAAAAATTGCGGAAGATATTTATGATTCCACAAATATTTGGTAGTTTCCATGAACAATTATTAGTTAGGGTCTCAGGAGAATTCTGCGAATAACTGGGTCCACGAATGCTGGGGGTCACTGTATATCTACACGGTTGAGGTCATTTATTACTGTGACATTTTTAATAAAATCATTCCTTCAGAATTCCAGAAGGAAGAAAATACAGTATTAATTGTTTTGCTATTTCATTTGATTTACATAGTCTCTTAAATCAGGGATAATCATCATCATCATCATCATTGTTGTTTAATGTCTATCTTCCACGCTAGCATAGGTTAGACGGGAGTTGTCCCACTTGAGGCAAGATTGGTTGGGTGACCGTGTCTCGCTCGTATAGGACTATCTGGCAGGTATTCTATGGCTGGATGCTCTTCCTAACACCAACCAGTGTGGACTGGGAGGTTTTTACCTTGTTACCTACATGGCCACATTACAGTGTGGACTGTGTGTTTTTTTGTCGTGACACCTACACAATCTTATTAGTTCGGACTGGATGTTGTTGTTCCAACATAACTTTACAGAAAAAGGGTGGTGTTGGTGGTAGTGGGTTGGGGTGTGTTTGGTTTGGTGGGGCCTACTGACTATATCCCTGTAAAAGGGGTACACTGAGCGTACATGAGACCCTGGCTGAAAATTTAATTTGGATTGTTGTAACACAAACTGATTTTAATTTACTGGTTGAAACAAATTTATGCTTTATGGCACCCTAGCTCTGCAGTGCCATTCTGTGGCACCCTAGCTCCAAAGTGCCATATTTTTCGACACTATCTCCCCATTGCCATACTTCGACTCCTTAAGTCCATATATCCATAATGTGTCATTCAAACTTCCCAATTTCATAGTGTGACATCCTAGCTCCGAAGTGCCATAGTGCCACACCTTAGCTCCGCAGTGCCATAGTGCGACACCCTAACTCCTCAGTGCCTTATTTTGCCATCCTGTCTCCCCATTGCTATAGTGGGGTCACCCTAGCTTCATATTTCCACACTGTGTCGTGAAGCTCCCCATTTCTGTACTGTGCCACCCTAGCTCCGCAGTGCCACAGTGCGACACCCTAACTCCTCAGTGCCGTATTTTGCCATCCTGTCTCCCCATTGCTATAGTGGGGTCACCCTAGCTTCATATTTCCACACTGTGTCGTGAAGCTCCCCATTTCTATACTGTGCCACCCTAGCTCCGCAGTGCCATAGTGCGACACCCTGGCTCCGAAGTGCCGTATTTTGTCACCCTGTCTCCTCATTGTTATCGAGGGTCACCTTAGCTTCATATTTCCATACTGTGTCACTGAAGATCCCCAGTTCCGCAGATCCCACACCTCATCAAAACGGACCATTGGTCTATCCATTACTGCTATATTATCTACCGATCGAAACTCCTGGCAGAAATAAAGTGTCTTGCTCAAGGACACAACGCACCACCTGGTGCGAGAATTAAACTTTCAAACTCACGATTACGAATCCACTTTCAATGTACCCATATTGAAAGACAGCCTCTGGATTATAGTCATTATAAACTCACTTCGACTTTCAACGTACCTATATTGAAATATAACCTCTGGTTCCCACTCTCTATTAAGAAGATGTCTTTCATAGAGATGGGAAGATATTGTGCGATATAAATTGAATTTATATTAACAAGGCATTGTATTATATTAGATTAAATTAAATTATTATCGTTTATGTTGTACTAATCACGTTGATTAGTTAAAATAATAGTAAAATTTAGTTTCTTTCGATATTATTATTTTCTTCCAGCTTAGGAGAATAACGAGAGAGGGATATATATAGGGAGGGGGAGAGAGAAGGATATATATATATATATATATCTCCTTCTATATATTATATATTATGGAATACTGTTGGCTTTTTGCTACAATATTTTCTATACCTTTCATTTATATATATATATATATATATATATAGGAACGAGTAGGACCCCGACGGCTGAGCTCAAGCCGTTTCGAAGGCTAAAAAACGGCTTGAGCTCAGCCGTCGGGGTCCTACTCGTTCCTATTACCCACTCTACTACCCAAAGTATTGAGTACTTTTGTGCGTTATGGTCCATCTGGTTCCTTACCACATTTCCTTCGTTATATATATTTATATATATAGAGAGAGAGGGAGAGTGAGAGAAAAAGAAGGAAAGATGGAGATGTACGGAGTGATGAAGAGACAGTGTGTTAGAGTGAGAGAGAGGTAGGTAGGTAGGTAAGATAGGTATTACATGAGTCAACACGTCGTGTACGTGTATCGATCTGTGCTAATGTATGTGATAGACGACGACAGTGATTGATATCAACTCTCGGACAAGTCTCGGAAGATCTCGTGTTGGTCTCTCACACCAAAACTAAGTCTCAGTCTCACAGAATTAATTACACAACACTTTTACATTCTTCGTCTCTCTTTAATTAACCAATTAATTCATTTAATATCTCACCTCCTTTCGTCTCGATATCCATACAAAAGAGATCAATGATTAGAAATAATCTTATTGAACAGAAAACAGATCGATAATAATAAGAACAAGGAAAAATATTAGAAAAAATGACGCGATTATCGAAGTAAGATTCATTCTTTCACCTTTGATTAATTTAATATCGATCTGTCTCTTGTAAATCATATTTATTACAGAATTCTGCTTATATATGATGAATTTAATATAGAAATGTCTTCTACAGGACTAGAACTGTTTCATTGGAAGGAAATCATCAGGAAAGCCCTGATTTCCTTCGAAAGAAACAGTTCTAGTCCTGTAGAAGACATTTCTATATTAAATATATTCGTTGTTTACACTCTACTAATGTATTGAGTACCTTACTGTGGTTACCTCCGATTGAACCCGGGACTCAAATATATATATACAAGGTGCCCCCCCCCCCAAAAAAAAAATGTATACACACTTTGATTAGAATGCTGTGTTGAAGTGTGTATACATTTTTTGTGACACCCTGCATATATATATATATATATATATATATATATAAAGAAATTGTGTTTATTTGTGAAGTATATTCATATATATATTGTTTACACGTGATCAAAATACAGAGTGTCCCTCAAATATGTATATACACTTTTATTAGAATGCTGTTGAATTTTTGGGGAACACCCTGTATATATAAATTGTGTTTATATGTAATTAACATTCATATATATATATATATTGTGTATATATATATATACGGTCGATATTTTTTATATAAATTGTGTTTATATATAAATTAAATTCACATATATGTGTGTGTGTATATATATACACATAGTGTTTATATGTGACACACACACACACACACACACATATATATATATATATATTTGTGTTTATATGTAATTAATATTTATATATACAATATGATTTAATAAAACACTGTATATTTATTTGTCATCACCAGAAGACAAAAACGTAAGCCTGATACACCTTAAAAAACAAAATATATTTATATTCAAATTAAATATATTTATATCTGCAATTATTAATCCTTAATTAGTTTTTAATTAAACAAAAAAAACGAATCTTCATTCGGTAAATGTTAATAAATTCTCTAATTTCCACTTTGGGGTGAATGAGAGATGCCTTCTCATGTGAAAATGGGTATAGCTTTCATTATATAAAATCTCCCCATTTTGCCTCATTTCTCCCCGTTTTGGGGAACCTTTTTTTCATGGTACTCGCTGTTTGGGTTTTTAGAGGTTGGCAGGTCATAACTTCAGTAATAAGTGTTATAAGAATCAGATTTCGAGCCCCCTAAAACAATCTTTAGTTTATTCAATAACGATTGCTTCTGACAAGACCACTTGGTCTTCGATCGTTAAAATATTGATTTTACTATATACTGCTGACGTGCTGAATGGAAGACTGTCTTTGTAATAATGAAATTGTTTTTTTTTTCTTTTTTGAATGTTGGGAGATATAATATATTGACTGTCCCATCTCCTCCCTAATTTAGCAAGAAAAGGGGTCGTCTTACTGAGGCTATCACAGAGGGTTCCTGAGAGTCTTGGCTTGGCTCAAATTTTATTTTGACAGACGAAACACCAATATTTCCTGTTCCTCCTCTCCCCCTAACTTAACAATAAAAGGGTTCGTCTTACTGAGGCTATCACTCGTGGTCTTAACCCCGAGGGGCTTGCCTTGGCTCAAATTTTATTTTGATAGGGAAAACACCAAATTTCCCGTTGAGGTGACTCTCGATAATACCGTCAGTGTTTTGGTGTCTTGAAAATCCCCCCCAAAATATTAAGAGGGAAACACCATCATTCCCTGTTGTAATGTATAATTGAGGGACCCCTACTCTATCATCTGTGGTAATACCGTTTCTTGGTTTGCATGAAAGAAAGCCAGCAATTACCCCAGTGCATTACTGGTACTTTATTTTATCGACCCCGACACCGTAACGATGAAAAGGCAAAGCTAACCTCGCTGAGATTTGAACTCAGATTTTACATAATGAAAGCTATGCCCATTTTCACAAGAGAAGACATCTCTCACCCACCCCAGAGTGGGTGAGAGATGTCCCCGTCGGACGGGGAGAGTTGACAGATTTGTAATTAAGTGTTCATGTATTCTCTCGGTTTGTTGTTGTCCTCTCTTTTTGACATTCTAGAAGAAGAAAAAGAAATTATTGATTTTTTACCCCCCTCCTCTTGCAAATCTTAACCACACCTATCTTGTATCGATCATTTTGTGTTGGAAATCACAATCATATTTATAATAAGAGGTGAAACTGGTCAAGAAAGCTGAGATAAACAAACTAAGGAGATTAGTAATTCAGTTAAGGATCTGATAGATCCCTCCCCCTCCGATGTCTAGGCTTCCCCTCTTAGAATTATATATAAAAAACAACAACCTTGTCATAAAAGAAAAGAATCAGTCTTGTTATCATAAATAACAGTTATAGATTAAAATCGAATTAACAACAACTCCACATCACTCCTTCCACAAATTATTGATTACGTGTAAGGGGAGACAACACAGTATTGACTTAATGTCTTTGCTTTTTTTAAAAAATTATAATTTTACCAAATAGACAATTTTATTTTCTAAGTTTCACCAACATACTTATGTAAAAATGTAACAATATAATGCTTACAGGACGAAAATACAAACTCAAATGATATATACAAATATAAACGCATAAAAGAGATAAAAAAACCCATAAAAAAGGGGGTGGGGTTAAATTGAAAACTCCATTCCACATTAGAGTTGGTAGGTTTTATTGTTGTGTATTTCAGAATATATCACCGTGTTAAAAGATGAGGTGTAAGATCGATATAATATATAAGGTACATGGCTTAGTGGTTAGAGCAGTTTTTGCAATCGAAAGGTTGTGAGTTCAATTCTCAGACCGGGTGATGTGTTGTTTCCTTGAGCAAGACACTTTATTTCACATTGCTCCAGTTTACTCAGCTGTAGAAATGAGATGATAGGACTGGGGTCCCTATCATTCCACTGCAAAGTGGTCGTGGAGGTGCCACGGCAAAAAAGCACCCAGCACTCACTGTAAATGAGGTTGGTGTTAGGAAGGGCATCCAGCTGTAGAAATCAAGCCAGAATCAGTTCCTGTATGAGCAAGACAAGGTCAGCCGACCGGACACTGCCCACAACAGGACAACCCGTCTAACCCATGCTAGTGTTGAAGAACGGACGTAAAACAGTGATGATGATGATATACTAGACCTGAAGAAAGAAAAAATATCACACACATTTACCAACACTACACCTGAAATTCCTCCTCCATAGACACACATGCATGTATTTATGTGTATATCATGACTCATACACTGTTCACTTTCCTGACATTTCTACATTATTCTATGTACTATACATGCACCTTTGATGAGTTGCAGTGCACCTGAGCAATGTACACAATAGTTTTCATTATATATATATATATTCTTTCTCTGATATTTGTCTTATACTCTGATATCTTTTCTTCCTTCACAGATTTGCTGATCATACCGTGACAACCTGATGTAGAAGAAGGCAGATTTCAACAGAACGTCTGCTGCCAGTCATTTATGGACAACACTCAATATATATTTGTAGATGCACAGTATTTATTAACCACACCTACAGTACTTACTATAGAAACAGAAGTCTTTTGTCGCAAATTCTCAAATAATATGTGGTACTTAATCGGGATCTAGCCAGCAAAAAACATTTCAGTGATAAGTAGTATATATATATATATATATATATATATATATATATATAAAAATCAATCAAACAGAGATACAAAAAGTCTTACGAGTTTCATGCTTCATATTGGAAAGAGGAAAGAAAGTTTGACATATCAGCTTTAGTCCTTCTTCAGGAGTACAAAATAGAGACTGGATCACATATACACACACACACATATATATATATATCAGAAAGAAATGAGGAAGTTTCATTTAAATGTATATGATATTTATTGTGTAATGCATAGAGTGCTTGGTTTGGTATCAATACCAGTAATTCACTGAATCACCTACACTAATATATTTATATCCGGAAATGAGATATTTACTTGTATCTCTACCTAAACACAGCCAACGTATCTACTGTTAACTAAACGTGTGCACTCTGAACAGTTGGTTGCAGCTGCATAACTGCAATTCGACAGATCCATTGAGTGAGCTGGACGCTGAATTTATACCAGCAATCTTCGTTAATTTTATTATATATATATATGTGTGCATACCTATTTTCCACACAAAGTCACATGATATCCAAGACAATCAACTGAAGTCTAATATATTATATCATCATCATCATCTGGTGGCCTCAGCCAAAATCGACTCAACAATTCATCTCCACGTGAGTCTGTCGTTCATTGCTGCTGCCAAATCCTGGAGATGACGTCGGGATAGGAGAGGTTGCGCCCCTTGTTATTAGTGACTGCTTGTGGTTTCCAAAGCATTATATACTCCGACAAATTTTTCTGTTTTTTAAGAATTCCTTCAAGAATTAATAAATATGGAAGATGCAAAACAGGTAGACACTTCTGACAGCAGTACGGAATCGGTTAAAGATGATGTAATTGATAAGAAACCTTCACTTAGCAAAACATTTACCAAAGAAAAATCAACGGAGAAAAAAATTCCAGAATCTCGCTGTGAAGTTTGTAATAAAACCTTCCCTGAAAATGAAATGTTATTGCATAAAGAAACACACAACAAGGAGAAACCTTTCCATTGTGAAATATGTGGGAAATATTTTCTCTATAACAGCTACTTAATAATACATAAACGAATTCACACTGGCGAGAAACCTTTTCACTGCGAACTTTGTGGTAAGTCATTCACTCAAAATTCTCATCTTGTTAACCACATACGTAGTCACACAGGAGAGAAAACATTTCACTGTGAAATATGTGGCAAAGCTTTTGTCTCAAACAGCGTCTTAAACAAGCACAGACAGATACATGCCGAAGCTAAACTCTTCCACTGTGATATCTGTGGTAAATCTTATGCCTGTAGTAGTTATTTAAGCAGACATAAGAAAATACACACAGAAGACAAACCGTTCCACTGTGATATTTGTTGGAAATCTTTTATTTATTATGCGGATTTAAACAGACACCAGAGAATACATACAGGAGAAAGGCCTTTTCATTGTGATATCTGTGGTAAATCTTTTGCTGATAATGCAAATCTTTTGGTTCATACTAGAATACATACTGGAGAGAAACCCTTTGACTGTGACATATGTGGTAAATCTTTTATTCAGAATTCTAAGCTAACAATCCATAAACGAAGCCACACAGGAGAAAAACAGTCATACTGTGAAATATGTGGGAAATTTTTTGTTTCTAATAGTGTCTTAACAAAACACATCAGGATACATACCGGAGAGAAACCTTTCAACTGTGATGTGTGTGGGAAATCTTTCATCTCAAACAGTGACTTAAGCAGACATAAAAGAATACACACTGGAGAAAAACCCTACCAGTGTGATATATGTGAGAAATCTTTTACACAGAACTCTTGTCTTGTTATACATAAACGCAGCCATGCTGGAGAAAAGCCGTTTCATTGTGACATCTGCTGGAAGTCTTTTGTTGATAATAGTAACTTAAATAGACATAAACAGACACACATGGGGGGAAAGTCTGTTAGTTCTGAAATGTGAGAAGTCCTCTCTTCTTTCAAATTATAAACTTATATGTAGTATGGTCCTGTAACTCCTGATAGAGTCGTAAGGGGCGCTGTATTGACATACAGCGTTTCTTGGGCATTTTAAGCCTGGCGGAGCCCATCTCCTCTCCAGGCCTGAGTACAGCAGATTTCTTCCAGAGAAAGATAGAAAGAGAGTGAGAGAGAGGAAATGAGAAAGAGATATAGAAGAAGAATTGACCCCAGTACTAGACTGGTATTTTTTTTATCAACCTCAAAAGGATGAAAAGCAAAGTTGACCTCGGTTGGATTTGAACTCCGAGAGCAGAAAGCCAGAACGAATACCATAAAGTATTTTATCTGACGTTCTAACGTCTCTGCCAATTTGTCTCCTTAAACTTATATATAGACCACTAACTAGAGTAGTATATACATTGAAGAACATTTACCATGATGAAATATGTCAGAGGTCAGTCTGCTTTGAATTCTTATTCTCTAGTTTACAAATGTTCTTTTGATTGTGAGAAACACTTCCACTAAATCTTGCATTTAGAAGTGCTTTGTTGTAATATAATAATATTTGTCTGTTAAACATATACACATACTCAAGGTCTGAACACAAAGGAACCAAACTCCCACTGTCATTGCAGCTCTCCACATCTCTCACTATTGTGAGCAAATGGGGGCCCCGGTGGACAGAATAGAGAAGGCGTTTCCATATTTGTGAATTATCAACTGAGGAGTAAATACGATTGAATATAAACTGGAGGTCGTCAAATCGGATCAAGGAAACCATGTTTCTAATTGTCTTTCCAATTGCTAATACTATCTACTGGTCCAGGCAGAAGGAGCAACGTGAAATAAAGTGTCTTGCACAAGGACATAATGCGTCACCCAGTCCAGGAATCGAACTCACAACCTCATGATTGCGAATCCAATTCTCTAACCACTCTATATATAGATAGAAGTTAAAAAAAAATAAAATAAATAAAATAATTAAAAAATACTCAGAAATTCATGTCAAATAATTCAAATTTGTGACAAAATATTCATATTTATGTGAATTAAAAAAATCTTATTTCTTAATATTTCAATAAATTTTAAATTAAAATCTTTTAACCATATTTGTTGTTTTTTTCTGGGGAGTCTACTTTGTAAGTAAACCATAGCGAGATTTGAATACAAAATTCAGGAACAAATGTAGGCAGCCTAGACAGGTTGAAGGATGGCAGTTAACCCTTTAGCATTTACATTACTCCAATATTTACTATTATGTTTTCATGGTAATGACTTTATTTCACATACTTATCACACATAATATCGAATCTATGAGATTTTGATATTATTTATTTTGAGAGAAATACCTTAAAATCAGTATGAGTGGCTGATTACAGCCAATTTGAACAGAAAAAGGTGAGAGAATGCTGGCGGGATATGGCCGGTTTAAATGCTAAAGGGTTAAAGGTGATCTTGTAACCAGCCTAGACAGGTAAAGATGATCTTGTAGCCACCCTAGACAGGTACAGATGACTTTGAAGCCACCTTAGACAGGTAAAGCTGACCTTGCAGCCAGCCTAGACAGGTATACCCTGAAGAATGAAAGGGAAAGGTAAGGTTGACCTCGGGTGGGATTTAAAACTTAGAACTCAATAGAAGAGCTGCTATTTTTCCACATTTCAAGATCACATCTTGGGGGTTCTATTCATTTTGAATGAAACATTAACCTTTTAGCATTTAAACCGGCAATATCTGGTCAGAATTCTCTCTAAACCAGGTGTAACTGGCCACTCACACTGACGTTAAAGTATTGTTCTCAAAATAAATAACATCAAAATCTCATAGATTTGATATTATGTGAGACAAAGCCTTTACCACAAAAATACAAAAGTATAAATAGAGTTATGTAAATGCTAAAGGGTTAACATTTCAACTGGCTGTTTAATGATAAACATTGATTGCCAGCTAAATTAATTATAGGGATATAAAATATATTGAAGCGAAAACCAACTAAACCAGACAATGAGTGTGTTTTATTATATATTTCTGGCAATATTATAACAATATGACCCTCCCAAAATATAACAATATTTGTTTCAACACACGATTACATATAAACAAATCTTGCCAAACAAATACATCGGCATATATATATATATATAGGGAATGTAACGTCCAGTTACTGTAGGTTCACCAGTCAGCACTGGATGCGTAGTTTCCAGTAAGTATAAAGGTGCAGAACTGAGCAGAGTGTAATAATAATAATAAAAAAGACAATATCGTCCTTTATATATATAAATGCAAACATACATAAATGTATGTGTACGAATCGAACATGCTTCACTAGATTTATAACGTACGAGCAATTGAACGACGAACTTCGGATGATTTGAGAGAAAAACTGGGGGGCATTGGAAGATAAATGCGTCTGTGCAGGTATTTGGCTAAAATATAGTCAAGGGGAGATAATCAGCGATAGTAGTCAACTGTCGTATGTTGCGTGGTACTGACTGAACCAGTTTAAACTCCTTAAAACTAATAAAAACATACATTGGCAGCAATTCTATGGATTGGAAAAGCTGGAATATTAATAGTGGATTGTTAGAAACTCGATGGTTTTACCATTTACCCTTGTGTTAGAGGTAGAAACCCCATAAAACACACCACTGCCAGTGACTATCTTGTCTTCCCCCCCCACATCAGAGATAAACAAAATAAACTTCTGAAATAAAATGTTTTATAAAACTACCACAGAATTATAATTATTTTTACCTATATAAAATCACTTGATGTTACCCACAGTAATAAATATATATACACCCCTCAAATTTACCCGTTTTATGACGGGTCACACTCGATTGTACATATCGCAAGCACAAGAGTTTGGCAATAGTATTACACACACAACGTACGCAACCCCTATATATATATATATATATATATATGAAAAATTTGGGATCCCGACGGCTGAACTCCGACCGTTTCAAAAGCTAGATCCAAATCGGAGCTCAGTCGTCGGGGTCCCGAACTTTTCATATTACCCACTCTGCTACTCCAAGTATCGAGTACTCTGGTGAGTAATGGTCTAATTGGTTTTTACCACCTCCATTCTGATTATATATATATATATATATATATATATATATATATATATATATATATCAAAGTATATATTGAGTTAGAAACTCAAAATAGTTTCTTACAATTAAATAGCTCAAGGAAAGAGATTTTTTCCGAGCCGTGTATTATAATTGAATATAAAAGAGATAAACACACATATATACATATATGTGTTCAAATCGTAAGGGACCAGATTCATTAGGGTGAAAAAGATACTAACTGTGGACAATATTTTTATATATATATATACATTTATGTATTTACCTTTTATCGACGAAAGGTCGTTCGTTGGCTGCACCGGTGATAATAGCCAAATGTCGCCTTTAAAACTAATAATAACATATATTAGCAGCAATAGTATGAATTAGAAAAGCTGGAATTGTTAATAGTTGATTGTTAAAGACCCAAGGGTTTTTACCATTTACCCTTGTGTTAGAGGTAGAAACCCTATAAAACACACCACTGTCAGTGACTATCTTGTGTTTCCTCCACATCCGAGACAAACAAAATTAACTTTAACATAATCATTATCATTTTTAACCCAAATAAAATTACTTGATAGAAAAATAAAGACTCACACAACAAATAAAGTTCAATAAAACTTGAGAGCATAATTTATACAAATTTAAAAGATTTACGAAAAAACCTTCTTCATATATTTTGTTGAGAAACAACTATATATATATATATAAATAATTGTTTCTATTTTAGGCACAACATGATAAATAAAAGTTTCTCAACTAGATATATATATCGTTTTAAATATATATATATAGTAATAATAATAAATGTGAAGACTAAAATCAGAGGGCTTGATAAGGATAAATATATATCAAATATATAATAACCGTAGAGCAAATATTTATTAAAATAACAGATTAAAGTTTAATCTGTTATTTTAATATATATATAGACATTTATAACTGGAGATACCTACTTACCTTTGACTATACAAGATGCTGAGAAGTTGAATGTGCTGTTATAATGGAATACATCCAAGGTAAGTTCCATGAGTTAACTTTTATATGTATTTAAAGACATTTAGGTGTTTAGTTTTTAGGAAGATTTGTCTGCTATCTCTAGTTTTATGAGCGATTACATCGGGACTTTCACCGTTGAGATGTGCTAGAAATAGCAGCCAAATCTCCCTAAAAGAACCCATTGACGGATACAGTGCACAGTGTCATCTTCAATACACAAAAGGATACCTTGTTGGGTTAATCAAAGGTAGGCCGTCTTTCGTTTGAGGTCTGCTACCAGAGTCGATCCCTGGTTAAACAACAGACCTTATGGATATATGTGTGTGTGTGAGTTTACGCGCGTATGTGTGTGTTTACGCGCGTATGTGTATGTGTAACACGTCCTAAAACGGGCAACTTTGGGGAGTGTATATATTTGTCACTATGGGTAATATCAATTAATTTTATATAGGTAAAATTCCAGCTCTTCTAATACATACCATTGCTGCAAATGTATGTTTTTATTAGTTTTACGGAGTTTTAAACTGTTTCAGTACCTCTCAACAGACGACAGTTGATAACTTATTTTGATTATGTCCTTAACCACATTTGAACCAAATATCTGCACACACCCATTTATCTTCCAATACCCAGTTTTTGTCGTTCAATCACTCGTACATAATAAATCCAGTGAAGCCTGTTCGATTCCTGTACATATACATACGTATATATTATGTATAGTCGCGGACACGCATATATGTATGTATGTATGTATATCATATATATATATATAATTGTTTCTATTTTTGGCACCAGGCCAGCAATTACCCAGTACATTACTGGTACTTTATTTTATCGACCCCTAATAATATTATTTATAGTTATGTATACACTATATACAACTATAAACAGGATGTAAATACATGAGATGTTTTACAGAGCCGGAATATAATATATATAATATATATATACAAAATTAAATTAAGGGTGTCATGTCAGAGAGACATGCGCCATATCCACTGTAGAATATGCTCCAAGATTCCATTGTTTCACTCCAATTTATTATAAATTAAATTATAGATTGAAAAATTTATAAATTTCCGGTAGGTTGGTTGGTTCCACAACCGGACGGTTGTTCATATATTGTCAAAGTTCTTTCGTCACACATTCTGTGACCTCTTCAGTGACTGGGGATTCTTTTCTTTGTTTTGAACAAAGGAGAGGCACAAAACAAAGAAAAGAATCCCCAGTCATTGAAGAGGTCACAGAATGTGTGACGAAAGAACTTTGACAATATATGAACAACCGTCCGGTTGTGGAACCAACCAACCAACCGGAAATTTATAAATTTTTAAATCTATAATTTAATTTATAATAAATTGGAGTGAAACAACTGGTGCGTGTGTTTCTTATTGGCAACATGACCCCCCCCCCCCCACAAAGTATAACAATATATATATTATAGTTATTTATTAAGAACCCTATATATATATATATTTTAACGTGGATGTATGGTTAGGAAGTTGTCACTGAGATAACGTGAAGACCGAGACAGATCAAAACCCTTCGAATGGATTTGAACAGAATAGTTTGGGTCTGCCCGAGGCAACAGTCAAGAAACACTAACTCGCACGCGCACATATACTGTCACACACCATACACTCATCCATACATACATACTCAGACAGTGGTTACCTCCCCCTGTCTGCACACACGCATTTCTACTCTAACGGCCAGTTCTTGTTTCTCTCAGTTCATCCGAGCTTCGTTTTTCTTTTTACTTGTGTTGCACATCCACTAGATCGTGTTCGATTATTTGACATGTGCATACTGGAATATATATACATATATATATATATATGTAATACTGTACATATCTATATATATTTCCCCCCTTTCTCTCTCTCTCTCTATATATATATAATTAATTAGTGCCGGTGGAACTGGGGGGAAGGGTAACAGATTCCCCTAATAATTATATTTTACTTCTCAAACTACCAAAACACACATTTATTTGTATATGCGCTAGTGAATACGAAACTAAAAGGCTGAATTTTAATACCAAATACGAAACTAAAGCGCTGAATTTCAATTGTAAATTCTATTGTCTGCAGTCGTGGCTTTCTGGTAAAATATTGTTTTAATTTCATCACAAACTAAGCCACGTTGTGAATTATTTGTCTTTTATCTCACATGACGAGTGGGAATTACCAACCTGTGACTGGATCAGTCCTCAGCATTTGTCACTGTATCTGTTGGCCTTACACAATATTTAGATTAGCAAAGACAACACATATTGTGTTAATATTACACTGTCTGTAGTAAGTAACCATTTATTAGGAGTATAGTTAGTACCGGATTTAGGACACATGAAACCCTGTGCTAGTTAAATTATAAGGTTCCTTACTTGGTCCCTGAAGAAGGTAAACAAGTTTTTTGGCAGAAAGATGGCCCCCTTTCCCCGCTGACCAACGGAGCTGTGCTTAAGCACACTACTAAATCCGGCACTGAGTATACTACACATATATCTATATACACACCTCTCTCTCTGTCACACACACACACACATTTCATATAGAAATAACTTCTACATGATTAGCACTGTTTCATTTGTTTGAAACCACATCTTCGCCCATTTATTCCTGAGCGAGTCATGGGGGGGAAAGTCCTCAAACACTCCTTCCAGAAGATCCTGTCAGTAGCAACCATCTCCAATTGATCTGGCTGGATCCCAAACGAGACCAGCCAAGCTCATGGATGTTATCCAACCGTCTTGCTAGGAGTCTACCCCTGGGTCTCCTGCCGGTCAGTTTTTCCAGTAAAATCTGTCCAGCGATCTTTCCTGAGAAATTCTAACCACATGTCCATAGTATCAGCTGTGATCTCTCAATTCAGAGAAGTAGCAGCTCTACCTGGAGTGACTCTCTGATCTCTGAGTTACGCACTTGATCAAGTAACGTTATTCCAAAGACCCTTCGGAGGAATCTTGTGTATATATATATATAAGATAGCTATAAGTAAGTTGAATAAACCAGCCCTGTATAGACAACGGGAATCGAATCACACACACGCGTGTATATATATATATATATACACGTGTGTGTGTGATTCGATTCCCGTTGTCTATACAGGGCTGGTTTATTCAACTTACTTATAGCTATTTGTGACTGTTTTCATCATCATCATCATCATCATTTAACGTCTATCTAGCATGGGTTTAGACGAGAATTGTCCCACTTGAGGCAAGATTGGTCGGGTGACCGTGTCTGGCTCGTATAGGACTATCTGGCAGTTTTTCTACGGCTGGATGCACTTCCTAACACCAACCACGTATACAGTGTGTTTTATGTTACATAAACATCGTAACTGCCTTCATAAACATCTGTTATGAACCACATATTGTTAGTACTACTGCTATTATATATACACATGTATATATTGTATACACACATAACATTGTTTTGATATATATATATATATATATATATATATATCAAAACAATGTGGTAAGGAACCAGGTGGACCATAACGCACCAAAGTACTCAATACTTAGGGTAGTAGAGTGGGTAATAGGAACGAGTAGGACCCAGACGGCTGAGCTCAAGCCGTTTCGACGGCTAATTCTGGACTAAATGAAAATAAAAATAAAAAAATTTTCATTTAGTCCAGAATTAGCCGTCGAAACGGCTTGAGCTCAGCCGTCGGGGTCCTACTCGTTCCTATATATATATATATATATATATATATATATATATTTAGCAACTGTTATCCAACACAATTATTTACACTGATATTTTTTCTTACTTTACAGATTTGCTAG
This sequence comes from Eledone cirrhosa, assembly GCA_964016885.1. Classification (NCBI taxonomy): domain Eukaryota; kingdom Metazoa; phylum Mollusca; class Cephalopoda; order Octopoda; family Eledonidae; genus Eledone; species Eledone cirrhosa. The sequence goes on from OZ024762.1 coordinate 7,562,808, forward strand.
TTGACCCATCCATGACAACCTGATGTAGAAGGACATTAATTTCACTAGAACATCTCTTAGCAGTCATTTATGGACACACAATTATATATTTTAACCTACATAGCATACACTAATCATATCTTTCATCTATAGCCACATGTGGTAATTTTCTGAGGACCCAGTAATTATCAATGAAGAGTAGAAAGTCTATCTACATTATATATTTTCCACACATATATAAAAAAAAGTCCCAGGATATCCAAGACAAGAAACTGAACCATAATATATTATACTCTCAGACATTTAAAGAATTCCTCGAGAATTGTTATGGAAGATGTTAAGGACTTGGACATTTATAACACACCTGTTTCTACCAATATACATACAGTTACACAGACATACACCAATGAAAAGCCTTCTGGTGGTGAAACGTTTACTGAACAAACATCATTCCATGGAAATGTTCCTGAATATAGCTGTGAGATTTGTAAGGAAATATTTTCTTCAGAACATGAGGTTGTCACTCATAAAGAATTACACAAAGAAAGACCCTTCCACTGTGAAATATGTGGAAAGTATTTTCTATGTAATGGTAATTTAACAAAGCATAAACGTGTTCACACAGGAGAAAAACCTTTCCAGTGCGAAATATGTGGGAAATATTTTCTCTGTAGCAGTAATTTAACAAAACACAAACGGATACATACTGGAGATAAACCCTATCATTGTGAAATATGTGGGAAATCATTTATTTGTAACAGTCATTTAAAAACACACAAGAGGATACACACTGGTGAAAAGCCATATAACTGTGAAATATGTGGGAAGTCATTTGTTTCTAGTACTAATTTAACAACACATAAACGAGTACACACTGGAGCAAGACCGTTTCACTGTGAAATATGTGGGAAATCTTTCTCCATTAGTTCTAGTCTTATTGTTCATAAGAGAATCCACACGGGAGAGAAACCGTTTCATTGTGTGATATGTGGCAAATGTTTCGTTTCTAGCTGTGATTTAAATAGACACAAAAGAATACACACAGGCGAAAAATGTTTCCATTGTGAAATATGTGAGAAATCTTTTATTTCTAATAGTGATTTAATAAAGCATAGAAGAATACACACTGGAGAAAAACCATTCAAGTGTGAAGCATGTGGGAAGACATTCTGTGATACTTCCAGTCTTGTAGTCCACAGGAGAATTCACACTGGAGAAAAACCGTTCTATTGTGAAATATGTGGGAAATCTTTCGGAAACAATTCATCTCTTGTAGTCCATAAACGTAGTCACACTGGAGAAAAACCCTTCCACTGTGAAATATGTGGGAAATCTTTTGTGACTAACAGTGATTTAATAAAACACAAAAGGATGCACACAGGAGAGAAATCATTTCACTGTGAAGTATGTGGTATGTCTTTCTCTGTTCATTCTCACCTTGTAGTTCATATAAGAAGTCACACAGGAGAAAGACCCTATCATTGTGACATATGTGGGAAATATTTTATCACTAACAGTTATTTAAAAACACACAAGAAAATTCACACTGGAGAAAGACCGTTTCACTGTGAAATCTGTGGGAAGTCTTTTACTACTAAAGGTATTTTAAAAACACATAATATAGTACATACTGGAGAAAAACTATTTCATTGTGACATATGTGGAAAGTCTTTCATTGATAATTCCCATCTTGTTGTTCACATACGTAGTCACACTGGAGAAAGGCCATGCCATTGTGATGTGTGTGGGAAATCTTTTGTTGATAGCGGTGTCTTAAGAAAACACCAAAGATTGCACACTGGGGAGAAACCTTTCAAGTGTGAAATATGTGAGAAATGTTTTGTCTCCAAAGGTTATTTAACAACACATGAAATGGTACACAGTGGAGAGAAACCTTTCGAGTGTGAAGTATGTGGGAAATGTTTTGTATACAGTAGTTCTTTAACAGTTCACAAAAAAATACACACTGGAGAAAAACCTTATCATTGTGAAATATGTGGAAAATCTTTTGTCACTAACAATCTTTTAAAAAGGCACACACAGATACACACAGGAGAGAAACGATATAATTGTGACATATGTCTGAAATCATTTGTCACCAACAGTGTTTTAAATAGACACAAACTAACACACACTGGAGAGAAGACTTTTAAGTGTGAAACTTAAGAAATCTTTCTCTTGCAAGTTTAAATTTGACCTTTCTTCTTTGCCCACTTATTCCTGAGATTGTCGTGGGGGGTCCTCAAACACTCCTTTCAGCAGGTTCTGTCAGAAGCAACCATTTCCAACTGATCCAGCTGGATTCCCAAGCTGAGTGTCTGGCAAAGAGATGTAGGGAAATTGTCGAGTGCAAGCTGGCCGATGACCAGTGCGGTTTTCATCCAGGACGCAACACAGCCAACCAAATGTAAACTTATTGTCCACCAACATAGGCACATTATGGTGAAATATGTTGTTTTTAGAACGATACAAACATACATACGTTGGAGCAACATCTTTTAATTGCTAATAGTGAGAAACATTTCTTTTGTAAGTCCACTAACAACTACACATTGGTGAACATTTCTCATAGTGAAATATCTTCAGCCATTTTGTTAAAAATAAGCAGATATATGTTAAGGTATGGACTTGTAACTCCTGAGGCAATGATAGGGGTGCCATATTGACACAACATTTCTTAACCCTTTAGCATTTAAACTGGCCATATCCGGCCAGAATTCTCTCATCTGTTTCTGTTCAAACTGGTTGTAATTGGCTGCTTATACTTATGTTAAGTTATTGTTCTCAAAATAAATAATATCAAAATCTCATAGATTCGATATCATGTCAGATGATTATGCGAGGTAAAGCCTTTACCATAAAAATACAATAATATATATAGAGTAACGTAAATGCTAAAGGGTTAAGCAATTTTATCTCCTCTACAGGCCTGAGTACAGCAGATTTCTTCCAGAGAAAGAGATAGAGAAGAATTGACCCCAGTACTTGACTGGTACTTTTTTTCTTATCAATCTATAATTCTAGAATGGATGAAAGGCAAAGTTGACTTCGGCAGGATTTGAACCAAGGGAGAACAGAGAGCCAGGAAACCTTCTATTCGATGTTCTAACAACTCTGCCAATTCGCCACATCTGGCCGATTTGTACCAAAAGAAATATGAGATGATTTGTTGACAACATTCTTTATAAATAAAAGTAAACAGAAAGGGTGGACCTTCGAACCAACATGTAGACTGTGGAAATTTTTTTTTTTAAAATTATTTGGAATTTGAGAAAAAATAATTGCAAATGAAATACAAAAGCAGCATAAATTCTTGCCTTATTCAGTATTTTAAAAATATTTGTATATTTTTCTATACAGGAAATCTCCTACTGATATTCTTTAGAAAAAACTGAACTAAGTTTCATAAAAATATTGTTGGAAACTTTGACCAAAATCTCTGTAAAGGATCAGAAATTCTCTTATGAGATGAATTTCTGATTCACCCTAATTCACCTTGCCCTCTACATATTCTTTTTTTAATAAATTTCTAAGACATTATCCAGTCCAAACTAACAAGGTCGTGTAGGTGTCACAACAAAAAAACACACAGTCCACGCTGTAATGTGTCCGTGTAGGTAACACGGTAAAAAACTGTCCACACTAAATGTGGTTGGTGTTAGGAAGGGCATCCAACCATAGAAAACCTGCGAGACAGTCCTATACGAAAAGACATGGTCACCCGACCAATCTTGCCTCAAGTAGGACAATTCCCGTCTAATCCATGCTAGCATGGAAGATAGACGCTAAATGATGAGATATCATTTTTATGGACATAAAAGAACTCTTAATATACACAAAGCTTTCTGTCTTTAGCCTTGTAACGTAAGATCTCTTTCAGATGAACCTGTGAAACAGATGTACCATTTATTTTTCACAGGTAACTTTACTCCTTGTAAAGTCATCTCACCTTGGCTATATTACAGGTGTGAGACTATCAACTGAATACTTCTGTCTTAAAACAATTAAAAACTATATTTATTTACTGTATTTATTTATTAAACAGTTTATTCTATCAGGTATCTCAATTCTTTACTGATGTTTCTATATGTGTATATGTATATATGTAAATGTATATATAAGTGGAGAATAACATGGTCAACAGTACAAAAAAGACGATTTATTTGCAGTCTAACAATTGTTTCACTGATAGAGTTGTCTAAAAATTGCTGAACACTAAAAACAGTGCCACTCAATTTTAAATACGATGTTAACTCTACTAGATCATCGGAAACTGAAAAAATATATATGTAACCAGCAAATTTACAATTCAAATTACATCAATTCACAACTCGTCTAACCCATGCTAGCGTGGAAAATGGACATAAAATGGTGATGATGATATATATATATACCGAAGTAGAGTTTTAATATTCATTTTATTAAGGCTAAATAGTGAGTCTTGTTACTCTGGAGTTTTGCCTGTTTATCATATGACTTTGTGATAAACAGACAAAACTCCAGAATAACAAGACTCATTATTTAACCTTCATAAAATGAATATATATATATAAGAAGTCCACTATAATATATACTTGGACAATGTGAGATGGACTCCTATGTGCCTCCAGGGGCATGATATCTCATGGTCCCAGCAGATTGGATACGAAAGAGTTAAGGCAGAGGTTAGCAAGGAAGATACATTGAAATGGCCATTCCATCTCGGCTGATTCATCCTTTATTTCTTGTACAAACATAGACGGACTCTGTTTTAAAAATATTCTCTACTCATTCATGTCGATGAGATGTTAGACAATAAAAAGAAACAAGAAGAGATGATTGTCAGATTGGATAAAGAAAACTTTGAACTCAATTTTGGAAATAACAGCCAACAAATATGAGAGTTGTAGCATTTTATTAAAATATTTTTAAGACTTTCATGAAATAAGATTTAATATACAAATACATGCAAGTGGTTGGTGATGGGAAGGGCTTTCAGCCATGAAGAGCTTGCTAAACAAACAAATAAAGGGTCGGGAGGACCCCTTAGTCATGTCAAGGATATGACAGCCTCCCTAGTGTTGGTGATCTATATGATAAACACACCCAGTGTACTCTGTAAAGTTGTTGGTGAAAGGAAGGTCATCCAGCCATAGAAATCTTATTAAACTAAGGATTAGGAAGACACTCTGTTGTGTCAAAGATGACAACCTCTCCTGTGTACTCAGTAGAATGTGAGACCATACATAAGCAAGATGACACATCCCTGGGATGTCTGTGGCCCTGCTTCAGTACTGACCTAGTCTATGTAGACCTGTCCAACCTCTTCTAGCAGGGAAAGGACATTAAAACAATGAAGATGATGCACTGGCATCAAAATAAGATGTTCCCAGTATACAAAGGTAGGTGTTAGAAAAGACATCCAGCTATAGAACCATATCAAGATGTGGTCATCTAACCAGTATAACCACATTCCTAGCAGCTGTCTCTCTTCCGTGAAATGGTTGGTGATGGGAAGGGCATCCAGCCATGGAGGGCCTGTCAAACAAAAAGTTTAGGAGGACCCTCAGTTGTGTCAAAGATATGACAACCTCTGCTGTGTACTTGGTAGAACGTCAGACCATACATAAGCGAGACCCATATACCTGGCCTGCTTGGGAGATCTGTAGCCCCTGCTTCAGTACTGACTTGATCTAACCAAACAAAGAGTTAGGAGGCCCCTTAGTTATGTCAAAGATATGAAAACCTCCCTTGTGTACTTGGTAGAACGTGAGACCGCACATAAACGAGAGGACAGATTCCTGGCATGTTTGGGAGTTCAGTAGCTGCCTCTGCAGTACTGATTTGGTCTAGCAGGGAAAACTGATGTTAAAACAACGATGATGATGATGATGAATGAAAAGGTTTCCTTATGGTGTGTACTTGTTTGTGTCTTTTTAAGAGGCTGTTAGAGACAAACGATTTCTGACATAGTTCACAACAATATGGTTTTTCTCCAGTGTGGCTACGTTTGTGAATAACAAGGCTGGAATTCACAGAAAAGGAATTTCCACATATTTCACAATGGTAGGGTCTTTCTCCTGTGTGCGTTCTTTTGTGTCTATTTAAATCCCTATTAGAGACAAAATATTTTCCACAAATTTCACAGTTAAAGGGTTTTTCCCCAGTGTGTATTATTCCATGGGTTTTTAAAAGACTGTTAGTGATAAACGATTTTCCACATATTCCACAATGATAGGGTTTCTCTCCAGTATGTATTCTAATGTGAACTACAAGATTAGAATTATCAGAGAAAGACTTCCCACATATTTCACAGTGGTAGGGCCTTTCCCCAGTGTGTATTCTTTTGTGAACTAAAAGATGAGAATTATTAACAAATGATTTTCCACATATTTCACAATGGAAAGGTTTCTCTCCAGCGTGATTACGTATGTGGACAACAAAACTAGAATTATCTGAGAAAGATTTCCCACATATCTGACAACGATACGGTCTTTCACCAGTGTGTGTTCTTCTGTGTTTTGTTAAACTACTGTTAGAGACAAAATATTTTCCACATATTTCACAGTGAAAGGGTTTTTCTCCAGTGTGTATTTTTTTGTGTTTTGATAAGTCACTGTTAGAGACGAAAGATTTCCCACATATTTCGCAATGGAAAGGTTTCTCTCCTGTGTGAATACGTATATGGATAACAAGACAAGAATTATCATTAAACGATTTCCCACATATTTCACACCAATAGGGTTTTTCTCCAGTGTGTGTTCTTCTGTGCTTTGTTAAATTACTGCTATAAACAAAATATTTCCCACATATTTCGCACTGGAAAGGTTTTTCTCCTGTGTGAATACGTTTATGCTTTGTTAAATTACTATTACACAGAAAATACTTTCCACATATTTCACAGTGGAAGGGTCTTTCTTTGTGTAATTCTTTATGCGTTAAGACCTCATGTTCCGAAGAAAATATTTCCTTACAAATCTCACAGCTATATTCAGGAACATTTCCATGTAATGATGTTTGTTCAGTAAATGTTTCACCAGAAGGTTTTTCATCGGTGTATGTCTGTGTCTGTGTAACTGTATGTATATTGGTAGAAACAGGTGTGTTAGAAATGTCCAAGTCCTTAACATCCTCCATATTATATTCTGGTATAATGTTGAGACAAGAGAGAAGTCTGTGAGTAAATTATATTATGGTGAACTTTCCTGCCTTCAACAATAAAGGAATTGTGTTTACATTAGTAGAAAACATGTAATGTAGATAGAACTAGTCTGTATGTTAGTAACAACAGATATGTCAAATCTTCCTGTTGGACGGAGAGATTTACAATAGCCTTTGGGGTGGGGGAGAGATGTCTTCTCTTGTGTAAATAGGTATAGCTTTCATTATGTAAAACCTCCCCATTCTGCCTCGTTTCTCCCCGTTTTGGGGCATTTTTTTTTTTCACGGTACTCCCCGTTTGGGTCTTTAGAGGTTGGCAAATCTGTAACTACGGACACAAATGTTGTAAACAAATAAACTTCTTTTTGTGTTAATGTGCTGGTTGTCTAAACCATACGAGTTTTATGTATTTAAAGTCGAACTAAAAAGTAAAGGGTCAGGAAAGCTTCAACGTTGAAGTTAACAGTTGTTTAAATATAAATATACTTTAGCTGTAGAAGGGATGTCCGAACGAGTATCCTCTATCAACAACTAACTTAACACACACACACCTTTAGTTTTGTGTTCGGACCTGGTGTTTTCACTGACACACACTCCCGCATAAACACCTTTTAGACACTGCTAAACTGTTGATTCTTTCTTTCCACATTTTCACATCTACCTTGTCTAGTTTCCAGTATTTTATTCCAATTTAGCAGTGAATCTGAAATTATTTCACCTCAACTGGTCCGGCTCTATGTCCGGTTACCTAGGTAGTTGGTTCGTAACAGGACAAAAATAGTACTCAATCCTTAATGTAGAGTGATTCAGAATAATAGCATATGAGAACCGGTATAAAATAAGTTTACGTACTTGACGAATATAACCACATTATAACATCACTTCTCAGGCGCTCTCAAAACATAAGCTGGAGGGAGCACAAGACTCTCCGGGATATATATATATATAACTGATGTTGCATGTAGAAGGGAGGGTGAGGTTTGCTGGCCTTTGTCATCGGGCCTCAATTGAAGCTGTGTCCTATTTGATGCTTTGGAAAGCTGCACCTAATATCAAGACGAAGGGGAAGTGGCAGGCTCTCGTATTCAGATGTTATAGCCAAGAATGCTGGTGTTCACATTCAGGACCTAGCTACTGGTCATGAGCGACCCAAAAGGAGATCTAAGTTGAGTCTATTTTGACCAAGGCCGGAGGATGATGATGGAGATAACCCCATATCCGTTCGTCCTGTGATCTATGTAACATCTAAATCACTGTATGTTAGCCACAAATATTAACTTTCACCTAAATATGAGATAATGATAGATTTACATTAGATAAAGTTAGGAACATACCAAGGTAGCGGTGTCATTGATAATTTTCTCCCTTCGTTTGAATAATACCGGTGTCGTAATTTGAAGTTCCCTAACATAATTTAGTACAATCAGAAAGAGATTCTATTATATCGGTTTGTTCTTTCACTTGTATCCAACTCATAATAAATAAATTAAATTAAAAAAGCTACCACCCACACCTTGAAAAATATCTATAGCGTATCAACGAGGAAGCCTCAACGTAGTTGATTAAGCTATTAGAAATAAGAGCTAAATCCTCGTCACATTACTGTCTATGTTCTGTTGTATGATTGCAAGCACAGCAGTGTTTAAGTAAAACACAAGCAACACTAGATGAATGTTAACATAACAACAACATCATAAATGTATTAGAATTAATTGTCAGTCGAAATTCCAGAAGTCACTTGATAAGTCAAATTGTCTTATAATTGGACTTCATAACACTTAATTGTTTCAGCGCCTTAGCCACATATAGTTCTTGCGCTTTTCCCCCTTTTCCTTCTCATTTACAGAATTTATGGTCCTCTCCTTTACAGCCAGATCTGCCCCTGTACCCTTTCTCCCTTTTATTTACTTAATTTAGTTTTTATCGTTCTTCTTCTTCGCCCACTTAATCCTGAGTGGGTTGTGGGAGGCAGAGTCCTCAAACACTCCTTCCAACGGTTCCTTTCAGAAACAACCGTCTCCAATTGATCCAGCTGGATCGCAAACGAGACCAGCGAAACTCATGGATGTTATCCGACCATCTTGCTCGGGGTCTCCCCCTGGGTCTTCTACCAACTGGTTTCGCCAGTAAAATCTGTCCAGTGATGCTTTCCTGAGACGTTCTAACCACATGTCCATAGTATCAGAGCTGTGATCTCTCAATTCAGAGAAGTAGCAGCTCTACCTGGAGTGACTCTTCAGTGATTCTTTCCTGAGACATTCTAACCACATGTCCATAGTATCAGAGCTGTGATCTCTCAATTCGGAGAAGTAGTGGCTCTTTTAAAAAAATATTTTCCATCATTGTATAATTTTTGTTTGTAAAATATGGTTGACATACAAATCTTTGTTTAAACAATTATTAGTTATGATTGTTTCTACTTTTGGCACAAGGCCAGCAATTACCTCAGTACATTACTGGTACTTTATCTCATCAACCCCGTAAGGATGAAAGGCAAAGTTAACCTCGGCGGGATTTGAACTCAGAATGTAAAGGGCCATACAGTTAAAATACAATTCTTTGTCAACATATCGATTAATTTTTATTATTGTTGAATTAAGATTTACCTCCCTTAAAAAAGCTCATTGTACACACTGCGCATGTGCAGTCGCCATATTGTTAATTTCTCGAGTTCTCTGCAAGTTCTACCATTCACATAGTTATAACAAACCTAGTAAGTATTAAATATTTATCGATGATATAAATCTGTGATTTGTGTGATATTTGGCTGCTATTTCTAGTATTTAATCCACCACATGTCAGTCTGTTTGAAATGTTAAGAGACCAATAGTTGATAGCAGAGGCGCATGGCTTAGCGGTTAGAGCGTTGCGACTTACAATCGTCGGGTTGTGAGTTCGATTCCTGGATCGGGCAATATGTTGTGTCCTTCAGCAAGACACTTTATTTTCACGTTGCTCCAGTTTACTTAGCTGTAGAAATCAACTGTGTTGTGACATCACAGGTGCCAAGCTGTATCAGTCATTGCCTTTCCCTTGGACAACATTACATATAGTGTGTGTGTATATATATATTTGTAATATAAGCACATAAACCTCATCAATTTATTTATATATTTTAGCCGTTATTCATTTTTGACAGCGTTTCCCGATCAAGAGTCTCTTTCCTACTTAATTTTCCCCTTCTCTCTTATTCCCCCCCCCCCTCTTCCTTCTTTTTTCCAATCTTCTCTCCTTTTATATTTTTTGTCATATGTTGCCTGGACACTTCCTTGTTCACAAGTGTTTTTAGGCATCATATCATGTTACCTTATTTTATCTGATGAGAACGCAATTATCGTCCTGGGATGATATTTGTTTTTGAAATGCGCATAATAAAATATATGGAACGTTTTTTAACCATCTTTTAATTTCTTCTATATATATAAGGCGTGTGGCTGAGTGGTTAGAGAATTGGATACGCAATCGTGAGGTTGTGAGTTCAATTCCTGAACCGGGCGATGCGTTATGTCCTTGAGCAAGACATTTTATTTCACGTTGCTCCTTCTACCTGGAGTTGCGACAGATAGATAGTATTAGCAATTGGAAAGACCAACGGAAACATTGTTTTCTCGGTCCGATTTGACGAAAGTCGATCGTTCCTGTATATATATATATATATATATATACACACTAATGCCAAGCAGTATTTAATACATATATGTGACACAATCTGAAGTTGTATCTCTAATAAGTATATACGTAGGCTTCACAGTATAATGTAAAAAAGATGTAAAACTTCTGTTGTATCTCTACATTTTAAACTATCATATACTGTTTCTTTTCTATTTCAGACAATCAGATGACATTGGCATTACATATTTACATCAGATGAATCATCAATATTTGTCATTGTGTAAAGACTAGAGGATGGTGTTATAGAGACAACACACAACAGGCATACAGGATAGTGGAGACTTCAGGTGTCCTTCGTTACTCACCCCCACAGCTTCTACTGTCGTGTCCTTGGCCCACCTCCCTACTCACCACCATCGGCTTCAGGTGTTCCTGGCCCTTGGACAGCTCCCTACTCACCACCAACAGCTTCAGGCGTCCTTGGCCTTAAGACCACCTGCCTGCTCACCACCATCGGCAGAGAGTTGGCTACCCGCAGGTGTTAGCCTCACAAGCTGGAATGGCTCTTTTAGCGTGTCTCCCTCCAGGGAAACGCCTTTGATATTTTCTCCACTTGGGCTGCATCGCAGACAGCATGTGGGCCCCTATTTGCTGATAAGAGTGAGAAATGGGGAAACACGGAGTCAGTGAGTGGGAATTTGGTTCCTTTGTGTTCGGACCTGGTGTATGTGTGTGTGTATATATATATATTTACCGTACCACGTTACATACAACACTGAAGGTCTTACTCAAGTAAACAAAACTAACATTACACATCATTGGCCTTATTATGTCTTCTAATTAAACATGAACCAATTTATGGAGTGAGCAGCCCTCTTCTAATATCAACAAAGACCACAATTGATGGATATTTCTGAGGAATATAATTTTAAAAACAGGAAGAAAGAAAAATATATTTAGATAAGGGAAGAATTATGGAAAACATTTCATGTGAGAAATAATTTAAATCTATAACACAGTGTCAAATGATGGATTTTCCTTGTGATAAAATGTTGAAAGAGACAAGAAAAGCATCACACCCCTGTGATAAATCATTCTCTCAAAAAGGTCTCCTCGTTAATCACAAACGTATTCATACAGGAGAGAAGCCATATCACTGTGATATCTGTGGTAAATCATTCTCTACAAATGCTTACTTAAATAAACACAGGAGTGTTCACACAGGGGTATCATCTCACCGCTGTAATATCTGTGGTAAATTATTTTCTGTGAAAAATAGCTTGCTTATTCACAAACGTATTCATACAGGAGAAAAGCCATATCACTGTGATATCTGCGGTAAATCATTCTCTACTGATTGCATATTGACTAAACACAAAAGTATTCATACAGGAGAGAAACCATATCAGTGTGATATCTGTGATAAATTATTCTCTCAGAAAACTTATTTGAGCATTCACAAACGTAGTCATACAGGAGAGAGACCGTATCACTGTGAGATTTGTGGTAAGTCATTTACTCAGAGTTCTTCAATGGTTAGCCATAAACGAGTTCATACAGGAGAGAAACCATATCACTGTGATATCTGTGGTAAATCATTCTCTACTGATTCGATCATGACTAACCATAAACGTATTCATACAGGAGAGAAACCATATCAGTGCGATATCTGTGGTAAATCATTCTCTCAGAAAACTTATTTGAGCATTCACAAACGTAGTCATACAGGAGAGAAACCGTATCACTGTGACATTTGTGGTAAATCATTTTCTCGAAATGATAAGTTAAGTACACACAACCAGATTCACACGGGAGAGAAACCATACCACTGTGATATCTGTGGTAAATCATTCTCTCAGATAGCTCATTTGATCACTCACAAACGTATTCATACAGGAGAGAAACCACATCACTGTGAGGTCTGTGGTAAATCATTCTCTCAACAGAGTCACTTAATCATGCACAAACGTATTCATACAGGAGAGAAACCATATCATTGTGAGGTCTGTGGTAAATCATTCTCTCAGATAGCTCATTTGATCACTCACAAACGTATTCATACAGGAGAGAAACCACATCACTGTGAGGTCTGTGGTAAATCATTCTCTCAACACACTCACTTAATCATGCACAAACATATACATACAGGAGAGAAACCACATCACTGTGAGGTCTGTGGTAAATCATTCTCTCAACACACTCACTTAATCATGCACAAACATATACATACAGGAGAGAAACCATATCACTGTGATAAATCATTTGCTCAAAATAGTAACATAACAAAACACAAACGTAGTCATACAGGAGAGAAACCATATCACTGTGATATATGTGGTAAATCATTCTCTCGAAATGTCTTAACCAAACACAAACGTACTCATACAGGAGAAACCACATCACTGTGATATCTATGATAAATCATAATATCACCATGTTTTATACAATTGGTGTTAATGTGTGTGTAGTGGCTGGCATACATATCTATGTCTATAAAATGCATACTGTTCAACCTCGTTTTTGTTTTAATCCTTCACATTTTAACAATGTCCTTGCACGTGTTTTTGTCTTGCCTTAACCTCTCTCTCTCTCTATATATATATATATATATACGCCGGGATCATCTGCTCGAGGCCTGCCTCAGCCGAGCCCCCTCTGCCTACCTGTCATATGGAGCCCTGAGCATGTTCCTAGCTGCTGATACGGTCATACTCTCGGGTACTGGGGTCCAACAGGGCGACCCTTTGGGACCCCTCCTGTTCGCCCTTGGCATTGACCACATCGCCCGGAGTATCACGGCCCCTCTCAATGTTTGGTATCTGGATGATGCTACGTTGGGCGGGCCCGTACGGACGGTCTGCCATGACCTTCAATCGGTGGTTCCTGCCCTGGCGGGAATCGGCCTCCAGGTCAACGTCAGCCTCGATGCTGCGAGCTTTGCAGCCTCCGTCTTCGACGTGGGGTCCATTCTCCACCAGGTTCAGGTGACCCCCAAAGAGAATGTCCTCACCCTCGGGTCACCGCCAGCCATCCGCTCCAGACTCTCACGAGCTAACTGGGCTTGATTGACGGCCACCCAGCTCTCTTTCTGCTGAGGAACTGCTTCGCCATGCCGAAGCTCCTCTATACACTCCGCAGCGCTCCATGCTACAGCCAGACATCTCAGATAATTATGTAAGGTAAAGCCGTTACTGTGAAAATTCAATACTAAATATAGAGTAATGTCAATGTAAAAGGGTTGAACAATTAAAACTCGACAATATTTCACATAACTCAATCCAAACTATTACAACCCGACATTTGCTAGGGAAAAAACTTAACATATGAACAGAATAATAGGCAGAAGCACACATTATACATGTCAAATATATATATTTATCTAAGGCAGGTGAAATTCCTGAGATCCATGGACAAGTTCTCTCCTGCAGTATCTGTCCATCATCATTGCTGCTATATCCTGCGTCTCCCTCTTCCAGTGTGTCCGTGTAGGGGCTTCCGCAAGACCAGTGAGCATGTCCAGCCAACCTCAGTCTCCTCTGTGTTACTTTTGAGCAGACTTTTGGGAGGCTCCCATACAGCTGTGAGTTCTGAAGAGGCTCCCACAGGACCACTGAGTGTAGTGTCAACTCTGAATGTCGGTGAGCATATCCAGCTAACCTCAGTTTCCTCTGTGTCACTTTTGAGCTGACGTTATATATATATATATATATATACGTAAAGTCAGCTCAAAAGTGACAGAGGAGACTGAGGTTAGCTGGATATGCTCACCGACATTGTTTTTCTGATGATTTGGTTAAGCATACATCGTATTTAAAATTGAGTGACACAACTTCAAGTGATTAGCAATTTTAAGACAACTTAATCAATGAAACAATTGTTAATACTGTAAATAAAACCCTTCTTGTACTGTTGACCATGTTACTCTTCACTCTTTCACTATATATATATATATATAGGCTGTGACTCAGTAAGGATTACTTAGCTAAATCTTTTATGTTGATAACTTCATGTCCCAAGTCACATTTAATCCACCCTACTCTAACACACTGACCACACATCACACTATATACAACCAGCATACTGACCAGCCAAAACACTGTATATACCCAACACACTACACTATTCAATAACAAGTAAAAGTCAATATTCATAAATTTGTATTTATAGATATATACACTAAAAAAAAATAATTATACACATATATATATATACATATATATATATATATTCTCCATGTTTGCAGCTTGTGTGTCTGATTGCAACAAACTGCACCTCAATTTCGTCCATAACGATTCCTGAATTTTCCCCCCCTCCATCCCCTGTTCTGTTGCTGGTAGCGGGTGTTACGTTCGGCCAGGTAATACAGCTCATCGGGTATCACCTGAAATAATTGAAAACAGAATTAGATATATTGTAACAGGGGGACACAGGAGTAAAGAAGTTCACTTCACAATCAGCAGAGTCTAGGTTTGGCCCCACTATGTGGCAGCTTGGACAGGTGTCTTCCCCATAGCCTCAAAGCCAGAGATTGACCGCCCCCATTCCACTTCCAAACTTTGTGAGTGAAGAAATTTCATAGACAGGAGATTGTATCTGTAATTCAAAGTTTCTTCAGCTCTGTGACATTGTGTCAGTATATTTATCATATAATATCATGACAACCTCCTTGGTGTTTGTGTTGTGATAAAATGCACTCAGTACACTCTGTAAAGTGTGTACTGGGTGCATTAGAAAAGGCATTCACCTGTAGAAATCATGCCAAACAAAGGAATAATAGGATACTGGCTGAATGCACAACAACCTCCTGATTGCTGGTCTAAATCTAAAGTCTGTCACAAGCCAGAAGTCTCGTTAGGCTGCTGCTTATCCCAGTTTCATGGGGTGAAGCGACTGAGTACAAAAGCCCCCACTGGACAAGACGCCAGTCCATCACAGGGTTAAACAGCTATTGTTGGTACTCATTTTCATCTAAGTATACTGGAGCAACATGAAATGAAGTGTTTTGCTCAAGAAAACAACACACAACCAAACCCAGGAATTGAACCCACGACACCCTCACCATTAGGCCACATGCCTCCCGAGTGCTGGTACCACAATAAAATATACCCAGTGCACTCCACAAAGCCATAAGGGGTTGATATTAGGAAGGAGATACAGCTGTAGAAACCACGACAAAATCATCATCATCATTGTTTAACGTCTATCTTCTATGCTAGCATGGGTTAGACGGCAGTTGTCCCACTTGAGGCAAGATTGATCTGGTGACCGTATCTCGCTGGTATAGGACTATCTGGCAGGTTTTCTACAGCTGGATGCTCTTCCTAACATCAATCACATTTAATATCTGGTACCACAATCAAAATACACACCAGTGCACTCCACAAAGTCATAAAGGGAAAGGGCATTCGGCTGTAGAAACCACGATAAAATATGTAAACATACCTGACTCTGTATTGACTCAGAGTGCGACAAACTCACGCCAGAATGGAAAGCAAATGTAGAATGGCAATAATGAGGGTCAAACTCACCTGATTAGCTTCTAACAAGATATTAATGAGAGGCTGGGCTGACCCACCATCACTGTATGTCATTAAAGACAGCGCTATACCAGTTCTCCTGAAAATTAAGAAAAATATAACAAAGTTAGATTTCAGTATACAAAGCAGATTTTTGGGGGAGAGGTCAGTCACCACACAATTGTTTCTACTATTGGCACAAGGCCAGCAATTATCCCAGTGCATTACTGGTACTTTATAATAAAGGGTGACATCGTCAGTCGATTGACTTTCATCAAATTGGACCGAAGAAACAATGTTTCCATGGGTCTTTCCAATTGCT
This sequence comes from Eledone cirrhosa, assembly GCA_964016885.1. Classification (NCBI taxonomy): domain Eukaryota; kingdom Metazoa; phylum Mollusca; class Cephalopoda; order Octopoda; family Eledonidae; genus Eledone; species Eledone cirrhosa. The sequence goes on from OZ024762.1 coordinate 7,579,377, forward strand.
GATACTATTTATCGGTCGCAACTGCAGGTAGAAGGAGTAACATGAAATAAAGTGTCTTGCTCAAGGACATAACGCATCACCTGGTCCGATAATTGAACTCACAACCTCACGATTGCTAATCCAATTCTCTAACCACTCAGCCACGCGCCTTCACAAAGGGTGACATAACAGACTTTAATCCAACTGACAGTTGATTGTAGAGAGAGAGAGAAGTAGTGGTGTTCATTACTTACCCAGCTCTGCCAGTTCGACCAATCCGGTGGACATACTCTTCTATGTTCCTTGGAAAATCATAGTTTAATACATAACTGAAAGAGGAGGAGGAGAGATGATTAACGAGAGTGGTGGGAGGAATTGCTGTATAGGCACTAGTATGGCTGTGTGGTGGAGGAGAGGGACTTGGTTGTAGTATAGGCACTAGTATGGCTGTGTGGTGAAGGAGAGGGACTTGGTTGTAGTATAGGAACTAGTATGGCTGTGTGGTGAAGGGGAGAGACTTGGTTGTAGTATAGACACTAGTATGGCTGTGTGGTGGAGGGGAGGGACTTGGTTGTAGTATAGGAACTAGTATGGCTGTGTGGTGAAGGGGAGGGACTTGGTTGTAGTATAGGCACTAGTATGGCTGTGTGGTGGAGGAGAGGGACTTGGTTGTAGTATAGACACTAGTATGGCTGTGTGGTGGAGGGGAGGGACTTGGTTGTAGTATAGGAACTAGTATAGCAGTGTGGTGAAGGAGTTTCCTTGCAACTGTGTGGAAGCCTGTCGTTGTGTGTGTATATATATATATATATATATATCCGTACACACAAACATATATATGTATATATATATATATATACATACACCTAAATATATATAAACACACACACATATATATATATATATATATAAATGTATATACATATAAATATGCGCACACACACACACATTATATATATATATATATGGAACTTTTTCCATTGCTCATAATTTGAATTTGACTGCCAAAAACCGGAGTTAGCTTCCTTTGGAGTAACGTGCCCGCATAACCGAATTTGGTGTCAGAACTAAAAGCCTGCTGAGAAAGTAAATCCATTGTTCGATTTTCCAGAAACTTAACTTGCATACACTGTAAGCAGGTTTTGTTGATTTTGGATTTACAGAAACCTAACTGAGATATTGCAAAATATTCGAAGTGATGGTCCAGGTTTGTTATATATATATATATATATATATATATATATATATATATGTGTGTGTATGTATTTCTTCTCACGAGTCAGTACTTTCGTTGCTACAGACCCCGGCTGAGTTACCGGTCACCGTCTTCATTTTGCAAAGCCCTTTAAACTGTATGTTATTACTCTGAGGTCCTATACCTTGTCAAGTGCTTGGCTGCACTGCTGAAAGCATTCGTCGGCTTAGCTGCAGCTCGAGCTTCGAATATGCTGTACTTCCATTTGTATATGTATATTTATATATATATATATATATCATCATCATCGGGTTTAGCGTCCGTGTTCCACGCTTGCATGGGTTTGGACGGGGGTTTTCCCACTTGAGGCAAGAGTGGTTGTCTTGCTCGTATAGGACTGTCTGGTGGGTTTTCTACAGCTGGATGCCCTTCCTAACACCAACGACATTTACAGTGTGGGGCTGGGAGGTTTTATATATATATATATACACATTTTTAATACAGAAAAGGCTTCTACAGGGCTAGAACTGATTTATTTGAAGGAAATCATCAGGAATTTACACACTATGTATTGAGTATCTATACTTACTGTGGTTACCCCCATTTGAACTTGAGATACACATACATACATATATATATATATATATATATAAATACACACACATATATATGTAGTGCTGTGAGCAGGGTACAGCGGGGCCAACTGACCAGACCCTCTCCATAAGGGTGCCACCCAGTTCCACACCGTTCTGCTGCCCACGACCCCCTTAGGAATAGGTGGACAAGGAAAAAGAAGCAGCACACTAAAACTTACGTTATATCTTTAACATCAAGCCCTCTCGATGCCACATCTGTAGCAATGAGTATCCGACACTCCCCAGATTTCATTTCCTTCATACACATTTCACGGTCTGCCTGCTCCCTAAATAAGAAATAGAACACAGCATTGTTAGTAACAGAAATACAACCAACTGAACACCCACGAACTCACTGGCACACATTTAACCCTTTAGTATCCAAACCACCCGAAAACACCCACACTAAAAAAATTGTTCTAAAAATAAACAAACCATCATCAAAATCTTGTCAATTCGAGATTACTGCGAGATTAGGCACTTACCGCGAAAATTAACACTTAATATAGTGGAATAACTTAAAACAACAAGTGTTTTTTTAACTTTGAAAGTGCAACAAATTTTTTTTTTGTCAACATGGCTTATGAAAGTAGCGATACCGACTTTGAAGGTTTTACACACGACGACATTCAGAATAAACAAGAAACAAATGATAATATTAGTGAGTTATCTTCAAATGAATCTGATGTTTATATTTCTGAAATTTCGTCCGACGATGATTGTTGTTTTGAAAGTGAAAACGGAGGTCTTCAGGGCGCCATTGAAAATATTACAGCAACGTGGTTAAAAAAAGGCCAGCAATTATCCAGTGCATTACTGGTACTTTATTTTATCGACCCCGGAAGGATGAAAGGCAAAGTTAACCTCCGCGGGATTTGAACTCAGATCATACAGGGAGGTAACTCCATGCTTCAAAGCATGGCGTCCGACCCGATACTGCCAATCCACCAATGCGAACAGATAAGCATGACGTTTGAAAATTAATGTGAATGCTAAAGGGTTAACCCTTTCGTCACCATATTTCGAATGAAAGACACTTACAAATAACTGTTTCTACTTTTGGCACAAGGCCAGCAATTACCCAGTACATTATTAAATCGACCCCGTAAGGATGAAAGGCAAAGTTAATCTCGGCGGAATTTGAACTGACTGTCAAGGGACGTAACTAATGTTGGAAAGCATGGCGTCCGACCCTCTACCGATACTGCCAATCCACCGGAGGGTTTTTGTAATATAGCTGACTTTTATAATTAAGTTGGTGTTTCGAAGATAAAGGTTCTCACATAAATATGAACACGTTAACCCTTTCATTACTATATTTTTAATGAAAGACATTGCCTATGATTTTCAAATCATTTTGAAAATAATCAAGAATTTGGAGAGATTTTGTAATATAGCTGAGTTTCTCATAATTAAGCTGGTTTTTGGAACATAAAGGTCCTTATATAAAATAGCTGACTTCTTTTATAATCAAGCTGGTGTTTTGAAGATAAAGGTTCTCACATAAATATAAACACTTTAACCATTTCATAACTATATTTAGACTGTCTTTTATTGGAAATTTTATGACAAGTACAACATTTCTAATGAAAGACACTGCCTATGACTTGGAAAGTAATCAAGAATTTGGAAAGATTCAGTAATATAATTAACTCTCATAATTAAGTCAGTGTATGGAACACAACATAAAGGCTTTTACATAAAATTATGAAATAATCTGTTTTGTCCCATAGAACCAGGAGTGGTTCCAGGTATTCCAACTTTAACAGGTATGGCACTGTAGATATGTGGTTAGCTTCACATAGAACCAGGTAAGGGTTTCAAAGAGTTCCGTATGAAAAGGGTTTAAAAACACATAAACAAAAGAAAAAGAATCTTTAGGTAATATGACATAAAAGACCTTACCGATCACCATGGATACAGCGACAATTGATTCCTTCAATAGCTAAATCACTGGCAATATCATCAGCTCTGGAAATAAAGGTGAACAGTGTTTATAGACAAATGGTGAACAATTACAGATCAGGACAGACCTGGGATGGAGGGGGTAAACACCACTAAGTATCAATGAACTCTTCTTCCCCTCTCCTGCAATCAGAACAGATCGGGGGGGGGGGGGATAAACACCACGACCAAGTATCAATGAACTCCTCTTCCCTCTAGCTCCCTTCTCAATCAGGGCAGACATGGGAGGGAGGGGAGTGTTAAACAACAACCCCAAGTATCAAGGAGCCCCCCACTTCCCCCTCATCTCACACACGGTACCATTATGGAAGAGATAAAAGACCCAGTACTTACGTCACTTTCCTGCCAACAAACACAATCACTTTATCATCCATAGTTATTTCATCAAATATAAAATTAAAAAGCTGAAAAGACAAACAAATTTTAATAAGTATATGTCTATATTATACTCACAAACACACATACATGTGTATATATTTATATATATTTTTATAATTCTCAGACGTCCTTCTGTTCAAACTGGCTGTAACTGGCCACTAATACTGATGTTAAGGTATTATTCTCAAAATCTCAGATTCGATCCTTATATGAAGTAAAGCCTTTACGACGAGAATACAATGATATATATAGAGTAATGTAAATGTTATGAGAGATATTATGCGAGGTAAAGTCTTTACTGTGAGAATACAATAGTATATATAGAGTAATGTAAATGTTATGTGAGATATTATGTGAGGTAAAATCTTTACTGTGAAAATACAATAGTATATATAGAGTAATGTAAATGTTATGTGAGATATTATGTGAAGTAAAGTCTTTACTGTGAAAATACAATAGTATATATAGAGTAATGTAAATGTTATGTGAGATAATTATGTGAGGTAAAGCCTTTACTGTGAAAATATAATAGTATATATAGAGTAATGTAAATGCTAAAGGGTTAAAATGGGTGGTTATATTTCATAGAACCAGAGCCAGGTTGGTAACTAAAGGGTTAAATGGTGATGATGATACACACAAACACACACAAACATTGGACTAAGTAGTTAGTCAGAAAAATAAGGAGTTTTATTTCAGGCAATACTTACTCTGTCTTTCTTATTGTGTTCTTCAATAATCTCCACTCTCTGTTCTACACTGTGTACAGCCTGTTAAAACACAAACAACACAGATTAAACTACTGTGTACAGCCTGTTAAAACACACACACAACACAGATTAAACTACTGTGTACAGCCTGTTAAAACACAAACAACACAGATTAAACTACTGTGTACAGCCTGTTAAAACACAAACAACACAGATTAAACTACTGTGTACAGCCTGTTAAAACACAAAAATCACATTTCAGAAACATTCAAACCTTCCAGTTTTCTGTCTGTTATTGGTACACTTCTATCCATAGGTCACCTCCAAACTTTCCCTCTACTCCCCATCCACTGAGGTATAACTAGGGAAAATAGCCCCTATGGCAAGCAGTGAAATTGCACCCCTGCCCAGTACTATATTTTTACCTATGGAGGTCTAATAACTTATATAAATGGTTTAATGATCCAGCCACCATAGTGTTCTCACCCACGATAGAGACAGGTCATACATCTGAAGGAGTTTCTTTTTTCACTCTCTGACGAGACTTATTTGACTTTAATAAAAACACACCCTAGTCCAAGTGGCACCCCCTTCATGTGGGGCCCATGGCACGTACCATGCCCTAGTTACACCTCTGTTCGTTGTTACTTGTATATAAATATATATATATATATATATCATCATGATCATATATGTATACAAAATAGTAATATGATACACACAGAGGTACATAAGTATGTGTGTGTGTGTTGACAGTCTCACAGATTACTGCAGACCAGTCGGCAAAACTACAGTTGGGCCTTTGAAGAGAAAATAGGTATATTTTTGTCTATTCTTTCCTCACATTTATAATTTGATATATGTATATAAATATATATACACACACTGTAAATGTGGTTGGTGTTAGGAATGGCATCCAGCCGTAGAAAACCTGCCAGAAACAGTTCTGTACGAGCGAGACACGATCTCCCGACCAACCTTGCCTCAAGTGGGACAAAACCGTCCGACCCATGCTAGAGTGGAAGATGGACATTAAACAATGATGATGATGACACACACATATATAAAGAAGGTACTCACTGTTAGTTCAAGACTGCCAATGTTTATTTTTACTGGGTCTTTCATGTATCTGTCAGCCAGTTCCTGAACATCAGGTGGCCATGTTGCACTGTAAGAGAGAAAGATGAAGAGAGATAGTTTTAAATGTCTGAGAAATTGTAGAAACAATCTTATTAATTGTCGACAAACAGAATTCAATTTTTACTTTTGGCACAAGGCCAGCAATTTGAAGAGATAGGGAAAGTGGACTAAATCGATCCCAGTGCATTACTGGTATGTTGTTTTTATTTTTTACTCCCCTCCCCAATCCTGTAAAGATGAAAGGCAAAGCTAACCTCGGCAGGATTTGAACCCAGAACGTAAAGAACCATGACTACATGCCACGAAGCATGTTGTCCAATGCTCTACCGATTCCACCACTTTTTAACTTCTTCAGTGCCGTAGACGAGATAACTTGTCCTAACATGTTTGAACTCTTTTCCAACAGTTCATAACTTCAAAGTTATGAACTCGCTTCCAACAGTTCATAACTTCTAAGCTAGATGGCGTTACTAGTTTATTGATGTGATGTTTGTCTATCATTCAGATATGTGTTGTTAATAAATGTTTGTTTAAAAAAACGTCGTCATTTTATTGAGAAAAAAACCCAGCACAGCAATTGTAGCTGTGTAAAATATACACAGCGGTCAACAGGTTAAAATCTGTTATAGATCAATGGAGTTTACCTGGTCATCACAGTTTGCCTGTCAGGTCTGATGTCAAGCAGGAAAAGTCGTATCTGAGCTTCAAACCCAAGATCTAACATTCTATCAGCTTCATCTAAAACCTGGTAAAAAAAACAAACAAACAAAGAGGAGAGATTATTATCTTCTAATGTCCTGTACCACATGAAACCACATTAGCAAAACAGTCTTGAAAAATACAGAACAATGCTACAACTTCATCACATTAAAAGTAGAAGTATTTACTCTAATACTGCCAGATTTTCATAATTTATCTACATTTTCATGGCATTGGTTACCTAATGGTTGTGAGTGGCCAGTTATGGCCAGTTTGAACAGAAAATGGGGAGAGACTTCTGGCCAGATACAGCCGGTTTAACACTTTAGCATTTATATTACTCTATATATACTATTGTATTTTCACAGTAAAGGCTTTACCTCACATAACATTTACATCTCTCTATATATACTATTGTATTTTCATGTTAAAGGCTTTATCTCACATAATATCAAATCTACGAGATTTTGATGTTATTTATTTTGAGATCAATACCATAACATCAGTATGAGCGGCCAGTTACAGCCGATTTAAATAAAAGATATATACTTACAAGGAAAGTAACATATTTCACAGAAACCACTTTACTCTCTACAAGATCGTTCAAGCGGCCTGGTGTGGCGACAACAATGTCTACACCCTTCTTGAGTACATCTATCTGGCGTCGACGACTTCCACCACCATAAAGACACACGCTGGATGAAAAAAAGTAATAATGGCTTCTGATTTAGGCAGAATCTCAACAGTTATTAATAAGAAAAGTTGAAATTAATGCATGCAGGATTTCACAGCTCTAGCATCACTCCCTCATAATTAGCTTATGAAATTTCTAGCCCACCCTCGCACATGCGCGTGTGTGTGTGTGTATGTATATCAATCTATCAAAGTCAGCCTACCCTCATATGCCATACTGTCCCTGCCCCAGGGGATACACCACAATAAACTCCCTACCAAAACCAACACGAGAAACATCCCATACTCACCAAGAAATATTCTTGTAACGGATTTTATTTATCTCTTCTTCAATCTGTAGAGCCAATTCTCGTGTCGGACACACTATCAACACGGTAGGGCCTCCTCGCTTTTCTCGAGGGCTGTAGGTACATGTAAGGAAATAAAACACAAAGTTAAGACAAAGGGAAAGAAGTAAAGAGAGCAGGAAAGCATCATCATCATCATCATTTATTGTCTATTTTTCTACACTAGCATGGGTTAGACGAGTTGTCCTGTTATGAGACAAGCCGGATCAGATGACCATGTCTTGCTTATACAAAACTATTTCTGGCTTGATTTCTACGACTGGGTGTCTTTTTGTCGTGTCACCAACACAACCACTTTACAGTGTGGACTGGGTGTCTTTATGTTGTGTGACAAACACAACCACTTTACAGTGTGGACTGGGTGTCTTTATGTTGTGTGACAAACACAACCACTTTACAGTGCGGACTGGGTGCTTTATGTTGTGTGACAAACACAACCACTTTACAGTGCGGACTGGGTGCTTTATGTCGTGTGACAAACACAACCACTTTACAGTGTGGACTATGCATTTATTTAAATTATTAGCTACATAAAGAACTGGAACAAATTTTGCAAAGGTTTTATTGTCCGATGCCCAACCCACCGCCCAGATCAGAACAAAAACAAGATGATATACAGGGTGAGGCAAAAGTCGAGCACCAGAGCTCTGTCCTTAACCTGCTCCTGATTATTATCATTTTGTAGGCTATAACAGGAGGTAAGACCGGCTGCCAACTGGAACTTCTTAAACTTAAACGTTCGTATAGAGCTACTAAGCCATGACAAACTAGGGGAAGTATGAAGTACTCCTTACAGTTGGAAATAAAAAAGAGCTAGTGTGACAAGTTAAAAAAAAAAAAAATTAATTAAAAAAAGGTGGAAAAATAATCAGAAAAAAAAAAAAAATTAATAGAAACATAAAATCCACATATTGAAGGCCAACATATGATATACAATGCTTCAAACTACAATGATTAATTACTTTAAATAAATTATCTCTATGGTGCGCGACTTTTGCCCCACCCTGTACAGTAGGAAATTAGGTGGAAGAATAAAAACTCACAGTGGTTGTCCACAGATATGGATCAATGCTGGTAGTAAGAATGCTAACGTCTTACCAGTTCCAGTCTAAAAGAAAAACCAAAATAATATTAATAAACAATCTATGTAGCAGAATTCTTGAACTTTTGAGCGCTGAGACTACACACACATCATCATTTTTACGTCCGCTTTTCCCTGCTTGCAAGGGTGGGACGGGAACTGATTCTGGCTTGATTTCTACAGCTGGATGCCCTTCCTAACACTAACCTCATTTACAGTGAGTGCTGGGTGCTTTTTTTTCCGTGGCACCTCTACGACCACTTTACAGTGTGGGCTGGGTGCTTTTTTGCCGTGGCACCTCCATGACCACTTTGTAGTGGAATGATAGGGACCCCAGTCCCTATCGTCTCATTTCTACAGCTGAGTAAACTGGAGCAATGTGAAATAAAGTGTCTTGCTCAAGGAAACAACACATCACCCAGTCTGAGAATTGAACTCACAACCTTTCGATTGCAAAAGGTTGTGAGTTCAATTCTCAGACCGGGTGATGTGTTGTTTCTTTGAGCAAGACACATATATATATATGTCTTGCTCAAAGAAACAACACACATATATATATATATTTATATATATAAAACGAGGAAGTTTCGTTTAGATGTATAAGCTATTTACTGTGTATCAACCTGTTACCCACATTTCGCAGAGGATTAGCTCAAGGTCACATCGCTAGCCTGAAGAGCAGATCGATAGTGGAGTTGGGTCCATAACTCCTATGGGTGACCTAAAGCCAATCCTCTGCAAAAAGCGTGCAACAGTTCAATACACAATAAATATAACCTCCTTGTTTTTTTCTGTTATATACACTCTGCCTGTGCATAGTGCTTGCTTTGGTACCAACACCAGTAATTCACTGAATCACCCTCACTATATACACACACAAATATATATATATATATATACACACACAAATATATATATATATACACGCACAAATATATATATATATACACACACAAATATATATATATATACACACACAAATATATATATATATACACACACATATATATATATACACACACACAAATATATATATACACACACACAAATATATATATATATACACACACACACACAACTATATATATATATACACACACACACAAATATATATATATATACACACACACAAATATATATATATATACACACAAATATATATATATATATATACACACACAAATATATATATATATACACACACACAAATATATATATATACACACACACACATAAAGGATGATGTGCTCAAGCACAGATGCTATAAAATAGCTTAAAGAAATATGGTATTGAAAGGGTTAAGACCCTCCTAGAGGGTCGGACATCAAAGTTTACCAGGGCAAGGTTTCAAATCTAGAAAGCAAAGGGAGATAACCAAACACCACGAAATATTTTGTCTAACACTACCTGTATCAGAGAATGTCTAGGACTTGTTTGATGGAGACTATAAACAGTTAGTATCTTACCTGTGCTATACCAATAAGATCTTTGCCTTGAAGAAGCACTGGCCATGCTTGACACTGAAATAATAATAATTAAGAAGAATTAATATAATAATTATACACAAACGCTAGGAGCACACATTTCATTTCTAGCACAGTTTCTATGGCTGAATGTACTTCCTAACAACCACATTACAGAGTTCACTCGGTGTGATCTATTGCAACACCAACACCAGAGAATTCTTTCAATTCTACAGTCTGTTTAATTCACAACCACTTTACAGAGTGTACTGGGTGCATTCTATCCTGGTCTCAACAGCTGCAAAACTAAAGTGACATCTCTACTTTCCACTCTTTGTTCAATTGCCGACCACTTTACAGAGTGTACTAGGTGCATTCTATCCTGGTGTTAATAGCTGAAACACTAAAGTGTCATCTCTATACTGTTTGTTTAATAAACCACTTTACAGAGTGTACTGGGTGCATTCTATCCTGGTGTTAATAGCTGCAACACTAAAGTATTAATTCTACTTGACACTGTCTCTGTTTAATTAGCAACCCCTTTACAGTGTTCTGGGTGCATTCTGTTTTAGTACCAACAGCTGCAACACTAAAGTGTCATCTCTACACTGTTTGTTTAATAAACCACTTTACAGAGTGTACTGGGTGCATTCTATCCTATAACCAACAAATGCAACACTAAAGTGGCATCTCTACATAGTTTCTATTCTTTCAAGGTAAAGTGACCAAGAATGTGACTAAAGACTAAAAACAGAACAAAAGAGAATTCCTTACCTGAATAGGGGATGGTTTTTTAAACCCTTGCTTTCTGATTTCTTCCAAAATCTCATCTGAAAAATTAAAAAGAAATTGACAGAAGGACATTGTGATGTATAACAGGCATCAGGAAGGACCCCCAGCTGTATAAATCTCTCTCTATATATATATATACATATATAAAATTCCTGAGATCCATGGACGAGTTCTCTCCAGCCGTCTCCATCCCTCATCATCGCTGCCATGTCCTGCATCTCCAAGAGATCAGTGTCTGTCCATAGGGCATCAACATATGTCAACCTTGGTTTCCTTCTAGTGTGTCCGTGTAGGGGCTCCCACAGGAGCACAGAGTGCAGTGTCAACTCTGGATGTCGGTGAGCATGTCCAGCTAACCTCAGTCTCCTCCGTGTTACTTTCGAGCTGACTTTTAGGAGGCTCCCGTACAGCTCTGAGTTCTTCATCCTCAGTGTATACTGATTAATGTTCAGAGCCATATAAAGGCAAAGAATAATTCAAAGCTCAAATGTGATTTAATAGTCCACAGCAAGATAGATTAGAAGCAACTGTTTCCAACTGATCCAGCTGGATCCCCAAGCGAGACCAGCCGAGCTCATGGATGTTATTCAACCATCTTACTGAGGGTGAGGTCTACCTCTCAGTCTCCTGCCAGTTGGTCTCAACCAACTCTAGTACTATGTGGCATGTGGTTAGATGAATCACTGGACAGATGAGAATATTAAAAAGAAAACGAAATAAAATAACTGTTACCATCATTGTAGAAAGCTTCGTGAAACGTCCTTACTGGGTTGGGGATGTTGTGAGCATCATTCACAGCTAAGCTGATGATCTGTATATCATTACTCAGTTTCCTAGCAACAAACAACAATAAACAACTCAATATACGACGACACATACAATAGCAACAACAACAACTTAACCCTTTAGCATTCAAACCGACAAGATTATGTCCCCTTTCATTTATTCAAACCGACAAAAACCGACATTTAATACCATACGGAGATCTCCTAAAAATAAACATTGACATCATCGAAATCTCGTCAATTCGAGATTACTGCGAGATAAAGCCCTTACACGCGAAAATTAACTCTTAGTATAGTTAAAGAACTTGCGATAACACGTGTTTTTAACGTTGAAAGTGTAACATGGCTTCCGAAAGTAGCGACAACGAATTTGAAGGTTTTATGTCCGACGACATTCGAGATAAAAAAGAAACTTTACATTCAGTTACTATCTTAGTAATGAAATAATTAATAATTTTAGTAAATCACTCAACATTCCTAATTAATTAATAACTGTATTTCCCGTCCTCGAAGACGCACCCAAAAATTTGAAAAAAAAAATAAATAAATAAATAAATAAACAACCTTCGACCTCCAGGACGCATGGTAGATTTTTGAGACTTATTTTAGGAAAAAGGTAGCACCTTCGACACCAGGAAATACAGTAATTAATTAAAATAGGGTGTATTTCAATGGAGTCATGAAAGGGTTAAAGCAATTACATGGTTCTGAGGTCAATCTTTCAGTCAATGTCCCCCTTACAGAAACTTGTCAGTTACAAAATAGCCTAAGGGGGTGTTGCCCTTCTGTCCATGACTAATCCCCTTACAGGAACTTAATACAAACCTAAACTCGGCAACCTCCATCTCGCTCATGTTGGTCACATCAGGATGCTCCCTGTAGAAATTCTTCACCACTGCTGGTAAACCTACACAAAAATCGACACAAAATCATTAGGGACAGAGAATGATATGCACCCTAAATATCTCCCACCTATTTGACAATTATTATTTGCTAGAAATAGCAACCAAATTTCCCTCAAATCACACCCTACCGTCTTGAAAAAAGAAAGGACGTATTAGGTGTTTTCATTCACTGAAATACAATCCATACTATCAAAACACATAACTAAGGCTGTGTAGCTATTATAAATATTTTTACACGACCATATATGGAATCATCATTATAATCACCATTTAACATCTGCTTTCCCTGTTAGAAAGTGTTGGACAGGTCTACATAGACCAGGTCTCAATTGAAGCAGGGGTACTGACCTCCCAGACAGAACGAGGGGTCTGTATTCTACTTACATATGGTCATATCAAGTACAGAGGAGAAGTTGTCATGTCTTTTGACACAAACTGAAGGATCCTCTTAACCCCTTGTTTGTCAAGCTTTCTATGGCTGGATACCCTAAAAATCCTAACACGAACCACTTTACAGAGTGTACTGGGTGCTTTTAGTGTGTAGATCACCAAGCACCAGGAATAAATATAAATAGTTAAAACCCGTTCTACAAACCTTCAAACTTCTTACGATCAAATTCCTCTTGCAGTCTCCGCATCTCTGCAAAATCCACTGGTTTGGCCTCGGGGATGGAAATGGGGTCTTCATCTTCTTCCTGGTTGCGTGACTGCATTGCCCATATCAAGGTACCCTCCAGGGACTTCTTGGAGGTCCGCTGTCGACTGCCACCGGCACCGGCACCGCCACCACCACCGCCGCCATAGTAGTCTGGCTTTATACTGCGACACTGTCCAATGTCCATCGGCTGCTGTCTATACCGACCACGACCCCCACCGCTGCCGCCTCCACCTCTTCCTCCCCGCCCTCTTCTCATTGGTTCAGCATCTTCCTCGTCTTCAAGGTTCAGCATCTGGAAAGAGTCTGGGTCAGCCATAAAGACAGGCTGAGGGTCCTCAGCTGCTTCAGCATCCCAGTCCTCCTCATCGTCAATTACCAGCCTCCTTCCATTCACTGAAAACAACAACAACAACAACAAATACAATAATAGCTACCAACAACAACAACACCACCACCTACCAACAATGTTAAAAGAAAGAGAAATGAAACTTACATGCCACACCTAAGCAGATTTAGCTGCCCTCTTGGAGGTTATATCACACCTATGTAGGTATTACTGCTCCATGCCAGAGCAGACCTGGGAGTGATAACAACTAAAGGGTAACTCCACATTCCCCACAGCTCCTGAACTTGAACCTTGCCACTGGATGCAGTTTAATGTCATACCCAGGACAAATTGATCTCGGGAATGTTACTCGCCCCAGATATATATGGCCTTAGGAAGGGCATCCAGCCATAGAAACTAAGCCAGAAACAGTTCAGTATGAGAAAGACACAGTCACCTGATCTAACTTGCCTCAAATGGAACAACCTGTGTGGAAAATGGACGTTAAACGACGATAACAACGATGACTGCTTACCATTTCCATTCTGTGAAATTGGTCGTGGTTCTCTGGCCTTTGAACGGCTCCAGTCTTCTACAAAATATCAGAACAATAATTATTATTTTCAATATTTATATTGAAGACAAACACAAAACAATAAACTGGCAACATCAAGTTATTCCTTTAGACAAGTGCTGTCTATATTGGGTTCACAATGAACCGAAAGGGTTACACCTTTATTAGTTTCAGTCATTAGACTGTCACCATGCAGGAGTACCACTTCTAAAGTATTTAGTTGATCAAATTGACCCCAGAAATTATTTTTATTTCTTAACCCTTTAGCATTCAAACTGGCTGTATCTAGCCAGAATTCTCTCATCCCTTTCTGTTCAAACTGGCTGCTCATACTTATGTTAAGGTATTGTTCTCAAAATAAATAATATCAAAATCTCATAGATTCAATATTATGTGAGGTAAAGCCTTTACCATGAAAATACAATAGTATATATAGAGTAATGTAAATGTTATGTGAGATATGTAAGGTAAAGCCTTTACCATGAAAATACAATAGTAAATACAGAGTAATGTAAATGTTAAGAGAGATATTATGTGAGGTAAAGCCTTTACCATGAAAATATAATAGTATATATAGAGTTGTGTAAATGCTAAAGGGTTCTTTATAAGTCTGTCAGTAACATTTGGGGTTCATATATGAAATACAAAATTTAAGGATTCTTTGAAAGATAATAGTTTCTTACCAGTTCCATACACTGAACACTGCAATTCCTGGGCCTTTGGATCACCCCACAATTCTGAAAAAATTGAAATCTTTATCAATGTTTTTATCTTTAAACAGTCACTACAAAACAGTGATACATTGACATTTGTGTAACACAGTCTCTACAAAACAGTAACAGATTGTGACATATGTAACACAGTCTCTAGAAAACAGTAATAGATTATGAAATGTTTGTAAGACAGTTGCTACAAAACTGACAGATTGTAACATTTGTGTAACAAAGGGTCTACAAAACATAAGACTGTAACATTGTATCACAGGGTTTACAACCAGCGGTCTGTGTCACTGGTGTAACACAGTGTCTACAAACACAATTGCACTGTAACATAGACTACAGACATTAATAGATTGTAAGTGTTTATAAACAGCATTAGCTTGTAACACAAAGTCTACAAACCTTGTAACATTAGTGTAACACTGTCTACAAACATTAGATTGAAGCATGACTGACACAGTAATAGATTGTGACACACTACAAATAGTTAAATTGTGACACCAGTATAACACACAGTATGGTGTTAGATTCACACTAGTGTAATGCACTTACAGATTGTAAGACTCATGTAACACAGTACAAAAATTAGATTGTGACACTTGTGTGACAGTACAAAAATTAGGTTGCAACACTTGTGTGACAGTACAAACATTAGGTTGTGACACCAGTGTAACACACTACAAAACAATATTAAATTGTGACACAGTGAATAATTTTAGTGTTATAACTGAACAGAAACAGACTTACATTTAAAATAGTAATACAGTAATAGTAGTAATAATGTAGTTATTACAACAGTGAAAGTAGTAGTAGTAGTATTTATTAGTAGTAGTAGTGCTGTCAGTAAATGTCAAATGTGGAAGGGGTTAATACACAGACAACAGTGAGAATAGTAGCATTAGTAGTAATGGTAGTGGCTGTGTAGCTATTACTACAGTGAGATAGTAGTAGTGGTGGTGTAGCTATTATTACAGTGAGATAGTAATAGTAGTATTGGTGGTGGTGGTGGTGTAGCTTTTAACAACAGTCAGATAGTATAGTGGTATTGGTGGTGTAGTTATTAGGCAGTGCTGTTAGTAAATGTTGGTTGCGAGCGGGTGTTAACCCACTGACAGCAGGGTACAGTGACATTAGCAGTATTAGTAGTAGTATTAGTAGCAGCAGTTTACAATTAAAATAACCAAATTAGACATTAATTAGTTAAAACGCAGCAGCAGACCAATTTTGTTATATTTCAAATGAAAGATAATGTCTATGGTTTTCAAATAAATTTTAGGAAACAATCAAGAATTTGGAGGGATTTTAGTAATATAATTTTCATTATTTATCTAAGGATGGTAGATTGCAAGATCTTTGCTTTTCATCCTTACTGGGTCGATAAAATAAAGTACCAATAATGCACTAGGTTGATTTAATGTAACCTCCAACCCCACCAAAAAAAAAAATTTTTGGCCTTGTGCCTAAATCAAAAAAACCATTATCTATCTAGTATTTAGAACGTAATTTAGCATTTACATTTCTCTATATTTACTATTATATTTTTATGGTAAAGGGTTTATCTCACAATTATCTGAGATTTTGATGTTATTTATTTTGAGAACAATGCCTTAACATCAGTACGAACAGCCAGTTATAGCCGGTTTGAACAGAAAGAGGCGAGAGAATTCTGCCCGGTTACAGACGGTTTAAATGCTAAAGGGTTAAGACATCAACATATAATATCAAATCTATGAGATTTTGACATTATTTTGAGAACAATACCTTAACATCAGTATGAGCAGCCAGTTATGGTTGGTTTGAACAGAAAGAAGTGAGAGAATTCTGGCTGGATATGGTCGGTTTAAATGCTAAAGGGTTAAGAAAGGTTCTTACATAAAATTATGATAGAAGATTCTTAGATAGATATAAACATTTAAAAATAAGATGCTTTATATTGTAGAATTAAGGATGATGACAATAAATTTGGCATTAAAAGGGGTTTATAATCTAAAATCTAACAGGTTAATTACCATACTTGATAACATATAACACTCCCCCTTCCTATAGCATTAACACCATCATTGTTTTTATGGATGTTTTCCCATGCCTGCATGGGGCCCTTTTCAGCACAGCATCTCACCACACATCACAACCCTTCATCATCTACACAAGGTCAATAAAGGGGGAGAAGGGATAATTGATTAACCCATTACTCTATATATATACTATTATATTTTCATGGTAAAAGCTTTACCTCACATATTGAAGCTATGAGGTTTTGATATTTATTTTGAGAACAATACCATATCCCTTTATCATTTAAACCAGCCGTATCCAGCCAGAATTCTCTCACCTCTTTCTGTTCAAAGCAGCTATAACTGGCTGCTTATACTTATGTTAAGGTATTTTTCTCAAAATAAATAACATAAGAATCTCATAGATTCAATATTATGTGAGATAAATCCTTTACCATGAAAATACAATAGTATATATAGAGTAATGTAAATGCTAATGGGTTAACTCTTTAGCATTCAAACTGGCTGTATCTGGCCAGAACTCTCTCACCTCTTTTTGTTCAAACCAGCCGTAACTGGCCACTCACACTGATGTTAAAGTATTGTTCTCAAAATAAATAACATCAAAATCTCATAGATCCAATATTATGTGAAGTAAAGCCTTTACTGTTATATAATAGTAAATATAGAGTAATGAAAATGTTATGTGAGATATTGTGTGGGATAAAGACTTTACCATGAAAATATAATAGTAACTATAGAGTAATGTAAATGCTACAGGGTTAAAGTCACTTTCGGATTTATGACATCAAATACTGTAGCTAAAATTTAGCATATTAATAAGCTAAGACATTGCAGAAAAAAACAACTTGGTCACTACACAGAACTTACAGCACCCCTAGAGGCTACTGTGAGGTAAATAAAACATTGCATTAATGGAAGTTCCTTACCAGTTCCTGTCAACGACAGACCATTTCTGATTGCATTGCTGCAGTCGCCTAGAAAATGGTAAACGGTTCCTTCAGTTATTTTCATAGAAATCAGAATTCCTTGGAACTGTGACTGATACACACACACAGTCATCAGGTCTCTAGCTTCACATACCAAACACACACCATCAGGTCTAGCTTCACATACCACATACAGTCAACAGGTTTTACTTCACATATCACCAAGTCCATCTGACATACACACAAGTTCAGCATAACATACACACACACACAGGCCCATCTTAATATGCATACATACAGAAGTCCAACTTAAAACTCGCACATATTCACACAGCAGTCCATCTTACACACACACATGGAGCCACGTGGCCTAGTGGTAAGGGTGTTGGACTTAATGTCGTGGGTTCAATTCCTGGACTGAGTTGTGCTGTGTTGTGTTGTTGAGCAAAACACTTCATTTTATGTTTGTTCCAGTACACTCAGCTGAAAATGAGTACCAGCAATAGCTGGGAGTTTAACCCTGCGATGGACTGGCTTCCTGTCCAGGGAGAAGTGTTGTACTCTCAGTCACTTCATGCCATAAAACCGGGATAAGCACCGGCCTAAGACAGACTTTAGACACATATAAGCCCAACTTACACACATGCATCACCAAGTCCAGCCAACATCACCACCACCACCAGTTTTAGTTAGGGTTAGATGACAAGATGACTGACATCTTATTAAATCAAAAGTGACAAGAAGATCAAAATTGGATTCTGTCATCTACCGAGCAAAGTTAATTATTTTCTCAAAAATAAAAAAAACAAGCAAGCAAGCATAAAAAAAAAATATTTATATATATAGGGAGTCCCCCAAAAATGTATACACACTTATTTTACCTGTACTGGCAATCATCATCATCTGTTTAATGTCCATTCTTCCACGCTGGCATGGGTTAGACGCGTCAAGCGACCATGTCTTGCTCGTACAGAACCAATTCTAGCTTGGTTTCTACAGCTGGATTCACTTTCTAATGCCAACCTCATTTACAGAGTACTGGGTTCTTTTTGCCGTGTCCTACACGACCACTTTACAATGAGTACTGGGTTCTTTTTGTTGTGACACCTACATGACCACTTTACAATGAGTACTGGGTTCTTTTTGTCGTGACACCTACATGACCACTTTACAATGAGTACTGGGTTCTTTTTGTCGTGACACCTACATGACCACTTTACAGTGATTACTAGGTGCTTTTTGTCGTGACACCTACATGACCACTTTACAATGAGTACTGGGTGCTTTTTGTCGTGACACCTACATGACCACTTTACAGTGATTACTAGGTGCTTATGTCGTGACACCTACATGACCACTTTCAGTGGGTACTGGGAGTTATTTGTCGTGACACCTACATGACCACTTTACAGTGGGCTGGGCACTTTTTGCCGTGACACCTACACGACCACATATTACAGTGGGTACTGGGAGTTATTTGTCGTGACACCTACATGACCACTTTACAGTGGGTACTGGGCACTTTTTGCCATGACACCTACATGACCACTTTACAGTGCGGGCTGGGTACCTTTTGCCGTACAACCACCTCAGTGCGGACTAGGCACGTTTTGCCATCACAATATTTATTAGAATGCTGTTGAAGTGTGTATACATTTTTTTTGGGACATGCTGTATATATATATATATATTAAAGAAGCAAGAATGTGCCCTGCTGCTAAGGATAATAGAGAAGCTTGGAGGCAGGATTGAACCCTTCACCGAGAAGCCCAAATACCGTGACTGAGATTGTTTTGTCGTAACAAAACAAACACAAAGTGTTAGATGGGGGTGGGGAGAGAGGAGAAGAGGAATTAAATTCGTACCTGGATCTTGATCACAGTTTCTGGATATATGACCATTTTGTCCACAATTGTAGCACTTGGGGTCTGTTGAGAGTAGAGAGAGAGAGAGACTGAGTGATTGAGAGAAAGAGAGAGAGAGATTGACAGAGATAGAGAACGAGAGACAGTGGTGGGTGGATGGATATATATATATATATATATATTTTAAATAGTTAAATATATATATATATTTTAAATAGTTAAACTACCTTGATTAAATCTTAACCATTTAACATCTCAGGCTATGTCATGTATCATTATATTTTGTCTGATGAGGACGTACAGTTGTACATCCGAAATATGTATATATAATTGATCAAAAGAACATCTATTTTATTAATATTTGTATTTTAATATATATATATATATACAAGAGAGAGCAATAGTAGAAAGATGAGAGACTGGCAGTGATGGAGAGAGAGAGAGAGAGTGGTGAATGGATGGATGGATATATATATATATATATATATATATATATATATATATATATATATCATCATCTCTCTTAACATTAATAAAGATGCTGATGTTAATTAAATCATTTATTCCTTATAATTATTTCAATGGTTCTCCTATGCAATCAAGATGTAATTCATACATTTGTTGTTGTTATGAGAACGGTATCCTTAGATGAAATTCGATTTTGCGATATGCCGCCAAAACATATATATAACGAAGTGTGGTAAGTAACCAGGTGGACCATAACGCACCAGAGTACTCGATGCTGGGTAGTTGAGTGGGTAATAGGAAGAGTCAGGACCCCGACGGCTGAGCTCTGGCTGTTTCAACAGTTAGGTTTGACCTAACTTTGGGAGGGTCATGTTGCCAATAAGAAACACACGCACCAGTTGCTTTCACTTCAATTTATTATAAATTAAATTATAAATTTCCGGTTGGTTGGTTGGTTCCATAATCGGACGGTTATTCATATATTGTCAAAGTTCTTTCGTCACACATTCTGTGACCTCTTCAGTGACTGGGGGTTCTTTTCTTTGTTTTGTGCCTCTCCTTTGTTCTCTCCTACGCCATCTTGTTTTTGTGTGTGTTGTGTGCTTAGTTTGCGCATGTGTTACAACCGGAAATTTATAATAAATTGAAGTGAAAGCAACTGGTGCGTGTGTTTCTTATTGGCAACATGACCCTCCCAAAGTATAACAATATCGGTTTCAACACACCTTTTCAGATAAAGAATCTTGCTAAACAAATTCAGAAACGAAATATATATATATATAAGAGAGGTGAGAGAGATATGGTAGAGAGATGAGAGAAAGAGAGAGAGAGAGAGTTACTTACTTGAATTCTCTAAATTTTCCTTATTTCGTATTCTGTTATTCTGGTAATTTCTGTTTGGAGGGTATTCTGCTGAAAGACACAAATACAGATATAAGATATTAAATACACAATAAAAAAAAAAAAAAATAAAAAAAGGGCAATGGACCTGCTACCCGTCCTACGCACAACCATTTACACAATCATTTAGGTCCCAAGACCTCAAAGAAGGCTTGGGGATCCAGCCAGATCTCAGTTGGAGACGGTTGCATCAGACAGGACCTGCTGGAAGGAGTGTGTAAGGACTCTGCCTCCACAACCCTCTCAGGAATAAGTTGGCAAATAATAATAATAAAAAAAACGACCATGTCCTAACCCACACCCACACTTCTAAAGATAGGATTGGGGCCCCCTTACCATTAACCCTTTAGCATTTAAACTGGTTGCATCTGGCCAGAATTCTTTCACATCTTTCTGTTCAAACCGGTTGTAACTGGCAACCCATACTGATGTTAAGGTATTGTTCTCAAAATAAATATCAAAATCTCAGATTCAATATTATGTGAGGTAAAGCCCTTACTGTGAAAATATAACAGTAAATATAGAGTAATGTAAATGCTAAAGGGTTAAAGCACTTAAGAAACTCCCTATACAATGCAACCTCATATAAGGCTGGCTAAACCCATTTGTGAGCCTTAACAAAAGCCATCTGTGAGGAGAGTGTTACATTATATTTGCTAGAAACAACAGCTATATTTTCCTCGATCCACATTATCACCTCAACCCTTTTCGTAGAAACAGCCCCTGATTCTCTGAGGAAAAACCACAAGACCCCAGACACAACATGACTGATTTATTAGTGTTAGCTACCACAAGACCCCAGACACAACATGACTGATATACTAGTGTTAGCTACCACAAGACCCCAGACACAACATGACTGATATAGAAGTGTTAGCTACCACAAGACCCCAGACACAACATGACTGATATAGAAGTGTTAGCTACCACAAGACCCCAGACAACATGACTGATATACTAGTGTTAGCTACCACAAGATCCCAAACACAACATGACTGATATAGAAGTGTTAGCTACCACAAGACCCCACACACAACATGACTGATATAGAAGTGTTAGCTACCAAAGACCCCACACACAACATGACTGATATAGAAGTGTTAGCTACCAAAGACCCCAAACACAACATGACTGATATAGAAGTGCTAGCTACCAAAGACCCCACACACAACATGACTGATATACTAGTGCTAGCTACTACAAGACCCCAGACACAACACGACTGATATACTAGTGCTAGCTACCACAAGATCCCAAACACAACATGACTGATATAGAAGTGTTAGCTACCAAAGACACCCACACACAACATGACTTATATACTAGTGTTAGCTACCACAAGACCCCAAAGACGCAGTCCTCACCTGATTCATCTCCTTCAATAAGCTGTTGTATCAAAGTCCTTGCTCTCGCAACACCTGACTCGTCACCTTTAATTTCAACATTTGTTAATTCAGTATTGGAGTTATTTACCTGGAAAAAAGACAACTTAATTATTGATTTCATTGAAAAAAAAAGGGGGAGAAAATAAGGTCAAAAGTGGTTTAACATTAGGTCAACATTTTAAACCTGAAATACCCCAGATTCTAAGATATAAGGGTTGGCTGAAAAGTTCATAGGTTAACCATGAAGCAGTGATGCTCACTCCACCCTGTAAAGTGATAGTGTTGGAGTCACAACAAAAAAGAAGCCAGTCCACCCCTGTAAAGTGGTAGTGCTGATTCCCCAAAGCAGCCAGTCCACCCCTGTAAAGTGGTAGTGCTGATTCCCCAAAGCAGCCAGTCCACCCCTGTAAAGTGGTAGTGCTGATTCCCCAAAGAAGCCAGTCCACCCCTGTAAAGTGGTAGTGCTGGTTCCCCAAAGCAGCCAGTCCACCCCTGTAAAGTGGTAGTGCTGATTCCCCAAAGCAGCCAGTCCACCCCTGTAAAGTGGTAGTGCTGGTTCCACAAAGCAGCCAGTCCACCCCTGTAAAGTGGTAGTGCTGATTCCACAAAGAAGCCAGTCCACCCCTGTAAAGTGGTAGTGCTGATTCCCCAAAGAAGCCAGTCCACCCCTGTAAAGTGGTAGTGCTGGTTCCACAGAGCAGCCAGTCCACCCCTGTAAAGTGGTAGTGCTGATTCCCCAAAGCAGCCAGTCCACCCCTGTAAAGTGGTAGTGCTGATTCCCCAAAGAAGCCAGTCCACCCCTGTAAAGTGGTAGTGCTGGTTCCACAAAGCAGCCAGTCCACCCCTGTAAAGTGGTAGTGCTGATTCCCCAAAGCAGCCAGTCCACCCCTGTAAAGTGGTAGTGCTGATTCCCCAAAGAAGCCAGTCCACCCCTGTAAAGTGGTAATGCTGGTTCCACAAAGAAGCCAGTCCACCCCTGTAAAGTGGTAGTGCTGATTCCCCAAAGCAGCCAGTCCACCCCTGTAAAGTGGTAGTGCTGGTTCCACAAAGCAGCCAGTCCACCCCTGTAAAGTGGTAGTGCTGATTCCCCAAAGCAGCCAGTCCACCCCTGTAAAGTGGTAGTGCTGATTCCCCAAAGCAGCCAGTCCACCCCTGTAAAGTGGTAGTGCTGATTCCCCAAAGCAGCCAGTCCACCCCTGTAAAGTGGTAGTGCTGATTCCCCAAAGCAGCCAGTCCACCCCTGTAAAGTGGTAGTGCTGATTCCCCAAAGAAGCCAGTCCACCCCTGTAAAGTGGTAGTGCTGGTTCCACAAAGAAGCCAGTCCACCCCTGTAAAGTGGTAGTGCTGATTCCCCAAAGCAGCCAGTCCACCCCTGTAAAGTGGTAGTGCTGGTTCCACAAAGCAGCCAGTCCACCCCTGTAAAGTGGTAGTGCTGATTCCCCAAAGCAGCCAGTCCACCCCTGTAAAGTGGTAGTGCTGATTCCCCAAAGCAGCCAGTCCACCCCTGTAAAGTGGTAGTGCTGGTTCCACAAAGAAGCCAGTCCACCCCTGTAAAGTGGTAGTGCTGATTCCCCAAAGCAGCCAGTCCACCCCTGTTAAGTGGTAGTGCTGGTTCCACAAAGAAGCCAGTCCACCCCTGTAAAGTGGTAGTGCTGGTTCCACAAAGCAGCCAGTCCACCCCTGTAAAGTGGTAGTGCTGGAGTCACAATAAAATGCTCCTAGCAAAGTGGTTGGCATTAACCCTTTAGCATTTAAACTGGCCATATCCGGCCAGAATTCTCTCACCTCTTTCTGTTCAAACTGGCCACTCATACTGATGTTAAGATATTGTTCTCAAAATACATACTATCAAAATGTAAAAAATTCAATATTATTTGAGATAATTATATAAGGTAAAGCCTTTACCATGAAAATACAATAGTATATATAGAGAATGTAAATGCTTAAGGCATTGATTTCAACATAAATAAAATCAAACAACACAACTTACAATTATACGTGTTCTGGTGTCTTGCTGTAGTTCTCGAATCTTTGAACCTCTTTTACCTGAAAACAGAAAAATACAATTTAATTCACTAGTACCAAGCTGTATCAGCCAAAGCCTTTCCCTTGGACATCATCGGTGGCGTGGAGAGGTGGCTGGTATGTATGGGTGACTGCTGGTCTTCCTTAACCCTTTAGCATTCAAAACGGCTATATCCGGCCAGAATTCTCTCACCTCTTTCTGTTCAAACTGGCCACTCATAATGATGTTAAGTGATTGTTCTCAAAATAAATATCAAAATCTTATACATTCAATATTGTGCGAGATAAAGCCTTTACCATGAAAATACAATAGTATATATAGAGTAATGTAAATGTTATGTGAGGTAAAGCCTTTACCATGAAAATACAATAGTATATATAGAGTAATGTAAATGCTAAATGGTTAAACAACCTTGCCTGGACTTCTGCCTTGGAGGGAAACTTTCTAGGGGCAAATCACAGTCATTCATGACCGAAGGTTGTCTTCGATAGATAAGATATATATATATAGTGTGGGTAGTACAGTGAATTACTGGTACCAAATCAAGCACTCTATGCACAGGCAGAGTGTATATGATAGAAAAAAAAACGAGGAAGTTT
Organism: Eledone cirrhosa; assembly: GCA_964016885.1. NCBI lineage: Eukaryota > Metazoa > Mollusca > Cephalopoda > Octopoda > Eledonidae > Eledone > Eledone cirrhosa. The sequence goes on from OZ024762.1 coordinate 7,604,607, forward strand.
CGTTTACATATGAAAAATATTTGTGTATCGACCTGTTACATGCATTTCGCAGAGAATCGGCTCAAGGTAACCCATAGGAGTTATGGACCCGACTCCAGTATCTATCTGTTCATCAGAATAGTAATGTGATGAGCAGATAGATAGTGGAATCAGGTCCACAACTCTTATCGGTTACCTTGAGCCAATCCTCTGTGAAACACATGTAACAGGTCAATACACAAACATTTTTCATATATAAACGAAACTTCGTTTTTTTTCTATTATATATATATAACAAAGAGGGTGTAGTAAGATACCAGGTGGATCATAACCCACCAGAGTACTCGATACTTAGGGTAGTAGAGTGGGTAATAGGAAAAGATTCAGGACCCCAACGACTGAGCTCTGGGCCATTTCAACAGCTAGATCAAAACTGTCAAAATGGCCGGAGCTCAGCCATCGGGGTCCTGAATCTTTTCATATATATATATATATATATATAAAAACATATATATTTATATAAATATAAGCTTTTTATAACATGATACTGCAAAGAGATTTATTTTCTCATTCAAAGTCCATCAATGCCATAGAAATATTGTGTTGTGTATGTTTGACATCAGTGTGTCCCAGATAGCTGTGCTCCAGCAGAGCCAGAGTCCAATCACTCAAGCCTTATTGCAGACAAACAATGCCATCACTTCAAAGGAGTATTTTCACAGGACCACAAGCTGTTTTGAATGTAGGAATTTGAACAATTTAAAGAAAATTAATAATGCTGGTGGTGGGAAGTAACCTGTATATATATATATATATACACACCCACACACACATATATATACATATACACACACACACACACACACACATATATATAGTTATACACACACACACATATATATATGCGGAGGTGGTGAGAGCAGACCTCAGATCGCTGAAGCTCACGGTGGAGATGACGAAGGACCGTTGACAAGTGGAGAGATGCTGTGCTAAATAGGACCCGTCCAACCCTTGCAAGCAGGGAAAAGTGGACATATGATGATGATGATGCTGATGATAAGACACCCTCTCTAGTGCTGGTGGCACAAATAAAAGCACCCAGTCCATGCTGTAAAGTGGCGCTGGTGTTAGGAAGGGCATCCAACCAGTGTATCAATGCCAAAATATGAAGACGTCGCATCTCAGAGTTGCAACACTTAATGTTGGCACTCTCAGAGGTAGATCTGCTGAAATAGCGGAGATGCTAGAGAGAAGGCATGTGGATGTGTGCAAGAGGTGAGATGGAGAGGTGCCTCTGCGAGACTAGTCGTAGGCGAACATCTTAGCTATAAGCTTTTCTGGGTAGGTAAAGATGATGGGTTCGGGGGAGTAGGTATTTTCCTGGCTGAGAGATGGATCAATAAGACAATAGAGGTAGTTTGAGTTAGTAATCGAATAATTAAGCTTAGATTAGTTGTAGGCAAGAGACTACTGACAATCATCTCTGCCTATGCTCCCCAAGCAGGCCTAGGCAAAGATGAGAAAGACTGCTTTTACGAGCAACTTTTACAAACAAACGCAATGACAGGACGGAGACATCGTTATGCTAGCAGGGGACTTCAATGGTGATGTTGGACCGTGACAAGTGGAAAGATGATGTGCTGAATAGGACCCGTCTAACTCTTGCAAGCAGGGAAAAGCGGACGTAAAATGATGATGATGATATATATATATATACACACACACAACCATGTATTTACACACACAAACAATTATGTATTCACATACACACATACAAATATGTATATACACACATACAGACAAATATGTATGTATATACACCCATGTAAAATACACACAGACAAACACATATGTATGTATATACACAAACATCTCTCTATATATATATATATAGAGGAGTTTCCCCCAAAATATATACATACTTCAACAGCATTCTAATAAATATTGCTTGTAAAGGTAATCAAAGTATGTATACATTTTTTGGGGGGACACCCTGTGTATGTATCATCATCATCATTTCATTTTACGTCCGCTTTTTCCCTGCTTGCAAGGGTGGGATGGGAACTGATTCTGGCTTGATTTCTACAGCTGGATGCCCTTCCTAACACCAACCTCATTTAAAGTGAGTGCTGGGTGCTTTTTTGCACTTTTTTAAACGTCCACTTTACAGTGGAATGATAGGGACCCCAGTCCCTATCATCTCATTTCTACAGCTGAGTAAACTGGAGCAATGTGAAATAAAGTGTCTCGCTCAAGGAAACAACACATCACCCGGCCTGAGAATTGAACTCACAACCTTTCAATTGCAAGGCCAATGCTCTAACCACTAAGCCATGTGCCTCCGTATATGTATATATATATACACACACACACACATCCACAGACAATTAGAAAAGTTAACTACCCCAAAGCCTCCAGTGAGTGTGTGTATATATATATATATATATACATGTGTGAAGTATTTCCGTAGGAAAGGTAAAGGAAAAGAGAGTGCTCTATGTAGGATACAGAGCTTTAAAAATATATATATATATATATATATTGTGTATTCAACAATTTATATATATATATATATATATATATATATATATATATATATATATATAAATTGTTGAATACACAAATATGTATGTATATAAACACAAACATCTACGTATATATAGAGGTGCCCCCCCCCCCCCCCAATATATATATACACATTTGAAAGCATTCTAATAAATATTGCTTATAAAGTTAATCAAAGCCCGTATACATTTTTGGGGACACTGTATGTATGTGTGTGTATATATATATATATATATACACACACACATACATACAGTGTCCCCCAAAAATGTATATATATATATATATATGTTGTTCAACACACCAACTGGCTGTGCAGTGAATCGCACATCCTATCTTTTGTATTTTGGGGGAAATATTTGAAAAGAAATGGTTTCTTGTGCTAAAGTTAACGGCAAAACCTAAATAGTAACAACACGCCATAATCACATAAAGTATGGTGGCTGTAAGTGGTCGTACAACCTGCTGAAAACAGCAGCCAAATCTCCCTCATGTCACACCTTAATGTCTTTTTAAAAAAAAAAATAAAATGGACGTAGGCCCTATTGTTTGATTACTCGCACATAACTATGGGACTGCCATATACCAAAAAGTTGTATACACACTTCAGTATTCTAATAAGTAATTGTACTGGTAAAGTGTGTATACATTTTTGGGGGACATCCTGTGTATGTATGTATACAGCGTTTGTATATATACTTGTGTAGACAATCAGAACAACTGTCCCCGATTGAGTTTACACACGTAATTATACGTGTGTAGTGTGTGTATGTATATACACAGGGGAAGTGGTGGGGGTTGATGTCCTTGACCACACTCCATGCTACATTCGTCATGAAATAAAACAAGAAGGATTTAGTTAGGTTTTGTCATATAAAGGTCTCCATTGCAGAGAACTTCGTAATAACGGCAATAAGGAAATGCTCACCACTATATACATATATGTGTGTATATATATATATATGTGTGTGTGTATATATTTATGTATATATATATATATGTATATATTTAGCACAGATTAAAGTTTAAGCAAAGAAATTCTGCGTATATATATAATCTTTATCGAGCCCTCTTCTGATTTTAGTCTTTATATTTAATACACACACGCACATATATATATATACACTCACATACATATATATATATAAAAATGTATACATACTACAGTAGCATTCCAATAAATATTGCCAGTACAAGTAATCAGTGTGTACACATTTTGAGGGACAAACTGTATATAGACACACATGTATATATTTCATGATCGGTCCGATTCACTATATATATATATATATATGTATTTTTTTTTTCTTTATTTTAGTGAATCGGACCGATCATGAAATAACTTCTCACTTCTCGTGGTTTATTGAGGAAGACTTGGCTGCTATTTTCAGCAGGTCATCCATAGAATTATAATAATAACCACAAGCGTTTCTTTAATTTTTTTTACAAGTAATTTATTGAGTAAAAGGATATAGTGTATGTATATATATATATATATATATACACACACAGAGCCGTCGAAACGGCTTGAGCTCTGCCATCGGGGTCATACTTTTTCCTATTACCCACACTACTACCCTAAGTATTGAGTACTCTGGTGCGTTATGGTCCACCTGGTTCTTTACCACACTTCCTTCGTTATAAATCATCCGTGCTTCCTGATGATTTCTCCCGAATGAAACAGTTCTAGTACTGTAGAAGCCATTTCTATATTAAATATTTATACTCTGCTATGTATTGAGTACCTTACTTATTGTGATTACCCCCGATTGAACCCGGGATAAACATATATATATATATCAGAAAAAAATAAGGATATGAACTTACATTTATTCTTTCATTTCCACGTACCTTTACATATACATATATATACACACACATACATTATGGCTATAATATTTACCGATTGATTTAATAAGTTGAGTCAAATTTTAAAGGGCTCTACTCAAACCCACGTGTTATACATTAAATAAGGGGTTCACAGTTTAACCCTTTAAATACCAACTGACCAGGAACTAAACTACCCCTGGTTCTATCATACATTGTTGTGTCTTTTAAAAGTATTTATATTCATCTAAAACCTTTCTATCCATCATAATATCCTGTAAGAACCTTTGTTGAGTTATGTTCCAATAAAACCCTTCACTAACTTAACTTTGGTATCAACCACATGTACCAACTTGCCCTAGGGTCCTTTGATTATAAATCTATTTTAAAATGTTTAAATTAATCTTAAAACCCCGAAAACTTATAACATTCTACAATAACCTTTATTAAGTTGTGTTCCAAAAAACACCCACACTAACTTAACTTTGATATCAAACCAGATGTACCACAAATCTATTTTTTTAAATGTTTATATTTATTTATATTAATCTTTAAAAAAAAAACCCCCTAAACTTCCCATCATAATATTCTGTAAGAACCTTTGTTAAGTTATGTTCCAAAAAAACAACCCTTAATTTAACTTTGATAATCAAACCACATGTACCAAATACTTCTGGGTCCTTTGATCACAAATCTACTTTGAAATGTTTATATTAATTCATCTTTAAAAAAACCCTAAACTACTCATAATTTTATGTAAGAACCTCTGTTAAGTTATGTTCCCCAAACCCCTTTAAACTAACTTAACTTTGATATCAACCACATGTACCAACTTACCCTAGGGTCCTCTGATCACAAATTTATTTGAAAATGTTTTTATTTATTTATTTATATTAATCGTTAAAAAAAAAACCACACTAAATTTCTCAAAAAACCCTATCTTCCCATCATAATATTCTGTAAGAAACTTGGTTAAGTTATGTTCCAAAAAAACCTCCCTTAAATTAACTTAACTTTATATCAACCACATGTACCAACTTACCCTAGGGTCGTTTGATAACAAATTTATTTTAAAATGTTTATATTTATTTATATTAATCTTTAAAAAACCCTAAACTTCTCATCATAATATTCTGTAAGAACCTTTGTTAAGTTGTTCCAAACATTAGTTTAATCAGAAGAAATATAGTTTTATATTATTTTAATCACTTAATTCCATTTAAATTCTTGATTATTTGTTATTTTTTTTATTAAATATAGGTTAAGAGAAAAAAGAACGGCTTAAAATGGACACATATTAATTAAAATTAACTAAAATTAATTAAATATAATTAGATATATTATTATATTATTTTAGAAAAATAAATGAGTTTATTTTATATATTTTAAAATAAAAAAACTCACCGATTATGCGTCCAACTTTTGTAGATGGGACCATCAGAGATTCTGAGTTTGATGACATCTTTATATATAATTATATATATATATTAATATATATTTATATGTACATCCACATGTATATATATTGTATATATATTTATATATATTGTATATATATTATTGGCGTTTTGTAGGATGCAAGAAAGGGGAAGTCAAAATTTAGTTTGTAATCCAAGACACATGCGAGATTATATATACACATATATTGTATGCATATATATATATTTATATATACGTGTGTGTGTGTGTCTATTTATATGTATGTATATATATATATATATATATGTGTGTGTGTGTGTATCTGTTTATGTGTAAATTTACACAGGACCTGCGTAACTATATCTGTAAAATCTAAGCAGTGGTTAATGAGGCTTGGTAAATAAACATATATACATACACCAAATCAGAACACTATATATATATATATATATATATATATATGGGTGTATAGAATATATAGACACAAATGTGTGTCTATATATTAACGTGTTGTGTTTTGTCACATAAGGGATGTATATATATATCTATCTATAAAGCTAAGTTAACTAATATATAAAGTCCTTAATTAAGGGTACTTGTGACTGTGTGGTATCTAACAGGTGTAATGGTTTGAGGCGAAAAGGCCCCAAATTTTAGAATGGTTCGGTGTTAAAAGACTAACACTAACATAGAAGAAATGGCGCTACACACCGGTTTGTATAGTGTTGTAGTGGGAGTATGGGACGGGAGGAGAGGGCGGAAACAGAGTAAGAGATACAGGAGAGGGGTAGTAGAAATGGAGTAAGAGATATATGAGAGGTTCATAGAAACAGAGTAAGAGATAGTAGAGAGGGGTAGTAGAAAGGAAGTAAGGGATATGTGAAAGGTTGATAGATAAAGATACAAGTGAGGGGGATAGAAGGAGAGTAAAAGATACAAGAGAGGGTGATAGCAAGGAAATAAGAGATACAAGAGAAAGGGGGGTAGAAAGAGAGTAAGATACGCTAGAGAGGGTAGTAGAAAGAGTGTAAGAGATAGATAGAGGGTGGCAGAAAGAGAGTAAGAGATAGATAGAGGGTGGCAGAAAGAGAGTAAGAGATAGATAGAGGGTGGCAGAAAGAGAGTAAGAGATAGATAGAGGGTGTCAGAAAGAGAATAAGAGATACAAGAGAGTAGGAGAAAAATAAAAAAGTAAATGAAAACAGGGGAGGTAATAAGCTAAGCTGAGTTGCCTCCCATGTTCGATTTGTTTGCCAAATGTGTCAGATTGTTTTGTCCCCTTTCAATTATAATTCCACTGAGGCGACGAAGTGGAAGAGGTGTTAAAAACGTCGGATAAGGTATTCGTTTCGGGTGTCAGTTCTTTGAGTTGAAATCCCGCCTAGGTCAACCTCGCCTTTCATCCTTTTAAGATCGATAAAAAGTGCCAGTCTAGTACTAGGGTCAACCTTGCTTTTCACTTTTTTGAGGTCCATAAAAAAAGTACTAGTCTAATACTGTAGTCAAACTTTGCCTTTCATCCTTTCGAGATCGATAAAAAAGTACCAGTCAAGTACTGGATCAATTCTTACACTATATATCTTCCTCACTCTCTCTATCCTTCTCTGGAAGAAATCTGCTGTAATCAGACCTGAGGAGGAGATGGGCTCCACCAGATTTTTAAAGAGCCCTAGAAACACCGTACGTCAATATGGTACTCCTACAAATTCCCCAGGAGTTACGGACCAATGCACACATGCATGCATTATAATTCCATTGGAAGAGTCGTAAAAAACGTTGGTTAGGAATGCGTTGTGGTATTCGTTCCGGCTCTTTGAGCCTCGAGTGGTATTCGTTCCGGCTCTTTGCGCCTCGATTTCATCCTTGCCTTTCATCTTTCCTTTAAACTTTGCCTTTAATCCTTTCGTGGTCGATGAAAAAAATAATAATAATAATAATGAGGCCCTGTGCTAGTTAAGTTATGAAACCCCTTACTTAGGCTCTGAAGGAGGTAGGCCCGGTAGAACAAAATATTTGGGGGCAGAAAATGGGCTCTCCTGGGTAACGGGGTCCTGGGCTTAAGCACACCTAAGCACAATGGCAAAATACTGGGGGTAGATTCTTCTTCTATATCTCTTTTTCATTCCCTCTCTATCACCCACTGTCTCTGTCTCCTGAAGAAATCGACTGGGTTTATCCATTAACACGTGTAGCAGAGTCAATCATAACACACATACACACAGACAGAGTTCTCTCTCTCCCTCCCTCTCGCTCTTGTATAAACTCAGCCCCGCCTCTCATAAACCCGGTCGCCCTCAATATGCCCAAATTAGAAACCAATTTTTAGCGTCCTAGGCAATGCGCGTCTCCTTTCTCCCTCACACAACCCCCCCTCTCGTGTAAACAAACAACCTCCCC
>OZ024762.1:7622793-7635293 GCA_964016885.1 Eledone cirrhosa
GATGCTCTACCAATACTGCCACCTGCCGAGGTTAACTTTGCCTTTCATCCTTACGGGGTCGATAAAATAAAGTACCAGTAATACACTGGGTAATTGCTGGCCTTGTGCCAAAAGTAGAAATAATAATTATTATTATTATTTCATCCTTACGGGATCGATAAAATAAAGTACCAGTAATGTACTGGGTAATTACTGGCCTTGTGCCAAAAGTAGAAACAATTATTATTATTATTATTATTCATTATTTTCCATTATTTTTCCTAGGTCATCGGGATGGACGAAAATATGGAAAGGAAGATGAAGATTCTGACGATGATGGGGATCCATCACCAAACGATGGGTTACTTCAACTGAAAATCCTCGAAGTTAAACAAAATTCCGCTCTGTTCAGTTGGTTTTCTACAATTCCATCCAGGTCAGGTTTAGTGAAATGTGAAGTTGTGTCCACTCCAGATAAAAAGCAAGGGAAAGCCACCGAAATAAGGAACAGCCTTCCTACCAACTGGACCCTTCTTCCTCTCAGTGAACTAGCCAATTCTACATGCTATTCCGTCTATATTTTCTGTTCCGTTGATACAGATGTTTTCAATTCAAACACTGTTCAGTTTATTACAGGTAATTTTAACAACACCTCTCTCTCGTTTAATTTACATTTCACCCCCAAATCATTTCTGTCTGGTTATTGTAAATCCTCCGCATTCACTGTGTTTCACATATCTCTGTATATATACTGCTATATACACTACATATCTCTGTATATACACTGCTATATCTCTCTATATATACTCTACTATATACACCACTCTACTATATACAGTTTGAGATCGGTGTGGAAGTCGGACCTTCGTAAAGACCTGAAGATCAGTCTCTTCGTTGCTGTAGTGGAGTCTGCGCTGCTGTACGGGTCTGAGACTTGCACACTGCCCAAGAAACTCACTCAGATGGTGGATGGGTGCTACACGAGAATGCTGAGGATGGCTCTGAACATTAATCAGTATACACTGAGGATGAAAAACTCAGAGCTGTATGGGAGCCTCCCAGAAGTCAGCTCAAAAGTGACACAGAGGAGACTGAGGTTAGCTGGACATGCTCACCGACATCCAGACTTGACATTGCACTCAGTGCTCCTGTGGGAGCCCCTACATGGACACACTGGAAGAGGAAGACCGAGGTTAACATATGTTGAAGCCCTAAGGACAGACACTGGTCTGTTGGAGATGCAGGACATGGCAGCGATAATGAGGGACAGAGACCGCTGGAGAGAACTCGTCCATGGATCTCGGGAATTTCACCTGCCCTAGATAGATATATATATACATATATACCCTGCTATAAACACCACATTCACTGCTCATGCCACATGTTTCACATATATACACTGCTATATACACCGCATATATACACTGCTATATATACCACATATTCCCTCTGTTCTTGGAGTTTAAATCCCGCTGAGGTCAACTTCGCTTTTCGAGGTCAATAAAAAGGTACCAGTCAAATACTGGGGAGGTGGGTGGGGTGGGGGGATTCTTCCTCTATATCTCTTTCTATCTTTCTCTGGAAGAAATCTTGTGTACTCAGACCTGGAGAGGGATGGGCTTTGCCAGGCTTAAAATTCCCAAGAAATGCTGTATGTCAATAAAGCGACCCTCTCACTCTATCAGGGGTTATGGGGCCGTATATATATATATATATATATATATATATATATATATATATATATTTAGTAGTTACCGATGATGTTGATCTTTTCTTCTTTTCAGGTTATAGCTATTGTTGCTGAGAGAGTAGGATTGGCTCAGTGCACAGTCTTTCCTCACTTTAAAAAATATCTTCACGCACAGGCATTACACGATAGAATTATAATTAATAATTATTAATAATGGTATAGCGTGCAATGGCCATACTTGATAACAAGGGGGCAGCCATCATATATATATATATATATATATATATATATATATATATATATATATATATAGAAAGAAACGAAGCCTGCATGCTCCGATGGATGTGTAATAGTAATATACGCAAACGGCAAAGCATAAATGAATTGAGGGTGAGACTGAGCATCAGAGGAATCAAATGCTGTGTGCAGGAGGGCAGTTACGTTGGTATGGACATGTGTTGCGTATGAAGGATCACAGCTGCATAAAAAGGTGCAGAGCACTAGAAGTCGATGGAAGCCGTGGAGTGGGGAGACCCAAGAAGACCTGGGATGAGGTGATAAAAGCCGACCTTACCCAATTGCACCTCTCAAGAGCAAATGACACACGACCGTGACCTCTGGCATCATGCAGTAATACAGAAGACCAGACCCCCACAGGAACAAGCCGAAGCTGAAGCATATAGACAATATTGCCCCCACACCCTCCCACTGCAAAGTGGTCGTGGAGGTGCCACGGAAAAAAAGCACCCAGCATTCACTGTAAATGAAGTTGGTGTTAGGAAGGGCATCCAGCTGTAGAAATCAAGCCAGAATCAGTTCCTGTATGAGCAAGACAAGGTCAGCCGACCGGACACTGCCCACAACAGGACAACCCGTCTAACCCATGCTAGCGTGGAAGAACGGACGTAAAACGGTGATGATGATGATGATAATGATATATATATCCTTCTATATATTCACTACTATATACACCACATTCACTGCTCCATGTTTCACTTACATACGCCACATTCCCCACTGGCTCTATTCCTTTCATCCTTCCTCAACACATGACCCAACCATCTCACTCCATTTCTCTTCCCAACATCCATCACTGGCTCTATTCCTTTCACCCCAGTCACTTTCATTCTTCCCCAACACATCACCCAGCCATCTCTATCTCCATCCTTATCCAACCATGTTTGGCCAAGTCTTTCTTTGTTGTTATTGCTGTACAATCAAACCTTCCATTTATTTTGTAGGGGTTCCATTGACGACCACTATAAGGACAAAGATCATTAATACAACTCCGACTCACCACATTGCTCCATCTCTAGAAAAAGCTAATGAGAGTCAGGTTACAGATGTGGTGTTAGGGGTATTGTCTGCTGTACTAGGGGTGACTGTCATTTCTACTAGTGCCTTTTATTTGTGCAAGAAATACCAAAGGAACCAACGCATACTTCGTTTTTACAGGTCAGTGTAGTCTTATTTGTGTTTTTTTGGGGGGGGATTTGGTGATAGGGGGGTTATTTAAAAATGGATAGCATTTTTTTTTGTCTGTTGGGGAGGGGAAAGACAATTAAATGGATCCTTATATCTTACTGCTACTTTATTTTATCAAACCCAGTGCATTACTGGTACTTTATTTTATCAACCCGATTTTGCCAATCCACTGCCTTAATAATAAGTTGGCACAAGGCCAACAATTTGAGGGGAAGGGGAAAATCGATTAAATCGACTCCAGTATATTACTGGTACTTTATTTTATCGACCCCGTAAGGATGAAAGGTAAAGCTAACCTCGGCAGAATTTGAACTCAGAACGTAAAGGGCCGTAACGCTATGCTGAAAAGCATGGTATCCAACTCTTCTGATACTGAATAATAATGATAATAATAATAATAATAATAATTTTTTTAAAAACAAATGTGGGTTCTCTAGTGATAAATCTTTCCGTCATCAAGCCTAGCCAAATTTAACTTCCTATTTATAAATTATTTAACCATCTTGCCAACAACAACAACCGTGAGCACCTTTTTGAATTCCATATGTCTAAAACACGTGGACATGCTTACAAAGTCAGAAAACATTTTTTTCACGCCCAGAGTTGCTGAAGCATGGAACAAACTTCCTGCATCAGTTGTTAGCTGTCGGGACACTGCATCCTTTAAAACCTCCATGGAACAAACTCCCTGCATCAATTGTTAGCTGTCGGGACACTGCATCCTTTAAAACCTCCATGGAACAAACTACCTGCATCAGTTGTTAGCTGTTGGGACACTGCATCCTTTAAAACCTCCATGGAACAAACTCCCTGCATCAATTGTTAGCTGTCGGGACACTGCATCCTTTAAAACCTCCATGGAACAAACTACCTGCATCAGTTGTTAGCTGTCGAGACACTGCATCCTTTAAAACCTCCATGGAACAAACTACCTGCATCAGTTGTTAGCTGTCGAGACACTGCATCCTTTAAAACCTCCATGGAACAAACTACCTGCATCAGTTGTTAGCTGTCGAGACACTGCATCCTTTAAAACCTCCATGGAACAAACTACCTGCATCAGTTGTTAGCTGTCGAGACACTGCATCCTTTAAAACCTCCATGGAACAAACTACCTGCATCAGTTGTTAGCTGTCGAGACACTGCATCCTTTAAAACCTCCATGGAACAAACTACCTGCATCAGTTGTTAGCTGTCGAGACACTGCATCCTTTAAAACCTCCATGGAACAAACTACCTGCATCAGTTGTTAGCTGTCGAGACACTGCATCCTTTAAAACCTCCATGGAACAAACTACCTGCATCAGTTGTTAGCTGTCGAGACACTGCATCCTTTAAAACCTCCATGGAACAAACTACCTGCATCAGTTGTTAGCTGTCGAGACACTGCATCCTTTAAAACCTCCATGGAACAAACTACCTGCATCAGTTGTTAGCTGTCGAGACACTGCATCCTTTAAAACCTCCATGGAACAAACTACCTGCATCAGTTGTTAGCTGTCGAGACACTGCATCCTTTAAAACCTCCATGGAACAAACTACCTGCATCAGTTGTTAGCTGTCGAGACACTGCATCCTATAAAACCTCCATTCTTCCTGAGATTTGCCAACACTACACCTGATATTGCCCCTCCATACACACATGTGTGTCTGTATATAACATGACTCATACACTGTTCACTTTCCTGACATTTGTACATTATTCTATGTACTATACATGCACCTTTGATGAGTTGTAGTGCATCTGAGCACTGTACACAAACATTTTCATTATTTTTTAAATGTGAGTGAATGAGAGGTTGTGGAGTTGATTCATTTCCCTGAAAAATACATCAGCAACATAAGTTCTTATTTTTTTTATATATATATATTTTTTTCTTTAGTATGAGGAGGAGAGAAAGTACCAATAGTCTATTCTGGTCTGCCTAGTGTGGGGGATAGTGTGAGGATGAGGAGAAGGATGAGGAGGAGGTTAGTCGAGTACATTTTCAGCTTGTATTCTTGCCTCTACCTATGTATGTGTGTAGCTGTATGAAGGTGTACGTATGTGTTTGTATGTGATTGATTTCTTGATGTAAGTGTGGATGTGCCAATACATACCTATGTACATGTGTGTATATCATCATCATCATCATCATCATCATTTTACGTCCGCTTTTCCCTGCTTGCAAGGGTGGTGGGACGGGTCCTATTCAGCACAGCATCTCTCCACTTGTCATGGTCCTTCGTCATCTCCTCCGTGAGCTTCAGCAATCTGAGGTCTGCTATCACCAACTCCGTCCATGTTTTTTCGTGGTCTTCCTCTACTACGTCTTCTTCTACTGGGATTTCTTGTATATATATATATATATATATAATACAGAAGACCCGCCTTGCCTAAGTACAAAGCGAAACCTACAGTCTGTAGGCACCTCTAACAAAAATACACCCCCGTCCCACCACCCCTTTTGATGTAAAGTTATGTTGGTACCACAACATCCAGCCCTAAATAAATAAAAAACACACAGTCCACGCTGTAATGTGGCCGTGTAGGTAACACGGCAAAAACCTCCCAGTCCACACTGTAAACGTGGTTGGTGTTAGGAAGGGCATCTAGCCGTAGAAAACCTGCCAGACAGTCCTATACGAGCAAGACAACCAATCTTGCCTCAAGTGGGAAAATTCCCGTCCAAACCCATGCAAGCGTGGAAGGTGGACGTTAAACGATGATGATGATGATGATGATAAATATATATATATATATATATATATATAGGTTAGCTGGCCATGTTCACCGATATCCAGAGTTGACATTGCACCCAGTGCTCCTGTGGGAGCCCATGCATGGACACACTGGAAGAGGAAGAGCGAGGTTGACATATGTTGATTCCCTAAGGACAGACACTGGTCTCTTGGAGACGCAGGACATGGCAGTGATAATGAAGATAATGAGGGACAGAAACCGCTGGAGAGAACTCATCCATGGATATATATATATATCATCATCATCATTTTTACGTCCGCTTTTCCCTGCTTGCAAGGGTGGGACGGGAACTGATTCTGGCTTGATTTCTACAGCTGGATGCCCTTCCTAACACCAACCTCATTTACAGTGAGTGCTGGGTGCTTTTTTTTCCGTGGCACCTCTACGACCACTTTACAGTGTGGGCTGGGTGCTTTTTTGCCGTGGTACCTCCACGACCACTTTGCAGTGGAATGATAGGGACCCCAGTCCCTATCATCTCATTTATACAGCTGAGTAAACTGGAGCAATGTGAAATAAAGTGTCTTGCTCAAGGAAACAACACATCACCCGGTCTGAGAATTGAACTCACAACCTTTCGATTGCAAGACCAATGCTCTAACTACTAAGCCATGTGCCTCCACATATATATATATATATATGACGGACTCTCCTGTCGATATCCGACGTGTGAGTGTCCAACAAAAGTTCAGCTCTCTGGAAGGCGGTGTCTCATGTGACATTTCAATCCCGCAAAAGAGCGGCGGAAATACGAGGAAGTGAACTGATGTTGAACTACCCACACAAAGTTTTGTTTTACGAGGTGAAGGCTTGTGTAGGACCAACCACACTTTTTGGAACTGACGACACATATCTTCGGTGCAAATGTTTGCCACGGAAAATACGACGACAGCCCTCATGAAAAAAAAAGAAGAAAAAAAAGTACTATTTGGATGGCCATTGGCTCTGCTGAGTCTTGTATTTCATCTCGCAGGGTGTCCAAATATCACCCCCTTCACCAAGCAAGCTTGCTGGGGTTGCCGGTTTAGTTGCTGATGACCCGACCATGAGACAGATTGTACTGGGTTACATGTTACCAGTAGCACTCGAGAGTGACCTGACATAATATATATATATACAAACAGAAATTTAAACTAAGATTATCCATCTCTGTGTAATTTGCGATGTAGTGTTAGGAGGTGATTGTGTAAAAAAATATGTTGTGTATTTCATCATTATTATTATTATTGTGTTGGATTGGCAGTATCGGTAGAGGGTCGGACGCCAGCAAAGAGTTCAAATCCCGCCGAGGTTAACTTTGCCTTTCATCCTTACGGGGGTCGATAAAATAAAGTACCAGTAATACACTGGGATATTTGCTGGCCTTGTGCCAAAAGTAGAAACAATTATTATGCTTTGAAGCATAGAGTTACCTCCCTGTATGATCTGAGTTCAAATCCCGCCGAGGTTAACTTTGCCTTTCATCCTTCCGGGGTCGATAGAATAAAATACCAGTAATGCACTGGGTAATTGCTGGCCTTGTGCCTAAAGTAGAAAGAATTATTATTATCATTATTATTATCATTTATTTTCTTTTATTTCAGGGAAGCTGCTGAAGTTGATACAAACCCTTTTGGTGTGATATATGTCTACTTTGATGATTCTACAACCAATTCCAACATCGGTTCTGACTAAACAGACCCCACTTTGTTCTGACTGTACGAATATTTACAAAAAAAACCCCACAAAAACCTTAAGAACAAACAATAAAGAACCCCCTCCCCCACGGGGGGAAGTCCATTGTTAACCTGTCTAAATACAGTACAATGTTGGTTCCATTTTACCATCATATTTATGCTTGGCGCTCAGACACAACTTTGCTTCTTTCTAACTGTCACAGCCCTCACATACTGTCATAGAGTACAACATATGCCCTTATTAAACTTTTACATAGCTAACTCAGTATAGTGAAGTACAGTACAGTAGAGTACATTAAACTACAGTATAGTACAGTGAAGTGAAGTGCAGTATATTGAATTGAAGTACAATACAGTACAGTGCAATACACTACATTAAAAGTACAGTGCAGTACAGTATGTTAAAAATAAAGTACTGTACAGTACAGTATAGTGCAGTATATTGAAGTACAGTGAAGTATAGTAGAGTACAGTGAAATACAATTCAGTGAAATACACTACATTAAAAGTGCAGTGCAGTATGCTAAAAATAAAGTACAGTACAGTGAAATACACTACCTTAAAAGTACAGTACAATACAGTGAAATACACTACATTAAAAGTACAGTACAGTGAAATACACTACATTAAAAGTACAGTACAGTGAAATACACTACATTAAAAGTACAGTACAGTGAAATACACTACATTAAAAGTACAGTACAGTGAAATACACTACATTAAAAGTACAGTACAGTGAAATACACTACCTTAAAAGTACAGTACAATACAGTGAAATACACTACATTAAAAGTACAGTACAGTGAAATACACTACATTAAAAGTACAGTAAAGTACAGTACAGTGAAATACACTACATTAAAAGTACAGTACAGTGAAATACACTACATTAAAAGTACAGTAAAGTACAGTACAGTGAAATACACTACCTACATTAACAGTGCTGTGAAGTACAGTTAATTAAAAATACAATGAAGTACAGTATATTATATTGCACTACAATTAAGTGAAATACATTACATTAAAAGTACAGTGAAATACAGTACATTAAAGTATGTGACAGTGAAGTACATTACAGTAAAAGTACTGTTAAGTACAGTACATTAAAAATACAATGAAGTACAGTATATTATAGTACAGTGAAATACATCACATTAAAAGTACAATAAAGTACATTACAGTGAAATACAGTACAGTAAAGTACGTTACAGTGAAATGCAGTGCAGTAAAGTACATTACAGTGAAATACAGTACAGTAAAAGTGCAGTACAGTAAAGTACATTACAGTGAAATACAGTACAGTAAAAGTGCAGTGAAATACAGTACAGTAAAAATGCAGTACAGTAAAGTACATTACAGTGAAATACAGTAAAAATGCAGTACAGTAAAGTACGTTACAGTGAAATACAGTACAGTAAAGTACGTTACAGTGAAATACAGTACAGTAAAAATGCAGTACAGTAAAGTACATTACAGTGAAATACAGTACAGTAAAGTACGTTACAGTGAAATACAGTAAAGTACATTACAGTGAAATACAGTACAGTAAAAGTGCAGTACAGTAAAGTACATTACAGTGAAATACAGTACAGTAAAGTACATTACAGTAAAAGTGCAGTACAGTAAAGTACATTACAGTGAAATACAGTACAGTAAAGTACATTACAGTGAAATACAGTACAGTAAAGTACGTTACAGTGAAATACAGTACAGTAAAGTACATTACAGTGAAATACAGTACAGTAAAAGTGCAGTACAGTAAAGTACATTACAGTGAAATACAGTACAGTAAAGTACATTACAGTAAAAGTGCAGTACAGTAAAGTACATTACAGTGAAATACAGTACAGTAAAGTACATTACAGTGAAATACAGTACAGTAAAGTACGTTACAGTGAAATACAGTACAGTAAAGTACATTACAGTGAAATACAGTACAGTAAAAGTGCAGTACAGTAAAGTACATTACAGTGAAATACAGTACAGTAAAGTACATTACAGTAAAAGTGCAGTACAGTAAAGTACATTACAGTGAAATACAGTACAGTAAAGTACATTACAGTGAAATACAGTACAGTAAAGTACGTTACAGTGAAATACAGTACAGTAAAGTACATTACAGTGAAATACAGTACAGTAAAAGTGCAGTGAAGTACAGTACATTAAATACTGTTATATAGTACCATACTCTGCATTAAAAGTATAGTACCAGTAATGCACTGGTGTCAATTTAATCAACTTTCCCTCCTCTCCCCTCCCCCAAATTACTGGCCTTGTGCCTAAATGATTATTATTATTATTATTATTCTTGTCGTTTTCCCACCCTCCCACACAAAACCCTGTACTGTAGTAAAAGAAGACTTTAGCTATGTGTAAAGTTGCTATGAAACATTGGTTTCATTCATTCCAGCTGCTTCTCCTCTGGACTGCGACCTTGTTGGTCAAGAGGACATATTATTGTGATATCACACTGGACCAAAGTGGAACAAGAGACAACAACAAACAACAAAAACTATAAAATATATAAAAAGATATTAAAAAAAGAACAAAACTCCCAAACTTTTGACACACGAACTGACCTCATAAAATATATCTTCCATCCACAGTGGCTGGCAATTTGAAAGCCACACACACACACACACACACACACATATATATATATATATATACACAGATACACACACATACACATATATATATATATATATACAGACACATACACAATATATACAAAAACATACACACACACACATATATATATATATATTTACAAACACATATATACAGACACACACACACATATAAATATTTACACACACACATATGCAGACACACATACACTTACACACATATATACAGATACACATACACACATATATATATATACAACACATATCATCGTTATTTTATGTCCGCTTTCCGTGCTGGCATGGGTTGGACAGTTTGTCACGGTCCGAGTCAGTTCTTATGTCTAATTACTACCCTCCAAGATGGATTGGAAGACCCTGTTTCACTTGTATATTGTAATGTTAGACACAGCTTCTAATGCTGGATGCCCTTCTCAACACCAACCACTTTACAGAGTGTACTGGGTGGGTTTTTATCATGGCGTCAACACAAGAGAGGCTGTCATAAGTCTGACTAAAAAGTCCTTTCAAGTCCCTTTTGGTATGGTCCTTACAGCTGGATGCCCTTCCTAACATCAGTCACTTTACAGAGTGTACTGGGTGTGTTTTTTTTATCATGGCACCAATACTAGAGAGTTGTCATGATTTTGATAAGACTGAAGGGTCCCTTTAGGCATGGTCTCTACAGCTGGATGCCCTTTCTAACACCGGTCACTTTACAGAGTGTACTGGGTGTATTTTTTATCATGGTGTCAACACGACAGAAGGGTTGTCATGCCCTTGACTTTTTACTTTGGTCATTTTTGTTAAGTTCTAAGTCAGCTCTGACCATGCAGCAGATCTGTGGTGTTCCAACCATGACCATCCAATTTTTTTTGGTGGTGTTGCCTATCTAGAACTTCACTATCCAGTATATCTTTCTGTATTCCAGATGGTAGGGTGCGAGTTGGAGATTTTGCTGTTATTTCTAGCAGTTCAGGTGACCTTGTAGAGGCTCCCTTGTTGGCTCACATGGACTTCTGTTAATGGTGGTGGTGTGTGGCCTAGTGGTAAGGGTGTTGGGCTTACGATCATAATGTTGTGGGTTCGATTCCTGGGATGGGTTGTGTGTTGTGTTCTTGAGCAAGACACTTCATTTCACATTGCTCCAGTATACTCAGCTATAGAAATGAGTATCAGCAATGGATGGGAAATTTAACCCTGCGATGGACTGGTATCCTCTCCAGGGGGAAGTCTTGTACTCTCAGTTGCTTCACACTACAGAAACTGGGACAAGTTCTGGCCTGATGGGCCTACAGGCTTGAGGCAGACTTTAACGCTGCGATGGACTGGCGTCCTGTCCAGGGGTGAGTCTTGTGCTCTCAGTCACTTCACACAATGGAAACCAGGATAAACACCGGTGTGATGAGCCTCTGGGCTTGTGACAAAGACAGGCTTTAGACTGGAGGAAGGGACAGTGCTCATGGCTATCATAAGTCCTCCAAGACTTGAGAGATTGATGTCTGGCAAGGTCTGGTAAAAGGGACAGAGCCCATAGCTTTTTTTTTCACAGACCCCTCTGAAACTAGAAGGGATTAATGCTAGATTTGAAGGGAGTTAAATTCATGACAGCACGCCTCCCCCCCCACCCTACTAGTCTTGTTGTTTAGTCACAAGTTAGTCCTGACCCAACCAACCAACCATATCAATGATCAAAGGCGTTCCAACCATGAACATCACCTCATTTTTGTATAAACCAAGATTACATTCATTTTTTTTCTTTTAGCCGTTTTACTGTTTTTTTTTTAGTCATTAGACTGCGGCCATGCTGGGGCATCACATTTGAGAGGATTTATCTCAAGTGTGGTATTTATTTTATCAAAGATATACTTGTCCTAGTTTATTGTTTGTATATGGAGGGGGGGGGGGGGCACATACACACCACTACAACCACCGCCAACAACACTACTACCAACACGACAACCATCAACAACACCACCAACAACCACCACAACTGCCATCACACCACCAACAACACCACAACCACACCACAACCACCAACAACAGTGATAAACAGAAGTGCGACAAAATTATCAAAAAAAAAAAAAACCATCAGTTTTAAAAAAGACCCCCCCCCCCCTCGTCCTATATTTCATAACCCCACCACCACCATCATTGCCATCCAAATATGTTTTCTTTTTTTTTAAATATATGTTTCTCCTTCCATCGTTAAACTGCTCAGTATATCATATAAAATATATTTCCAAGACATCTACTGCTTATACCAAATAAAGGAAGTCTTGAAATTTTTAAACTGTAAA
>OZ024762.1:7640293-7667793 GCA_964016885.1 Eledone cirrhosa
ATACTCGGGTAAACTGCCCCCCCCCCCCTCTCCCCACTCTCTAACAACACCTGGGGTAGAAACAGCCAACACCCAGGGTAGAACCCTCCCCCCCTCTCCAGTAACACCCGGGGTAGACACACCCCACCCAAAGTAACACCAGGACAAGGAAGGTAACAACAAAACCAAGCGCTACTCACCTGTAAAATACCAACAATGACACCAAACAATCCAATGGCGCTACCGAAAATCTCGACAATGAGAATCTTGACAAACAAACTGGCATCTTGAGCATCAGCAAGGGCTGCCCCTGATCCAACAATACCCACACACATACCACAGGCTAGGTTACATAAACCCACTGTTAAACCAGCACCAAACATCATGTAACCTGGATAGAAACAAACAACAAAGAATTGATTCAACCCTTTTAATATCAAATTGGTCCTAGTTCTGATGCCACCACCATTGCCACACACAAACCACCACCACCAACACCAGCAGCAGACCTACTAGACATCAATCTCTTCAGTCTTAGAGGCCCTATGAAGGCCAGGGAACTGTTCCTTCCTCAAAACCTACCAGACATCAATCTCTCCAGTCTTAGAGGTCCTATGAAGGCCAGGGAACTGTTCCTTCCTCAAGACCTACCAGACACCAATCTCTCCAGTCTTAGAGGTTCTGTTAAGGCCATGGAACTGTTCCTTCCTCCAGACCTACAAGACACCAATCTCTCCAGTCTTATAGGTCCTATGAAGGCCAGGGAACTGTTCCTTCCTCCAGACCTACTAGACATCAATCTCTCCAGTCTTAGAGGTCCTATGAAGGCCAGGGAACTGTTCCTTCCTCAAGACCTACAAGACACCAATCTCTCCAGTCTTAGAGGTCCTGTTAAGGCCATGGAACTGTTCCTTCCTCCAGACCTACCAGACATCGATCTCTCTGGACTTACAGGTTCTGTTAAGGCCATGGGAACAACCCCTTTTCTTCAGATCTACCAGGTAAAACAACAAGAAAAAAAAAGTTACCAACCTGACATATAGTTAATCCTTAAAGACTCCTCGCTGACTAAGTCCACATTGAAATCCTAAAACAAAATGCAAAATGTAAAGAATACTAATAAACGTGCCACTAAGATGAAAGACTAAATATTATTATTATTAGTTGTAGCCCGAGGGCAGTGGATTGGCAGAATCGGTAGAGCATTGAACAAAATGCTTTGCAGTATTTAGTTATGGCCCTTTATGATCTGAGTTCAAATCCTGCTGAGCTTACCTTTGTCTTTCATCCTAAAGGGGTTGATAAAATAAAGTACCAGTAATACACTGGGGTTGATTTAATCAACTTTCCCTTTCCCCAAAATTATTGGCTTTGTGCTTAAATTAGAAACTATTAAGGATTATTTTTATCAATCTAACCCCCCCCCCCCCTGTTAAGTTATGTTCCAAATAGCAACTTAATGAGAAAATTAGTTTCTTTATTATTATTATTAGAATGTTAAAAGTTAAGGGCCAAAACACTTGTTCGAGTGCTGTTTCTTCTCTGAAGACTTGCTGTCCAGCTCTCCTAAGAGTTTCTTACCACGAGAGGAAGAATTAATCCAGTACTAGACTGGTACTTTTTTTTTTATCACCCTTGAAAAAAGACCCTTTTTAAGTTATGTTCCAAATAGCAACTTAACAATGAGAGAATTTTCTTTATTATTTTCCATAGTTTTGGGAAACTCTAGGCTGTGAAAGGGTCAAAGAATAAGCAAAAAGAAGTTTGTGGTTAACCCTTTAGTATTTACATTACTCTATATATACTATTATATTTTAGAGGTAAAGTCTTTACCTCACACATTTACATTGCTCTAAATATACTATTATATTTTCACAGTAAAGGCTTTACCTCACATAATATCTCATAACATTTACATTACTCTATATATACTATTATATTTTAGAGGTAAAGTCTTTACCTCACACATTTACATTGCTCTAAATATACTATTATATTTTCACAGTAAAGGCTTTACCTCACATAATATCTCATAACATTTACATTACACTATATTTACTATTATATTTTCATGGTAAAGGATTTACCTCACACAACATTTACATTGCTCTAAATATACTATTATATTTTCACAGTAAAGGCTTTACCTCACATAATATCTCATAACATTTACATTACACTATATTTACTATTATATTTTCATGGTAAAGGCTTTAGCTCACACAACATTTACATTGCTCTAAATATACTATTATATTTTCACAGTAAAGGCTTTACCTCACATAATATCTCATAACATTTACATTACACTATATTTACTATTATATTTTCATGGTAAAGGCTTTACCTCACACAACATTTACATTACTCTAAATATACTATTATATTTTCACAGTAAAGGCTTTACCTCACATAATATCTCATAACATTTACATTACTCTATATATACTATTATATTTTCATGGTAAAGGCTTTACCTCACATAACATTTACATTACACTATATTTACTATTATATTTTCATGGTAAAGGCTTTACCTCGCATAACATTTACATTACTCTATATATACTATTATATTTTCATGGTAAAGGCTTTACCTCACATAACATTTACATTACTCTATATATACTATTGTATTTTCATGGCAAAGGCTTTACCTCACATAATATCTCACATAGTATCAAATCTATGAGATTTCGATATTATTCATTTTGAGAACAATACCTTAACATCAGTATGAGTGGATAGTTGCAGCTGGTTTGAACAGAAAGAGGTGAGAGTATTCTGGCCAGATACGGTCGGTTTAACTGCTAAAGGGTTAAAGAGTGTAATAGAATCTTACATTAGCCTGGTTACCAATCACAATAGCCATGATGATGCCGTAAATTGCCACAGCTTCACAGAAAATGATGCTGATCAGATTTTTGGTACGGATTCTTGGAGCTTTGACACCGGCACCAAGAATACTGGAACCTGTCGTATATATTCCCCTGGAAAATTAAACAGAAATATGCATTAAAAATCAAAACATCTTGGGGGATTGTTTGCGGGTTTAAGGTCAAGAGTATATGGGAGAGGAAGGACCAAGGCCTGTTACGTAATAGGGTTGTAGTCGCTGTACGTAATAATCACTCTGATCGATCTACAAGATCCTAGACCTCATTCATTTGCCGCGTGGAGTGGACCTCGGCAAATCGGACAAAAGAAACAATGTTTCCATTGCTGATAAACTATCTACCGATTGCAACTCCTAGTAGAGGGAACAATATGAAATAAAGTGTCTTGCTCAAGGATATAATTCATCACTCGGTCCGGGAATTGAACTTGCTACCTCACGATTCTAAGCACTAAGCCATGCGTAATATGTCTTAGTTCTAATATAGATATTTAGTTCATGATAGACTTTGTTTTTACAAATATATTTTACAAGTTTGGAATGTGATGGTCTTGTAGGGGTGGGGTACAGTCAGGTAAGTTGGTTGGTGGGAGCAGGAACAGCCTGGTGAGGGTGGGGAACAGTTTGGTGGGTGGGTGGGTAGGTGGGAATAGGGGACTGTATGGTGTGTGGGTGTGATGGATAGTCTTGTAGGAGTGGAGAACAGTCTGGTAAATGGGTGGAAGTGGGGTAGAGTCTGGTGAGAGTGGGGTAGAATCCAGTGGATGGGGATAGTCTGAAGGGACAGTAGGGGACAGTTTAGAAGAGTTCACTTACCAAGCAGCTCCAACTACAGACAAAGATATTGCCAGACCAATGCCGACCATACACCACATGAAAGGAGAAGATTCTGAAAGAAGCCTGAAAAGAGAAGAACAGTAAACATATTATATTTGTAGTGAATGGTTAGGGGCAACCAGGTGGTGGTAGTGTGTGTGTGCAGTGGTGGTGTGTGTGTGTGTGCAGTGGTGGTGTGTGTGTGTGTGCAGTGGTGGTGTGTGTGTGTGCAGTGGTGCTGATGTAATGTTCTCCCGATATTATAATCAGTTCATGGTATTAACCCTTTAGTATTTACATTAGTCTATATATATTATTGTATTTTTATGGTAAAAGCTTTATCTCCCATAATATCAAATCTATGAGATTTTGATATTATTCATTTTGAGAACAATACCTTAACATCAGTATGAGTAGCCAGTTACGACCGGTTTGAACAGAAAAAGGTGAGAATTCGGCGTGGCGTGGCGTGGCATGGCGTAGCGTAGTGTAGTGTGTTGTGTTGTGGTGTAGTGTGCTGTGGTGTAGTGTAGTGTAGTGTATAGTGAGGTGTAGTGTGGTGTAGTGTATAGTGAGGTGTAGTGTGGTGTGGTGTAGTGTGGTGTAGTATAGTGTGGTGTAGTATAGTGTGGTGTAGTATAGTGTGGTGTAGTATAGTGTAGTGTAGTGTGGTGTAGTGTAGTATAGTGTAGTGTGGTGTAATATAGTGTGGTGTGGTGTAGTGTGGTATAGTATAGTGTGGTGTAGTATAGTGTGGTGTAGTATAGTGTGGTGTAGTATGGTGTAGTGTAGTATGGTGTAGTGTAGTGTGGTGTAGTGTAGTGTAGTGTGGTGTAGTATAGTGTGGTGTAGTGTGGTGTAGTGTAGTATAGTGTGGTGTAGTGTGGTGTAGTATAGTGTGGTGTAGTATAGTGTGGTGTAGTATAGTGTGGTGTAGTGTAGTGTCGTGTAGTGTGGTGTAGTGTAGTAGATTGAGATGTCTGTTGCCAGCTAGCTCTCCACATATGAAGCATGTTGAAACCTGAGTCTCGTAGCTTTGCTGCGTCACATCAAGAGATGTTGACAGTGCCAAGCTGTGCTGCAGAAGACGTGTCCAACCCATGTAAAAAAGGTAGAGCAGATACAGAAATGATGCTAATGAAAAACACACACATATATATACACATACATCCACACACACTTACATCCACACACACGCATATACACATACATCCACACACACATATATACACATACATGCACACACATCCACACACACACACACATACATCCACACACACACATATATATATATATACATATATACTTACCATGCTATAGAAACACGTTCTCCTTGACCAGAAAGACAATAATACAAACCTAAACAAAAGAAAAAGAATATTAAAATTTAGACACATTTTGGTTCCAGCAGCATGTAATCTGGGAGGGTCACACTGGCTGTATGTAATCTGGGAGGGTCACACTGGCTGTATGTGATCTGGGAGGGTCACACTGGCTGTATGTAATCTGGGAGGGTCACACTGGCTGTATGTAATCTGGGAGGGTCACACTGGCTGTATGTAATCTGGGAGGGTCACACTGGCTGTATGTAATCTGGGAGGGTCACACTGGCTGTATGTAATCTGGGAGGGTCGCACTGGCTGTATGTAATCTGGGAGGGTCGCACTGGCTGTATGTAATCTGGGAGGGTCGCACTGGCTGTATGTAATCTGGGAGGGTCTCACTGGCTGTATGTAATCAGGGAGGGTCACACTGGCTGTATGTAATCTGGGAGGGTCGCACTGGCTGTATGTAATCTGGTAGGGTCACACTGGCTGTATGTAATCTGGGAGGGTCACACTGGCTGTATGTAATCTGGGAGGGTCACACTGGCTGTATGTAATCTGGGAGGGTCACACTGGCTGTATGTAATCTGGGAGGGTCACACTGGCTGTATGTAATCTGGTAGGGTCACACTGGCTGTATGTAATCTGGGAAGGTCGCACTGGCTGTATGTGATCTGGTAGGGTCACACTGGCTGTATGTAATCTGGGAGGGTCGCACTGGCTGTATGTGATCTGGTAGGGTCATGTAGAGCTCCTGCTATTTCAACAGCTAGTTTCAGACTTAACCCATTACCATTTACATTACTCTATATATACTATTGTATTTTCACA
This sequence comes from Eledone cirrhosa, assembly GCA_964016885.1. Lineage (NCBI taxonomy): Eukaryota > Metazoa > Mollusca > Cephalopoda > Octopoda > Eledonidae > Eledone > Eledone cirrhosa. The sequence continues at coordinate 7,646,141 of OZ024762.1, forward strand.
GTAAAGGCTTTACCTCACATATCGAATCTATGTGATTTTGATATTTATTTTGAGAACAATACCTTAACATCAGTATGAGTGGCCAGTTACAGCCAGTTTGAATAGAAAGAGGTGAGAGAATTCTGGCCAGATACAGGCGGTCTAAATGCTAAAGGGTTAACTAACTGTTTCGTCAGGGGCATGGCTTGATCTAACTAGTTTGAAACTGGTTCAATCCTGATATATATATATATATATCATCATAGTTTAACATCCATCTTCCACGCTAGCATGGGTTAGACGGTTTTGTTCCATTTGATGCGGGGTTGGTTGGGAGACCGTTTCTTGATCGTACGGAAGTGTTTCTGGCAGGTTTTTTTATGGCTGGATGCCCTTCCTAACACCAAACACTTTTACAGTGCAGACTGGGGGCCTTTTTACCACATCTCCTACATGACCACTTTACAGTGCAGACTGGGGGCCTTTTTACCATGTCTCCTACATGACCACTTTACAGTGCAGACTGGGGGCCTTTTTACCATGTCTCCTACATGACCACTTTACAGTGCAGACCGGGGGCCTTTTTACCGTGTCTCCTACATGACCACTTTACAGTGCAGACTGGGGGCCTTTTTACCATGTCTCCTACATGACCACTTTACAGTGCAGACCGGGGGCCTTTTTACCGTGTCTCCTACATGACCACTTTTCAGTGTGGACTGGGTGCTTTTTGTTGTGTCACCGACACAGTGGACGGAAATGGGAGGATGGGGTAGTGGGGTGGGTGTATATTGGGTTCAGAGGTGCCCACCGACTGTAGGTTTGTATGCAAGGGAAGGCAGGTCTTCTGTACAACTGCATGGGGCCAAAGATCTCGATCCAGTGACATTGTCTTAGAGAGGTGTAAGTGAGCAAGGTCAGTTTTTATCACCATGACCCAGGGTTTTTTGGTCTACTCACTATATATATATACATATATACTGTATATATACTGTATATATATATATATATATATATATATATATATACACATACATATATATATATATGTGTGTGTGTGTGTCTATTGACTAATGGAATGCCATATAAACCCAACTACAGCTGTTGAGAGCTACATTAACATGCACAATGAAGAGCTACACAAACAGATATAATCAAATATTAGTTATATTCTTTAAATGGACAATTTAAATCTACAAAGGGAGCAGGACAAAACAACTTAGGATAAGATGGAAAACTAGAATGTTGTGTAGTGGTATGTGGTGGTGGTGGTTGGTGGTGTGTGGTGGTGGTGGTGGTGTGTGGTGGTGCATGTGGTGGTGTGTGGTGGTGCGTGTGGTGGCAGTTGGTGGTGGTTGGTGGTGTGTGGTTGTGATGGTGGTGGTGGTTGGTGGTGCGTGTGGTGGTGGTGGTGGTGGTGGTGCATGTTGGTGGTGTGTGGTTGTGGTGGTGGTGGTGGTGGTTGGTCGTGCGTGTGGTGGTGGTGGTTGGTGGTGTGTGGTGGCGGTGTGTGTGTGGTGTGTGGAGGTGGTATGGGTTTATGTGGTGGTGTGTGGTGGCGGTATGGGTTTATGTGGTGGTGTGTGAGAGAGATTATCAATGGAACAGCTGCCATTATTGTGTTGTCCTTGTTATTGAACACCAGCTCAGTCCTGGTCCAAGACATTCCAGTTATGACCACTACAGAAAGGTGTGTGTGTTGGGGGGGGGGGGTGTAATAAGGGTCACCCAGCCATAGAAACGGCTAGAAGAACTCTTTATTTGTTGCAAGGACAAGACATCCCTAGTCTTGGTGCCTTGATAAAATGCACCCAGTTCACTCTGTAATGTGGTTGGCATTAGGAAAGACACCCAGTTCACTCTGCAAAGTAGTTGGCGTTAGGAAAGGCACCCAGTTCACTCTGCAAAGTAGTTGGCGTTAGGAAAGGCACCCAGTACACTCTAAAGTGGTTGGCGTTAGGAAAGGCACCCAGTACACTCTAAAGTGGTTGGCGTTAGAAAAAATAAAAACATTCTACGGTAGAAACAATGCTAAAACTAGCTCCGATTATGTACTAACTTGGTCCATAAAGATCCGTCCAACCCATGCTAGCATGGAAAGTGGATGTAAAACGATGATGATAATGGTTTGCTATAGATTAGGTTGCTATTTCTAGCATGTGGTATTTGTCCTGACTCTCTGCATTCAGATGAGATATTTTCGTTTTTCTATTTTTGAAGGGTCTTTGGAGTCAGGTTACTCGATAAAGTGTGTAGCTTGAAGATCATAGAGTCACTCCAGGTAGGGGTGCTACTTCTCCAAACTGAGACACAGCTCCGATACTATGGACATGTGGTTAGAATGTCTCAGGAAAGAATCTCTGAACTCAGAGATCACAGCTCTGATACTATGGACAGGTGGTTAGAATGTCTCAGGAAAGAATCTCTGAACTGAGAGATCACAGCTCCGATACTATGGACAGGTGGTTAGAATGTCTCAGGAAAGAATCTCCGAACTGAGAGATCATAGCTCCGATACTATAGACATGTGGTTAGAATGTCTCAGGAAAACAAAAAAAAAAAAAAAAAAAAAAATCGCTGGACTGATTTTACTGGCAGGAGACCCAGGGGTAGACCTCCCAAGCAAGATGGTTGGATAACATCCATGAGCTTGGCTGGCCTCACTTGGGGATCCAGCCAGATCAGCTGACAGGACCTGCTGAAAGGAGTGTTTGGGGGCTCTGCTCCCACGACCCTCTCAGGAATAAGTGGGAGAAGATGAAGAGAAGAATATATTTTCTAGCTCTTCTTACGTGATGGATCCCGAAAAAATGTCAAATATATAACTGGTACTTTTGAAATAAATCTATGTAGGTTAGAATTTGAACTTTGTTAAAAAAAAAATCACTCGTCGACCGTTTGAGGTCAAATCTTCGAAACTAATGACATGAAACGAAAAAAAAAAAAAAAAAAAAAAATTATAAAAATAGTTGACTTATTTCTTAAAAACCTTTTTAAATGAAAATTTTTAAAGGAAAGGTTTTCATATGTAGATTAAAATTAAGTTACTGAAATAACATTATATAATATAAATAACTTTATAAAATACATATATATTATCTTGATTAATATTATTAATTAGCAATATAAAATTATAAGGCATGATTAACAAGTTTACGAGTTTATGTTTAGGCTACTACAAAGACGACACAAACAGAAAGTTTTCAGAACGGAACGTTATAAAATAATTAGAGGTAAGAAGGAACCCCCCAGGAGAGTTGAACAGGAGGTCTTCAGAAAAAAAAACAAAAAACCATCAAGTGAGTATTTCGGCCCTTAATTATATAAAGAAAAACAACTAAATTAATGGGTCTTTTTAATTCCATCAACATATACGTAATCTACACCAGAAACGAAATATATATTATTAAGAGAGTTATGAAGAAACAGGCTGGGTTTGTAGTTACGCTAAATTTGTATACATACATTGGTCTCTCTCCCCCTCTCTCTCTATATATATATACTGTATATATAATTGTCTATCAATTTATGTATATTTAATTGTTTTTCTATTTACCCACCTATCTATCTATCTATCTATCTAGGAAAAGAATTGATTCCATTCTTTAAGTATCACTTTAGAAGGAGAATCAGGGTGGAGAGAGAGGCACTGCACCCCAGTAAATTTACTGAAAGGTGGGTGAATGAAGCGAAAATGGCCCGAGTGATTGGGCCTTCTCTGTTTATAAGCCTGTAGGTTGAGGAAGAGAGCAAAAGGAAGAAAGGAGCACTTGCACAACACGCTCCTTGAGTTGAGGGTTGTTCTATCGACGGGGTATTAAACAACCCATTTGTGGCGCCTCCCCCCTATTGGGGATTTCGATTGTTGAAATTGTTTGTTTTTATATTTTTTACACGACTGTATGTAAAATCCCCGGCATGTCTTTGTATTGTCCCCTTTCTTGTTGCGCCCTTGTGGCTAATAAAGAAATCTATCTATCTAGGAAAAGAGTCAGGACCCCGACGGGTGAGCTCCAGCCGTTTCGACAGCTATCTATAAACATCACATATCTATCTATCACCTACTTCTCTAAATCTCTCTCTCTCTACCCTAAATAAGATTATTTACTAATATATTCCATCTAGTTTTCTATGTAACCTTCGTGTCTACCATTCTCATCTACTGATCCTGTCAGCAAGAAGACCCTAAACCTAAGCCTGACCCCTTCTCATCTACCGATCCTGACACCAAGAAGACCCTAAACCTAAGCCTGACCCCTTCACATCTACCGATCCTGTCACCAAGAAGACCCTAAACCTAAGCCTGACCCCTTCACATCTACCGATCCTGTCACCAAGAAGACCCTAAACCTAAGCCTGACCCCTTATCTACCGTGACCCCTCTACGTGGTCGTACGACTTGCCAGAAAAAACAACACAGCAGCTAAATTCCCCTCAAATCACACCCTACAGCTAAACAAAACAAAACTGAAAAGGTAGAACGGTACATTGAATAATGTATGCTAAGATACACTATGACTTTCTCATTATTAAGCTGGTATTTGGAGCGTAACTTAAGAACGGTTCTTACATAAAATTATGATGGAAGGTTTTATATATATATATATAGGAACAAGTAGGACCCCTATATATATATATATATATATATATATATATATATATATGTATATATATATATATATATATATATATATATATATATTTATATATATATATAATGATATTAAATAAATGGAAACTATATTTATAAAACCATATTTATTCTATCATTATATAGTCCAGAATTAGCCGTCGAATTATCCACTCTACTACCCTAAGTATTGAGTACTTTGGTGCGTTATGGTCCATCTGGTTCCTTACCACATTTCCTTCGTTATATATATATATATATAGTAATGATAAATGTGAAGACTAAAATCCGAAGAGGGCTAGATAAGGATTATATATATGAAATATATATAAACCCGTAGAGTTTCAGAAGATTCCGTTAAGGGCGAAAGCAGCGATTCTTTGCTTAAATTTTAGTCTGTTATATATATGTTAACGAAAGGGTTAAAGTGTTTATATATATATATATAATGATAGAATAAATATGGTTTTATAAATATAGTTTCCATTTATTTTGCTGGCCTTGTGCCTAAAGTAGAAACAATTATATATATATATATAAACACTTTAACCCTTTCGTTAACATATTTCTAAGGAAAGACATTGTCTATAATTTATAAATATTTAAAAAATAATTAAGAATTTGTGAGGGATATGGTATCATAGCTAACATTCTAATTAATAGTTTTGTATGGTAGAACCAAGAATAATTAGGGGGTGGTTTGGTATTTTTTTAAAAAGGGGGTTAAAATCTAAATAAACACACACGACACACATATTCAGCAACAAGAGGGGAGAAAGAGAGAGTCTTCGCCCACATATTCCTGAGAGCATCATGGGAAGCAGAGTCCTTAAACACTCCTTCCAGTAGGTCCTGTCAGAAGCAACCATTTCCAATTGATCAGACTGGATCCCTAAATGTGTTCGTTAACATATTTCTAACAAAAGACACTGTCTATGATTTATAAATAATTTTGAAAATAATTAAGAATTTATGAGCGATTTGGTAACATAATTAACATTTTAATTAACAGTTTTGTATGGTAAAACCAGGAATAATTAGGGGGTGGTTTGGTATTTAAAAAAGGGGGTTAAAATTTAAATAAAAACACATATTCGGGATTTAGGACAAATGAGGCTCTGTGCTAGATAAGTTATGAGGCACCAAACATTTGAAAAATTCATCATAAATCATTTTTTTGGCAGGAAGATGAGGGCACCCCTCCTAGCCAACGGGGCCCTGTGCTTAAGGACACCCAAGCACAATGGTAAATTCGATTCTGACAACACATATTCAGCAACAGGAGGGAAAAAGAGAGTCAAAGACAGTGAGTAAGAGAGAGGGAGAAATAGGATGGAGCAAAATTAATATATTGTTATATTTGGGAAGGGTAATGTTGTTATAATATTGCAAGAAATATATAATTGTTTCTACTTTTGGCACAAGGGCAGCAATGACTCCAGTGCATTACTGGTACTTTATTTTATTTTATCGACCCCGTAAGGATGAAAGGCAAAGCTAACCTCGGCGTGATTTGAACTCAGATATCAAATGGAGTTATCTCTCTCTCTCTCTCTATATATATATATATATACAGTGAAATTCCGTTATAACGAAATTCATGGGGTATAAAGAAATTCGTTGTAACGAAAATTCTTTATAACGAGATCGACCTAACACATTGAGTGGTGTGACAGACGATTGAAAAAAATGTTGTTATACTGAAAAGTTCGTTAATGGTATTCGTTACAACGGAACTTTACCTGTATATAATAAAACACACTCACTGTTTTATTATATACATACAAACATACATATATATACACCTGAGCACTGTACACAATAATTTCATTATTATTATATACACAGTATATATATATATATATATATAGAATCTCGTTTTGTATTTTGATAACAACATGACCCTCCCCAAATATAACAATATTTGTTTCAACACACGATTTCATATCAACATCTTAGCAAAACAAATTCATCGCCATCACAGCACAAAATTAAAAATATTTAATATAAGATACTTACAGACCATTATTAGTATTGATATACCAATACTAGCAAGAACATTATATATAACGCCATAACTATAAGACACTGTCTTCTTTGATGATCGATCCATGATGGAATTATTGGAAATATAGAAGAAGAGGAACAACAATTAAACACCAGTGGAATAACGACGATGATAATAAACTAAATTATTTGCTGTTGTACCCTAAATTATTGACTTGTCTTGTAGGAGGAACCGACTGCTAATCATATGATGAAATATCGTAATTTCTCGTTCTCCTTTTTCTCGCTACTGCGTGAATTCGCTTGCTTCTCGTTGAGGCAACATTAAAGATGAATATAGTAATAGTTAATTTAATTTTGAAGATTATTTTATGATACTGATTATATAATTAGAAATAGAAAATGCAGAAATTAAAAAAAATATCTGTTGTATATATATTTAGTAAATTATAATTTTCTTTTTGTTTTTGTTTTTTCAAGGTAAGTAGGGGAGACAACTCTGACTGTGATTCGGTATTTGGTTAGTCAGAAGCTGGTGACAGTGCTTCGTTGTTTCAGCACCTTAGTCACGCGATCACCTGGCCTTACAGAGATGTCAGGTGACACTCCTGGCGAGAGCCCTTGATTGTTTCAGCACCTTAACCACGCCATCATCCAGCCTTACCGAGGTGTCAGGTGATTCTCCTGGTGCGAGGGTACTTGGTTGTTTCAGCACCTTAGCCACACCATCACCCATGGCAAAACTGCCAGCGTGTTAAGTTGTTTCAAAAATGTCCACTTAATGTTTAATTGATGTGATTATATACTTTTGTGAGTTCAAATCCCGCCGAGGTTAGCTTTGCCTTTTATCCTTACGGAGTCGATAAAATAAAGCACCAGTAATGTACTAGGTCATTTAATCGACTTTCCTCTCCCCTTCAATTTGCTGACCTTGTGTCTATAGTAAAAACAAGTATATTTGTGAGGTTCTTTGCAATAGTCAATTGTATTTATTATAAGTGTTTATATTTTCATTCTGTAAGAACAATAAACAATTTGTAATGTCTCATTGAACAATAATGAGAAAGAAGTGTGGGGTGGCGGGGATCTGGTGCATCTCACATCTTAGAGGTTAACTAAATACTTTGAGGCAAGTCAACACGATCGCAGCATTGTCACGGGTGATGGCGAGGCTAAAGCACTGAAATAACCAGGTACCCTCACGGGAATCACCTGACACCTCAGTAAGGTGAGTCGCCAGTGATGACAGGAACGTCGCTGTCAACGGCCCAACTCCACGAAACATCTCGAACGCCACAGGATGGAAAAAATAATTATAGTTAGTTGAATGGGGGGAAAAAAAATTGTAATATTATTTATACAACTGTAAATAAAACACTTTTTGTTTAATATTTTGTGGATACGAAACTATAATAAGCAGCCGCCATAGTAGTGGTAAATTCTCTTTCGTATTTTCTGCTGTACTAATAAAGATTAAAAAAAAAGATCTGACCTCCCCAAACACATAAAAACATCAAAAATAAATAAACTAAATTAAATGGGAAGGAAAAAATAAATTAGAGATTTTTATTTTATTTAAAATCGTATAATTTATTTTTCTGCGGTTCTACAATTATTATTTTTTCGTGTGTGTGTATATGTACCATTCTTTTAATTCCGGCAGCATGGCCGAAGAAAAACACTTGAAGGCTCTTTCCAGCTTTTTACAACGTCCCCTTAAAGCTATTGCCCAAGAAAACAACGTATGATCTATTATTTTTATCCTTTAATTAACCACAAAGATATATATATATATATATATAAATGAAAAAAATAATCATTCATTTACATGTTTCTATCAACCACAGTTGTATCATCAACTCATAATTTACCATATATATATAGGAAATGAGTCAGGATCCCGACGGCTGAGCTCCGGCCGCTAGATCTGAACTGCTGAAGCTCTGCCGTCGGGGTCCTAAGTATCGAGTACTCTGGTGCGTTATGGTCCATCTGGTTTTTTACCACACTTTCTTTGTTTTATATATATATATATATATATATATATATATATATATATGTATATGAAACGGGTAAAGTAAATAAATATTCTTAAAAGACTCCAGTTCCATTTTCAATTTCTTTTCCTTAGATTTTTACCCTTATGGGACAAAAAAACCCCCAAAACAACCTTACTTTCTTACACACACACATATATATATATATATGTGTGTATATATATATATATATATATATATGTGTGTGTATATATATATATATGTGTGTGTATATATATATATATGCGTGTGTATGTGTATATATATATCTGTGTGCGTATGTGTATATATATGTGTGTGTATGTGTGTATATATATATGTGTGTATATATATATGTGTGTGTGTATGTGTATATATATATGTGTGTGTGTGTGTGTATATATATATATATTATATATATATATATGTGTGTATATTTAGAATGTGATTGCATCATCGTGTATAGAAGCGGTTTAGCAATTAAAGAATGCCTTACATATCTCATATACACATGTACGTATGAGTATATATTTCAACATACATAGTAGACGATAATATTAAATATGGATCTCGTTTGAAGAAAATGAAAATATTTCGTTCGATTCACCTGTTTTAAACACGTTCGGATTAAGGTTCGCTTACGGATCGTGTGTCTGAATGTATGTATATATATATATATATATATCGTGTATATATAAGTAATCCTATATATGTTCACACACACACATATATATATATATATACGATATATTAAATGGAAACTATATTTATAAAACCATATTTATTTTATTATATTTTAAGGGCAACCAAGGCAAATTATGGTGCGCTTTCATCAGATAAAATACAGATTTGTTTTATAAATAAATATTGACATACCCGGAAAAAAAGACAACCTTAACGGTTGGAGCTTTCTGATGAAAGCGCACCATAATTTGCCTTGCTTGCCCTTGAAATATATATAAAATAAATATGGTTTTATAAATATAGTTTCCATTTATTAATATATTGTTTATTTACTCCACTAATTGTTGAGTGCTTTATATCAGTTATAAATTTTTTTAAGCATGTTGAATCCCAACAAATTAAATATAACCTCTGCATATATATATAATATATATAGGGTGTCCCAAAAGTGTAAAAATGTATCCACACTTTGATTACCTGTACAGGCAATATTTACTAGAATGCTGTTGAAGTGTGAATACATTTTTGGGGGACATGCTGTATAGTTCACACCTATGTAGGTTTAGCTGGCCTCCTTCTAGGCTGTATCTCATAGGAGGTTTCTCAGATGTTTTAATAATAGGGGGCCCAGTCTTATCGCCTTGGGTTGTGCCCCTAATAGCTAACTGTTTTTCTCTTGTTACCTCCAGGTTCTTGTTCTGAAGGAAAATGGCCTGAATGTCCAAGGATTTCTGTCTATAGCCAAATATCTGACCAGGACATCAAACCAACAAGCTTTATTGGGTAAGTGTCTACACATAACTGGCAATCGTCTTTAACTCCCCCTTTCACTACTACTACTGCTACTACTACTACTTTCTCATTGCTTCTTCCTTTTGCTCTTACCTCTCACCTGTCTTGATGATGGTGGCAGTGGTGGTTGTGATGATGATGGTGGGGTGGTGGTTGTGATTGTGGTGGTTGTGATGATGATGATGATGATGGTGGTGGTGGTGATTGTGATGATGATGATGGTAGTGGTGGTGGTGGTGATAATGATGGTGCTGCTGGTAGTGGTGGCTGTGATGATGACGGTGGTGGTGGTTGTGATGATGATGGTGGGGTGGTGATTGTGATGATGATGATGGTAGTGGTGGTGGTGGTGATAATGATGGTGCTGCTGGTAGTGGTGATTGTGATGATGACAGTGGTGGTGGTTGTGATGATGATGACGATGGTGGTGGTGGTTATGATGATGATGATGTGTATATGTATTTCTTATTACAGGTAAAACACCAACAGAACAAGCATTTGTTGACCAATGGCTGGAATATATGTCTCTGAATTTTGATACTAAAACCGATAAATATTCCTGTCTTCAGGTAGGATGACACCATTACCATATCAAGTTCTCTTTGTTTGGGTTTATTTTTTGGGAATTTTTCAATTCTTTATATCATCAAGGCTTGGAGAGTTAATTTTCAGATTAACCCTTTCATTACCATATTTCTAATGAGAGACACAGTCTATGTCATTAACCCTTTCATTACCATATTTCTAATGAAAGACACTGCCTATGTCATTAACCCTTTCATTACCCTATTTCTAATGAAAGACACTACCTATGTCATTAACCCTTTCATTTCCATATTTCTAATGAAAGACACTGTCTATGTCATTAACCCTTTCATTACAATATTTCTAGTGTTTGGAGTATCAGCGGGAAAGTGTCACCTGCTGTGTAGTTAGTTACTATGATGATATCTATCTATCTGTCTTTCACACACACATTACTTCTTTCTCTCTCTCTCTCAATGTTTCATATGAGAAAAATAATTTTGGTTTACGAACATTTCAGGTGACAAACAGCAAATTAAGTTTGTGAAGGGTGTTACCAGTAAAAGACTGAAAGAATATAATATTATAATTTTGTGGTTTTTCTTCATTATTATTTTGTTTTTCACCTCTAGGATTTGAACTCATATTTATGTGACCGAGTTTTTATGATTGGAAACATTGTCACATTAGCTGACTTGCTGCTGTTCTTTGCCCTACATCAAACTATGGTGAGTTTTATGGCCCTTCATTAACCCTTTGTTACCATAATTTTAACCCTTTAGTCAGACCTGTCAACTCTCCCCGTCCGACAGGGAGATCTCCTACCCACTTTCGGGTGGGTGAGAGATGTCTTCTCTTGTGAAAATAGGGTATAGCTTTCATTATGTAAAATCTCCCCATTTTGGGGCACTCTTTTTCATGGTGTCCCTGTTTGGGTTTTTAGAGGTTGGTAGGTCATAACTTCAGTAATAAGTGTTATAAGAATCAGTTTTAGAGCCTCCCCCCCCTCCCCAACAATCTTTAGTTTATTCAATAACGATTGGCAGATCTGCTTTAGCATTTAAACCAGCTGTATCTGGCCAGAATTCTCTCACCTCTTTCTGTTTAAACTGGCCGTAACCGACTGCTAATTAAGGTATTGTTCTCAAAATAAATAATATCAAAATCTTGTAGCTTCGATACTATGTGAGATAATTATGTGAGGTAGAACCTTTACCATGAAAATATAATAGTATATATAGAGTAATGTAAATGTTATGTGAGATAATTATGTGAGGTAAAACCTTTACCATGAAAATACAATAGTATATATAGAGTAATGTAGATGTTATGTGAGGTAAAGCCTTTACTGTGAAAATGCAATACTATATATAGACTAATGTAAATGTTATGTGAGATATTATGTGAGGTAAAGCCTTCACTGTGAAAATACAATAGTAAATATAAAGTAATGTAAATATTATGTAAAGTAAAGCCCTGTGGATTGGCAGTATCGGTAGAGAGCCGGTTACCATGCTGTGCAGCGTAGAGTTACGGCCCTTTACGATCTGAGTTCAAATCCTGCCAAGGTTAACATTGCCTTTCATCCTTACGGGATCAATAAAATAAAGTAGGAGTAATGCACAGGGGTCAAATTAATCGACTTTCCCCTCCCCCCAAAATTGTTGGCCTTGTGCCTAATTCAGAAATCATTATTATTATTATTATTATCTTTAACAGAGTGAATTAACATTCCAAGAAAAAGAGAAATTTCTCCATCTTTCTCGATGGTATGATAATGTAAGTATAACACTTCGTGTAATTTGATGGAGGTTTTGGCTGTTGTTTCTAGCAGGTTCAGTGACCACCTTCTTCTGTTGGCTTCTGTCACTGTAGTTGTTAGTGTTGTTGTTGTTTAATCCCTACCCCAGGTCAGCTTTGCTCAAGCAGATCTTATGATAAAAGACATTCCAGTGGCAACCATCCAGTCTTTTTCCTATGTACAGGAAGGAAACCCTGGACAACATTATTCTGTGTGTCCTCATCTATGAAGATAGTATGATTTGACAGATTTAACTGCTATTTCGGGTGGTTTTTCTGCTAGCATGTGTAGTGTGTATATTGATATTATACACAAATATATATACATGTAGATATGTGGAGGCACATGGCTTAGTGGTTAGAGCATTGGCCTTGCAATCAAAAGGTTGTGAGTTCAATTCTCAGACCGGGTGATGTGTTGTTTCCTTGAGCAAGACACTTTATTTCACATTGCTCCAGTTTACTCAGCTGTAGAAATGAGATGATAGGACTGGGGTCCATATCATTCCACTGCAAAGTGGTCGTGCAGGTGCCACGGCAAAAAAAAGCACCCAGCACTCACTGTAAATGAGGTTGGTGTTAGGAAGGGCATCCAGCTGTAGAAATCAAGCCAGAATCAGTTCCCGTCCCACCCTTGCAAGCAGGGAAAAAGCGGACGTAAAATGAAATGAAATGAAATGATATGATACGTAAAATGAAAAGTAAATTGACAATATACACAGAAATTGAAGAGAGACTGTGTTACACTCTCTTCTGTAATCAGTAACGTAATTCATGATACATTTAACCCTTTAGTGTTCAAACTGGCCAAAACCGGCCAGAATTCTCTACCTTTTTCTGTTGAAACTGGCCGTAACTGGTCACTCAAACTGATGTTAAGATATTGTTCTCAAAATAAATACTTTCAAAATCTCATAGATTTGATATTATGTGAGATAATTATGAGAGATAAAGCATTTACCATGAAAATATAATTGTTTCTACGTTAGGCACAAGGCCAGCAAATACCCAGTGCATTACTGGTACTTTATTTTATCGACCCCGTAAGGATGAAAGGCAAAGTCATTGCCAATCCACCGCCCTTTACCATGAAAATATAATGGTATATATAAAGTAATGTGAATGCTAAGTGTTATGATATAACGGACACTAACTGGAGGTGTAGACATTTGAAAATTTTAAAGGAGTGAATCTTGAAATAAGCAATACATTACTTATATATAAGAATCATCATCATCATCATCATCATACGTCCGCTTTTCCCTGTTTGCAAGGGTTGGACAGCATCTCTCCACTTGTCACGGTCCATTATCATCTCCTCGGTGAGTTTCAGCAATCTGAGGTCTGCTCTCACCACCTCCGCTCATGTTTTTCGTGGACTACCTCTACTGCGTCTTCCCTCCAACTTATTTTAACAACATTTTCAGTAAAAAATATCCCTGACACAGCCCTGCAGTCCTCCAATCATTATATATTCTTATCATCATTAGGGCGGTGGATTGGCAGTATCGGTAGAGGATCGGACGCCATCTTTTGACGCATAGAGTTACGGCCCTTGCCATTCTGAGTCCAAATCCCGCCGAGGTTAACTTTGCCTTTCATCCTTATGGGGTCGATAAAGTAAAGTACCAGTAATGCACTGGGTAATTGCTGGCCTTGTGCCAAACGTAGAAACAATTATATATTCTTATCATCATTAAATAGACTAAATGGAAGATTGTTCTTGATATGTGATTGCCTGTGAATGTATGTTTGTGTGTATATATCTTTTCTTTATATATATAAAAGCATGGATGTGTGTGTGTCTGTGTACAACTTTGCATACTTAGGCTTTTACAATTACCAACTAAATTTGACCAAATTTTCTGTGCACATTGCACAGGTCGCTAAGATTGTTACATCACAAACATTTTTTAAATCGACCCATGTTGAGCAATAAAAAATCGATATCAAAATTATCGGTAGATAAATTGATGTAAGGGAGATAACATATTTTATTGACAATCCTTATAAAAAAGGGAGATAACCTTTGCAAGACATACGGGATTGCAGTGATCTATGGGGGGTGTCACCCTTCTGCTATCAGGAGACTTCAGACAGACTCTTCCTATAATACCGAAAGGAACAAGAGCAGATGCGGTAAATGCATGTCTTAAGTCTTCACCATTGTTGCGACAAGTGACATCATTAAGACTAACTACCAACATGCGTGCAAGATTGCATGGGGACCCTCTGTCATCAACAAAAGTAGAAACAATTATTATTATTATTTCATCTTTACGGGGTCGATAAAATAATGTACCAGTAATGCACTGGGATAATTGCTGGCCTTGTGCCAAAAGTAGAAACAATTATTTATCTAATTAATTATCTCTCTGTTTATCACAATCTTTTGTTTTTCAGCTCCAGTACCAGTACAATTTTGGGGATTCTTACAGCCTGTTACACTTCCAGAAGAATTATCTATATGGTTCCAGTTGACCATATCTAACCTGACGACATCTGGCCCCTTCCTTATCCTCCACCTCACCCACTCTCACATCTTTACCATAACTGTTAATCACATCCAATGTGACCCCCTCCCCTCCCTCTGCCACGCCCCATCCCTACCCCTACTACTTTTTCCAGGACCCTCCTGTCTCGGAAATCTTTATAAATGAATGAATTAATAAATTAAAAACATATTAAGCTACAGCTAACAGTTTTCTGTTTATTTGATGTTGTTGTGTTTATCATGATCATCGTTGTCATTTAATGTCCATTTTTTTCCATGCTAGCATGGGTTAGACAAGTTGTCCTGTTGTGAGACAAGCCAGATTTATGTGTCTACTTGATGTTGTGGTATTCATCATCATCATCATCAGCACCATCATTTAATGTCCATTTTTTTCATGCTAGCATGGGTTGGACACAAGAGAGGATTTCTGTCAGATCAGAAGGTGTCCTTTCTACCTCATATTAGTTTTTATTCAGAGTAACTGTTCCCCTAGATGGGTTGCCTTCATTACAGCTTACGGAGCCCACGTCTGGGTAGGTTTTGTGGGTTTGTAGGTTCCTGTATTTACATTTGCACTGCATAATAAAGCCGTGTGGCCTAGTGGTAAGGGTGTTGGTCTTACGATCATAAGGTTGTGGGTTCAATTCCTGGGCTGGGTTGTGTGTTGTGTTCTGTGGTGGTGTGGGGTCCAGTGGTAAGGGTGTTGGTCTTACGATCATAAGGTTGTAGGTTCAATTCCTGGGCTGGGTTGTGTGTTGTGTTCTTGAGCAAAACACTTCATTTCACATTGCTCCAGTATACTCATCTGAAAATAGGTACCTGCAATAGCTGGGAGTTTAACCCTTTGATGGACTGGCAGCCTGTCCAGAGGGAGTCTTGTACTCTCAGTCACTTCATGCCATGAGACCGGGATAAGTATCGGTCTAATGAGCCCTAAATGGCTTAAGACAGACTTTAGACTTAGACTCTTAATAACTGGCAATGTTTGTTTCATCATCATCACCACCATTATCATATCACCACCATCATCATCATCACCACCACCATCACCATCATCATCATCATCACCATCATCATCATCGTCATCATCATCATCATCATCATCATCAACACCACCATCATCATTATCATCATCATCACCATCATTACCATCATTATCACCACCAACACCATCATCACCTCCATGAGGAGGATGAAGACAAAACAAAACATACAAAAGAAATAAATACAAAAGTTGATATAATAGGCTAAAATCCCTTGAAAGCAATGCCCGAGCATGGTCACAGTCCAATGACTGAAACCATTAAAACAATAACAAAACCAAAGAACTATATTAATATTATTTATTTCAGTATGAAAGTGAGAATAAAATATATTCTAAGGTTACAAAAAAGAATAGGGTTTACCGTATATACTTGAACATAAGCCTACCCCTTTATACCATCGATATATATATATATATATATATTGTTATACTTTGGGAGGGTCATGTTGCCAATAAAAACACATGCACCTGTTGGTTTTCACTTGAATTTATTACAAACTTCTGCTTGGTTGGTTGGTTCAATAACTAGATGGTTGTTTCTTTATTGTCAAAGCCCTTTTGTCACACATTCTGTGACCTCAGAGACTGATTTATTATTTTGTGTCTCTCCTTTGTTCTGTCCTACACCATCTTGTTTTTGTGTGTTGTGTGCTATATATATATTTATATATATATATATATATGCAAAATAAACCAAAGAATGCTTACATATTCAAACAGTCTTTATTCACTAACAATGTTTCATCCTCACCTTTAGGCAAGAATCATCAGAGCTCAACACATACCGTGTTGAGTATAAGCTCCGAACTTTACGTAAATAAATATATATATATATATCAAAAGTTTATATTGAGTTAGAAACAGAATAGTCCCTTACAATTGAAATAGCTCAAGGAAAATATTTTCCGACCCTTATAATATAATTTACAGATATAAACATATGGGTTCAAATGGTCCCTTATGATTTGAACACATATATGTATATATCTGTGTTTATCTCTCTTTAATAAGACCTAAGTGTTTTTTTTGTTGCTTTTGTTTCATGTGGCTGGGCTCACCTGTTGCAGTTTTCAGTTTGTCAAGCTATCTAACGTATGTTATTACTCTAAGGTGACACAACCGTATTGAGTGCTTTGCTGCACATTCCTGACTGCATATCGATAGCTTGGCCACAACCAAAACTTCGATTTTACTAAACTTCCATTTGTATATATAGGGATCTTATATATTTGATATATATTTATCCTTATCGAGCCCTCTTTGGATTTTAGTCTTCACATTTATTATTATTACTCTCTATATATACTCGAATATAAGCAGACCCCACTAGTTTATGTCTGAGAAATGGGTAAAAAATCCAGACCTTATTTATGTAGAATTTTAAGTTGGTGATGAAATTTGTCAAAATATTGACCCCAGAATGTAAGCTGACTTCTCACCACTTCTACCATCAATTTTTTCGTCTCATATTCCTCGGCTTATATTCAAATAATATACGGCATTTATTTAAAACAATTCTGTCCAAGAGGACATGGTTGTTGTTTAGCCCTAGGTCAGATTTGACCATCAAACAGTCATCAAATTGTTTACCCTTAGGTCAGATTTGACCACCAAAGTCTTCAAGTTGACAGTTTTTTAAAAA
This sequence comes from Eledone cirrhosa, assembly GCA_964016885.1. Taxonomy (NCBI): domain Eukaryota; kingdom Metazoa; phylum Mollusca; class Cephalopoda; order Octopoda; family Eledonidae; genus Eledone; species Eledone cirrhosa. The sequence continues at coordinate 7,663,757 of OZ024762.1, forward strand.
TGTTTTGTCAAGGTATTAAATGTTCAGTTCCATGTTGACCCTGACTGAGCAGCCCAATAATTAAGGGGCGTTCCATGCATGACCGTCTCGTCTTTTATGTACACACATGCATAGATTTTAGATTGTATTATATAAACCCATGCAAACATACACACATGATTATGTATATACACATATATATACATATATATATATATATATATATACATATATATATATTTATTTATACATACACACACAAATATATGTATTTGGTTGAAATTGAGCATGTGAATGAATAAAAAAAATCATTAATTTTTGTTTAATTTGTACACCTATATATATATATATATATATATATATATATATGTACACATACATATATCTATATATCGGTGTACAAATTAAACAAAAATTAATGATTTTTTTTTTATTAATTCACATGCATATATATATATATATATATATATATATATATATATATATATATATATATATATATCTTGATATATATATATATATTATATACATATATATATATATGTATATATATATATCTTGATACATATATATATATATATATATGTATATATCTTTCTGTCTCTGCCTCTATGTAGCCCCATAATATGCAACAGATTCTCCATCATGCAGTTATTCGATTATGTATGTATATTGTGTATATATATTGTGTACATACGTAGAGTATATATCAATACATCTTTATATATTTGGTGTTTTTAATGTAATATAAAAGTGGAGACCAACTCGAAATGTTTGTAACCTGTTTAACAGATCCAAGTTTGTGAAACGGGTCATATTTTTTCTCTGCGGTCATCTTAAAATTTAAGATGGAAATAAAGAGAGGAAAAATTTATAAATTTATGTATAAAAAAAAATATATATATATGTATATATTGACGTCATGAGAAATAACCAGGTAAAGATTATGTTCAAAGGGAGATTACTGTACAATATCTTTTTGTTCTTTTCAAGGGAGGGAATTCTTGCAAATCGACACATATCTCCGAGATGGTATATATATATATATATATATATATATAGGTAAAATTCCGTTATAACGAATACCATTATAACGAATTTTTCAGTGTAACGAAATCTTTTTATACCCCGTGAATTTCGTTATAACGGAATTTCACTATATATATAAATATATATATATATATATATATATACATACAGGTAAAATTCCGTTATAATGAATACCATTATAACGAATTTTTCAGTGTAAGAGAAATCTTTTTATATCCCGTGAATTTCGTTCTAACGGAATTTCACTATATATGTATATATATATATATATATATATATATATATATATATTACTCTGGGGTCTCTCCTCATCTGAGTGCTCAAGCTACAGACCGATTATGCATATCCGCTAGCTTGACCGTATTCTAAAGCTTCGTCAATGCTGTACTAAAATCTCTCTCTCTCTATATATATATGTATGTATATATATATATATATGTATGTGTGTGTATATATATATATATATATATATGTATATATATATATATATATATATATATATATATATATATATATATATATATGTATGTGTGTATATATATATATATATATATATATATATGTGTGTATATATATATATATATATATATATATATGTATGTGTATATATATATATATATATATATATATATATATATATATATATATATATATATATATATATATGTATGTATATATGTATGTATATATATAATTGGCCGGGTCTCTTAGCGATCATCCTCCTTCTCTGCGTCTATTCGTTCGTAGATTCTGTCTTCCTGGGGATCAGGGTTCATATAAACCTAGAGGGACGAAAAACGAAACAAAAAAATTATTTAAAAAATATACTGATAACCCTAATCCCCGGATTTATTAAGACATTCCATTCCACGCTAATTTATGAGTGAAAAGAGTAACATGCTCATAGTAACATGCCGGACTAAAATGATGGTATTACTTGCTTTGTTGGACGATAATATATATATATATATATTGTTATACTTGGGGAGGGTCATTTTTGTGTAATAATATTGCCAGAATTAATAACAGAACACACTCACTGTTTGGTTGGTTTTCGCTTCTGTGTCTTTTATATCGGTTAATTTAATTTATTCGGTCCTCAATGTTAACATTGACTGACCAACGGTCATAAATACAGATACAATATAGACACAAACATATATATATAGTCTAACAAAGTTCTTTCGTTGCACATCTACAACATCGTCAGTGGTGCTATTATGTTTCCTCCTGTTGTATTGTATGTCTAGGCCATCTTTATTTAATCCGTTTATTTATTTATATATAACGAAGGAAGTGTGGTAAGGAACCAGATGGACCACAACGTCCAGAAATAGACGTCGAAAAGGTTTGAGCTCTGCCGTCGGGGTTAAACATTTTGCTATTATATATAAGAAAGTAAGTCCATAGAATCATTTGATAAAATATATACAGTATTTCTCCATAAAATCAAGGTCTAGCAAATAGAGAACAAGTTTTAAAATAAATTAAAAAAAGTTCGCTGTACTTACTATATGTGCCTACTATATAGTAAGTACAGCGAACTTTTTAAAATTTATTTTAAAACTTTTTCTCTATTTACTAGACCTTGATTTTATATGTTCTGGCTTGTTAATTTATTAACCCGCCATAGAACCACATTGGCATACGGTTGGATAATGCTTGTATCCCTATATGTATTTTTTACACGTAGGAACACAGACTTTATTATATATATATATATATATATAAACAAAAAGAGTATGATAAGAAACCAGATGGACCATAACGCACCAGAGTACTCAATACTTAGGGTAGTAGAGTGGGTAATAGGAAAAGAGTCAGAACCCCAACGGCTGAGCTCCGGCCGTTTCGACAGCTAGATCCGAAATACCTGTCGAAACGGCCGGAGCTCAGCCGTTGGGGTTCTGACTCTTTTCCTACACACACACACACACACACACACACACACACACACACACACACACACACACACACACACACACACACACACACACACATATACATTGCGCACTAGAGTCAGTTGTATTGATTTCAAAATACCTAAACAACGTATCTCTAGCGGTTGGCTGAAAAATGGGACTACGGTCTGTATTCGTTCATTTTCCTGTCATCACCCATATTTTTTATTTATTCAAATATTTTTAGTCACACGGGAATTTTTTCTCCTTTATGTCACCCCATCCTATCTCTCTCTCTCTCTCTCTATATATATATATATAGTGACGAAACATAAGTCAATTGCATGAACTCATAATCCTTTATTTACTGCTATATATATTTACCACACTTCCTTCGTTATATATATATATATATATATATATATATATATATATATATATATATATATATATATATATATATAGTTAAAAGAATAGAGGTGTAACACACAAGTTATTATATATTGGTAAACGGAATAGAAAATGCTGACAAATTGTTCACAGTTGAAAAATGGTTTAATTAGGAATAAAAGAGTATTAGTGATTGTATGGGTTAGTATTCAGTTGTGGTTTTAAGTTTTAAAACTTCAAACCACAACTGAATACTAACCCATACAATCACTAATACTCTTTTATTCCTAATTAAACCATTTTTCAACTGTGAACAATTTGTCAGCATTTTCTATTCCGTTTACCAATATATATATATATATATATATATATATATATATATAAAGGAACGATCGACTTTCGTCAAATCGGACCGAGGAAACAATGTTTCCGTTGGTCTTTCCAATTGCTAATACTATCTATCGAGTCGCAACTCCAGGTAGAAGGAGCAACGTGAAATAAAGTGTCTTGCCCAAGGACATAACGCATCACCTGGTCCAGGAATCGAACTCACAACCTCACGATTGCGATTCCAATTCTCTAACCTCTCAGCCACACACATATATATATATATATATATATATATATATATATATATATATATATATATATATATATATATATATATATATATATATATATATATATATATATATATATATATATATATATATATAT
>OZ024762.1:7697793-7702793 GCA_964016885.1 Eledone cirrhosa
TGGTTTTATAAATATAGTTTCCATTTGTTAATATATCGTATATATATATATAGTATAATATATATATGTATATATATCCATGTAGGAGAACCCCTACCGATGCGCTGAACAAGTGAATAAACTAATCAGGTTAGACACACACATATATATATATATATTATATATATATATATATATATATAGTATATATATATATAGTATATATTATATATTATATACATATATTAGTATATGTATGTATGCGTGTGTGTGTGTGTGTCTGTGTGGAGAGAAGTACATATATTAATAGGAAATGCATAGTTTACCTATTTTGCAATTGAAGTCTCTCCACCCGGCTTTGCACCCGGTTATGCACGCCCCACTCACCCGATTACACATGTTCATAGATTTACAATGGCCGCACTTCTGTTGACATCCTTGACCGAATGTCCCCAGCTCACAGCCTGAAATGAAATACAAAGAGAAGAAGGATGAAGCAGTGTAGAGTAAGGCCTTAGTCTTATACTTGTGTAATGTAAGGGCCCTAGTCCTATACTTGTGCTAGAGTAAGGGCCTTAGTCTTATAATTGTGTAATGTAAGGGCTTTAGTCTTATAATTGTGTAATGTAAGGGCCTTAGTCTTATAATTGTGTAATGTAAGGGCCCTAGTCCTATACTTGTGCTAGAGTAAGGGCCTAAATGTTATACTTGTGCTGGAGTAAGGGCTTTAGTCTTATAATTGTGTAATGTAAGGGCCTTAGTCTTATAATTGTGTAATGTAAGGGCCTTAGTCTTATAATTGTGTAATGTAAGGACCTTAGTCTTATACTTGTGCTAGAGTAAGGGCCTAAATGTTATACTTGTGCTGGAGTAAGGGCTTTAGTCTTATAATTGTGTAATGTAAGGGCCTTAGTCTTATAATTGTGTAATGTAAGGGCCTTAGTCTTATAATTGTGTAATGTAAGGGCCTTAGTCTTATACTTGTGTAATGTAAGGGCCCTAGTCTTATAATTGTGTAATGTAAGGGCCTTAGTCTTATAATTGTGTAATGTAAGGGCCTTAGTCTTATACTTGTGTAATGTAAGGGCCCTAGTCTTATAATTGTGTAATGTAAGGACCTTAGTCTTATTATTGTATATTGTAAGGGCCCTAGTCTTATACTTGTGCTAGAGTAAGGGCCTAAATGTTATACTTGTGCTGGAGTAAGGGCCTTAGTCTCATGGGGGGAACGCCTGTTTAGTTGCTAATCACCCGACTATTAAACAGATTGTATTGGGTTACATAAAGAGACTTTCTCAAACGTGCGAACCTAGGATCTTATGACCATGTATGTATCTAACACCCACACCAGAAGGTCATGTGACTTCAACGACTCAATCCAAACCAATCCAGGGCTTTCTCACACTAGTTGGAGAAACCCCTTCCCTGGTTGACATCCAACCCAGTAACAGGCAGAAGGCTGACCTGACACAATGATGCGAAAAATCTAAATAAATAAAACAATACTTACGATCTTTACAGTTCTTTCCTCTCCAACCAGTCGGACATATATGTAGCCTTGGTCTTGTGACCCAAGGGACTTTGCTTGTGTTGTTGACGCTAGTGTTGGGAGGTATATGGCGATTGGGCGCGCAACCGTTTAATGAATTCCTACACTGAGCTGATAGGCATTTTCCATTCACACATTCTGTAGAAGGGGAAAGAAAGACGTGGATATATATATATATATATATATATATATATATATATATATATATATATATATATATATATATATATATTATTGTCTGGGCGTATGTATATGTATATATATATATATATATATATATATATATATATATATATATATAAATATATATACATATATATATATATTATTGTCTGGTATATATGTATATATATATATGTATATATATATATGTATATATATATATATATGTATATGTATATATATATATATATATATATATATATATATATATATATATATATATATATATATATATATATATATATACGTAGGTCCCGGGTTGAGTCGGGGATAACCACAGTAAGTAAGGTACTCAATACATGGCAGAGTAAAATTTTTTTAGATATTTTATAGAAGGAGCTTCTACAGGACTAGTACTGTTTCATTCAGATGAAATCTTCAGGAAGCTCATATATATATATATAATTGGTGTGGGATGCTTAAACCGTCCGTAAGCGGTAGACCGTTTGAGCACTCCATGCTCTTACAGAGCAGAGTATAATATCACATAAGAAACGGATAAACAGTGGTGCGACGAATTAAAATTTATTAGACATATTACAATCGTTTCTCTGGCGACCATCTCGAGGCTCGATCGACGCAATGATCGAAACATATCAGAGGATCTTGCGATCTCAGAGTCAGGTTTGATCATTATATATATATATGTATATATATATATAATGAAAAATTGAACAGGGACAGAACAGAGAGGCAGTACGATAAATGTTTATTAAATTCATATATATATATATATACATACATACACACATACATATTCATACATACACGCGCGCATGTGTTCAAGAATGCAAGAGAGAGAAAGAGGAAGAGAAAGAGAGCGAGCGAGGAAGGGAGAGAGAGGAAGAGAGAAAGAGAGAGAGAGAGAAGGGAGAGAAGAAGAAATATATCATGGTGGTCCTTACTTAGATCACAGTAGATTCCAACCCAGTTCGGTAGGCACCCGTATATACATTTCCCCGTTTTAGGGTCACATTTCCTCGCACGGCATTTTGAACAATCTGCAAAAAAAACAAAAAAAAAACGGATATAAAGGCAAAGTTAACCTCAGCGGGATTTGAACTCAGACCATAAAGGGACGTAACTCTATGCTGCAAAGCATGGCGTCCGACCCTCTACCGATACTACCAATCCACCGCCCTCAACTTGTAATAGAATATAATTAGGATTTCTACTTTAGGGGGCCACAAGGTCAGCGAATTTTGGGAAGGATGGAGAGAGGGCAAAGTTGTTTATATCAAGCACCAGTAATTAGCGGGGGGAAGTGCATTCTCCATTCTGTCGGACGGGTCCCAGAGGAGGAGGAGGGCAAGTTAGTTGGTGGTGGAAGATACATATTCACATACACACACATACGCATATACATGCATACACAATTAAACAGACGAACAGACAGGCACACACAGACACAGACGCACACACACACACAGACGCACACACACACACACACGCGCGCACACACGCGCGCACACACACACACACACATACGCACACACACACAGACGCACACACACACACGCGCGCACACACGCGCGCACACACACACACACATACGCACACACACACACACACAGACGCGCACACACACACACACGCGCACACACGCGCGCACACACACACATACGCACACACACACACACACAGACGCACACACACACACACGCACACACACGCGCACACACACACACACATACGCACACACACACACACACACATAGAATTGGTAATTACCTTTATCACATTTCGGCCCAAAACTGCCGGATGCACAGCCGCCGCTGCACTCTCCTGTGTGCACGTGACAGGGCTGGTCATTGTAACATCGCCCACACTTGAACTTGCAGTTGGGACCGTAGGTGTAGCTTTCGCAACCTGCCACATAAATAAATATAACAATAACCATAACAATATCAACAACAACAACAATATATATGAAGGACTAGCGTCCGAAACGTTAAGACCCTCTTCCTGCTATTTCAAGCGTTAAGCTAATATATTCCTTCTATATACTGTACCGTTTGTGTTGTTATTTCTGTTTACCTTTTACACACACACACACACACACACACACACACACACACACACACACACACACACACACACACACACACACACACACACACACACACACACACACACACACACATATATATATATATATATATATATATATTAATAAATTAAATGAATACACCAAATCCCACAATTGAAGGATCAATATTTATTATGGAAATTACACGTGTTTCGTTAATATGCAAATGATTACACCTAAAATCGCTAATCCGACATAGATTTCAGGATAATTTTGACTTCAAACATGCTGGATCTCGTCTCGAGTATCTCTCTCCCCCCCCTCTCTCTCTCTCTATATATATATATAAATAAATATGTATATATACATTTACACACACACACACACACACACACACACACACACACACACACACACACACACACACACACACACACACACACACACATATATATATATATATATATATATATATATATATATATATATATATATATATATATACACATTCACACTTGAATTAAATACAAGACACAGGTTATTTATTTCCAGTAAGCTGAATCCAATGGAGTAACATGAATTATAATGTCTGGCACAAGGATACAAACACGATGCCGGAAATCGAACACACGCTCTTACAGTCATGAGCCGAACACTTTAACCACAAATCCAGCTGTTTCACTATGACTGTACATCTTCTGGCAGACGATTCATTATAACTACTTATTCTTTTCCAAGTGTTTCCTTATAACTGTTTACATACTAACATGTGTTTCATTATGATGTCTTACCTTCTGTACAATATTCTCCTGTCCAACCATCTACACAACCATTGGGACATTTTCCTGTTAATTTGTCACACTCTGTATCATTTAGACAATGACCGCAAACGGAATTACAGTTGATGCCGTATTCAAACTTTTTACACGCTGGAGGGGAAAAAAACAAAAACAATATGTATATGTATGTACACACATATATGTATATATATATGGGCATGTAAGTATGCATATATATGTATGTACACATGTATATATATATGGGCATGTAAGTATGCATGTATGTATATGTGCATGCATGTATGTATGTATGCATCCATGTATGTATGTATGTATGTATATTTGTTTGTTTGTATATATGGGTATGTATGTGTGTGTGTGTATATTCTTTTATTCTTTTACATGTTTCAACCATCCGGTTGAGGCCATATGTATGTATATC
>OZ024762.1:7707793-7712793 GCA_964016885.1 Eledone cirrhosa
GTAATAAAATGTATCATACCCAAACTGCTCCTAGATTCCTCGACTACGTAGTTTCGTGGCATAAACAAAAACAATACATCATAAAGATATAGAGTCCTTGCGAGGTCTGCCGACTTATCAAGAGGATACCTCATTTTACTAGTCTCAAGAACGCGTCTACACGACGTGAGAAAGAATCCCAAAAGGCGGAGGGGGAGATAGTCACGCGATATAACGGTATATATATATATATATATATATATATATGCGTGTGTATCTGTATTTATTTACTTTATATATATATATATATATATATATATATATATATACATACATACACTGTAAGTATTTGGCAAAGTGACTTGATCAAACCCACTAACTCCTGCACTTCAGCTCAATCGTAACTTCCCATGCTGACATCAAATAATTTATCTCTTATTATTTATTTATTTTTTCAACCAAAAATAATCGTCCAAGTATAGAATCGACTTCCTAACATATATTACAATACAGCATTAACATCAACATCACTAAGGGTAGGGGTATTTGGTGGGGCTGTTAAACGTTTATCGGGCAACGTTTTATTGGCGACAAAGAATATTCGGCCATATCAAACTGGATGAATATCCAATGTCTCTACTTCCTGTATTACACACGTCTTTGATAACTCTCTGTTGTTCCATTGTATTCTATAGAGAAAGCTTTGAGGTTTCTTCTTCTTCTTCTTCTTCTTCTTCTTCTTCTTCTTCTTCTTCTTCTTCTTCTTCTTCTTCTTCTTCTTCTTCTTCTTCTTCTTCTTCTTCTTCTTCTTCTTCTTCGCCCACTTATTCCTGAGAGGGTTGTGGGGATAGTGTCCTCAAACACGCCTTCCAGTGGGTCCGGTCAGAAGCAACCATCTCTAATTGATCCGGCTGGTTTTGCCCATAAAATCTGTCCAGCGATTCTTTCCACATTCTAACATTCTAGGCACAAGCCCATAGTATCAGAGCTGTGATCTCTCAATTTGGAGAAGTAGTGGCTCTACCTGGAGTGACTCTCTGATCTTCGAGCTTCAAATCTATCTAGCAATTCTTGCCTGAGACATCCCAATCACAAGCCCATAGTATCAGAGCTGTGATCTCTCAATTCGGAGAAGTAGCGGCTCTACCTGGAGTGACTCTCTGATCTTCGAGCTACAAATCTGTCCAGTGATTCTTTCCTGAGACATTCTAACCACATGTCCATAGTATCAGAGCTGTGATATCTCAATTCGGAGAAGTAGCAGCTCTACCTAGAGTGACTCTCTGATCTCCGAGCTACAAATCTATCCAGCGATTTTTTTCCCGAAACATTCTAACCACATGTCCATAGTCAGAGCTGTAATCTCTCAATTCAGAGAAATAACAGCTCTACCTGGAGTGACTCTCTGATCTTCGAGCTACAAATCTGTCCAGTGATTCTTTCCTGAGACATTCTAACCACATGCCCATAGTATCAGAGCTGTAATCTCTCAATTCAGAGAAGTAGCAGCTCTACCTAGAGTGACTCTCTGATCTCAGAGCTACAAATCTGTCCAGTGATTCTTTCCCGAGACATTCTAACCACATGTCCATAGTGGTTTGTTTCGGTTTTAAATTAATAGTGTTCGACTGTAGACAACAATACGGAGAACTATTAATCTATGTTTAGAGAGGGGTTTATTAAGAGATTGACAGCAGCAGACAGCAGACACAAATGACGACAAGACAGACGACAGAAGAATGATTCTAAAAGATGGTAGAAGCGACAAGAGAAGCCAGTGATGAAGGGTATAGAATCGTATTTCAAGAAGGCAGTGACTTGCATGATTTATCCTGTGACCCCTGCTATTTAAGCTCAATATAACAGCAACCCCGTTTCTTTCTAAAACAGACCCCTACGCAAAAGACTTACAGAACTCCCTTTGTTGTCACTTCGTTTAATATAAATGTTGTGTTGTATTGTTTTTAATTTTGTTTTTCCGTTGAAAGGTTTTTTATGGAGTTTATAGACAGATTATAGACAGTTTGTATATAGTTTATTTTATGTCTCTGTTGTATACACATGTATGTATAATTGTGTGTGTATGTAGGTTTGTATGTAAGCATGTGTATAAGTATGTGCATGTGTATAAGTATGTATATATCTATGTATTCATATATATATATATAAATATATGCGTCTGTGTGTTTATGTATGTATGTATGTATATATATATAAATATATATATATATATATATATATATATATATATATATATATATATATATATATATATATATATATATTGATATAGTATGTGTGTATGTGTGGTTGTGAATAGGTATGTATACGTATTTAGTTCAACCAGTGCGTGTTAATAGATGTGCAAATCTGTCTATTATATATATATATATATATATACAGGGTCCCCCCCCCCGAAAAAAAAATTTATATACACTTATCAGAATGCTGTTAAAGTATGTATACATTTTTAGAGAACACCCCCGTATATATGTATATATGTGCGTGTTGTGTGTGTGCACGCGCGTACGTATGTATGTGTTAGTGGGATATATAGGTAGATAGATGAATGTGTATATATGGGTGCATATGTATATATAGGTGTGTATATTCATGTGTGTGTAATCTCTCCGAGATAAAAATCTCCACGTAGTATGTTTTAAAATATAACAGAGAGAGCCTAACTGTCTGTCTTGATATATATATATATATATATATATATATATATATATATATATATATATATATATATATATATATATATATATACATACACACACACACACACACATATATATATATACATATATTTCGTTTCTGAATTTGTTTAGCAAGATTCTTTATCTGAAAACGTGTGTTGAAACCGATATTGTTATACTTTGGGAGGGTCATGTTGCCAATAAGAAACACATGCACCAGATGCTTTCACTCCATGGTTTTTGTTATTGGCAACATGACCCTCCCAATGTATAACAATATATATATATATATATATATATATATATATATATATATATATATATATATATATACGCTTATATATATATATATATATATATATATATATATATATATATATATATATATAAGCATATATATATATATATATATATATATATATATATATATATAAGCGTATATATATATATATATATATATATATATATATATATATATATATATATATATATATATATATATATATATATATATATATATTGTTATACTTTGGGAGGGTCATGTTGCCAATAAGAAACACACGCACCAGTTGCTATCACTTCAGTTTATTATATATTTATAAATTTACAAGTATATCCCAAAGTATAACAATATCGGTTTCAACACACGATTTCAGATAAAGAATCTTGCTAAACAAATTCAGAAACGAAATATATATAAACAATTAAGTTAATTTTGTTTCGTTATTTGTTGAAATATATATATATATACGCTTATATATATATATATATATATATATATATATATATTCGCTTATATATATATATATATATATATATATATATATATATATATATATTCGCTTATATATATATATATATATATATATACGCTTTCACCGTATTTTTTACTAAAGAAATTTTAGCCTGATCAATAAAACATGGATTACAGGTTAAAATAGAGTCTAGATAGATGTGAAACAAAACGAGGATCTAGTTTATGGAACACCCACATGGTTTAGAAGTCGACCTTAAGTAGCAGCAATAACATTAAGAAAGACATGAACAACACCACAGCACTTTGTTTTGAAAATTTTGAAAGTAGGTTTATATGTATGAATTTTCCTAAGATTTTCGTAGTTGTCTCTGTGGCCTAGCGGTAGGTACTAGAAACGGTGGAGATCCTGGTCTTGGTTTCAATCCTGGTCAAGAGGTACAAGTAAGCTTTTTCAGTTTTTATTTTACAACTACTAGAAAAAAACTGAAAAAGGTTTAACGTCCAGGATCGAACTTCAGACCAGTATCACCACCGTCAATGATTCCCCCAGCTAGGCCACCGAGACAGCTACAAAAATATAATGAAAATTGATATTTATAAACCTACTTTCAAAATCAAAGTTAAAAAGATGTTGTGTCGTTCATAGCTTTCCTAGAGTTATTAGTAATATTTAGGGTCGACTTCTGGTCATTATTGAAAGTCTCTGGATATTGCTAACTACATATTTTTTATTGGAGATTAAATCGACCCCTTTATTTTATCGACCCCGTAAGGATGAAAGGCAAAGTTAACCTCGGCGGGATTTGAACTAAGACCATAAAGGGCCGTAACTCTTTGCTGCAAAGCATGACGTCCGACTCTCCACCGACACTGCCAATCCCGGATACCAATACAACACCCGGATATCCCAGAATAAGCAACAGGGTAGAATACTTGGGAAATTCAACTGATAAGGTATGTTTCCTTGGCTATGTCAAAATTTATAAAACACACTTTGTATTTTATCTGATGAAAGCGTACCAAAGTGTTTGGTAAACTTGAAATATATATAATAGAATAAATATGGTTTTATAAATAGTCTCCATTTATTTAATATCATTGTATATTTACTCCAGAAATTTGTCGAGTGCTCTGAATCAGTTATAAACATTTATATTTGTTGAATTTCCAACAAATTAAATATCCCTTCTACTTATATATATATATATATATATATGGAAAGTTATATTTATCAACCTTCAACCAAATCAACCTTCTCAAATGCATGTAGATGTTGTTACGGTATTTATCTATAATATATATAATGAAATAAATATGGTTTTATAAATATAGTTTCCATTTATTTAATATTGTATATATATATATATATATATATATATATATATATATATATATATATATATATATATATATATTAATTTAAAATATTAACAAATATAGACATTCGTGTGCTCAAGTATATTTTATTATACATATTTCAGAGGTACTGAGCTATCTTCAACAATACGTCCTCATCAGATAAAATAAGATGATGCATGACATACCCTGACTAAGTAGATGGTTAA
>OZ024762.1:7715293-7717793 GCA_964016885.1 Eledone cirrhosa
TTGTAGTTACTGTTGTAGTTGTGGTGGTTGTTGTGGTAGTGGTGGTAGTGGTGGTGGTAGTGGTGGTGGTGGTAGTGGTGGTAGTGGTGGTGACACTTGAAGGTTGTAGTTAATGTTCTAGTTGTGGTGGTTGTTGTGGTAGTGGTGGTGGTAGTGGTGGTAGTGGTGGTGACACTTGAAGGTTGTAGTTACTGTTGTAGTTGTGGTAGTTGTTGTGGTGGTTGTTGTGGTGGTTGTTGTGGTAGTTGTGGTGGTAGTGGTGGTGGTAGTGGTGGTGGTGCTGGTGGTATTGGTGGTAGTAGTAGTGACACTTGAAGGTTGTAGTTACTGTGGTAGTGGTGGTAGTGGTGGTGGTTGTGGTTACTGTTGTAGTTGTAGACTCTATGTAGGTTCTCTCTTTGCTAAAAATAGCAGCCAAGACCCCCTCAAATGCCATTGGATCTTCCAGCGCATCTCCTTTACCATCCTCCGGGGAAACGCCTTCTCCATTCTGTCCGCCGGGGCTGTGGGGCGGCCAGCACGTAGGACCCCATTTGCTTACCACACGAAGAGATGGGGAGGGCCAGGGAGATGTGGGCCATGACAGTGGGAGTTCGGCTCTTCCGTGTTCGGACCTGGTGTACCTGAGAGAGAGAGGGGGAGGGCAAGAGAGATGGAGGTGATGACAGTGGGAGTTCGGCTCTTCCGTGTTCGGACCTGGTGTACCTGAGAGAGAGGGGGAGGGCGAGAGAGATGGAGGCGATGACAGTGGGAGTTCGGCTCTTCTGTGTTCGGACCTGGTGTACCTGAGAGAGAGGGGGAGGGCGAGAGAGATGGAGGTGATGACAGTGGGAGTTCGGCTCTTCCGTGTTCGGACCTGGTGTACCTGAGAGAGAGGGGGAGGGCGAGAGAGATGGGGAGGGCGAGAGAGATGGAGGTGATGACAGTGGGAGTTCGGCTCTTCCGTGTTCGGACCTGGTGTACCTGAGAGAGAGGGGGAGGGCGAGAGAGATGGAGGCGATGACAGTGGGAGTTCGGCTCTTCTGTGTTCGGACCTGGTGTACCTGAGAGAGAGGGGGAGGGCGAGAGAGATGGAGGTGATGACAGTGGGAGTTCGGCTCTTCCGTGTTCGGACCTGGTGTACCTGAGAGAGAGGGGGAGGGCGAGAGAGATGGGGAGGGCGAGAGAGATGGAGGTGATGACAGTGGGAGTTCGGCTCTTCCGTGTTCGGACCTGGTGTACCTGAGAGAGGGGGGGGAGGGCGAGAGAGATGGAGGCGATGACAGTGGGAGTTCGGCTCTTCCGTGTTCGGACCTGGTGTACCTGAGAGAGAGGGGGAGGGCGAGAGAGATGGAGGTGATGACAGTGGGAGTTCGGCTCTTCCGTGTTCGGACCTGGTGTACCTAAGAGAGAGGGGGAGGGCGAGAGAGATGGAGGTGATGACAGTGGGAGTTCGGCTCTTCCGTGTTCGGACCTGGTGTACCTGAGAGAGGGGGGGAGGGCGAGAGAGATGGAGGCGATGACAGTGGGAGTTCGGCTCTTCCGTGTTCGGACCTGGTGTACCTGAGAGAGAGGGGGAGGGCGAGAGAGATGGAGGTGATGACAGTGGGAGTTCGGCTCTTCCGTGTTCGGACCTGGTGTACCTAAGAGAGAGGGGGAGGGCGAGAGAGATGGAGGTGATGACAGTGGGAGTTCGGCTCCTCTGTGTTCGGACCTGGTGTACCTGAGAGAGAGGGGGAGTGCGAGAGAGATGGGGAGGGCGAGAGAGATGGAGGTGATGACAGTGGGAGTTCGGCTCTTCTGTGTTCGGACCTGGTGTACATGAGAGAGAGAGGGGAGGGCGAGAGAGATGGAGGTGATGACAGTGGGAGTTCGGCTCTTCTGTGTTCGGACCTGGTGTACATGAGAGAGAGAGGGGGAGGGCAAGAGAGATGGAGGTGATGACAGTGGGAGTTCGGCTCTTCCGTGTTCGGACCTGGTGTACCTGAGAGAGAGGGGGAGGGCGAGAGAGATGGAGGTGATGACAGTGGGAGTTCGGCTCTTCCGTGTTCCGACACACTGCACCCGTCAAGAATGTATTTTCATACTTGAGACAAACATTGTGAATTCCTATATATAGTTTGAATATGTCTATCACTAGAATGCCAGCAACAATTAGCCTCCCGGTCTCATTGGTATAATGGAGATTGGTATAGCTAGAAATAGCAGCTAAGACACCCTCAAAGGACATAGTAGTGTTCCATTGGTATAATGGACAATGGTATAGCTAGAAATAGCAGCTAAGACACCCTCAAATGCCATAGTAGTGTCTCATTGGTATAATGGTCACAGTTTGAATGTCTTTGATCAAAGGAGTTCTTGAACATCATTGGCCTGGGGCTAAAAAAAACGACAACAACAACATCAGCAAAAGGAGCCACTACTACTACTACTACTACTACTACTACTACTACTACTACTAGTAGTAGTAGTAGTAGTAGTACTACTATTACTACCACCACCACCATCACCACCACCACTA
>OZ024762.1:7722793-7727793 GCA_964016885.1 Eledone cirrhosa
GTTGAGGTGGTGGTGGTGGTGGTGATGGTGGTGGTGATGGTGGTGGTGGTGGTACGGTAGTGGTTGTGATGGTTGTTGTTGTGGTGGTTGTGGTGGTGGCGGTGGTGGTGGTGGTGGTACGGTAGTGGTTGTGGTGGTTGTTGTTGTGGTGGTTGTTGTTGTGGTGGTTGAGGTGGTGGTGGTGGTGGTGATGGTGGTGGTGATGGTGGTGGTGGTGGTACGGTAGTGGTTGTGATGGTTGTTGTTGTGGTGGTTGTTGTTGTGGTGGTTGAGGTGGTGGTGGTGGTGGTGATGGTGGTGGTGATGGTGGTGGTGGTGGTACGGTAGTGGTTGTGATGGTTGTTGTTGTGGTGGTTGTGGTGGTGGCGGTGGTGGTGGTGGTGGTACGGTAGTGGTTGTGGTGGTTGTTGTTGTGGTGGTTGTTGTTGTGGTGGTTGAGGTGGTGGTGGTGGTGGTGATGGTGGTGGTGATGGTGGTGGTGGTGGTACGGTAGTGGTTGTGATGGTTGTTGTTGTGGTGGTTGTTGTTGTGGTGGTTGAGGTGGTGGTGGTGGTGGTGATGGTGGTGGTGATGGTGGTGGTGGTGGTACGGTAGTGGTTGTGATGGTTGTTGTTGTGGTGGTTGTGGTGGTGGCGGTGGTGGTGGTGGTGGTACGGTAGTGGTTGTGGTGGTTGTTGTTGTGGTGGTTGTTGTTGTGGTGGTTGAGGTGGTGGTGGTGGTGGTGATGGTGGTGGTACGGTAGTGGTTGTGATGGTTGTTGTTGTGATGGTTGTGGTGGTGGTGGTTGTTGTTGTGGTGGTTGTTGTTGTGGTGGTTGTGGTGGTGGTGGTGGTACGGTAGTGGTTGTGATGGTTGTTGTTGTGATGGTTGTGGTGGTGGTGGTGGTGATGGTGGTGGTACGGTAGTGGTTGTGATGGTTGTTGTTGTGATGGTTGTTGTTGTGGTGGTTGTTGTTGTGGTGGTTGTTGTTGTGGTGGTTGTGGTGGTGGTGGTGGTACGGTAGTGGTTGTGATGGTTGTTGTTGTGATGGTTGTGGTGGTGGTGGTGGTGATGGTGGTGGTACGGTAGTGGTTGTGATGGTTGTTGTTGTGGTGGTTGTGGTGGTGGTGGTGGTGATGGTGGTGGTACGGTAGTGGTTGTGGTGGTTGTTGTTGTGGTGGTTGTTGTTGTGGTGGTTGTGGTGGTGGTGGTGGTACGGTAGTGGTTGTGATGGTTGTTGTTGTGATGGTTGTGGTGGTGGTGGTGGTGATGGTGGTGGTACGGTAGTGGTTGTGGTGGTTGTTGTTGTGGTGGTTGTTGTTGTGGTGGTTGTTGTTGTGGTGGTTGTGGTGGTGGTGGTGGTGATGGTGGTGGTACGGTAGTGGTTGTGATGGTTGTTGTTGTGGTGGTTGTGGTGATGGTGGTGGTACGGTAGTGGTTGTGATGGTTGTTGTTGTGGTGGTTGTGGTGGTGGTGGTGGTGATGGTGGTGGTACGGTAGTGGTTGTGGTGGTTGTTGTTGTGGTGGTTGTTGTTGTGGTGGTTGTTGTTGTGGTGGTTGTGGTGGTGGTGGTGGTGATGGTGGTGGTACGGTAGTGGTTGTGATGGTTGTTGTTGTGGTGGTTGTGGTGGTGGTGGTGGTGGTGGTGGTGGTACGGTAGTGGTTGTGATGGTTGTTGTTGTGGTGGTTGTGGTGGTGGTGGTGGTGATGGTGGTGGTACGGTAGTGGTTGTGATGGTTGTTGTTGTGGTGGTTGAGGTGGTGGTGGTGGTGATGGTGGTGGTACGGTAGTGGTTGTGATGGTTGTTGTTGTGGTGGTTGAGGTGGTGGTGATGGTGGTGATGGTGGTGGTACGGTAGTGGTTGTGATGGTTGTTGTTGTGGTGGTTGAGGTGGTGGTGGTGGTGGTGATGGTGGTACGGTAGTGGTTGTGGTGGTTGTTGTTGTGGTGGTGGTGGTGGCGGTGGTGATGGTGGTGGTACGGTAGTGGTTGTGATGGTTGTTGTTGTGGTGGTTGAGGTGGTGGTGGTGGTGGTGATGGTGGTACGGTAGTGGTTGTGATGGTTGTTGTTGTGGTGGTTGTGGTGGTGGTGGTGGTGGTGGTGGTGGTACGGTAGTGGTTGTGATGGTTGTTGTTGTGGTGGTTGAGGTGGTGGTGGTGGTGGTGATGGTGGTACGGTAGTGGTTGTGGTGGTTGTTGTTGTGGTGGTTGTGGTGGTGGTGGTGGTGATGGTGGTGGTACGGTAGTGGTTGTGATGGTTGTTGTTGTGGTGGTTGTGGTGGTGGTGGTGGTGATGGTGGTGGTACGGTAGTGGTTGTGGTGGTTGTTGTTGTGATGGTTGTGGTGGTGGTGGTGGTGATGGTGGTGGTACGGTAGTGGTTGTGATGGTTGTTGTTGTGGTGGTTGTGGTGGTGGTGGTGGTGATGGTGGTGGTACGGTAGTGGTTGTGGTGGTTGTTGTTGTGGTGGTTGTTGTTGTGGTGGTTGTGGTGGTGGTGGTGGTGATGGTGGTGGTACGGTAGTGGTTGTGATGGTTGTTGTTGTGATGGTTGTGGTGGTGGTGGTGGTGATGGTGGTGGTACGGTAGTGGTTGTGGTGGTTGTTGTTGTGGTGGTTGTTGTTGTGGTGGTTGTGGTGGTGGTGGTGGTGATGGTGGTGGTACGGTAGTGGTTGTGGTGGTTGTTGTTGTGGTGGTTGTTGTTGTGGTGGTTGTGGTGGTGGTGGTGGTGATGGTGGTGGTACGGTAGTGGTTGTGATGGTTGTTGTTGTGATGGTTGAGGTGGTGGTGGTGGTGATGGTGGTGGTACGGTAGTGGTTGTGGTGGTTGTTGTTGTGATGGTTGTGGTGGTGGTGGTGGTGATGATGGTACGGTAGTGGTTGTGATGGTTGTTGTTGTGGTGGTTGTTGTTGTGGTGGTTGAGGTGGTGGTGGTGGTGATGGTGGTGGTACGGTAGTGGTTGTGATGGTTGTTGTTGTGATGGTTGTGGTGGTGGCGGTGGTGATGGTGGTGGTACGGTAGTGGTTGTGATGGTTGTTGTTGTGGTGGTTGTGGTGGTGGTGGTGGTGATGGTGGTACGGTAGTGGTTGTGATGGTTGTTGTTGTGGTGGTTGTGGTGGTGGCGGTGGTGATGGTGGTGGTACGGTAGTGGTTGTGGTGGTTGTTGTTGTGGTGGTTGTGGTGGTGGCGGTGGTGATGGTGGTACGGTAGTGGTTGTGATGGTTGTTGTTGTGGTGGTTGTGGTGGTGGTGGTGGTGATGGTGGTACGGTAGTGGTTGTGATGGTTGTTGTTGTGGTGGTTGTGGTGGTGGCGGTGGTGATGGTGGTGGTACGGTAGTGGTTGTGGTGGTTGTTGTTGTGGTGGTTGTGGTGGTGGCGGTGGTGATGGTGGTGGTACGGTAGTGGTTGTGGTGGTTGTTGTTGTGGTGGTTGTGGTGGTGGTGGTGGTGATGGTGGTGGTACGGTAGTGGTTGTGATGGTTGTTGTTGTGGTGGTTGTGGTGGTGGCGGTGGTGATGGTGGTGGTACGGTAGTGGTTGTGGTGGTTGTTGTTGTGGTGGTTGTGGTGGTGGTGGTGGTGATGGTGGTGGTACGGTAGTGGTTGTGATGGTTGTTGTTGTGGTGGTTGTGGTGGTGGCGGTGGTGATGGTGGTACGGTAGTGGTTGTGGTGGTTGTTGTTGTGGTGGTTGTGGTGGTGGCGGTGGTGATGGTGGTACGGTAGTGGTTGTGATGGTTGTTGTTGTGATGGTTGTTGTTGTGGTGGTTGTGGTGGTGGTGGTGGTGGTGGTGGTGGTTGAGGTAGTAGTGGTTGTGATGGTTGTTGTTGTGGTGGTTGTCCGGTAGATTGTAAGAGAGGTTGTTGTAAAGATGGTTGTTGTGTGGTGCTGGTGGTTGTGGTGCTGGTTGTAGTGTGGTGCTGGTTGAAGTGTGGTGCTGGTGGTTGTGAGGTGGTTGTGGTGTGGTGCTGGTTATAGTGTGGTGCTGGTGGTTGTGGTGCTGGTTGTAGTGTGGTGATGGTTGTAGTGTGGTGCTGGTGGTGTGGTGCTGGTGGTTGTGGTGGTGGTTGTAGTGTGGTTCTGGTTGTAGTGTGGTGCTGGTGGTGTGGTGCTGGTGGTTGCCATGGTGGTTGTAGTGTGGTGCTGGTGGTTGTGGTGCTGGTGGTTGTGGTGCTGGTTGTAGTGTGGTGATGGTTGTAGTGTGGTGATGGTTGTAGTGTGGTGGTGGTTGTAGTGTGGTGCTGGTGGTTGTGGTGGTGGTTGTAGTGTGGCGCTGGTGGTTGTGGTGGTGGTTGTAGTGTGGTGATGGTTGTAGTGTGGTGGTGGTTGTAGTGTGGTGCTGGTGGTTGTGGTGGTGGTTGTAGTGTGGCGCTGGTGGTTGTGGTGGTGGTTGTAGTATGCTGCTGGTACTCATGTTCAGCTGAGTATACTGGAGCAACGTGAAATGAAGTGTTCTTCTCAAGAACACAACACAAAACATAACCCAATCCAGGAATCGAACCTACGTCGTTATGATCGTAAGTGCGACACACTTATCCCCAGGCCACGTTAGACAACCCCTGGACAGGACGCAAGTCCATGGCAGTGTTAAACTCCCAGCTATTGCTGGTACTCATTCTTATCTTGTTATACTGGAGCAACGTGAAATGAAGTGCTTTATTCAAGAAAATAACACACACGACCCCTCTTCCCTGGACCGGACGCCAGTCCACCGCATGGTTAACCCGCCAAGCTATTGTTGGTATTCACTTTTAGCTGAGAATACTGGAGCAACGTGAAATGAAGTTTTTTACTCAAGAAAATAACACACATGACTTATCACCCTGGACCGGACGCCAGTCCACAGCAAGGTTAACCCTCAAGATATTGCTGGTATATATTTTCAGCTGAGTGTAGTGGAGCAACGTGAAATGAAGTGTTTTACTCAAGAAAATAACACACATGACTTATCACCCTGGACCGGACGCCAGTCCACAGCAGGGTTAACCCTCAAGATATTGCTGGTATATATTTTCAGCTGAGTGTAGTG
>OZ024762.1:7740293-7742793 GCA_964016885.1 Eledone cirrhosa
CTCCTATTACCCACTCTACTACCCTAAGTATTGAGTACTCTGGTGCGTTATGGACCATAACGCACCAGAGTACTCAATACTTAGGGTAGTAGAGTGGGTAATAGGAAAATGTATATATTTATATAATATATATACACATATATATATTTAATATGGAAATGGCTTCTACAGGACTAGACCAGTTTCATTCGGAAGAAATCATCAGGAAGCCCTGATGGATTCCTGATGATTTCTCCCGAATGAAACAGTTCTAGTCCTGTAGAAGCCATTTCTATATTAAATTTTTATACTCTGCTAATGTATTGAGTACTTTACTTACTGTGGTTACCTCCGATTGAACCCGGGATAAACACACACACACACACACACACACACACACACACACACACACACACACACACACACATATATATGAAAAGAGTCAGGACCCCGACGGCTGAGCTCCGGCCGTTTCGGATCGAGCTGTCGAAACGGTCGGAGCTCAGCCGTCGGGGTCCTTACTCTTTTCATATTACCCACTCTACTACTCTAAGTATTGAGTACTCTGGTGCATTTTGGTCCATCTGGTAACTTACCACAGCCTCTTTGTTATATATATATATATATATATATATATATATATATATATAACAACATTAATAAAGATGCTGATGCTACATAAATCGTTTATTCATTATAATTATTTCAAAGGTTCTCCTATGCAATCAAGATGTAATTCATGCATTTATTGTTGCTGCCGGCAGGAAAAACACACGTGCTTCGTGCGTCCAGCAGACACACACACACACACACACACACACACACACACACACACACACACACACACACACACACACACACACACACACACACACACACACACACACACACACATATATATATATATATGTATATATGTATATATATAAGTATATATATATATGTATATATATATATATATGTATATATATATATATATATATGTATATATATATGTATATATATATATGTGTGTGTATATATATATATATATGAATATATATATGTATATATATATATATATATATATATATGTGTATATATATATATATATATACGCACATGCATACACATATCTATACATATTTACGCACACAAAGCCATATTGACACACATACACACAGAGAGACACAACGCCTTACTGACACAGACACACACGCAGATACACACACATACACACACACACACACAGCCATGTTGACACAGATACATTCCTGAAGACATTCACTCAGCGGTTCTGACAATACAATGTACCATGTCACCTATTAAACTACTGACACCCTGCCCCACACCCTCCTCCACACCACCCACACCCCTCTCCACCCTCCCACCCCTCGTCACCCTTTCCCCACACCCCTCTCCACCCTCCCACCCCCTCGTCACCCTTTCCCCACACCCCTCTCCACCCCCTCTTCTCCATTCTTCTTCTATTGTCAAGCATTGTTTCTGTACATACACCCCATCCTCACCCCACCCCCTCATCACAGCCACTCCTCTCCCTAAGTGTATCTACCCCCCCCCCTCCACACAGGTTCACCCACGCTCTGACATATACTGATATAAATAAATAATTGTTTCTAGTTTTGGCACAAGGACAGCAATTACCCAGTGCATTACTGGTATAAATAAATAATATATATATATATATAATATACAGGAACAAGTAAGACCCCAACGGCTGAGCTCAAGCCGTTTCGACGGCTAATTCTGGTCAGAATTAGCCGTCGAAATTCTGACCAGAATTAGCCGTCGAAACGGCTTGAGCTCAGCCGTCGGGGTCCTACTCGTTCCTATTACCCACTCTACTACCCTAAGTATTGAGTACTTTGGTGCGTTATGGTCCACCTGGTTTCTTACCACATTTCCTTCGTTATATAATATATATATATATATATATATATATATATATGCAAGCCAGCTTCCTACCTTAATGGTCGCTTATATTTATGGTACGTCAAAATTATTTATAAAACTGTTTATATATTGTATTTTATCTGACGAAGGCATGCCATATTTTTAATATGGTATCCCTGAAATATGTATAATGAAATAAATATGGTTTTATAAATATAGTTTCCATTTGTTTAATATCGTATATATATATATATTTATATATATATATATATATATATATATATATATATATATATATATATATATATATATATATATATATATATATATATATATATATATATATATATATATATATATTTCAATCATATCTTATTTGTTTCACCCGCTTAGCTGGCTCGCTTTTTTGGCTTAGGTGGTTAATGGCTTCTTAACCATCGTCTCAGTTTCGTATGGCCTTTTAAACTTATGTTTATAGCTCTGGTATATTCATATCCATTGAGCGCTCGCCAACACAATTCGGAAGTTGCGTTTCGCTAATTTCTACTCGCTATATATATATATATATATATATATATATGCAAAAGTTCTATTTAAAGTTGTTGGGATACAACAAGTAAATATTTTT
>OZ024762.1:7750293-7755293 GCA_964016885.1 Eledone cirrhosa
CTTCACAAGATATCGGCTGTGTTTAAACCTGGAGAGTGATGGCTTCTCCTAGGTTTAAGGTAACCAACACGGGCCATATTTCCTCACGACGTCCATACGACTCCATCAAGAGTTATGGTTCTGTACAGTGTATGGCTTGAGAGAGACTTGTCTGCTATTTCTAGCAGATCAAGTGACCCTCCTGAGCCCCCCCCCTTCCTTCACCAACTCCTATATGAACATACTTAATTTACCTTGGTAACACTCCCCTGTGTTCACCGGACTGTAACCACACACGTGTGTAGTCCAGAGAACGTCACTAACCAGGGTTGGCGTCTAACATCTTCGTACTGTTTAATAACGTCTAACGTCTTCGTACCAAACATAAAAAAAATATATATATTTCTTTTAGATGGGCAGAAATCGGTGGAGCGCCGGATAAAATGCCTCGTGGTATTTAATAAAGACCCTTTACGTGTTCAGTTCAAATCTCACCAAGAACAGCTTTACATTTCATTCTTCTGAGGGTCGATAAAATAAAGTACCAGTTAAATACTAGGGTCGTTTTAATCGACGCTTATCCTCCCACAAAATTGCCGGCCTTGTGCCTAAATTAGAACAAAATTATCATTCATGTACATTTCTGCGTCAATGGATGGGGAGATGCAGAGTGTGAATAGAGATATGTTATATATCCCAACCGCGGCTCCATGTACTCGCCGAACCGCTTGGTACCGTGGTCGGGATTTTACATCTCAGTCTGGTCTTTCTTATTTCCTGTTCTAGTACAGTTTGACATAAAATTCATCTCATCCTATATGGCTCTTGCGTCGTTCCTACCGTGTCCCACACGACTCCATCAGAGGTAACGAACCCATACATACATCTATAGAGCAATGAATATACTAACCTATGTCCTAAAATAGAGGAAAATTAAGCTATCTCCCTAGATAGGAAACAGTAGCAACCCCCCTATATATATATATATATATATATATATATATATATATATATATATATATATATATATATATATATATATATACATATATATATACATATATATATATATGGGGGGTGGTATATATATATATATATATATATATATATATATATATATATGGCGGGGGTGTGCTATATATATATATATATATATATATATATATATATATATATATATATATATGTACTTATAAATATATATATATCATATATATACATACACATAAATCTATACATACATACATACCTCTCTCTCTCTCTCTATATATATATATATATAAATATATATATATGTGTGTGTATGTGGGTGTATTTGTATGTATATAATTGGCGTGTATGTATATATGTCTATATATATGTCTCTCTCTCTCTCTCTCTCTCTCTCTCTCTCTCTCTCTCTCTCTCTCTCTCTATATATATATATATATATATATATATATATATATATATGTGTGTATATTTATGTATGTATATACACACATATATATATATATATGTGTGTATATTTATGTATGTATACACACACACACACACACACACACACACATATATATATATATATATATATATATATATATATATATATATATATATATATATATATATGTATATATATATATATATATATGTATATATATATATATATATATATATATATATATATATATATATATATATATATATATATATATATGTATATATATATATATATATATATATATATATATATTCTTTTCTTTGTTATCTGCTGATGATCGGTACAGTGAGAAATAGATGACACATCATAATTGAAGGTGAAGCGAAAGTCAAGAGTTCCCCTGTTTCGTGAATGTTGTTATCTATAAGTGTATATATATATATATATAAATTGAAACAAAATGAAAACGAAATTTCATTTCTCACTCTTAGTATGGCACTTACTTAAATGTAAGTATGCATGTATACGTGCATACATATATGTATACAGACGTACAGTAGCATGCACATATATATATATATATACATATATACATACATATGCATACAGGTACACATACATATATGCACGTATCAGTTTAGCGGCGCTAACGTCGCTTTGTTCGTTTGTAAACAAACTGAACAGCCTGAATTTATGCCATACGGTGTTAAGGCAACCACGTCACCTTTTTGTTCAACACTGACACAGGAACGATGTACTAGTTTCAAGCTTGTTAGCTATCATCAGCACCGTTTACCCATCTGCCAGATAGTTGAACGTTCGAAAGTATATACTTTCCTTATGAAAATTAACGGCTGAGCAGCCTAATTTGCATATTGAGTGAGTTAAATCGGTCAGGCATACCGAAAACGATAAATTGAAACAAAATGAAAACGAAATTTCATTTCTCACTCTTAGTATGGCACTTACTTAAATGTAAGTATGCATGTATACGTGCATACATATATGTATACAGACGTACAGTAGCATGCACATATATATATATATATACATATATACATACATATGCATACAGGTACACATACATATATGCACGTATCAGTTTAGCGGCGCTAACGTCGCTTTGTTCGTTTGTAAACAAACTGAACAGCCTGAATTTATGCCATACGGTGTTAAGGCAACCACGTCACCTTT
This sequence comes from Eledone cirrhosa, assembly GCA_964016885.1. Taxonomy (NCBI): domain Eukaryota; kingdom Metazoa; phylum Mollusca; class Cephalopoda; order Octopoda; family Eledonidae; genus Eledone; species Eledone cirrhosa. The sequence goes on from OZ024762.1 coordinate 7,752,887, forward strand.
TTGTTCAACACTGACACAGGAACGATGTACTAGTTTCAAGCTTGTTAGCTATCATCAGCACCGTTTACCCATCTGCCAGATAGTTGAACGTTCGAAAGTATATACTTTCCTTATGAAAATTAACGGCTGAGCAGCCTAATTTGCATATTGAGTGAGTTAAATCGGTCAGGCATACCGAAAACGATAAATTGAAACAAAATGAAAACGAAATTTCATTTCTCACTCTTAGTATGGCACTTACTTAAATGTAAGTATGCATGTATACGTGCATACATATATGTATACAGACGTACAGTAGCATGCACATATATATATATATATACATATATACATACATATGCATACAGGTACACATACATATATGCACGTATCAGTTTAGCGGCGCTAACGTCGCTTTGTTCGTTTGTAAACAAACTGAACAGCCTGAATTTATGCCATACGGTGTTAAGGCAACCACGTCACCTTTTTGTTCAACACTGACACAGGAACGATGTACTAGTTTCAAGCTTGTTAGCTATCATCAGCACCGTTTACCCATCTGCCAGATAGTTGAACGTTCGAAAGTATATACTTTCCTTATGAAAATTAACGGCTGAGCAGCCTAATTTGCATATTGAGTGAGTTAAATCGGTCAGGCATACCGAAAACGATAAATTGAAACAAAATGAAAACGAAATTTCATTTCTCACTCTTAGTATGGCACTTACTTAAATGTAAGTATGCATGTATACGTGCATACATATATGTATACAGACGTACAGTAGCATGCACATATATATATATATATATACATATATACATACATATGCATACAGGTACACATACATATATGCACGTATCAGTTTAGCGGCGCTAACGTCGCTTTGTTCGTTTGTAAACAAACTGAACAGCCTGAATTTATGCCATACGGTGTTAAGGCAACCACGTCACCTTTTTGTTCAACACTGACACAGGAACGATGTACTAGTTTCAAGCTTGTTAGCTATCATCAGCACCGTTTACCCATCTGCCAGATAGTTGAACGTTCGAAAGTATATACTTTCCTTATGAAAATTAACGGCTGAGCAGCCTAATTTGCATATTGAGTGAGTTAAATCGGTCAGGCATACCGAAAACGATAAATTGAAACAAAATGAAAACGAAATTTCATTTCTCACTCTTAGTATGGCACTTACTTAAATGTAAGTATGCATGTATACGTGCATACATATATGTATACAGACGTACAGTAGCATGCACATATATATATATATATACATATATACATACATATGCATACAGCATACATATATGCACGTATCAGTTTAGCGGCGCTAACGTCGCTTTGTTCGTTTGTAAACAAACTGAACAGCCTGAATTTATGCCATACGGTGTTAAGGCAACCACGTCACCTTTTTGTTCAACACTGACACAGGAACGATGTACTAGTTTCAAGCTTGTTAGCTATCATCAGCACCGTTTACCCATCTGCCAGATAGTTGAACGTTCGAAAGTATATACTTTCCTTATGAAAATTAACGGCTGAGCAGCCTAATTTGCATATTGAGTGAGTTAAATCGGTCAGGCATACCGAAAACGATAAATTGAAACAAAATGAAAACGAAATTTCATTTCTCACTCTTAGTATGGCACTTACTTAAATGTAAGTATGCATGTATACGTGCATACATATATGTATACAGACGTACAGTAGCATGCACATATATATATATATATACATATATACATACATATGCATACAGGTACACATACATATATGCACGTATCAGTTTAGCGGCGCTAACGTCGCTTTGTTCGTTTGTAAACAAACTGAACAGCCTGAATTTATGCCATACGGTGTTAAGGCAACCACGTCACCTTTTTGTTCAACACTGACACAGGAACGATGTACTAGTTTCAAGCTTGTTAGCTATCATCAGCACCGTTTACCCATCTGCCAGATAGTTGAACGTTCGAAAGTATATACTTTCCTTATGAAAATTAACGGCTGAGCAGCCTAATTTGCATATTGAGTGAGTTAAATCGGTCAGGCATACCGAAAACGATAAATTGAAACAAAATGAAAACGAAATTTCATTTCTCACTCTTAGTATGGCACTTACTTAAATGTAAGTATGCATGTATACGTGCATACATATATGTATACAGACGTACAGTAGCATGCACATATATATATATATATACATATATACATACATATGCATACAGGTACACATACATATATGCACGTATCAGTTTAGCGGCGCTAACGTCGCTTTGTTCGTTTGTAAACAAACTGAACAGCCTGAATTTATGCCATACGGTGTTTTCATAAGGAAAGTATATACTTTCGAACGTTCAACTATCTGGCAGATGGGTAAACGGTGCTGATGATAGCTAACAAGCTTGAAACTAGTACATCGTTCCT
>OZ024762.1:7765293-7770293 GCA_964016885.1 Eledone cirrhosa
CGAGGAAGCACCTTGGGGGGTCGCCCCCCCGAAAAAAGTGTGCAACCCTTCTCCTCAGTAGCACAGAGAGAGGGTGCTCCCATGAACTTTCAGCTTTCTCACCTACAGTCTGATGTAGAGTGAAGGCCCATTCACACAAGCCATTCTCCCCACTTTCATCCATCTTTCATAGAAAGGGCTGGGGTGCAGCACCTCTCTCTCCATCCTGATCCTTCTTCCGAAATGATATCGGAAGAAACAGACCAGTTGTTGGCCAGAGAGAAAGGTGTCTGACCTCAGTCCTTTCAGACGCGTCCACCATACAACCTCTTTCGTCATGGCTACTACGCACAGAAACACCGCCTCTCCTTCGTTTTTGAAGAGGGGAGGCGGCTTGATCGTTACAATAGACTCGGTGGTCAACCGGATCGGTCCCACCCTTGACAGCAGTTGTTCCACATAGCCCCACAGATCGGCAATGCCCGAGCAGTGTACCAATGCGTGTGCAACGGTTTCCTCGTCGCACACCCATCTGGGACAGATCTTTTTCGAAGGGTCCCTACCCGGGCGCCCGTGTCTGTAGAGCCTTTCTCGAACGGGCAGAGCCCCTCGGTAGCACTGCCAGGCCAGAGACATCTGGAAGTTATCCATAGGTCCTGGGCTGAATGTCCTACCGAACAGGTTGGCCAGTTCGTCTTCCTCCATGCCTAGGGCTTCTCCGAGGGCGTCGTCGCACCTGCTAACCACCAGCCCTCCATAGAATGACGAGGTGGATTCTCCACTGACAGCCGGGTCCGCCTGCCAGAGAGCCGTGAGCGCCTGGGCACACTCGGTGTGCCAGGCGCCCAGTTTTCTCGGTCTTTGCTTGACCAGGATTGCAGCTCGGTGAGCGAGACGAGTCTGGGAAAAGCTCGCCTCACAAACGGGGCCCACACCGGTTGACCGGTGAGGAATACCTGGAGGTGCCGTAGCCTTAATGCGTGTTTACGTATCATTAGCCACGGCATCTCCAGCCCTCCTTTCGAAGGGTGTTGACACCAGATGGATCTCCTCACCATAGGAGCTCGCTTCTTCCAAAGGAATTGAAGAGTGCGCGCTCCATTTTGGTGAGCGTTTCTCTTGGGCAAGGCACAACGGTCAGGCGGTAGTAGAATGCGGACGCTATATAAGTGTTCGCCACCTCCGCCCGACCTTTCAGGGACAGTTTGCACTCGGCCCACTTCTGGGTCAGTGCAAACACCCTATTCGTTACTTCACCCCAGTTCTTCTCCACCTGGAGGTCTGGTCCGAACCAGACCCCGAGCAACTTCACCGGGCCCTCCGTCCAGCGCCCGACGACGCCATCGAAGGGCATCGATCTGCCCCTCCACGTGCCGAGTTGCAGACCGATCGACTTGTCCCGGTTCAGCTTAGCCCCTGTAAACCTTTCGTACTCCTCCAGTAAGGTGCCGATCGCCCCGATTTCCGAGGCCGTCGATACCATTACTGTTACGTCATCGGCGTAGGCCGACACCGCTTTCCGCAATCCGGTTCCAACGGGATGCCCTGCAACAACTCCAACTTCCGCAGCAGTGGCTCTAGAGTCACTACATACAGAAGGGAGGAGAGAGGGCACCCTTGTCGGATGGACCGCAGATAGATAGATAGACAGTTAGATAGATAGATGTCAGATCATTGAAAGTTTAAGATAATGAAATATTTTGTCCTTTATTCATCAAATAGTTCACATTATTGCAGAAATAAAATATATAGATAAACAAATCTAAATTCACTATGAACTAGCATTAAACTATCCTATTTGCTTAATGAACACAACCACAAGGACATGGTCCGAACGTGGAAGAGCCGAACTCTCACTGTCCTCGCCTCCATCTCTCTCACCCTAACACAACCACAAGGACATGGTCCGAACGTGGAAGAGCCGAACTCTCACTGTCATCGCCTCCATCTATCTCACCCTAACACAACCACAAGGATATGGTCCGAACGTGGAAGATACGAACTCTCACTGTCATCACCGCCATCTCTCTCGCCCGAACACAAAGATATGGTCCGAACGTGGAAGGGCCGAGCTCTCACTGTCATCGCCTCCATCTCTCTCTCGCCCGAACACAAAGATATGGTCCGAACGTGGAAGGGCCGAACTCTCACTGTCATCGCCTCCATCTCTCTCTCGCCCGAACACAAAGATATGGTCCGAACGTGGAAGGGCCGAACTCTCACTGTCATCGCCTCCATCTCTCTCTCGCCCGAACACAAAGATATGGTCCGAACGTGGAAGGGCCGAACTCTCACTGTCATCGCCTCCATCTCTCTCTCGCCCGAACACAAAGATATGGTCCGGACGTGGAAGAGACGAACTCTCATTGTCATCACCTCCATATTTCTCTCGCCCTTCCCATCTCTCTGTATGGTGAGCAAATGGTGCTGGCCTGCCGACAGCCTCGGCGGACAGAATGGAGAAGGCGTTACCTCGGAGGATGGTAAGGGAGATAAAATAAAGTACCAGTAATGCAATGGTGTCGATTTAATCGACGCTTCCCTTCCCCAAAATTGCTGGCCTTGTGCCTAAATCCCAAACCACTATTATTATTATAATAGAGCGTCATATGCCATCCTTTGCAGCATAGTGTCATGGCCCTTTACGTTCCGAGTTCAAATCCCGTCGAGGTTAGCTTTGCATCTCAATTTTACGGGGTCGATAAAATAAAGTACCAGTAATGCACTGGGGTCGATTTAATCGACATTGCCTTCTTTCAAAATTGCTTGCCTTGTACCTAAACCAGAAACCATTTCTATTATTGCTTTTTCAAATTTAATTTGAAAAGGAAAATCATGGTGGAGAGGGAAGTGCTCTCTTCCCAGCAATTTGTTGAAAGATGGGTGAGAGAGGCAAGCATGGCCCGAGTGAATGAGCCTGCTCTGAGTATGTGCCTGTAGATTGGAGGTGGAAAACTGGGAGAGGGCACTTACCCTGATGGTCAGGGTCACCGTGGCTTTTTTAATGGGCTTTCTCTACGAGTGTGCCTCGGAAGTCTCCCCCCTATTGGGGAATTTTCCTTTGTTTCTTTTTTTTTGTCATTTCCTTTGATTTTTCTTTACACGCAGAAATGCCCATTTGTAGCGTCCTGTAGCGTCCTGTACCGTTCTGTGCCGTCCTTAATGTTATACTTTATGTCAACCCTTGTGGTTAATAAAGAAAGCATTATTATTATTATTATTATTATTATTATTATTATTATTATTATTATTATTATTATTCTTTGAGTCTCAGTCATTGATGTTAGTTAACTGGAAAGTTTCTTGAAATGAATATCAAGCCACTACCTGCAGCCTCAGATATTCAGGACGTATCGGAGGGTTCTTGCTGTTCCCAGCAAGCATGCCTTTTGAAGTGTTCCAAAAAGCGGGGCGGGGCCAATTTTCTTTAACCAACCCTGGAAACTCCTTGAGATAGTACCTAGTGCACCTATCACAATCGGGACCACTTTGACCTCATGGCAGTTCCAAATCCTTTTTACCTCCCACTTTAAGTCCTGGTATCGGTTAATTTTCTCCCTCTCCTTCTCTTGCACTCTCGTGTCGAATGGGCAGGTCACATCCACAATCCTATTATTACTCTTGTGGTTAATAAAGAAAGTATTATTATTATTATTATTATTATTATTATTATTATTATTATTATTATTATTACAGCTGCATTTATCTTGCTTTATGTTCATACGAGTTATCACCAAGCCACAACCAGTGACCTCAAGAGACAACAAGGTCCGCCATGTTCAAGAAAGAACATACATATACACACATGCATCTTTAGGTGTTTAGACTTGTGATGTACTTATATTGACAGAATCTTCCTTAGTATATGGGCAGTTCCCATTAGTACTATCTTTTGTATTTCTCCTATACGCAGGTTTCCTGGGATTTGCGATAAGTAATCATTAGACCCTTTAGGTATCATTCCTAGAGCGCCTACAACCACTGGTATTGTTTTAGTTCTCAATTCCCACATTTTTTCAATTTCTATCTCCAGGTCCTTATACTTGCTCAATTTTTCAAATGTTTTTATAGATACATTTTTGTCTATTGGAACGGACATATCAATTAGCAGGCATACCCTCTTTTTAAAGTGCTTCAGTATTATATCAGGTCTATTTGCATCTATTTTTCGGTCTGTTTGGATGCTAAAGTTCCATAAGATTGAAATGTGATCTTTTTCAAGTATGGGAGGTGGTTGATGCTCCCACCAATTCTTTTGAAGGGGCAGGTCAAAATGCTTACACATTATCCAATGTATGTATTGTGCAGCTCTGTCATACCTGTTTAGGTATTCAGTTGTTATTATTATTATTATTATTGTTCCTTGAGTCTCAGTTATTGATGTTATTTAACTGGAAAGTTTGTTGAAATGAATATGAAGCCATTACCCGCAGCCTCAGATATTCAGGACGTATCGGAGGGTTTATTATTATTATTATTATTATTATTATTATTATATTCTCATTTAATTATGCTTTATTGCATAGAGTTACGACCCTTTACTATCTGAGTTCTTATCCTGCCGAGGTTAGCTTTGCGTTTCATCCTTGTGGGGAGGGGTTAGACAAAGTGAAAGCGGTTAGTGTGAGAGTGAGAGAAAGAGTGTGAGTGAGAGAGTGTGAGTGTTATAAAGAGAATGAGTAAGAGAGAGTGAGAGAGAGTGAGAGAATAAATGAGTAAGAGAGAGAGAGAGAAAGAGAGAGAGAGAGAGAGAGAAAAGGAATAATGCAGTCACCGTTTTACAATGAACGACATCAATACCACCACCACCAACTCCACCACCACCACCACCACCAACAACAACAGCAGCAGCAACACCACCACCACCACCACCACCAACAAAAACAACAACACCACCACCAACAATAACAACACCACCACCACCACTACCACCACCACCACCACCACCAACAGGAACTACAATACCAACAACAAAGGCGTTAAAACTAGCTCACTCGTGAAGTGACATCAACCAAAGACAG
>OZ024762.1:7772793-7780293 GCA_964016885.1 Eledone cirrhosa
ATATACACACATACATACACGTTCCTTTTTCTCACTATCTCAGTATATATGTATATATATATTTTATATACTTTATAAAACACGTATTTTTTTTTTAAAGTTGCCCCTCTCAATTTTTCAATAATGTCACTTTGACGGATCAAAGAAGAAAAAACAACAAAACATATTCTTTAAATATATTTTCGTGCTATTTTCATTCTTACTTTTTTCTATAACCTCTTTTTTGCATAGAACCTACCCTCTTTTCAAATATATATATATATATATATACACACGCCACCACATACGTATCTAAATCTTAACAGAATAACAAAGTTATCTATATTTAATATATTTATATTTGTCTATATCTCCATGTAACTCTTTATTTGACTCACGATAACAATGAAATGAAATAATACAAACTAACAATTAAAAAAAAAAAGGTGTACATTTAATTAACAAGGATTTACATAAACAAATTGTGAGAATGTCTAGTTACAGCCAAAAGGTAAATATACTATTTCGTTTCTGAATTTGTTTAGCAAGATTCTTTATCTGAAATCGTGTGTTGAAACCGATATTGTTTTACTTTGGGAGGGTTATGTTGCGTGTGTTTCTTATTGGCAACATGACCCTCCCAAAGTATAACAGTAAATATACTACTTTTATGACTAATAACTTACTTGAAATTCCGTTATAACGAAATTCATGGAGTATAAAAAAATTAATTGTAACGAAAAATTCTTTGTAACGAGATCGACCGAAACAAATGGAGCATTTGTTTGTTATTACTACGGGGATTTAAAAAAAAAATTCGTTATACTGAAAAATTCGTAATAACGGAATTTTACCTGTATATATGTACGTATATATGGACCCGTAAAAATAAATTTCTCCTCTTTCGGTAAATGAAATTACTCGGAGTGGCTTGCTTTGCCCCGGTCCCACCGCGCCGCCTGTTTTGACCGCCACATTATACTTGTACAAACTCCAGGTTTGGGCATGACTATTAGCTGTGTCATGCCTCTACTGACACGTAAAGAAACCCCTAATGTGTGATTTAATAGTATTCGTGGTATAGACGATGGCCTGTCGAAATTGTGGAGTTCCCGCTAGCGATCCCGGGGCCAAAGTTAGCTACGTTCCTAGAGTACTCGGAAAAATTAATTTCCATTTCTTTCGCTGGACGATACCACTCGTGACTGGCTGACTCATGGTGGTGGGTGTGCTGGCTGGGACTCCCAATCGAAATCTTTACTCTATATCCCATCCTAATATCTAAAAAATTTTTTCATATAAGACTCTCCCTCCGTAATTTCATTAAATAAATAAATCTCGCTACCTCTATATTTCAATTTACCATTTTGCAATTTAATATTTTTAATTTAATTTAATTTCATCCTATAACTCGCAAATAAGTTTAACGTTCCAATCTTCGGTTCACACATTAGAACATACATACACCCATTATAGATTCTTTGGGTAGCATTTTTTCGCGGCATTTTCTAACATGAATGTAGTTTGACCCTTACACTACACTTCTTTCTCCCTTTCTTTCTTTCTTTCTTCCCCTTCTTCTTTGACGGAGTGGTGGTAGCGCAATGTAAGCCTTCGCCCCCTCACCAGATATTCATTGGTAGTTTTCAGTTGCCAACACTTTGGGGGCGGCTGGCTGAGAAGCTAGTCGGTCGACCGTCCCCTCTGTCTCTGATTTTTCGGACCCATCGCCTTTTACATATTCCTTTGTTATATTCCAATACCTGATGATATCACCGGATTCATATGGAACCCGGTCATTGAAATGATCATAGTATAATAAATCTTTCAAGGATTTACACCAGTCCAGCCTCCTGTTATTTCATTTATAATTAACTCCGTATTCGCACCACCAACTACACAAACGAAGATGGGTGAACTGCACTGCGTTGAGTACTCTTCACAATATTACACCAGGATTGACCATATGGAATAACCAGTTCTATCCAGTGGTGAACCAACAAACCTATATATATATATATATATATATATAGTAATAATAGTAAAATTGAAGACTAAAATCCAAAGAGGGCTCGATAAGGAAAATATATATAAAATATATAAGAACCGTAGAGCAAATATTTATTAAAATAACAGATTAAAGTTTAAGCAGCGATTCTTTGCTTAAAATTTAATCTGTTATTTTAATAAATAAATATATATATATATATATATATATGTGTGTATATAAAGAGACAGAGACAGAGATACACACACATGTATATATATATAACATTTTCGCTCTACTTGGCTGAATACAATAATTGCAAACGAATCGAATGTTATTATTAATGCGTTGGATTAGCACTATCGGTAGAGGGTCGGGCGCCATGCTTTGAAGCATAGAGTAACCTCCCTTTATGATCTGAGTTCAAATCCCGCCGAGGTTAACTTTGCCTTTCATCCTTACGGGGTCGATAAAATAAAGTACCAGTAATGCACTGGGATAATTGCTGGCCTGGTGCCAAAAGTAGAAACAATTATTAATATTCGAAAAAGATAATTGTTTATACTTTTGGCAGAAGGCCAACAATTACCCCAGTACATTACTGGTACTTTATTTTATCGACCCCGTAAGGATGAAAGGCAAAGTTAACCTCGGCGGGATTTGAACTCAGACCGTAAAGGACCGTAACTCTATGCTGCAAAGTATGGAGTCCAACTCTCTACCAATACTTCCAATCCACTATATATATGATAGTGTCATGTATGACTAAGCATCGAAAACTGATGTGAAAATTGCTTTGAATTTAAAAAAAACATGAAAAGTTAATTTTTATTAGCAACCGTGAAATTTTACTCTCTTTACATTTTTCTTTTATCCGCTTTTTGTAAGCATTATTTCGTGGTTGGGTTATACAAACATACAGAAAAAGAAAGCAGAACTGGAAAGAACTATAAATGTCATAAATGAATGTCATAAATGAGAAGAAGAAAAGTGAGGAAGGTCAAGGACTATTAGACAGAGAGAGAAAGAAAGAAGGAAAGGAGAGCCGGAGACAGACTCTACACATAGCGCAGAGCGGTGTTTTGGTTGCGCCCCGCGGACTAAGTGGCAAAGGCATTATTTGTGAGGACAATGGCCAGCGACACACGTTACAACAGCCACCCCACCTCGCGAGGGTCCTTCCTAAAACTTATTCCTTTATAACTGGCGATCTAAATCATTTTTCCCACATGTCTTCACATATTGGAAATGCTTTCAAAGAGGACTCTATGTGTGTGTGTGACAGCTCACAGCTATGCAGGTTTAGCTGGCCTCCTCCAAGGTATATCTCGCTGGAGGTGTCTTGGCTAATTTAATTATAGGGACCCCAGTCCTATCATCTCATTTCTACAGCTGAGTAAACTGGAGCAACGTGAAATAAAGTGTCTTGCTCAAGGAAACAACACATCACCCGGTCGGAGAATTGAACTCACAACCTTTCGATTGCAAGCCCAATGCTCTAACCATTAAGCCATGTGCCTTCAATATAATCCTTAAACCATAATACAATCCTTAAACCATAATATTCGTTTCAGCTGGGGACACTAACCGTATACAAGATCAGTCAAAGGCACCAGTCACCAACTGGTGGTCCGAGAAAAGATTTTGGTAGTCAGCAGAAAAATGTGGACATTATTTGGAATTTTTATGTTTCATTAATAATAAAACAAAAATAATATTCGGTTAAAATATATTTTATAGGTCTTAAAAAATGTTTCTCCTCAGTAAAGAACTAACATCCATAAAATATTACACATACATATCATCTATCGACAATGTGACACACATAGACTTCAGTATTGTTTAATAAAATAGAAGTTCTCTGATCATTATTTTACAAATGTATTTATCTTTTTTAAAATTTCATATTAGTGGTCTACAGGATTTATAATAATAAATTTAGAGTGGTCTGTGAGGTCCGAAAGGTTGGCTACCGCTGTCTTAAACCACAATCTTGGTTTAAGCTGGGGATACTACCGTATACAAGCTAAGGCTAGAGTTCTCTGTAGGAGATGAGATTTAGTTAAACGTAAAATGCACTTTTGTAATGTTGACCCAATACAAAAGGTGACTGGTACATAGAAACATTCAGAAAATATTTCTAAAAACCTGTCTGATGAATGGACACATCATACACACACCAATGAACAAAGATGAAAAGACATATATAAGTAATACACATGATATATATATATATATATACATATATATATATACACATATATATATATATATATATATATATATATATATATACATATATATGTATATATATATGGGTACTGAGACAACTACTAGACAGCTCACATGTGGACGTGATATATCTTGACTTTGCGAAGGCCTTTGACAAGGTCAACCACGGAATATGTCACAAACTACACGGACTCGGCATAACTGGAAAAGTAGGTGAGTGGCTGCATGGCTTCCTAAGGGACAGAAGCCAGGCAGTCGCAGCAAATGAGGCCCTCTCAAAGGAAACACCAATAACAAGTGGAGTGCCCCAGGGGTCAGTCCTGGGACCACTACTGTTTTTGGTGGCTCTCTCGGACATGCCCTCTGTGGTGCATACAACAACATCCCTCACTAGCTATGCTGATGACACTAAGGTAGCACAGGCAATCAAAAACCCGGCTGACGCTGCCCTTTTACAGCAGGATCTGGATGCCATATACAGATGGGCGGAAGAAAACAACATGCAGTTTAATGCTGGCAAATTCCAAGCCCTACAATACAAACCTGCAAACACAAATATAGTGGAACACAGCTACACAGGACCAGGAGGGATCGATATCCCCGTGTCAAAATCGATACGAGACCTGGGCATAGACATGAGCGATGATGCATCTTTTTCTTCACACATCATGAAGGTGGCGACAACATGTAGACGATTCGCTGGCTGGATCTTGAGGACTTTCCTTACAAGAGATCGAGACACCATGTTGACACTGTGGAGGACTTTTGTCCTAAGCCGCCTGGACTACTGCTCCCAGCTGTGGTCACCCCATAGTGTCAAACTAACCACGGAGCTTGAGGCAATCCAGCGAAGCTACACCAAGAGGATTGCCAAGATGAGGGAGACAAGCTACTGGGAGAGGCTGAAGGAACTGAATCTCTACTCCTTGGAGCGAAGATGGGAGAGATACGCAGTGATCTACATGTGGAAAATCCTGGAGGGATTAGCACCAAACTTTGGCATTGGGAGCTGGACCAACCGTCGAACAGGACGTCACTGTGTGGTGCCAAAGGTCCCGTCTTCCACATCTAGAATAAGGAGCAGGTATTGCAATAGCCTGGGATTCAAGGGCCCTCAACTCTTCAACAGGCTGCCGAGGCATCTGAGAGACTTGCATGACGTGGAGGTGGATGTCTTTAAGAAACATCTCGACACCTTGTTATCCAGGATCCCGGATGAGCCCACAGCAAGACATGAGGGAAACCTAAGGGCAGCAGCAACAAACTCCCTCCTACACCAGTGGCCAACCTATACAGGCTGGAGATAAAATGTGTAGCAACAAGGGCGGTGCCCCAGCATGGCCTCAGCCGGATGGCTGAAACAGGTAAAAAAAAAAAAAAAATATATATATATATAAATTTATATATATATATATATATAAATTTATATATATATATATATATATATATATATATATAAATTTATTTATATATATATATAAATTTATTTATATATATATATAAATTTATTTGTATATATATATATATATATAAATTTATATATATATATATAAATTTATATATATATATATATATATATATATATAAATTTATATATATATATATATATATAAATTTATATATATATATATATATATATATATATATATATAAATTTATATATATATATATATATAAATTTATATATATATATATATAAATTTATATATATATATATATATAAATTTATATAGATAATTTAATATATCAACTAACATAAGCGCACAGATGCACGCCCATGCCAGCAAATACACAGGTTATGTCATAGTACCTAGGTGGTTCAATGCAGGAGAATGCAGAACAATAATATAAAGGACGTAAAATAAGAAAATATTTTTTTAAAAAAATTTAAAAAAAATTTTTTTCTTACTTAAATTTTCACTCCAACTAATTAGTTTCTGCAATGGGATAAAGACAGTTACGTAATCCAACTGTCGAGAATTCATTGCGTCATCAGGGAGTCTATTCTCAGTTAAGTCTCCAGGCAATGCGCGGACACTGGCGGCTCATATAAAAATAATAATAATTCGGTAGATCGAACAGCTTGCGAGGACTGGATTCTATGTACCGAAATTCTCACTGCTTCAAGTCAAGTGGCCGATTCTAAAGAATCAATCACGTGACACAGAGGCTAGTTAGAAGGAATGGGATGGTAAGATGACTGACGCCTACTAACACCCCAAAAAAAATTTTTTTAGAAGTGGTTTTGACAAGTTTGCTCGACAAATCAGTGATTTGGAGATAAATATAGATAATTTAATATATCAACTGATATATTAAATTATCTATATTTATCTCCAAATCACTGATTTGTCGAGCAAACTTGTCAAAACCACTTCTAAAAAAATTTTTTTTGGGGTGTTAGTAGGCGTCAGTCATCTTACCATCCCATTCCTTCTAACTAGCCTCTGTGTCACGTGATTGATTCTTTAGAATCGGCCATTTGACTTGAAGCAGTGAGAATTTCGGTACATAGAATCCAGTCCTCGCAAGCTGTTCGATCTACCGAATTATTATTATTTTTATATGAGCCGCCAGTGTCCGCGCATTGCCTGGAGACTTAACTGAGAATAGACTCCCTGATGACGCAATGAATTCTCGACAGTTGGATTACGTAACTGTCTTTATCCCATTGCAGAAACTAATTAGTTGGAGTGAAAATTTAAGTAAGAAAAAAATTTTTTTTAAATTTTTAAAAAAAAATATTTTCTTATTTTACGTCCTTTATATTATTGTTCTGCATTCTCCTGCATTGAACCACCTAGGTACTATGACATAACCTGTGTATTTGCTGGCATGGGCGTGCATCTGTGCGCTTATGTTAGTTGATATATTAAATTATCTATATTTATCTCCAAATCACTGATTTGTCGAGCAAACTTGTCAAAACCACTTCTAAAAAAATTTTTTTTGGGGTGTTAGTAGGCGTCAGTCATCTTACCATCCCATTCCTTCTAACTAGCCTCTGTGTCACGTGATTGATTCTTTAGAATCGGCCATTTGACTTGAAGCAGTGAGAATTTCGGTACATAGAATCCAGTCCTCGCAAGCTGTTCGATCTACCGAATTATTATTATTTTTATATGAGCCGCCAGTGTCCGCGCATTGCCTGGAGACTTAACTGAGAATAGACTCCCTGATGACGCAATGAATTCTCGACAGTTGGATTACGTAACTGTCTTTATCCCATTGCAGAAACTAATTAGTTGGAGTGAAAATTTAAGTAAGAAAAAAATTTTTTTTAAATTTTTTTAAAAGAATAT
>OZ024762.1:7785293-7790293 GCA_964016885.1 Eledone cirrhosa
AACCAACCAAACAGTGTGTTCTGTTATTAATTCTGGCAATATGATTACACAAATATGACCCTCCCCAAGTATAACAGTATCTCTCTCTCTCTCTCTCTCTCGCTCTCTCGCTCTCTCGCTCTCTCGCTCTCTCACTCTCTCACTCTCTCTCTCTCTCTCTCTCTCTCTCTCTCTCTCGAAAGGCCTTGAAAACTATTTATACATCCAATAATTCTTTCTTTTTTTCTGTTTCATTTCTTTCCAGCCAAGATATTTTGATTCGAATAATTTCAAAACCCGAGGTTTTGATTTCGAAAGTGTCGGCCCTCGGATGACACCATTCTGGCCATATCTATTTCACGATACGACAGTGGACTGGATTCAAGAAGACGATATTAGTCTAGCAGGAAGTTCTGAGTACGAAATCTCAGTGAAGAGAAGGTCGCTTAAGAAAAAGATATTGATTATTCTTGCAATATGTCTATTATTGATTATCGTTGCAGGAGCGATAATTGCGGCTGTTTTATTATCAAAAAGCAATGACAAGGAAGGTAAGCGAACAAAGACAAATATTATATGTTTCTTTTTCATTAGTGGCTCGACAGCACAATCGGTAGAGCGTCGGACAACATGCTTCGTAGCATAAAGTTACGGCCCTTTGCGTTCTGAGTTCAAATCCTGCCGAGGTTAGCTTTGTCTTTCATTCTTACGAGGTCGATAAAATAAAGTACCAGTAATACACTGGTGAAATTGCTGGCCTTGTGCCTAAAGTAGAAACAATTATGATTAGGGTGGTAGATTGGCGGTAATGCGTAGAGCGTCGGATACCCTACCGATTACAGCCCTAACAACAATGGTTTCTTATATAGGCACAAGGCCAGCAATTTTGGGGGAGGGGAAAGTCGATTAAATCAACCCCAGTACATTACTGGTACTTTATTTTATCGATCTTTTAAGGATGAATGACAAAGCTAACACTATGCCGCTAAGCTTGTTGTCAGGCGCTCTACCGATTCTACCAATCTAAACTATAATAAAGTAAGGAGTGCGGGATTGCGTCCAGAATATATTTTTTTATCCCGTTTATAAAATAAGTTGGATTACTTTGAATAAATAATTGTTTCTACTTTTGGTACAAGGCCAGAAATTATCCCAGTGCATTACTGGTACTTTATTTTATCGACCCCGTAAGGATGAAAGGCAAAGTTAACCTTTGAATAAATAATGAATGAATATTACATAATTTATCTACTAAATTTCGTTATTCTTGATTAAATATAAATAATTTTGTTGATTATTTTAAGATTCACTTCTTTAAAATGTTCAAATGTCAACGCTTCCGGTTTGCGATCGCTTAAATAAACATTCATATATTTCTGTCACTAATTTTCTCCTAAAGCAGTTTATATATAATATCATCTTTTTTAAATGTATCATGGATTACTTTACTGATTACAGAAGACAGTGTAACACAGTCTCCGTTCAATTTCTGTGT
This sequence comes from Eledone cirrhosa, assembly GCA_964016885.1. Lineage (NCBI taxonomy): Eukaryota > Metazoa > Mollusca > Cephalopoda > Octopoda > Eledonidae > Eledone > Eledone cirrhosa. The sequence goes on from OZ024762.1 coordinate 7,786,768, forward strand.
ATATTATCAATTACGATTTTATTTGATGTATCATATCTACATGCATATATATACTTGCGTATAATATCAATATGCACACTACACATGTTAGCAGAAAACCACCCGAAGGAGGGTTTTTCTGCTAGTAATTATAATGATGATGATAATGATGTGTTCTTGCTGGTTGTCTAGTGAAAGAAACGCTGTACGCCAGATTATACCTGAATGAAACTTACAGGAGAGAATATTCCAACTTGAAGGACCCAGTAACGAAAAAGAAGACAAACGAAATCATTTCTGAGGTAGGTGTTGATGTTGTTTTTTGTTGTTGGTGTTGGTGGTGGTGTTGGTCGTGGTATTGTTTTTGTTGGTAGTGGTGTTGGTGTTGGTGTTGTTGTTGTTGGTGTGGTGTTGTTGGTGGTGGAGGTGGTGTGGTGGTCTTGTTGGTGTGGTGGTGTTGTTGGTGTTGTGGTAGTGGTGGTGGTGGTGGTGTGGTGGTCTTGTTGGTGTTGTTGTTGGTGCTGGTATGGTGGTGGTGGTGTTGTGGTGGTGGTGTTTGTGTTGGTGGTCTTGTTGGTGTTGTTGTTGTTATCAGCTTCGCATCTGTTGTTATTGCTGTTGATGACGATGTTGTTAATGTAGGTTAACCCGGGTGAGCACTCAACGTTTAAGAGCTAGACAGAGTGTAATATAATAATATAATAATTGTTTCTACTTTAGGCACAAGGCCAGCAATTACTGGTACTTTATTTTATCAACCCCGTAAAGATGAAAGGCAAAGTCAACCTCGGCGGGATTTGAACTCGGATCGTAAAGGGACGTAACTATGCTGGAAAGCATGGCGTCCGACCCTCTACTGATACTGCCAATCCACCGCCCTTATAATAATACAAGGACGAATGGTTAATCATTCATTACGTTTATTGGTTGGTGACACGCGTTTGGCTACCGATCAGCTAAAGGTTCGATATATTTCGATCTAGCACGCCTCTGGAATCAAAAGCTCGTCGGACCTTTGTGAAGGAGTAACAATTCGTCCTTGTATTATATATATATTATATATATATATATATATATATATATATATATATATATATATATATATATGTGCTTCCTGATGATTTCTCACGAATGAAACAGTTCTAGTCCTGTAGAAGCTAATTCTATATTACATTTTTATACTCTGCTATGTATTGGGTACCTTACTTACTGTGGTTAACCCCGATTCAATCCGGAATAACTTATATACATATATTTATATATGAGAGAGTGTGAGAGAGACACAGAGAGAAAAGGTGATGTTGGAAATAGCACGGGAAATTTATTTAAGGGTCTTTCTTTTCTTTTTTGATTTGTCAAAGTGACATTATTGAAAAGATAACATTATTGAAAAAAGGGCGGTGGATTGGCAGTATCGGAAGAGGGTCGAACACCATACTTTCCATCATAGTTACGTCCCTTTACGGTCTGAGTTCAAATCCCGCCAAGGTTAACTTTGCCTTTCATCCTTACGGGGTCGATAAAATAAAGTACCAGTAATGCACTGGGTAATTGCTGGCCTTGTGCCAAAAGTAGAAACAATTATTGAAAAAAGGAGAGGGACAATTCTTAAAAAAAAAAAAAGGTTTTATAAAGTATATAAAGTATTACCGGTTTCGATGTATTATTAAAATCCATCTTATCAAATGTTGAGTATTGAAATAAAAATTAAAAAGAATTAATAGGAGTTAAAAACTAAGGATTTAAAATTAAAATCAAATGTTGAAGTAAATTTTCTTCCATCTTTCTTGATCAAAATTTGGTGGTAAGTGAAGATAGCAGGAGTTGTGTTTCTTCACAGCCTGTATGTGTATATATCTGATATCTAATTGTCTTAATTGACTGGTCAATTATATATATATATATATATATATATATATAAGATGGCGTAGGACAGAACAAAGGAGAGGCTCAAAAACAAAGAAAAGAATCCCCAGTCACTGAAGAGGTCACAGAATGTGTGACGAAAGAAATTTGACAATATATGAATAATCGCCTGGTTGTGGAACCAACCAACCATCCGGAAATTTATAAATTCCTAAATTTATAAATAATATTTATAATAAATTGAAGTGAAAGCAACTGGTGCGTGTGTTTCTTATTGGCAACATGACCCTCCCAAAGCATAACAATATCGGTTTCAACACACGTTTTCAGATAAAGAATCTTGCTAAACAAATTCAGAAACGAAATATATATATATATATATATATATATATATATATATATATATATATATATATATATATATATATATATATATATGTATAAGGCTATGCTTGAAGCGAAATACTATATATATATATATATATATATATATATATATATATATATATATATAGTATTTCGCTTCAAGCATAGCCTTATACAAATATGTATAGAAATTTCGTATTTCTAAAGAAACACGGTTTTAGGAAGCCGTAGCTATGCAAACACCGGGGCTAACGCCCTCTGGTGGTGTCCAGCAGAAGCAAGAGGGACAGCCGTCTATGCATTTGAGACTTGATTGGCCTTCGTCAGGACGACCCACCCCCCACCCACCGCTTGCGACTGCTGGGCTTGAAAACAGTCGAGAATATATATGTAGTTTTCTCGTCTGTGTAAATGAGCTGATTAATCTCATTTGTATATGAAGCTGCATACGTTGGCTCAACTTATATATATATACATTTATTTTCTAGGTTGACAAGGTATTAATGAAACAGGACCGAATACAAAAGCTTTATGAGGGTAGTATCGTGACAGAGCTGAAGTAAGTAGTGTTTACAGTGGTGGCTTCTGGGATATAATACACATACACTGACACACACAGAGTAGTGTTTACAGTGGTGGCTTCTGGGATATAATACACATACACTGACACACACAGAGTAGTGTTTACAGTGGTGGCTTCTGGGATATAATACACATACACTGACACACACAGAGTAGTGTTTACAGTGGTGGCTTCTGGGATATAATACACATACACTGACACACACAGAGTAGTGTTTACAGTGGTGGCTTCTGGGATATAATACACATACACTGACACACACAGAGTAGTGTTTACAGTGGTGGCTTCTGGGATATAATACACATACACTGACACACACAGAGTAGTGTTTACAGTGGTGGCTTCTGGGATATAATACACATACACTGACACACACAGAGTAGTGTTTACAGTGGTGGCTTCTGGGATATAATACACATACACTGACACACACAGAGTAGTGTTTACAGTGGTGGCTTCTGGGATATAATACACATACACTGGCACACACACATAGACTCATACACACACACACATAGACTCACAGACACAGAGACACACACGCACAGACACACACAGAGAGACAGACACACATAGACACACACAGTGACATACAGTGATACACACACAGAGAGACAGACACACATAGACACACACAGTGACATACAGTGATACACACACAGAGAGACAGACACAGAGGCACACACACACACACACACACAGACCCAAACACAGAAACACAGAAACACACAC
>OZ024762.1:7795293-7857793 GCA_964016885.1 Eledone cirrhosa
TTCCGTTTACCGATATATCATAACTTGTGTGTTACACCTCTATTCTTTTAAATATATATATATATATATATATATATATATATATATATATATATATATAGATACATATATATATATATATAAATATATATATGTAGGAGGTGAGTTTTATTGTAGTACAATAAAGTACATAAATATGTTGATTTAAAACTGCACTATCCACAAGTGTTTTTTAGCCTTCATATCATGTACTCCTGTTTTATCTGATGAAAACACAAATATTATTGCATGATGATGTTTGTTTTTGAAATGCGCATAATAAAATACATGGAACTCCTTTAACCATCTTTTGATCTTATATTATAAATATATATATATATATATATACATATATATATATATATATATATATATATACATATATATATACATATAGTGAAGGCGTGTGGCTGAGTGGTTAGAGAATTGGATTCGCAATCGTAAGGTTGTGAGTTCGATTCCTGGACCAGGTGATGCGTTATGTCCTTCAGCAAGACACTTTATTTCACGTTGCTCCTTCTACCTGGATTTGCGATCGATAGATAGTATTAGCAATTGCTAATACTATCTATATATATATATATATATACATGCATATATATATATACATATATATACATATATATATATACATATATATATATACATGCATATATATATACATGCATATATATATATACATATATATATATATATATATATATATATATACATATATATATATACATGCATATATATATATATACATGCATATATATATATACATATACATATATACATATACATATATATATATACATGCATATATATATATACATATATATATATACAAGCATATATACACATATATGTATGCATATATATATATATATAAACGTTTGAATTTGTAAAGCCAAAACAATGCAGGTATGGACATACGTAGAATAGAAATGCAAATACAAAAGATATTGTTGACAATTAGTCTTTTACATTAGATTTATTTAAATGTCCTTAATTTTCGAGATAATATCCCTTCTTCGGAGGGAAGTAGAGCGGATAAACCAGTGTTCTAAATAGCTTGCCATTATATATATATGAATATTTCCACAGCTACAAATACGATGGAGCGAACAACGAGGGATAAAACGAGGATAGAAACGACGTCTGATTTACCATCCACTACCACAGAACCACCAACAACCAGTGTGTTACCATCTACGACCACAGAACCACCAACAACCACTGTGTTACCATCTACCACCACAGAACAACCAACAACCACTGTGTTATCATCTACCACTACAGAACAACCAACAACCACTGTGTTACCATCTACCACCACAGAACAACCAACAACCACTGTGTTATCATCTACCACCACAAAAAAATCAACAACCACTGTGTTATCATCTACCACCACAGAACAACCAACAACCACTGTGTTAACATCTACCACCACAGAACAACCAACAACCACTTTGTTACCATCTACCACAACACAACAACCAACAACCACTGTGTTACCATCTACCACAACACAACAACAACCAACAACCACTGTGCTACCATCTACCACTACAGAACAACTAACAACCACTGTGTTACCATCTACTACCACAGAACAACCAACAACCACTGTGTTTCCATCTACCACCACAGAACAACCAACAACCACTGCGTTAACATCTACCACCACAAAACAACCAACAACCACTGTGTTACCATCTACCACCACAAAACAACCAACAACCACTGTGTTTCCATCTACCACCACAGAACAACCAACAACCACTGCGTTAACATCTACCACCACAAAACAACCAACAACCACTGTGTTACCATCTACCACCACAAAACAACCAACAACAACTGTGTTACCATCTACCACCACAAAACAACCAACAACCACTGTGTTAACATCTACCACCAGAGAAAAACCAACAACCACTGTGTTACCATCTACCACAACAGAAAAACCAACAACCACTGTGTTACCATCTACCACCACAAAACAACCAACAACCACTGTGTTACCATCTACCACAACAGAAAAACCAACAACCACTGTGTTAACATCTACCACCACAAAACAACCAACAACCACTGTGTTACCATCTACCACCACAAAACAACCAACAACCACTGTGTTTCCATCTACCACCACAGAACAACCAACAACCACTGCGTTAACATCTACCACCACAAAACAACCAACAACCACTGTGTTACCATCTACCACCACAAAACAACAAACAACAACTGTGTTACCATCTACCACCACAAAACAACCAACAACCACTGTGTTACCATCTACCACCACAAAACAACCAACAACCACTGTGCTACCATCTACCACCACAGAAAAACCAACAACCACTGTGTTACCATCTACCACCACAGAACAACCTACAACCACTGTGTTGCCATCTACCACCACAGAACCACCAACAACCACTGTGTTACCATCTACTACCACAGAACATCCAACAACCCCTGGGTTAGCATCTTCCACCACAGAACAACCAACAACCACTATGTTGCCATCTACCACCACAGAAAAACCAACAACCACTGTGTTACCATCTACCACCACAAAACAACCAACAACCACTGTGTTACCGTCTACCACAACAGAAAAACCAACAACCACTGTGTTACCATCTACCACCACAAAACAACCAACAACCACTGTGTTGCCATCTACCACCACAGAAAAACCAACAACCACTGTGTTACCATCTACCACCACAGAAAAACCAACAACCACTGTGTTACCATCTACCACAACACAACAACCAACAACCACTGTGTTACCGTCTACCACCACAGAACAACCAACAACCACTGTGTTACCGTCTACCACCACACAACAACCAACAACCACTGTGTTACCGTCTACCACCACAGAACAACCAACAACCACTGTGTTACCGTCTACCACCACAGAACAACCAACAACCACTGTGTTACCATCTACCACAACACAACAACCAACAACCACGGTGTTACCGTCTACCACCACAGAACAACCAACAACCACTGTGTTACCGTCTACCACCACAGAACAACCAACAACCACTGTGTTACCATCTACGACCACAGAACCACCAACAACCACTGTGTTACCGTCTACCACCACAGAACAACCAACAACCACTGTGTTGCCATCTACCACAACACAACAACCAACAACCACTGTGTTACCGTCTACCACAACACAACAACCAACAACCACTGTGTTACCGTCTACCACCACAGAACAACCAACAACCAGTGTGTTACCATCTACAACCACAGAACCACCAACAACCACTGTGTTACCATCTACCACCACAGAACAACCAACAACCACTGTGTTATCATCTACCACTACAGAACAACCAACAACCACTGTGTTACCATCTACCACCACAGAACAACCAACAACCACTGTGTTATCATCTACCACCACAAAAAAATCAACAACCACTGTGTTATCATCTACCACCACAGAACAACCAACAACCACTGTGTTAACATCTACCACCACAGAACAACCAACAACCACTTTGTTACCATCTACCACAACACAACAACCAACAACCACTGTGTTACCATCTACCACAACACAACAACAACCAACAACCACTGTGCTACCATCTACCACTACAGAACAACTAACAACCACTGTGTTACCATCTACTACCACAGAACAACCAACAACCACTGCGTTTCCATCTACCACCACAGAACAACCAACAACCATTGCGTTAACATCTACCACCACAAAACAACCAACAACCACTGTGTTACCATCTACCACCACAAAACAACCAACAACCACTGTGTTTCCATCTACCACCACAGAACAACCAACAACCACTGCGTTAACATCTACCACCACAAAACAACCAACAACCAATGTGTTACCATCTACCACCACAAAACAACCAACAACCACTGTGTTAACATCTACCACCACAGAACAACCAACAACCACTTTGTTACCATCTACCACAACACAACAACCAACAACCACTGTGTTACCATCTACCACAACACAACAACAACCAACAACCACTGTGCTACCATCTACCACTACAGAACAACTAACAACCACTGTGTTACCGTCTACTACCACAGAACAACCAACAACCACTGTGTTTCCATCTACCACCACAGAACAACCAACAACCACTGGGTTAACATCTACCACCACAAAACAACCAACAACCACTGTGTTACCATCTACCACCACAAAACAACCAACAACCACTGTGTTTCCATCTACCACCACAGAACAACCAACAACCACTGCGTTAACATCTACCACCACAAAACAACCAACAACCACTGTGTTACCATCTACCACCACAAAACAACCAACAACCACTGCGTTAACATCTACCACCACAAAACAACCAACAACCACTGTGTTACCATCTACCACCACAAAACAACCTACAACCACTGTGTTGCCATCTACCACCACAGAACCACCAACAACCACTGTGTTACCATCTACTACCACAGAACATCCAACAACCCCTGGGTTAGCATCTTCCACCACAGAACAACCAACAACCACTATGTTGCCATCTACCACCACAGAACAACCAACAACCACTGTGTTACCATCTACCACAACACAACAACCAACAACCACTGTGTTACCGTCTACCACCACAGAACAACCAACAACCACTGTGTTACCGTCTACCACCACACAACAACCAACAACCACTGTGTTACCGTCTACCACCACAGAACAACCAACAACCACTGTGTTACCGTCTACCACCACAGAACAACCAACAACCACTGTGTTACCATCTACCACAACACAACAACCAACAACCACGGTGTTACCGTCTACCACCACAGAACAACCAACAACCACTGTGTTACCGTCTACCACCACAGAACAACCAACAACCACTGTGTTACCATCTACCACAACACAACAACCAACAACCACTGTGTTACCGTCTACCACAACACAACAACCAACAACCACTGTATTACCGTCTACCACCACAGAACAACCAACAACCACTGTGTTGCCATCTACCACCACAGAACAACCAACAACCAGTGTGTTACCATCTACGACCACAGAACCACCAACAACCACTGTGTTACCATCTACCACCACAGAACAACCAACAACCACTGTGTTATCATCTACCACTACAGAACAACCAACAACCACTGTGTTACCATCTACCACCACAGAACAACCAACAACCACTGTGTTATCATCTACCACCACAAAACAACTAACAACCACTGTGTTATCATCTACCACCACAGAACAACCAACAACCACTGTGTTAACATCTACCACCACAGAACAACCAACAACCACTTTGTTACCATCTACCACAACACAACAACCAACAACCACTGTGTTACCATCTACCACAACACAACAACAACCAACAACCACTGTGCTACCATCTACCACTACAGAACAACTAACAACCACTGTGTTACCATCTACTACCACAGAACAACCAACAACCACTGTGTTTCCATCTACCACCACAGAACAACCAACAACCACTGGGTTAACATCTACCACCACAAAACAACCAACAACCACTGTGTTACCATCTACTACCACAGAACAACCAACAACCACTGTGTTTCCATCTACCACCACAAAACAACCAACAACCACTGGGTTAACATCTACCACCACAAAACAACCAACAACCACTGTGTTACCATCTACCACCACAGAACAACCAACAACCACTGTGTTATCATCTACCACCACAAAACAACCAACAACCACTGTGTTATCATCTACCACCACAGAACAACCAACAACCACTGTGTTAACATCTACCACCACAGAACAACCAACAACCACTTTGTTACCATCTACCACAACACAACAACCAACAACCACTGTGTTACCATCTACCACAACACAACAACAACCAACAACCACTGTGCTACCATCTACCACTACAGAACAACTAACAACCACTGTGTTACCATCTACTACCACAGAACAACCAACAACCACTGTGTTTCCATCTACCACCACAGAACAACCAACAACCACTGCGTTAACATCTACCACCACAAAACAACCAACAACCACTGTGTTACCATCTACTACCACAGAACAACCAACAACCACTGTGTTTCCATCTACCACCACAAAACAACCAACAACCACTGGGTTAACATCTACCACCACAAAACAACCAACAACCACTGTGTTACCATCTACCACCACAAAACAACCAACAACCACTGTGTTTCCATCTACCACCACAGAACAACCAACAACCACTGCGTTAACATCTACCACCACAAAACAACCAACAACCACTGTGTTACCATCTACCACCACAAAACAACCAACAACCACTGTGTTAACATCTACCACCACAGAACCACCAACAACCACTGTGTTACCATCTACCACCACAGAAAAACCAACAACCACTGTGTTACCATCTACCACCACAGAACAACCTACAACCACTGTGTTGCCATCTACCACCACAGAACCACCAACAACCACTGTGTTACCATCTACTACCACAGAACATCCAACAACCCCTGGCTTAGCATCTTACACCACAGAACAACCAACAACCACTGTGTTACCATCTACCACCACAGAACAACCAACAACCACTGTGTTACCATCTACCACAACACAACAACCAACAACCACTGTGTTACCGTCTACCACCACAGAACAACCAACAACCACTGTGTTACCGTCTACCACAACACAACAACCAACAACCACTGTGTTACCATCTACCACAACACAACAACCAACAACCACTGTATTACCGTCTACCACCACAGAACAACCAACAACCACTGTGTTGCCATCTACCACCACAGAACAACCAACAACCAGTGTGTTACCATCTACGACCACAGAACCACCAACAACCACTGTGTTACCGTCTACCACCACAGAACAACCAACAACCACTGTGTTATCATCTACCACCACAGAACAACCAACAACCACTGTGTTACCATCTACCACAACACAACAACCAACAACCACTGTGTTACCGTCTACCACAACACAACAACCAACAACCACTGTGTTACCGTCTACCACAACACAACAACCAACAACCACTGTGTTACCGTCTACCACAACACAACAACCAACAACCACTGTATTACCGTCTACCACCACAGAACAACTAACAACCACTGTGTTACCATCTACGACCACAGAACAACCAACAACCACTGTGTTATCATCTACCACTACAGAACAACCAACAACCACGGTGTTACCATCTACCACCACAGAACAACCAACAACCACTGTGTTATCATCTACCACCACAAAAAAATCAACAACCACTGTGTTATCATCTACCACCACAGAACAACCAACAACCACTGTGTTAACATCTACCACCACAGAACAACCAACAACCACTTTGTTACCATCTACCACAACACAACAACCAACAACCACTGTGTTACCATCTACCACAACACAACAACAACCAACAACCACTGTGCTACCATCTACCACTACAGAACAACTAACAACCACTGTGTTACCATCTACTACCACAGAACAACCAACAACCACTGTGTTTCCATCTACCACCACAGAACAACCAACAACCACTGCGTTAACATCTACCACCACAAAACAACCAACAACCACTGTGTTACCATCTACCACCACAAAACAACCAACAACCACTGTGTTTCCATCTACCACCACAGAACAACCAACAACCACTGCGTTAACATCTACCACCACAAAACAACCAACAACCACTGTGTTACCATCTACCACCACAAAACAACCAACAACCACTGTGTTAACATCTACCACCACAGAACCACCAACAACCACTGTGTTACCATCTACCACCACAGAAAAACCAACAACCACTGTGTTACCATCTACCACCACAGAACAACCTACAACCACTGTGTTGCCATCTACCACCACAGAACCACCAACAACCACTGTGTTACCATCTACTACCACAGAACATCCAACAACCCCTGGTTTAGCATCTTCCACCACAGAACAACCAACAACCACTGTGTTACCATCTACCACAACACAACAACCAACAACCACTGTGTTACCGTCTACCACCACAGAACGACCAACAACCACTGTGTTACCGTCTACCACAACACAACAACCAACAACCACCGTGTTACCGTCTACCACCACAGAACAACCAACAACCACTGTGTTACCGTCTACCACCACAGAACAACCAACAACCACTGTGTTACCATCTACCACAACACAACAACCAACAACCACGGTGTTACCGTCTACCACCACAAAACAACCAACAACCACTGTGTTACCGTCTACCACAACACAACAACCAACAACCACTGTGTTACCGTCTACCACCACAGAACAACCAACAACCACTGTGTTACCGTCTACCACCACAGAACAACCAACAACCACTGTGTTACCATCTACCACAACACAACAACCAACAACCACTGTGTTACCGTCTACCACAACACAACAACCAACAACCACTGTGTTACCGTCTACCACCACAGAACAACCAACAACCACTGTGTTACCGTCTACCACAACACAACAACCAACAACCACTGTGTTACCGTCTACCACCACAGAACAACCAACAACCACTGTGTTACCGTCTACCACCACAGAACAACCAACAACCACTGTGTTACCATCTACCACAACACAACAACCAACAACCACGGTGTTACCGTCTACCACCACAGAACAACCAACAACCACTGTGTTACCGTCTACCACCACAGAACAACCAACAACCACTGTGTTACCATCTACCACAACACAACAACCAACAACCACTGTGTTACAGTCTACCACAACACAACAACCAACAACCACGGTGTTACCGTCTACCACCACAGAACAACCAACAACCACTGTGTTACCGTCTACCACCACAGAACAACCAACAACCACTGTGTTACCATCTACCACAACACAACAACCAACAACCACTGTGTTACAGTCTACCACAACACAACAACCAACAACCACTGTGTTACCGTCTACCACCACAGAACAACCAACAACCACTGTGTTGCCATCTACCACCACAGAACAACCAACAACGACTGTGTTACCATCTACTACCACAGAACAACCAACAACCACTGTGTTACCATCTACTACCACAGAACAACCAACAACCACTGTGTTACCGTCTACCACAACACAACAACCAACAACCACTGTGTTACTGTCTACCACCACAGAACAACCAACAACCACTGTGTTACCGTCTACCACCACAGAACAACCAACAACCACTGTGTTACCATCTACCACAACACAACAACCAACAACCACGGTGTTACCGTCTACCACCACAGAACAACCAACAACCACTGTGTTACCGTCTACCACCACAGAACAACCAACAACCACTGTGTTACCATCTACCACAACACAACAACCAACAACCACTGTGTTACCGTCTACCACAACACAACAACCAACAACCACTGTGTTACCGTCTACCACCACAGAACAACCAACAACCACTGTGTTACCGTCTACCACCACAGAACAACCAACAACCACTGTGTTACCATCTACCACAACACAACAACCAACAACCACGGTGTTACCGTCTACCACCACAGAACAACCAACAACCACTGTGTTACCGTCTACCACCACAGAACAACCAACAACCACTGTGTTACCATCTACCACAACACAACAACCAACAACCACTGTGTTACCGTCTACCACAACACAACAACCAACAACCACTGTGTTACCGTCTACCACCACAGAACAACCAACAACCACTGTGTTACCGTCTACCACCACAGAACAACCAACAACCACTGTGTTACCATCTACCACAACACAACAACCAACAACCACGGTGTTACCGTCTACCACCACAGAACAACCAACAACCACTGTGTTACCGTCTACCACCACAGAACAACCAACAACCACTGTGTTACCATCTACCACAACACAACAACCAACAACCACTGTGTTACCGTCTACCACAACACAACAACCAACAACCACTGTGTTACCGTCTACCACCACAGAACAACCAACAACCACTGTGTTGCCATCTACCACCACAGAACAACCAACAACCACTGTGTTGCCATCTACCACCACAGAACAACCAACAACCACTGTGTTACCATCTACTATCACAGAACAACCAACAACCACTGTGTTACCATCTACTACCACAGATCAAACAATCACTGACTTACAATCTACCACCACTGAACTACCATCTACCACCACAGATCAAACAACCACTGAGCTACCATTTATCACCACTGAACTACCATCTACCACCAGAGATCAAACAACCACTGACTTACAATCTACCACCACTGAACTACCATCTACCACAACAGATCAAACAACCACTGACTTACAATCTACCACCACTGACCTACCATCTACCACCACAGAACAAACAACCACTGACTTACAATATACCACCACTGAACTACCATCTACCACCACAGATCAAACAACCACTGACTTACAATCTACCACCACTGACCTACCATCTACCACCACAGATCAAACAACCACCGACTTACAATATACCACCACTGAACTACCATCTACCACCACAGATCAAACAACCACTGACTTACAATCTACCACCACTAAACTACCATCTACCACCACTGAACTACCATCTACCACCGCAGATCAAACAACCACTGACTTACAATCTACCACCACTGAACTACCATCTACCACCACAGATCAAACAACCACTGACTTACAATCTACCAGCACTGAACTACCATCTACCACCACAGATCAAACAACCACTGACTTACAATCTACCACCACAGATCAAACAACCACTGACTTACAATCTACCACCACCGAACTACCATCTACCACCACAGATCAAACAACCACTGACTTACAATCTACTACCACTGACCTACCATCTACCACCACAGATCAAACAACCACTGACATACAATCTACCACCACTGACCTACCATCTACCACCACAGATCAAACAACCACCAACTTACAATATACCACAACTGACCTACCATCTACCACCACAGATCAAACAACCACTGACTTACCATCTACCACCACTGAACTACCATCTACTACCACAGAACATCCAACAACCCCTGGGTTAGCATCTTCCACCACAGAACAACCAACAACCACTGTGTTGCCATCTACCACCACAGAAAAACCAACAACCACTGTGTTAACATCTACCACCACAGAACAACCAACAACCACTGTGTTGCCATCTACCACCACAGAACAACCAACAACCACTGTGTTAACATCTACCACCACAGAACAACCAACAACCACTGTGTTACCATCTACTACCACAGATCAAACAATCACTGACTTACAATCCACCACCACTGAACTACCATCTACCACCACAGATCAAACAACCACTGAGCTACCATTTATCACCACTGAACTACCATCTACCACCAGAGATCAAACAACCACTGACATACAATCTACCACCACTGAACTACCATCTATCACCACAGATCAAACAACCACTGACTTACAATCTGCCACCTCTGACCTACCATCTACCACCACAGATCAAACAACCACTGACTTACAATCTACCAGCACTGAACTACCATCTACCACCACAGATCAAACAACCACTGACTTACAATCTACCACCACTGAACTACCATCTACCACCACAGATCAAACAACCACTGACTTACAATCTACCACCACTGAACTACCATCTACCACCACAGATCAAACAACCACTGACTTACAATCAACCACCACTGAACTACCATCTACCACCACAGATCAAACAACCACTGACTTACAATCTACCACCACTGACCTACCATCTACCACCACAGATCAAACAACCACTGACTCACAATCTACCACCACTGAACTACCATCTACCACAACAGATCAAACAACCACTGAGCTACCATTTATTACCACTGACATACCATCTACCACCACAGATCAAACAACCACTGACTTACAATCTACCACAACTGAACTACCATCTACCACCACAGATCAAACAACCACTGACTTACAATCTACCACCACTGAACTACCATCTACCACCACAGATCAAACAACCACTGACTTACAATCTACCACCTCTGAACTACCATCTACCACCACAGATCAAACAACCACTGACTTACAATCTACCACCTCTGAACTACCATCTACCACCACAGATCAAACAACCACTGACCTACAATCTACCACCACTGATCTACCATCTACCACCACAGATCAAACAACCACTGACTTACAATCTACCACCACAGAACTACCATCTACCACCGCAGATCAAACAACCACTGACTTACAATCAACCACCACTGAACTACCATCTACCACCACAGATCAAACAACCACTGACTTACAATCTACCACCACTGACCTACCATCTACCACCACAGATAAAACAACCACTGACTTACAATCTACCACCACTGAACTACCATCTACCACAACAGATCAAACAACCACTGCGCTACCATTTATTACCACTGACATACCATCTACCACCACAGATCAAACAACCACTGACTTACAATCTACCACAACTGAACTACCATCTAGCACCACAGATCAAACAACCACAGACTTACAATCTACCACCACTGATCTACCATCTACCACCACAGATCAAACAACCACTGACTTACAATCTACCACCACTGACCTACCATCTACCACCACAGATCAAACAACCACCGACTTACAATCTACCACCACTGACCTACCATCTACCACCACAGATCAAACAACCACTGACTTACAATCTACCACCACTGAACTACCATCTACCACCACTGACATACCATCTACCACCACAGATCAAACAACCACTGACTTACAATCTACCACAACTGAACTACCATCTAGCACGACAGATCAAACAACCACTGACTTACAATCTACCACCACTGAACTACCATCTACTACCGCAGATCAAACAACCACTGACTTACAATCTACCACCAATGACCGACCATCTACCACCACAGATCAAACAACCACTGACTTACAATCTACCACCACTGAACTACCATCTACCACCACAGATCAAACAACCACTGACTTACAATCTACCACAACTGAACTACCATCTACCACCACAGATCAAACAACCACTGACTTACAATCTACCACCACTGAACTACCATCTACCACCACAGATCAAACAACCACTGACTTACAATCTACCACCACTGACCTACCATCTACCACCACAGATCAAACAACCACCGACTTACAATCTACCACCACTGACCTACCATCTACCACCACAGATCAAACAACCACTGACTTACAATCTACCACCACTGAACTACCATCTACCACCACTGAACTACCATCTACCACCACAGATCAAACAACCACTGACTTACAATCTACCACCACTGAACTACCATCTACCACCACAGATCAAACAACCACTGACTTACAACCTACCACCACAGATCAAACAACCACTGACTTACAATCTACCACCACTGAACTACCATCTACCACCACTGAATTACCATCTACCACCACAGATGAAACAACCACTGACTTACAATCAACCACCACTGAACTACCATCTACCACCACAGATCAAACAACCACTGACTTACAATCTACCACCACTGACCTACCATCTACCACCACAGATCAAACAACCACTGACTTACAATCTACCACCACAGATCAAACAACCACTGACTTACCATTAACCCCCACTGAACAACCATCTACCACCACAGATCAAACACCCACTCACTTACAATCTACCACCTCAGATCAAACAACCACTGACTTACAATCTACCACCACTGAACTACCATCTACCACCACTGAACTACCATCTACCACCACAGATCAAACAACCACTGACTTACAATCTACCACCACAGATCAAACAACCACTGACTTACAATCTACCACCACAGTTCAAACAACCACTGACTTACAATCTACCACCACTGAACTACCATCTACCACCACAGATCAAACAACCACTGACTTACAATCTACCACCACTGACCTACCATCTACCACCACAGATCAAACAACCACTGACTTACAATCTACCACCACAGATCAAACAACCACTGACTTACCATTAACCACCACTGAACTACCATCTACCACCACAGATCAAACACCCACTCACTTACAATCTACCACCACAGATCAAACAACCACTGACTTACAATTTACCACCACCGAACTACCATCTACCACCACAGATCAAACAACCACCGACTTACAATCTACCACCACTGAACTACCATCTACCACCACTGAACTACCATCTACCACCACAGATCAAACAACCAGTGACTTACAATCTACCACCACTGAACTACCATCTACCACCACAGATCAAACAACCACCGACTTACAATATACCACCACTGACCTACCATCTACCACCACAGATCAAACAACCACCGACTTACAATCTACCACCACTGAACTACCATCTACCACCACTGAACTACCATCTACCACCACAGATCAAACAACCACTGACTTACAATCTACCACCACTGAACTACCATCTACCACCACAGATCAAACAACCACTGACTTACAATCTACCACCACTGAACTACCATCTACCACCACAGATCAAACAACCACTGACTTACAATCTACCACCACTGAACTACCATCTACCACCACAGATCAAACAACCACTGACTTACAATCTACTACCACTGAACTACCATCTACCACCACAGATCAAATAACCACTGACTTACAATCTACCACCACTGACTTACAATCTACCACCTCTGAACTACCATCTACCACCACAGATCAAACAACCACTGACTTACAATCTACCACCACTGAACTACCATCTACCACCACAGATAAAACAACCACTGACTTACAATCTACCACCACTGACCTACCATCTACCACCACAGATCAAACAACCACTGACTTACAATCTACCACCACTGAACTACCATCTACCACCACAGATCAAACAACCACTGACTTACAATCTACCACCACTGAACTACCATCTACCACCACAGATCAAACAACCACTGACTTACAATCTACCACCACAGATCAAACAACCACTGACTTACAATTTACCGCCACTGAACTACCATCTACCACCACTGAACTACCATCTACCACCACAGATCAAACAACCACTGACTTACAATCTACCACCACTGAACTACCATCTACCACCACAGATCAAACAACCACTGACTTACCATCTACCACCACTGAACTACCATCTACCACCACAGATCAAACAACCACTGACTTACAATCTACCACCACTGACCTACCATCTACCACCACAGATCAAACAACCACTGACTTACAATCTACCACCACAGATCAAACAACCACTGACTTACAATCTACCACCACTGAGCTACCATCTACCACCACAGATCAAACAACCACTCACTTACAATCTACCACCACAGATCAAACAACCACTGACTTACAATCTACCACCACCGAACTACCATCTACCACCACAGATCAAACAACCACCGACTTACAATCTACCACCACTGAACTACCATCTACCACCACTGAACTACCATCTACCACCACAGATCAAACAACCACTAACTTACAATTTACCACCACTGAACTACCATCTACCACCACAGATCAAACAACCACCGACTTACAATATACCACCATTGACCTACCATCTACCACCACAGATCAAACAACCACCGACTTACAATCTACCACCACTGAACTACCATCTACCACCACTGAACTACCATCTACCACCACAGATCAAAGAACCACTGACTTACAATCTACCACTACTGAACTACCATCTACCACCACAGATCAAACAACCACTGACTTACAATCTACCACCACTGAACTACCATCTACCACCACAGATCAAACAACCACTGACTTACAATCTACCACCACTGAACTACCATCTACCACCACAGATCAAACAACCACTGACTTACAATCTACTACCACTGAACTACCATCTACCACCACAGATCAAACAACCACTGACTTACAATCTACCACCACTGAACTACCATCTACCACCACAGATCAAACAACCAATGACTTACAATCTACCACCTCTGAACTACCATCTACCACCACAGATCAAACAACCACTGACTTACAATCTACCACCACTGACTTACAATCTACCACCTCTGAACTACCATCTACCACCACAGATCAAACAACCACTGACTTACAATCTACCACCACTGAACTACCATCTACCACCACAGATCAAACAACCACTGACTTACAATCAACCACCACTGAACTACCATCTACCACCACAGATCAAACAACCACTGACTTACAATCTACCACCACTGACCTACCATCTACCACCACAGATCAAACAACCACTGACTTACAATCTACCACCACTGAACTACCATCTACCACAACAGATCAAACAACCACTGAGCTACCATTTATTACCACTGACATACCATCTACCACCACAGATCAAACAACCACTGACTTACAATCTACCACCACTGAACTACCATCTACCACCACAGATCAAACAACCACTGACTTACAATATACCACCACTGAACTACCATCTACCACCACAGATCAAACAACCACTGACTTACAATCTACTACCACTGAACTACCATCTACCACCACAGATCAAACAACCACTCACTTACAATCTACCACCACCGAACTTCCATCTACCACCACAGATCAAACAACCACTGACTTACAATCTACCACCACTGACCTACCATCTACCACCACAGATCAAACAACCACCGACTTACAATCTACCACCACTGACCTACCATCTACCACCACTGACCTACCATCTAC
The DNA here is from genome assembly GCA_964016885.1 of Eledone cirrhosa. Taxonomy (NCBI): domain Eukaryota; kingdom Metazoa; phylum Mollusca; class Cephalopoda; order Octopoda; family Eledonidae; genus Eledone; species Eledone cirrhosa. Next base: position 7,812,158 of record OZ024762.1, read on the forward strand.
CACCACAGATCAAACAACCACTGACTTACAATCTACCACCACTGAACTACCATCTACCACCACTGAACTACCATCTACCACCACAGATCAAACAACCACTGACTTACAATCTACCACCACTGAACTACCATCTACCACCACAGATCAAACAACCACTGACTTACAATCTACCAGCACAGAACTACCATCTACCACCACAGATCAAACAACCACTGACTTACAATCTACCACCCCTGAACTACCATCTACCACCACAGATCAAACAAACACTGACTTACAATCTACCACCACAGATCAAACAACCACTGACTTACAATCTACCACCACCGAACTACCATCTACCACCACAGATCAAACAACCACTGACCTACCATCTACCACCACAGATCAAACAACCACTGACTTACAATCTACCACCACTGAACTACCATCTACCACAACAGATCAAACAACCACTGACTTACAATCTACCACCACTGACCTGCCATCTACCACCACAGATCAAACAACCACTGACTTACAATCTACCACCACTGAACTACCATCTACCACCACAGATCAAACAACCACTGACTTACCATCTACCACCTCTGAACTACCATCTACCACCACAGATCAAACAACCACTGACTTACAATCTACCACCACTGACCTACCATCTACCACCACAGATCAAACAACCACTGATTTACAATCTACCACCACTGAACTACCATCTACCACCACAGATCAAACAACCACTGACTTACAATCTACCACCACTGACCTACCATCTACCACCACAGATCAAACAACCACTGACTTACAATCTACCACCACTGAACTACCATCTACCACCACAGATCAAACAACCACTGACTTACCATCTACCACCTCTGAACTACCATCTACCACCACAGATCAAACAACCACTGACTTACCATCTACCACCACTGACCTACTATCTACCACCACAGATCAAACAACCACTGACTTACAATCTACCACCACTGAACTACCATCTACCACCACAGATCAAACAACCACTGACTTACAATCTACCACCTCTGAACTACCATCTACCACCACAGATCAAACAACCACTGACTTACAATCTACTACCACTGAACTACCATCTACCACCACAGATCAAACAACCACTGACTTACAATCTACCACCTCTGAACTACCATCTACCACCACAGATCAAACAACCACTGACTTACAATCTACCACCACTGAACCACCATCTACCACCACAGATCAAACAACCACTGACTTACAATCTACCACCACTGAACTACCATCTACCACCACAGATCAAACAACCACTGACTTACAATCTACCACCACAGATCAAACAACCACTGACTTACAATCTACCACCACCGAACTACCATCTACCACCACAGATCAAACAACCACTGACTTACAATCTACTACCACTGACCTACCATCTACCACCACAGATCATACAACCACTGACTTACAATCTACCACCGCTGAACTACCATCTACCACCACAGATCAAACAACCACTGACTTACAATCTACCACCACTGACCTACCATCTACCACCACAGATCAAACAACCACTGACTTACAATCTACCACCACTGAACTACCATCTACCACCACAGATCAAACAACCACTGACTTACCATCTACCACCACTGAACTACCATCTACCACCACAGATCAAACAACCACTGACTTACAATCTACCACCACTGACCTACCATCTACCACCACAGATCAAACAACCACTGACTTACAATCTACCACCACTGAACTACCATCTACCACCACAGATCAATCAACCACTGACTTACAATCTACCCCCACTGACCTACCATCTACCACCACAGATCAAACAACCACTCACTTACAATCTACCACCACTGAACTACCATCTACCACCACAGATCAATCAACCACTGACTTACAATCTACCACCACTGAACTACCATCTACCACCTCAGATCAAACAACCACTGACTTACAATCTACCACCACTGACCTACCATCTACCACCACAGATCAAACAACCACTGACTTACAATCTACCACCACTGAACTACCATCTACCACTACAGATGAATCAACCACTGAGTTACCATCTACCACAACAGATCAAACTACCACTGAGCTACCATCTACCACTACAGATCAAACCACAATTGAGCTACCATCTACAACAACAGATCAAACCACCACTGAGCTACCTTTTACCACTACAGATCAAACCACCACTGAGCTACCATCTACCACTACAGATCAAACAACCACTGGAGTACCATCTAGCACTACAGATCAAACCACCACTGAGCTACCATCTACAACTACAGATCAACTATCCACCACTGAGTTACCATCTACAACTACAGATCTAACAAGTACAGAGCTACCATCAACAGACACTGATGAAACTACCACTGATCAACCATCCACCACTGAGTTACCACCTACCACCACTGAACAACCAACATCCTCTCCCGCTGCAAGTAAGTGTCATGTTATTTGTGATATAGAAATATTACGTAGCTTTAGAAATTAAATATATTCATCATGATATAGTATTATATTTTCTTTTGACAACCAAATGCAGGAATCTATGTAGTTATATTTATTTCTGTGGGCATTTTTAAAGGGATGATTGTGTCAATATGACCGTAGTTTAAATGTGGTTGACATTATACCAACTATATTCGTTTAGAATATCGTGAATTCCGTTGTTGGATTCCAATGAGAAATCTTCCTATCAGAGTTGCACAGATCCAATGGTTGGTTAGTAGTTAAAGGTTTTGATTTGTTTCACTGGGTTTATATATTGTTCTTATATACATATATATATTTATATATGTATATATATGTATATATATATATATATATATATATATATATATATAAACGGCGGCATCATAAGTTCATCATCAGAGGTGATTCTCTTCTCAGAAAATAATATATTACACCCTACCTGCACATATTGACTGCTCATTCAGTAAATGATTAAATGTTTTACAAAGATGCATGTTATTCTACAAGGGCGGTGCCCCAGCACGGCCTCAGCCGGATGGCTGGAACAGGTAAAAGAGTAAAGGAATATATATATATATATATGTAACACTTTCTTTTGTAGATGTCACTGCTATTGTGAGCGCTGTGATGCACCTGAATGAGGAATACAAAGCTGTATATGAAAACATGGAAGAAGATGAGACAAAAGCGAAAATTTCTGAAATAACTTCTCAGGTAAAGATTTTTTGTACTATAATATAATCTCATCATCATCATCATTCGTCGACTACTGTCGAGATGATGGATCTCGCTCTCATGCCCCAGAATTCCCTGTCCCCCCATCGCTGCCCCCAGGTCTTGTCTACTGATTCCCGTATCCCTAGAGATAACGTCATGGAATGACAGCTTACTACTTCTAGTCAGGCTGGAGTCAGGGTTCCAGAGCAAGAGAGCGGATATGATTTCATTGCTGGCACGGTGACAGTGGCCAGCAAATATAATCTAGGGACCTCACTCTTCGGTGGTATCGTTTAATTCTGTTCCCCTTAACATATTTATATTTTAACATCGTCAATATTACACAACAACCACTGAAATGGTATGCTTCAGTGTTATAGCAAAAAACAATCAAATAAATGTACAGTTTTATTATTTCAAGAAATGTTTTTTATGTCTATATCCTCACCATTACTATTAAATATATTATTTTAGAAACGTGAAATTTTGAAAATTTTTGATTTTAGGTGGATGCGTCAATGAAAAACAACAGTAAATTGCAAGATACGTATGTCGGTAGTAATGTGACAGCATTAAGGTTTGTGCAACATTTAAGATTCTCTCTCTCACCTCACACTGCCTCTTTTATTTTCTGACTGTTCAGACTGTCCTCACAAAGACTTTACTTTACCTCAATGACTTGCTATTCATTGTAGCATCAGGCTATATATATATATACATAATCTTATATGATGCAGAAAGGGAACGAAATACACCTACAAGTCAGACAGAAATGTCGAATGTTTACCTTGTACGAGGGACACAGGACACATGGTCATCGTTTCGTTTTTTTTCCATTTAAAACGAAAAGTGTATTTGTTTGGAAAAATAAATTTGAGGGTATCTTTTCTGAAGGTACATTATGTTGTAATCTAATCGAAATAATTTCTTTATTTCAGCAATGGTAGTTTGGTGGTCTTTATCGATCTAATATTTGTGACATTGGAAAAGTTAACTGAAGCAGATTTCAAGCAATCGATTAACTTAGATAGCGTCCGTAAGAGTTTGGAAACAATTATAAATATTATAAAGGAAAAACTGGAAATAGAGGGTAAAGGTAAGTGACAGAGCTGATCTAATTTTCTAAGTTCTTATAAAATATTTAACAATAGTGAAGAAGACCGCAAAGAAAGCAAATGTTACTATGTAGACACGAGAAATCATATACAGGTATAATTCCGTTATAATGAATACCATTATAACGAATCTTTCACTATAACGAAATGTTTTCTCTCTCCGAGGTAATAACAACAAACGCTTGATTTGTTTCGCTCAATCTCGTTACAACGTATTTATTAAACACACTAATTTGGTAATAACGGGATTTCACTGTATAAAAGAGTTATATTTCAGATGAAATATTTATGAAATGTGTCGTTAAGGATATGTAGAATGTAAGTTAGAAATAAATGAGTAAAAATGTGAGAGGAGAAAGATAAATAAAACAACAAAATAGTTTACACCATATCCTGTTTTACAACTTCAGGTCAAATAGCAACCACTGAGATACTATCTACCACTACAGATCAAATCACTGAGATACCATTTACCACTACAGGTCAAACAACCACTGAGCTACCACCTACCGCTACAAATCAAACAATCATTGAGTCACCATCTACTACCACTGAACTCCCAACAACCACTGAGTTACCATCCAGTACCACAAAACAAACAACAACCACTGAGTTACCATCTACTACCCCAGAACAACCATCAACCACTGAATTACCGCTCACAACCACAGAACAATCATCCACCACAGAGTTACCATCCACCACCACTGAGTTACCATCCACTACCACAGAACAATCATTAACGACTGACTTAACATCCACCAAGTCTGAGTTACCATCTACCACCCCAGAACAACCACCAACCACAGTGTTACCGTCTACTACTACAGAACAAAGAACTACCACAGAGTTACCATCCATTACAACAGAACAACCATCAACCACTCAGTTACCATCTACTACCACAGGACAACCATCAACTACTGAGTTATCATCCACTACCACAGAACAACCATCAACCACTGTGTTACCAACTACCACTACAGAACAACCATCAACCACAGATTTACTATCTACTGCTACAGAACAACGACCAACCACTGAGTTACCATCAACTACCACAGAAGAACCAACAAACACTGAGTTACCATCAACAACTGAGCTACCATCAACTACCACAGAACAACCAACACTCAGTAAGTTACCAACTACAAGAACAGATCAAACAACCACTGACATAGCATCTACCACTACATATCAAACCACAACTGAGGTACCATCCACAACTACAGACCAAACCACCACTGAGTTATCATTTACCACAACAGATCAAACAACCACTGAGCTACCATCTACAACTATAGATCAAACTACCCCTGAGATACAATCTAGCACTATAGATCAAACAACCACAGAGCTACCATCCACAACTATAGATCAAACAACCACTGAGGTACCATCCACAAATACAGACCATACTACCACCGAGGTAGCATCTACCACTACAGATCAAACCACCACTGAGCTACCATCTACAACTACAGACGAAACCATCACAGAACTATCATTCACCACTACATATCAAACTACCACTGAGATACCATCTAGCACTACAGATCAAATAACAACCACTGAGATAACATCTACCACAACAGATCAAATAACAACCATTGAGGTACCATCTACAACTACAGAGCAAACCCCCACAGAGCAATCATCTACGACTACAGATCAAACCACCACTGAGCTACCATCTCCTACCACTGAGCTACCATTTACCACTACAGATCAAATAAAAACCACTGATCTATTATCTACCACTACAGATCAGATAAACACTGAACTACCATCTACCACCACAGATCAAACAATCACTGACTTACAATCTACCACCACTGAACTACCATCTACCACCACAGATCAAACAACCACTGAGCTACCATTTATCACCACTGAACTACCATCTACCACCAGAGATCAAACAATCACTGACTTACAATCTACCACCACTGAACTACCATCTACCACCACAGATCAAACAACCACTGACTTACAATCTACCACCACTGAACTACCATCTACCACCACAGATCAAACAACCACTGACTTACAATCTACCACCACTGAACTACCATCTACCACCACAGATCAAACAACCACTGACTTACAATCTACCACCTCTGAACTACCATCTACCACCACAGATCAAACAACCACTGACTTACAATCTACCACCACTGACCTACCATCTACCACCACAGATCAAACAACCACTGACTTACAATATACCACCACTGAACTACCATCTACCACCACAGATCAAACAACCACTGACTTACAATCTACTACCACTGAACTACCATCTACCACCACAGATCAAACAACCACTCACTTACAATCTACCACCACCGAACTACCATCTACCACCACAGATCAAACAACCACTGACTTACAATCTACCACCACTGACCTACCATCTACCACCACAGATCAAACAACCACCGACTTACAATCTACCACCACTGACCTACCATCTTCCAACACAGATCAAACAACCACTGACTTACAATCTACCACCACTGAACTACCATCTACCACCACTGAACTACCATCTACCACCACAGATCAAACAACCACTGACTTACAATCTACCACCACTGAACTACCATCTACCACCACAGATCAAACAACCACTGAGCTACCATTTATCACCACTGAACTACCATCTACCACCAGAGATCAAACAATCACTGACTTACAATCTACCACCACTGAACTACCATCTACCACCACAGATCAAACAACCACTGACTTACAATCTACCACCACTGAACTACCATCTACCACCACAGATCAAACAACCACTGACTTACAATCTACCACCACTGAACTACCATCTACCACCACAGATCAAACAACCACTGACTTACAATCTACCACCTCTGAACTACCATCTACCACCACAGATCAAACAACCACTGACTTACAATCTACCACCACTGACCTACCATCTACCACCACAGATCAAACAACCACTGACTTACAATCTACTACCACTGAACTACCATCTACCACCACAGATCAAACAACCACTCACTTACAATCTACCACCACCGAACTACCATCTACCACCACAGATCAAACAACCACTGACTTACAATCTACCACCACTGACCTACCATCTACCACCACAGATCAAACAACCACCGACTTACAATCTACCACCACTGACCTACCATCTTCCACCACAGATCAAACAACCACTGACTTACAATCTACCACCACTGAACTACCATCTACCACCACTGAACTACCATCTACCACCACAGATCAAACAACCACTGACTTACAATCTACCACCACTGAACTACCATCTACCACCACAGATCAAACAACCACTGACTTACAATCTACCAGCACTGAACTACCATCTACCACCACAGATCAAACAACCACTGACTTACAATCTACCACCACTGAACTACCATCTACCACCACAGATCAAACAAACACTGACTTACAATCTACCACCACAGATCAAACAACCACTGACTTACAATCTACTACCACTGAACTACCATCTACCACCACAGATCAAACAACCACTCACTTACAATCTACCACCACCGAACTACCATCTACCACCACAGATCAAACAACCACTGACTTACAATCTACCACCACTGACCTACCATCTACCACCACAGATCAAACAACCACCGACTTACAATCTACCACCACTGACCTAGCATCTTCCAACACAGATCAAACAACCACTGACTTACAATCTACCACCACTGAACTACCATCTACCACCACTGAACTACCATCTACCACCACAGATCAAACAACCACTGACTTACAATCTACCACCACTGAACTACCATCTACCACCACAGATCAAACAACCACTGAGCTACCATTTATCACCACTGAACTACCATCTACCACCAGAGATCAAACAATCACTGACTTACAATCTACCACCACTGAACTACCATCTACCACCACAGATCAAACAACCACTGACTTACAATCTACCACCACTGAACTACCATCTACCACCACAGATCAAACAACCACTGACTTACAATCTACCACCACTGAACTACCATCTACCACCACAGATCAAACAACCACTGACTTACAATCTACCACCTCTGAACTACCATCTACCACCACAGATCAAACAACCACTGACTTACAATCTACCACCACTGACCTACCATCTACCACCACAGATCAAACAAACACTGACTTACAATATACCATCACTGAACTACCATCTACCACCACAGATCAAACAACCACTGACTTACAATCTACTACCACTGAACTACCATCTACCACCACAGATCAAACAACCACTCACTTACAATCTACCACCACCGAACTACCATCTACCACCACAGATCAAACAACCACTGACTTACAATCTACCACCACTGACCTACCATCTACCACCACAGATCAAACAACCACCGACTTACAATCTACCACCACTGACATACCATCTTCCACCACAGATCAAACAACCACTGACTTACAATCTACCACCACTGAACTACCATCTACCACCACTGAACTACCATCTACCACCACAGATCAAACAACCACTGACTTACAATCTACCACCACTGAACTACCATCTACCACCACAGATCAAACAACCACTGACTTACAATCTACCAGCACTGAACTACCATCTACCACCACAGATCAAACAACCACTGACTTACAATCTACCACCACTGAACTACCATCTACCACCACAGATCAAACAAACACTGACTTACAATCTACCACCACAGATCAAACAACCACTGACTTACAATCTACCACCACCGAACTACCATCTACCACCACAGATCAAACAACCACTGACTTACAATCTACCACCACTGACCTACCATCTACCACCACAGATCAAACAACCACTGACTTACAATCTACCACCACTGAACTACCATCTACCACCACAGATCAAACAACCACTGACTTACAATCTACCACCACTGACCTACCATCTACCACCACAGATCAAACAACCACTGACCTACAATCTACCACCACTGAACTACCATCTACCACCACAGATCAAACAACCACTGACTTACCATCTACCACCTCTGAACTACCATCTACCACCACAGATCAAACAACCACTGACTTACCATCTACCACCACTGACCTACCATCTACCACCACAGATCAAACAACCACTGACTTACAATCTACCACCTCTGAACTACCATCTACCACCACAGATCAAACAACCACTGACTTACAATCTACCACCACTGAACTACCATCTACCACCACAGATCAAACAACCACTGACTTACAATCTACCAGCACTGAACTACCATCTACCACCACAGATCAAACAACCACTGACTTACAATCTACCACCACTGAACTACCATCTACCACCACAGATCAAACAAACACTGACTTACAATCTACCACCACAGATCAAACAACCACTGACTTACAATCTACCACCACCGAACTACCATATACCACCACAGATCAAACAACCACTGACTTACAATCTACTACCACTGACCTACCATCTACCACCACAGATCAAACAACCACTGACTTACAATCTACCACCACTGAACTACCATCTACCACCACAGATCAAACAACCACTGACTTACAATCTACCACCACTGACCTACCATCTACCACCACAGATCAAACAACCACTGACTTACAATCTACCACCACTGAACTACCATCTACCACCACAGATCAAACAACCACTGACTTACCATCTACCACCTCTGAACTACCATCTACCACCACAGATCAAACAACCACTGACTTACAATCTACCACCACTGACCTACCATCTACCACCACAGATCAAACAACCACTGACTTACAATCTACCACCACTGACCTACCATCTACCACCACAGATCAAACAACCACTGACCTACAATCTACCACCACTGAACTACCATCTACCACCACAGATCAAACAACCACTGACTTACCATCTACCACCTTTGAACTACCATCTACCACCACAGATCAAACAACCACTGACTTACCATCTACCACCACTGACCTACCATCTACCACCACAGATCAAACAACCACTGACTTACAATCTACCACCACTGAACTACCATCTACCACCACAGATCAAACAACCACTGACTTACAATCTACCACCTCTGAACTACCATCTACCACCACAGATCAAACAACCACTGACTTACAATCTACTACCACTGAACTACCATCTACCACCACAGATCAAACAACCACTGACTTACAATCTACCACCTCTGAACTACCATCTACCACCACAGATCAAACAACCACTGACTTACAATCTACCACCACTGAACTACCATCTACCACCACAGATAAAACAACCACTGACTTACAATCTACCTCCACTGAACTACCATCTACCACCACAGATCAAACAACCACTGACTTACAATCTACCACCACTGACCTACCATCTACCACCACAGATCAAACAACCACTGACTTACAATCTACTACCACTGAACTACCATCTACCACCACAGATCAAACAACCACTGACTTACAATCAACCACCACTGAACTACCATCTACCACCACAGATCAAACAACCACTGACTTACAATCTACCACCACTGACCTACCATCTACCACCACAGATCAAACAACCACTGACTTACAATCTACCAGCACTGACCTACCATTTACCACCACAGATCAAACAACCACTGACTTACAATCTACCACCACTGAACTACCATCTACCACCACTGAACTACCATCTACCACCACAGATCAAACAACCACTGACTTACAATCTACCACCACTGAACTACCATCTACCACCACAGATCAAACAACCACTGACTTACAATCTACCACCACTGACCTACCATCTACCACCACAGATCAAACAAACACTGACTTACAATCTACCACCACTGACCTACCATCTACCACCACAGATCAAACAACCACTGACCTACAATCTACCACCACTGAACTACCATCTACCACCACAGATCAAACAACCACTGACTTACCATCTACCACCTTTGAACTACCATCTACCACCACAGATCAAACAACCACTGACTTACCATCTACCACCACTGACCTACCATCTACCACCACAGATCAAACAACCACTGACTTACAATCTACCACCACTGAACTACTATCTACCACCACAGATCAAACAACCACTGACTTACAATCTACCACCTCTGAACTACCATCTACCACCACAGATCAAACAACCACTGACTTACAATCTACTACCACTGAACTACCATCTACCACCACAGATCAAACAACCACTGACTTACAATCTACCACCTCTGAACTACCATCTACCACCACAGATCAAACAACCACTGACTTACAATCTACCACCACTGAACTACCATCTACCACCACAGATAAAACAACCACTGACTTACAATCTACCTCCACTGAACTACCATCTACCACCACAGATCAAACAACCACTGACTTACAATCTACCACCACTGACCTACCATCTACCACCACAGATCAAACAACCACTGACTTACAATCTACTACCACTGAACTACCATCTACCACCACAGATCAAACAACCACTGACTTACAATCAACCACCACTGAACTACCATCTACCACCACAGATCAAACAACCACTGACTTACAATCTACCACCACTGACCTACCATCTACCACCACAGATCAAACAACCACTGACTTACAATCTACCAGCACTGACCTACCATCTACCACCACAGATCAAACAACCACTGACTTACAATCTACCACCACTGAACTACCATCTACCACCACAGATCAAACAACCACTGACTTACAATCTACCACCACTGAACTACCATCTACCACCACAGATCAAACAACCACTGACTTACAATCTACCACCACTGAACTACCATCTACCACCACAGATCAAACAAACACTGACTTACAATCTACCACCACAGATCAAACAACCACTGACTTACAATCTACCACCACTGACCTACCATCTACCACCACAGATCAAACAACCACTGACTTACAATCTACCACCACTGAACTACCATCTACCACCACAGATCAAACAACCACTGACTTACCATCTACCACCACTGAACTACCATCTACCACCACAGATCAAACAACCACTGACTTACAATCTACCACCACTGACCTACCATCTACCACCACAGATCAAACAACCACTGACTTACAATCTACCACCACCGAACTACCATCTACCACCACTGAACTACCATCTACCACCACAGATCAAACAACCACTGACTTACAATCTACCACCACTGAACTACCATCTACCACCACAGATCAAAGAACCACTGACTTACAATCTACCACCACTGAACTACCATCTACCACCACAGATCAAACAACCACTGACTTACAATCTACCACCACAGATCAAACAACCACTGACTTACAATCTACCACCACCGAACTACCATCTACCACCACAGATCAAACAACCACTGACTTACAATCTACTACCACTGACCTACCATCTACCACCACAGATCATACAACCACTGACTTACAATCTACCACCACTGAACTACCATCTACCACCACAGATCAAACAACCACTGACTTACAATCTACCACCACTGACCTACCATCTACCACCACAGATCAAACAACCACTGACTTACAATCTACCACCACTGAACTACCATCTACCACCACAGTTCAAACAACCACTGACTTACCATCTACCACCACTGAACTACCATCTACCACCACAGATCAAACAACCACTGACTTACAATCTACCACCACTGACCTACCATCTACCACCACAGATCAAACAACCACTGACTTACAATCTACCACCACTGAACTACCATCTACCACCACAGATCAATCAACCACTGACTTACAATCTACCCCCACTGGCCTACCATCTACCACCACAGATCAAACAACCACTGACTTACAATCTACCACCACTGAACTACCATCTACCACCTCAGATCAAACAACCACTGACTTACAATCTACCACCACTGAACTACCATCTACCACCACAGATCAAACAACCACTGACTTACCATCTACCACCACTGAACTACCATCTACCACCACAGATCAAACAACCACTGACTTACAATCTACCACCACTGACCTACCATCTACCACCACAGATCAAACAACCACTGACTTACAATCTACCACCACCGAACTACCATCTACCACCACTGAACTACCATCTACCACCACAGATCAAACAACCACTGACTTACAATCTACCACCACTGAACTACCATCTACCACCACAGATCAAAGAACCACTGACTTACAATCTACCACCACTGAACTACCATCTACCACCACAGATCAAACAACCACTGACTTACAATCTACCACCACTGAACTACCATCTACCACCACAGATCAATCAACCACTGACTTACAATCTACCCCCACTGGCCTACCATCTACCACCACAGATCAAACAACCACTGACTTACAATCTACCACCACTGAACTACCATCTACCACCTCAGATCAAACAACCACTGACTTACAATCTACCACCACTGACCTACCATCTACCACCACAGATCAAACAACCACTGACTTACAATCTACCACCACTGAACTACCATCTACCACTACAGATGAATCAACCACTGAGTTACCATCTACCACAACAGATCAAACTACCACTGAGCTACCATCTACCACTACAGATCAAACCACAATTGAGCTACCATCTACAACAACAGATCAAACCACCACTGAGCTACCTTCTACCACTACAGATCAAACCACCACTGAGCTACCATCTACCACTACAGATCAAACAACCACTGGAGTACCATCTAGCACTACAGATCAAACCACCACTGAGCTACCATCTACCACTACAGATCAACTATCCACCACTGAGTTACCATCTACAACTACAGATCTAACAAGTACAGAGCTACCATCAACAGCCACTGATGAAACTACCACTGATCAACCATCCACCACTGAGTTACCACCTACCACCACTGAACAACCAACATCCTCTCCCGCTGCAAGTAAGTGTCATGTTATTTGTGATATAGAAATATTACATAGATTTAGAAATTAAATATTTTCATCATGATATAGTATTATATTTTCTTTTGACAACCAAATGCAGGAATCTATGTAGTTATATTTATTTCTGTGGGCATTTTTAAAGGGATGATTGTGTCAATATGACCGTAGTTTAAATGTGTTTGACATTATACCAACTATATTCGTTTAGAATATCGTGAATTCCGTTGTTGGATTCCAATGAGAAATCTTCCTATCAGAGTTGCACAGATCCAATGGTTGGTTAGTAGTTAAAGGTTTTGATATGTTTCACTGGGTTTATATATTGTTCTTATATACATATATATATTTATATATGTATATATATGTATATATATATATATATATATATATATATATATATATATATATATATATATATATATATATATATATATATAAACGGCGGCATCATAAGTTCATCATCAGAGGTGATTCTCTTCTCAGAAAATAATATATTACACCCTACCTGCACATATTGACTGCTCATTCAGTAAATGATTAAATGTTTTACAAAGATGCATGTTATTCTACAAGGGCGGTGCCCCAGCACGGCCTCAGCCGGATGGCTGGAACAGGTAAAAGAGTAAAGGAATATATATATATATATATGTAACACTTTCTTTTGTAGATGTCACTGATATTGTGAGCGCTGTGATGCACCTGAATGAGGAATACAAAGCTGTATATGAAAACATGGAAGAAGATGAGACAAAAGCGAAAATTTCTGAAATAACTTCTCAGGTAAAGATTTTTTGTACTATAATATAATCTCATCATCATCACCATTCGTCGACTACTGTCGAGATGATGGATCTCGCTCTCATGCCCCAGAATTCCCTGTCCCCCCATCGCTGCCCCCAGGTCTTGTCTACCGATTCCCGTATCCCTAGAGATAACGTCAGGGAATGACAGCTTACTACTTCTAGTCAGGCTGGAGTCAGAGTTCCAGAGCAAGAGAGCGGATATGATTTCATTGCTGGCACGGTGACAGTGGCCAGCAAATATAATCTAGGGACCTCACTCTTCGGTGGTATCGTTTAATTCTGTTCCCCTTAACATATTTATATTTTAACATCGTCAATATTACACAACAACCACTGAAATGGTATGCTTCAGTGTTATAGCAAAAAACAATCAAATAAATGTACAGTTTTATTATTTCAAGAAATGTTTTTTATGTCTATATCCTCACCATTACTATTAAATATATTATTTTAGAAACGTGAAATTTTGAAAATTTTTGATTTTAGGTGGATGCATCAATGAAAAACAACAGTAAATTGCAAGATACGTATGTCGGTAGTAATGTGACAGCATTAAGGTTTGTGCAACATTTAAGATTCTCTCTCTCACCTCACACTGCCTCTTTTATTTTCTGACTGTTCAGACTGTCCTCACAAAGACTTTACTTTACCTCAATGACTTGCTATTCATTGTAGCATCAGGCTATATATATATATACATAATCTTATATGATGCAGAAAGGGAACGAAATACACCTACAAGTCAGACAGAAATGTCGAATGTTTACCTTGTACGAGGGACACAGGACACATGGTCATCGTTTCGTTTTTTTTCCATTTAAAACGAAAAGTGTATTTGTTTGGAAAAATAAATTTGAGGGTATCTTTTCTGAAGGTACATTATGTTGTAATCTAATCGAAATAATTTCTTTATTTCAGCAATGGTAGTTTGGTGGTCTTTATCGATCTAATATTTGTGACATTGGAAAAGTTAACTGAAGCAGATTTCAAGCAATCGATTAACTTAGATAGCGTCCGTGAGAGTTTGGAAACAATTATAAATATTATAAAGGAAAAACTGGAAATAGAGGGTAAAGGTAAGTGACAGAGCTGATCTAATTTTCTAAGTTCTTATAAAATATTTAACAATAGTGAAGAAGACCGCAATGAAAGCAAATGTTACTATGTAGACACGAGAAATCATATACAGGTATAATTCCGTTATAATGAATACCATTATAACGAATCTTTCACTATAACGAAATGTTTCCTCTCCCCGAGGTAATAACAACAAACGCTTGATTTGTTTCGCTCAATCTCGTTACAACGTATTTATTAAACACACTAATTTGGTAATAACGGGATTTCACTGTATAAAAGAGTTATATTTCAGATGAAATATTTATGAAATGTGTCGTTAAGGATATGTAGAATGTAAGTTAGAAATAAATGAGTAAAAATGTGAGAGGAGAAAGATAAATAAAACAACAAAATAGTTTACACCATATCCTGTTTTACAACTTCAGGTCAAATAGCAACCACTGAGATACTATCTACCACTACAGATCAAATCACTGAGATACCATTTACCACTACAGGTCAAACAACCACTGAGCTACCACCTACCGCTACAAATCAAACAATCATTGAGTCACCATCTACTACCACTGAACTCCCAACAACCACTGAGTTACCATCCAGTACCACAAAACAAACAACAACCACTGAGTTACCATCTACTACCCCAGAACAACCATCAACCACTGAATTACCGCTCACAACAACAGAACAATCATCCACCACAGAGTTACCATCCACCACCACTGAGTTACCATCCACTACCACAGAACAATCATTAACGACTGACTTAACATCCACCACGTCTGAGTTACCATCTACCACCCCAGAACAACCACCAACCACAGTGTTACCGTCTACTACTACAGAACAAAGAACTACCACAGAGTTACCATCCATTACAACAGAACAACCATCAACCACTCAGTTACCATCTACTACCACAGGACAACCACCAACCACTGAGTTATCATCCACTACCACAGAACAAACATCAACCACTGTGTTACCAACTACCACTACAGAACAACCATCAACCACAGATTTACTATCTACTGCTACAGAACAACGACCAACCACTGAGTTACCATCAACTACCACAGAAGAACCAACAAACACTGAGTTACCATCAACAACTGAGCTACCATCAACTACCACAGAACAACCAACACTCAGTAAGTTACCAACTACAAGAACAGATCAAACAACCACTGACATAGCATCTACCACTACATATCAAACCACAACTGAGGTACCATCCACAACTACAGACCAAACCACCACTGAATTATCATTTACCACAACAGATCAAACAACCACTGAGCTACCATCTACAACTATAGATCAAACTACCCCTGAGATACAATCTAGCACTATAGATCAAACAACCACAGAGCTACCATCCACAACTATAGATCAAACAACCACTGAGGTACCATCCACAAATACAGACCATACTACCACCGAGGTAGCATCTACCACTACAGATCAAACCACCACTGAGCTACCATCTACAACTACAGACGAAACCATCACAGAACTATCATTCACCACTACATATCAAACTACCACTGAGATACCATCTAGCACTACATATCAAATAACAACCACTGAGATAACATCTACCACAACAGATCAAATAACAACCATTGAGGTACCATCTACAACTACAGAGCAAACCCCCACAGAGCAATCATCTACGACTACAGATCAAACCACCACTGAGCTACCATCTCCTACCACTGAGCTACCGTTTACCACTACAGATCAAATAACAACCACTGATCTATTATCTACCACTACAGATCAGATAAACACTGAACTACCATCTACCACCACAGATCAAACAATCACTGACTTACAATCTACCACCACTGAACTACCATCTACCACCACAGATCAAACAACCACTGAGCTACCATTTATCACCACTGAACTACCATCTACCACCAGAGATCAAACAATCACTGACTTACAATCTACCACCACTGAACTACCATCTACCACCACAGATCAAACAACCACTGACTTACAATCTACCACCACTGAACTACCATCTACCACCACAGATCAAACAACCACTGACTTACAATCTACCACCACTGAACTACCATCTACCACCACAGATCAAACAACCACTGACTTACAATCTACCACCTCTGAACTACCATCTACCACCACAGATCAAACAACCACTGACTTACAATCTACCACCACTGACCTACCATCTACCACCACAGATCAAACAACCACTGACTTACAATATACCACCACTGAACTACCATCTACCACCACAGATCAAACAACCACTGACTTACAATCTACTACCACTGAACTACCATCTACCACCACAGATCAAACAACCACTCACTTACAATCTACCACCACCGAACTACCATCTACCACCACAGATCAAACAACCACTGACTTACAATCTACCACCACTGACCTACCATCTACCACCACAGATCAAACAACCACCGACTTACAATCTACCACCACTGACCTACCATCTTCCAACACAGATCAAACAACCACTGACTTACAATCTACCACCACTGAACTACCATCTACCACCACTGAACTACCATCTACCACCACAGATCAAACAACCACTGACTTACAATCTACCACCACTGAACTACCATCTACCATCACAGATCAAACAACCACTGACTTACAATCTACCACCACTGAACTACCATCTACCACCACAGATCAAACAACCACTGACTTACAATCTACCACCTCTGAACTACCATCTACCACCACAGATCAAACAACCACTGACTTACAATCTACCACCACTGACCTACCATCTACCACCACAGATGAAACAAACACTGACTTACAATATACCACCACTGAACTACCATCTACCACCACAGATCAAACAACCACTGACTTACAATCTACCGCCACCGAACTACCATCTACCACCACAGATCAAACAACCACTGACTTACAATCTACCACCACTGACCTACCATCTACCACCACAGATCAAACAACCACCGACTTACAATCTACCACCACTGACCTACCATCTTCCACCACAGATCAAACAACCACTGACTTACAATCTACCACCACTGAACTACCATCTACCACCACTGAACTACCATCTACCACCACAGATCAAACAACCACTGACTTACAATCTACCACCACTGAACTACCATCTACCACCACAGATCAAACAACCACTGACTTACAATCTACCACCACTGAACTACCATCTACCACCACAGATCAAACAACCACTGACTTACAATCTACCACCACTGAACTACCATCTACCACCACAGATCAAACAACCACTGACTTACAATCTACCACCACAGATCAAACAACCACTGACTTACAATCTACCACCACCGAACTACCATCTACCACCACAGATCAAACAACCACTGACTTACAATCTACTACCACTGACCTACCATCTACCACCACAGATCAAACAACCACTGACTTACAATCTACCACCACTGACCTACCATCTACCACCACAGATCAAACAACCACCGACTTACAATCTACCACCACTGACCTACCATCTTCCACCACAGATCAAACAACCACTGACTTACAATCTACCACCACTGAACTACCATCTACCACCACTGAACTACCATCTACCACCACAGATCAAACAACCACTGACTTACAATCTACCACCACTGAACTACCATCTACCACCACAGATCAAACAACCACTGACTTACAATCTACCAGCACTGAACTACCATCTACCACCACAGATCAAACAACCACTGACTTACAATCTACCACCACTGAACTACCATCTACCACCACAGATCAAACAACCACTGACTTACAATCTACCACCACAGATCAAACAACCACTGACTTACAATCTACCACCACCGAACTACCATCTACCACCACAGATCAAACAACCACTGACTTACAATCTACTACCACTGACCTACCATCTACCACCACAGATCAAACAACCACTGACTTACAATCTACCACCACTGAACTACCATCTACCACCACAGATCAAACAACCACTGACTTACAATCTACCACCACTGAACTACCATCTACCACCACAGATCAAACAACCACTGACTTACAATCTACCACCACTGACCTACCATCTACCACCACAGATCAAACAACCACTGACTTACAATCTACCACCACTGAACTACCATCTACCACCACAGATCAAACAACCACTGACTTACAATCTACCACCACTGAACTACCATCTACCACCACAGATCAAACAACCACTGACTTACAATCTACCACCACTGACCTACCATCTACCACCACAGATCAAACAACCACTGACCTACAATCTACCACCACTGAACTACCATCTACCACCACAGATCAAACAACCACTGACTTACCATCTACCACCTCTGAACTACCATCTACCACCACAGATCAAACAACCACTGACTTACAATCTACCACCACTGAACTACCATCTACCACCACAGATCAAACAACCACTGACTTACAATCTACCACCTCTGAACTACCATCTACCACCACAGATCAAACAACCACTGACTTACAATCTACTACCACTGAACTACCATCTACCACCACAGATCAAACAACCACTGACTTACAATCTACCACCTCTGAACTACCATCTACCACCACAGATCAAACAACCACTGACTTACAATCTACCACCACTGAACTACCATCTACCACCACAGATAAAACAACCACTGACTTACAATCTACCTCCACTGAACTACCATCTACCACCACAGATCAAACAACCACTGACTTACAATCTACCACCACTGACCTACCATCTACCACCACAGATGAAACAACCACTGACTTACAATCTACTACCACTGAACTACCATCTACCACCACAGATCAAACAACCACTGACTTACAATCAACCACCACTGAACTACCATCTACCACCACAGATCAAACAACCACTGACTTACAATCTACCACCACTGACCTACCATCTACCACCACAGATCAAACAACCACTGACTTAAAATCTACCAGCACTGACCTACCATCTACCACCACAGATCAAACAACCACCGACTTACAATCTACCACCACTGACCTACCATCTACCACCACAGATCAAACAACCACTGACTTACAATCTACCACCACTGAACTACCATCTACCACCACTGAACTACCATCTACCACCACAGATCAAACAACCACTGACTTACAATCTACCACCACTGAACTACCATCTACCACCACAGATCAAACAACCACTGACTTACAATCTACCACCACTGAACTACCATCTACCACCACAGATCAAACAAACACTGACTTACAATCTACCACCACAGGTCAAACAACCACTGACTTACAATCTACCACCACTGACCTACCATCTACCACCACAGATCAAACAACCACTGACTTACAATCTACCACCACTGAACTACCATCTACCACCACAGATCAAACAACCACTGACTTACCATCTACCACCACTGAACTACCATCTACCACCACAGATCAAACAACCACTGACTTACAATCTACCACCACTGACCTACCATCTACCACCACAGATCAAACAACCACTGACTTACAATCTACCACCACCGAACTACCATCTACCACCACTGAACTACCACCTACCACCACAGATCAAACAACCACTGACTTACAATCTACCACCACTGAACTACCATCTACCACCACAGATCAAAGAACCACTGACTTACAATCTACCACCACTGAACTACCATCTACCACCACAGATCAAACAACCACTGACTTACAATCTACCACCACAGATCAAACAACCACTGACTTACAATCTACCACCACCGAACTACCATCTACCACCACAGATCAAACAACCACTGACTTACAATCTACTACCACTGACCTACCATCTACCACCACAGATCATACAACCACTGACTTACAATCTACCACCACTGAACTACCATCTACCACCACAGATCAAACAACCACTGACTTACAATCTACCACCACTGACCTACCATCTACCACCACAGATCAAACAACCACTGACTTACAATCTACCACCACTGAACTACCATCTACCACCACAGATCAAACAACCACTGACTTACCATCTACCACCACTGAACTACCATCTACCACCAAAGATCAAACAACCACTGACTTACAATCTACCACCACTGACCTACCATCTACCACCACAGATCAAACAACCACTGACTTACAATCTACCACCACTGAACTACCATCTACCACCACAGAACAATCAACCACTGACTTACAATCTACCCCCACTGGCCTACCATCTACCACCACAGATCAAACAACCACTGACTTACAATCTACCACCACTGACCTACCATCTACCACCACAGATCAAACAACCACTGACTTACAATCTACCACCACTGAACTACCATCTACCACTACAGATGAATCAACCACTGAGTTACCATCTACCACAACAGATCAAACTACCACTGAGCTACCATCTACCACTACAGATCAAACCACAATTGAGCTACCATCTACAACAACAGATCAAACCACCACTGAGCTACCTTCTACCACTACAGATCAAACCACCACTGAGCTACCATCTACCACTACAGATCAAACAACCACTGGAGTACCATCTAGCACTACAGATCAAACCACCACTGAGCTACCATCTACCACTACAGATCAACTATCCACCACTGAGTTACCATCTACAACTACAGATCTAACAAGTACAGAGCTACCATCAACAGCCACTGATGAAACTACCACTGATCAACCATCCACCACTGAGTTACCACCTACCACCACTGAACAACCAACATCCTCTCCCGCTGCAAGTAAGTGTCATGTTATTTGTGATATAGAAATATTACATAGATTTAGAAATTAAATATTTTCATCATGATATAGTATTATATTTTCTTTTGACAACCAAATGCAGGAATCTATGTAGTTATATTTATTTCTGTGGGCATTTTTAAAGGGATGATTGTGTCAATATGACCGTAGTTTAAATGTGTTTGACATTATACCAACTATATTCGTTTAGAATATCGTGAATTCCGTTGTTGGATTCCAATGAGAAATCTTCCTATCAGAGTTGCACAGATCCAATGGTTGGTTAGTAGTTAAAGGTTTTGATATGTTTCACTGGGTTTATATATTGTTCTTATATACATATATATATTTATATATGTATATATATGTATATATATATATATATATATATATATATATATATATATATATATATATATATATATATATATATAAACGGCGGCATCATAAGTTCATCATCAGAGGTGATTCTCTTCTCAGAAAATAATATATTACACCCTACCTGCACATATTGACTGCTCATTCAGTAAATGATTAAATGTTTTACAAAGATGCATGTTATTCTACAAGGGCGGTGGCCCAGCACGGCCTCAGCCGGGTGGCTGGAACAG
The DNA here is from genome assembly GCA_964016885.1 of Eledone cirrhosa. Classification (NCBI taxonomy): domain Eukaryota; kingdom Metazoa; phylum Mollusca; class Cephalopoda; order Octopoda; family Eledonidae; genus Eledone; species Eledone cirrhosa. The sequence goes on from OZ024762.1 coordinate 7,835,816, forward strand.
GTAAAAGAGTAAAGGAATATATATATATATATATGTAACACTTTCTTTTGTAGATGTCACTGCTATTGTGAGCGCTGTGATGCACCTGAATGAGGAATACAAAGCTGTATATGAAAACATGGAAGAAGATGAGACAAAAGCGAAAATTTCTGAAATAACTTCTCAGGTAAAGATTTTTTGTACTATAATATAATCTCATCATCATCACCATTCGTCGACTACTGTCGAGATGATGGATCTCGCTCTCATGCCCCAGAATTCCCTGTCCCCCCATCGCTGCCCCCAGGTCTTGTCTACTGATTCCCGTATCCCTAGAGATAACGTCAGGGAATGACAGCTTACTACTTCTAGTCAGGCTGGAGTCAGAGTTCCAGAGCAAGAGAGCGGATATGATTTCATTGCTGGCATGGTGACAGTGGCCAGCAAATATAATCTAGGGACCTCACTCTTCGGTGGTATCGTTTAATTCTGTTCCCCTTAACATATTTATATTTTAACATCGTCAATATTACACAACAACCACTGAAATGGTATGCTTCAGTGTTATAGCAAAAAACAATCAAATAAATGTACAGTTTTATTATTTCAAGAAATGTTTTTTATGTCTATATCCTCACCATTACTATTAAATATATTATTTTAGAAACGTGAAATTTTGAAAATTTTTGATTTTAGGTGGATGCGTCAATGAAAAACAACAGTAAATTGCAAGATACGTATGTCGGTAGTAATGTGACAGCATTAAGGTTTGTGCAACATTTAAGATTCTCTCTCTCACCTCACACTGCCTCTTTTATTTTCTGACTGTTCAGACTGTCCTCACAAAGACTTTACTTTACCTCAATGACTTGCTATTCATTGTAGCATCAGGCTATATATATATATACATAATCTTATATGATGCAGAAAGGGAACGAAATACACCTACAAGTCAGACAGAAATGTCGAATGTTTACCTTGTACGAGGGACACAGGACACATGGTCATCGTTTCGTTTTTTTTCCATTTAAAACGAAAAGTGTATTTGTTTGGAAAAATAAATTTGAGGGTATCTTTTCTGAAGGTACATTATGTTGTAATCTAATCGAAATAATTTCTTTATTTCAGCAATGGTAGTTTGGTGGTCTTTATCGATCTAATATTTGTGACATTGGAAAAGTTAACTGAAGCAGATTTCAAGCAATCGATTAACTTAGATAGCGTCCGTAAGAGTTTGGAAACAATTATAAATATTATAAAGGAAAAACTGGAAATAGAGGGTAAAGGTAAGTGACAGAGCTGATCTAATTTTCTAAGTTCTTATAAAATATTTAACAATAGTGAAGAAGACCGCAATGAAAGCAAATGTTACTATGTAGACACGAGAAATCATATACAGGTATAATTCCGTTATAATGAATACCATTATAACGAATCTTTCACTATAACGAAATGTTTTCTCTCCCCGAGGTAATAACAACAAACGCTTGATTTGTTTCGCTCAATCTCGTTACAACATATTTATTAAACACACTAATTTGGTAATAACGGGATTTCACTGTATAAAAGAGTTATATTTCAGATGAAATATTTATGAAATGTGTCGTTAAGGATATGTAGAATGTAAGTTAGAAATAAATGAGTAAAAATGTGAGAGGAGAAAGATAAATAAAACAACAAAATAGTTTACACCATATCCTGTTTTACAACTTCAGGTCAAATAGCAACCACTGAGATACTATCTACCACTACAGATCAAATCACTGAGATACCATTTACCACTACAGGTCAAACAACCACTGAGCTACCACCTACCGCTACAAATCAAACAATCATTGAGTCACCATCTACTACCACTGAACTCCCAACAACCACTGAGTTACCATCCAGTACCACAAAACAAACAACAACCACTGAGTTACCATCTACTACCCCAGAACAACTATCAACCACTGAATTACCGCTCACAACCACAGAACAATCATCCACCACAGAGTTACCATCCACCACCACTGAGTTACCATCCACTACCACAGAACAATCATTAACGACTGACTTAACATCCACCACGTCTGAGTTACCATCTACCACCCCAGAACAACCACCAACCACAGTGTTACCGTCTACTACTACAGAACAAAGAACTACCACAGAGTTACCATCCATTACAACAGAACAACCATCAACCACTCAGTTACCATCTACTACCACAGGACAACCATCAACCACTGAGTTATCATCCACTACCACAGAACAACCATCAACCACTGTGTTACCAACTACCACTACAGAACAACCATCAACCACAGATTTACTATCTACTGCTACAGAACAACGACCAACCACTGAGTTACCATCAACTACCACAGAAGAACCAACAAACACTGAGTTACCATCAACAACTGAGCTACCATCAACTACCACAGAACAACCAACACTCAGTAAGTTACCAACTACAAGAACAGATCAAACAACCACTGACATAGCATCTACCACTACATATCAAACCACAACTGAGGTACCATCCACAACTACAGACCAAACCACCACTGAGTTATCATTTACCACAACAGATCAAACAACCACTGAGCTACCATCTACAACTATAGATCAAACTACCCCTGAGATACAATCTAGCACTATAGATCAAACAACCACAGAGCTACCATCCACAACTATAGATCAAACAACCACTGAGGTACCATCCACAAATACAGACCATACTACCACCGAGGTAGCATCTACCACTACAGATCAAACCACCACTGAGCTACCATCTACAACTACAGACGAAACCATCACAGAACTATCATTCACCACTACATATCAAACTACCACTGAGATACCATCTAGCACTACAGATCAAATAACAACCACTGAGATAACATCTACCACAACAGATCAAATAACAACCATTGAGGTACCATCTACAACTACAGAGCAAACCCCCACAGAGCAATCATCTACGACTACAGATCAAACCACCACTGAGCTACCATCTCCTACCACTGAGCTACCGTTTACCACTACAGATCAAATAACAACCACTGATCTATTATCTACCACTACAGATCAGATAAACACTGAACTACCATCTACCACCACAGATCAAACAATCACTGACTTACAATCTACCACCACTGAACTACCATCTACCACCACAGATCAAACAACCACTGACTTACAATCTACCACCACTGAACTACCATCTACCACCACAGATCAAACAACCACTGACTTACAATCTACCACCACTGAACTACCATCTACCACCACAGATCAAACAACCACTGACTTACAATCTACCACCACTGAACTACCATCTACTACCACAGATCAAACAACCACTGACTTACAATCTACCACCACTGACCTACCATCTACCACCACAGATCAAACAACCACTGACTTACAATCTACCACCACTGAACTACCATCTACCACCAAAGATCAAACAACCACTGACTTACAATCTACCACCACTGAACTACCATCTACCACCACAGATCAAACAACCACTGACTTACAATCTACCACCACTGAACTACCATCTACCACCACAGATCAAACAACCACTGACTTACAATCTACCACCACTGAACTACCATCTACCACCACAGATCAAACAACCACTGACTTACAATCTACCACCACTGACCTACCATCTACCACCACAGATCAAACAACCACTGACTTACAATCTACCACCACTGAACTACCATCTACCACCACAGATCAAACAACCACTGACTTACAATCTACCGCCACTGAACTACCATCTACCACCACAGATCAAACAACCACTGACTTACAATCTACCGCCACTGACCTACCATCTACCACCACAGATCAAACAACCACTGACTTACAATCTACCACCACTGACCTACCATCTACCACCACAGATCAAACAACCACTGACTTACAATCTACCACCACTGAACTACCATCTACCACCACAGATCAAACAACCACTGACTTACAATCTACCACCACTGAACTACCATCTACCACCACAGATAAAACAACCAATGACTTACAATCTACCACCACTGAACTACCATCTTCCACCACAGATCAAACAACCACTGACTTACAATCAACCACCACTGAACTACCATCTACCACCACTGATCAAACAACCACTGACTTACAATCTACCACCACTGAACTACCATCTACCACCACAGATCAAACAACCACTGACTTACAATCTACCACCACTGACCTACCATCTACCACCACAGATCAAACAACCACTGACTTACAATCTACCACCACTGCACTACCATCTACAACCACAGATCAATCAACCACTGACTTACAATCTACCCCCACTGACCTACCATCTACCACCACAGATCAAACAACCACTTACTTACAATCTACCACCACTGACCTACCATCTACCACCACAGATCAAACAACCACTGACTTACAATCTACCACCACTGCACTACCATCTACCACCACAGATCAATCAACCACTGACTTACAATCTACCCCCACTGACCTACCATCTACCACCACAGATCAAACAACCACTGACTTACAATCTACCACCACTGACCTACCATCTACCACCACAGATCAAACAACCACTGACTTACAATCTACCGCCACTGACCTACCATCTACCACCACAGATCAAACAACCACTGACTTACAATCTACCGCCACTGACCTACCATCTACCACCACAGATCAAACAACCACTGACTTACAATCTACCACCACTGACCTACCATCTACCACCACAGATCAAACAACCACTGACTTACAATCTACCACCACTGACCTACCATCTACCACCACAGATCAAACAACCACTGACTTACAATCTACCACCACTGACCTACCATCTACCACCACAGATCAAACAACCACTGACTTACAATCTACCACCACTGAACTACCATCTACCACCACAGATCAAACAACCACTGACTTACAATCAACCACCACTGAACTCCCATCTACCACCACTGATCAAACAACCACTGACCTACAATCTACCACCACTTACCTACCATCTACCACCACAGATCAAACAACCACTGACTTACAATCTACCACCACTGAACTACCATCTACCACCACAGATCAAACAACCACTGACTTACAATCAACCACCACTGAACTACCATCTACCACCACAGATCAAACAACCACTGACTTACAATCTACCACCACTGAACTACCATCTACCACAACAGATCAAACAACCACTGAGCTACCATTTATTACCACTGACATACAATCTACCACCACAGATCAAACAACCACTGACTTACAATCTACCACAACTGAACTACCATCTACCACCACAGATCAAACAACCACTGACTTACAATCTACCACCACTAAACTACCATCTACCACCACAGATCAAACAACCACTGACTTACAATCTACCACCACTGACCTACCATCTACCACCACAGATCAAACAACCACTGACTTACAATATACCACCACTGAACTACCATCTACCACCACAGATCAAACAACCACTGATTTACAATCTACTACCACTGAACTACCATCTACCACCACATATCAAACAACCACTGACTTACAATCTACCACCACTGAACTACCATCTACCACCACAGATCAAACAACCACTGACTTACAATCTACCACCACTGACCTACTATCTACCACCACAGATCAAACAACCACCGACTTACAATCTACCACCACTGACCTACCATCTACCACCACTGAACTACCATCTACCACCACAGATCAAACAACCACTGACTTACAATCTACCACCACTGAACTACCATCTACCACCACAGATCAAACAACCACTGACTTACAATCTACCAGCACTGAACTACCATCTACCACCACAGATCAAACAACCACTGACTTACAATCTACCACCACTGAACTACCATCTACCACCACTGAACTACCATCTACCACCACAGATCAAACAACCACTGACTTACAATCTACCACCACTGAACTACCATCTACCACCACAGATCAAACAACCACTGACTTACAATCTACCAGCACTGAACTACCATCTACCACCACAGATCAAACAACCACTGACTTACAATCTACCACCACTGAACTACCATCTACCACCACAGATCAAACAAACACTGACTTACAATCTACCACCACAGATCAAACAACCACTGACTTACAATCTACCACCACTGAACTACCATCTACCACCACAGATCAAAGAACCACTGACTTACAATCAACCACCACTGAACTACCATCTACCACCACAGATCAAACAACCACTGACTTACAATCTACCACCACTGAACTACCATCTACCACCACAGATCAAACAACCACTGACTTACAATCTACCACCACTGAACTACCATCTACCACCACAGATCAAACAACCACTGACTTACAATCTACCACCACTGACCTACCATCTACCACCACAGATCAAACAACCACTGACTTACAATCTACCACCACTGAACTACCATCTACCACCACAGATCAAACAACCACTGACTTACAATCTACCACCACTGAACTACCATCTACCACCACAGATCAAACAACCACTGACTTACAATCTACCACCACTGAACTACCATCTACCACCACAGATCAAACAACCACTGACTTACAATCTACCACCACTGACCTACCATCTACCACCACAGATCAAACAACCACTGACTTACAATCTACCACCACTGAACTACCATCTACCACCACAGATCAAACAACCACTGACTTACAATCTACCACCACTGAACTACCATCTACCACCACAGATCAAACAACCACTGACTTACAATCTACCACCACTGAACTACCATCTACCACCACAGATCAAACAACCACTGACTTACAATCTACCACCACTGAACTACCATCTACCACCACAGATCAAACAACCACTGACTTACAATCTACCACCACTGACCTACCATCTACCACCACAGATCAAACAACCACTGACTTACAATCTACCACCACTGAACTACCATCTACCACCACAGATCAAACAACCACTGACTTACAATCTACCACCACTGAACTACCATCTACCACCACAGATCAAACAACCACTGACTTACAATCTACCGCCACTGACCTACCATCTACCACCACAGATCAAACAACCACTGACTTACAATCTACCACCACTGACCTACCATCTACCACCACAGATCAAACAACCACTGACTTACCATCTACCACCACTGAACTACCATCTACCACCACAGATCAAACAACCACTGACTTACAATCTACCACCACGGAACTACCATCTACCACCACAGATAAAACAACCAATGACTTACAATCTACCACCACTGAACTACCATCTTCCACCACAGATCAAACAACCACTGACTTACAATCAACCACCACTGAACTACCATCTACCACCACTGATCAAACAACCACTGACTTACAATCTACCACCACTGAACTACCATCTACCACGACAGATCAAACAACCACTGACTTACAATCTACCCCCACTGACCTACCATCTACCACCACAGATCAAACAACCACTGACTTACAATCTACCACCACTGCACTACCATCTACCACCACAGATCAATCAACCACTGACTTACAATCTACCACCACTGACCTACCATCTACCACCACAGATCAAACAACCACTGACTTACAATCTACCACCACTGCACTACCATCTACCACCACTGATCAATCAACCACTGACTTACAATCTACCCCCACTGACCTACCATCTACCACCACAGATCAAACAACCACTGACTTACAATCTACCACCACTGACCTACCATCTACCACCACAGATCAAACAACCACTGACTTACAATCTACCGCCACTGACCTACCATCTACCACCACAGATCAAACAACCACTGACTTACAATCTACCGCCACTGACCTACCATCTACCACCACAGATCAAACAACCACTGACTTACAATCTACCACCACTGACCTACCATCTGCCACCACAGATCAAACAACCACTGACTTACAATCTACCACCACTGACCTACCATCTACCACCACAGATCAAACAACCACTGACTTACAATCTACCACCACTGACCTACCATCTACCACCACAGATCAAACAACCACTGACTTACAATCTACCACCACTGAACTACCATCTACCACCACAGATCAAACAACCACTGACTTACAATCTACCACCACTGACCTACCATCTACCACCACAGATCAAACAACCACTGACTTACAATCTACCACCACTGAACTACCATCTACCACCACAGATCAAACAACCACTGACTTACAATCAACCACCACTGAACTCCCATCTACCACCACTGATCAAACAACCACTGACCTACAATCTACCACCACTTACCTACCATCTACCACCACAGATCAAACAACCACTGACTTACAATCTACCACCACTGAACTACCATCTACCACCACAGATCAAACAACCACTGACTTACAATCAACCACCACTGAACTACCATCTACCACCACAGATCAAACAACCACTGACTTACAATCTACCACCACTGAACTACCATCTACCACAACAGATCAAACAACCACTGAGCTACCATTTATTACCACTGACATACAATCTACCACCACAGATCAAACAACCACTGACTTACAATCTACCACAACTGAACTACCATCTACCACCACAGATCAAACAACCACTGACTTACAATCTACCACCACTAAACTACCATCTACCACCACAGATCAAACAACCACTGACTTACAATCTACCACCACTGACCTACCATCTACCACCACAGATCAAACAACCACTGACTTACAATATACCACCACTGAACTACCATCTACCACCACAGATCAAACAACCACTGATTTACAATCTACTACCACTGAACTACCATCTACCACCACATATCAAACAACCACTGACTTACAATCTACCACCACTGAACTACCATCTACCACCACAGATCAAACAACCACTGACTTACAATCTACCACCACTGACCTACTATCTACCACCACAGATCAAACAACCACCGACTTACAATCTACCACCACTGACCTACCATCTACCACCACTGAACTACCATCTACCACCACAGATCAAACAACCACTGACTTACAATCTACCACCACTGAACTACCATCTACCACCACAGATCAAACAACCACTGACTTACAATCTACCAGCACTGAACTACCATCTACCACCACAGATCAAACAACCACTGACTTACAATCTACCACCACTGAACTACCATCTACCACCACTGAACTACCATCTACCACCACAGATCAAACAACCACTGACTTACAATCTACCACCACTGAACTACCATCTACCACCACAGATCAAACAACCACTGACTTACAATCTACCAGCACTGAACTACCATCTACCACCACAGATCAAACAACCACTGACTTACAATCTACCACCACTGAACTACCATCTACCACCACAGATCAAACAAACACTGACTTACAATCTACCACCACAGATCAAACAACCACTGACTTACAATCTACCACCACTGAACTACCATCTACCACCACAGATCAAAGAACCACTGACTTACAATCAACCACCACTGAACTACCATCTACCACCACAGATCAAACAACCACTGACTTACAATCTACCACCACTGAACTACCATCTACCACCACAGATCAAACAACCACTGACTTACAATCTACCACCACTGAACTACCATCTACCACCACAGATCAAACAACCACTGACTTACAATCTACCACCACTGACCTACCATCTACCACCACAGATCAAACAACCACTGACTTACAATCTACCACCACTGAACTACCATCTACCACCACAGATCAAACAACCACTGACTTACAATCTACCACCACTGAACTACCATCTACCACCACAGATCAAACAACCACTGACTTACAATCTACCACCACTGAACTACCATCTACCACCACAGATCAAACAACCACTGACTTACAATCTACCACCACTGACCTACCATCTACCACCACAGATCAAACAACCACTGACTTACAATCTACCACCACTGAACTACCATCTACCACCACAGATCAAACAACCACTGACTTACAATCTACCACCACTGAACTACCATCTACCACCACAGATCAAACAACCACTGACTTACAATCTACCACCACTGAACTACCATCTACCACCACAGATCAAACAACCACTGACTTACAATCTACCACCACTGAACTACCATCTACCACCACAGATCAAACAACCACTGACTTACAATCTACCACCACTGACCTACCATCTACCACCACAGATCAAACAACCACTGACTTACAATCTACCACCACTGAACTACCATCTACCACCACAGATCAAACAACCACTGACTTACAATCTACCACCACTGAACTACCATCTACCACCACAGATCAAACAACCACTGACTTACAATCTACCGCCACTGACCTACCATCTACCACCACAGATCAAACAACCACTGACTTACAATCTACCACCACTGACCTACCATCTACCACCACAGATCAAACAACCACTGACTTACCATCTACCACCACTGAACTACCATCTACCACCACAGATCAAACAACCACTGACTTACAATCTACCACCACGGAACTACCATCTACCACCACAGATAAAACAACCAATGACTTACAATCTACCACCACTGAACTACCATCTTCCACCACAGATCAAACAACCACTGACTTACAATCAACCACCACTGAACTACCATCTACCACCACTGATCAAACAACCACTGACTTACAATCTACCACCACTGAACTACCATCTACCACCACAGATCAAACAACCACTGACTTACAATCTACCCCCACTGACCTACCATCTACCACCACAGATCAAACAACCACTGACTTACAATCTACCACCACTGCACTACCATCTACCACCACAGATCAATCAACCACTGACTTACAATCTACCACCACTGACCTACCATCTACCACCACAGATCAAACAACCACTGACTTACAATCTACCACCACTGCACTACCATCTACCACCACTGATCAATCAACCACTGACTTACAATCTACCCCCACTGACCTACCATCTACCACCACAGATCAAACAACCACTGACTTACAATCTACCACCACTGACCTACCATCTACCACCACAGATCAAACAACCACTGACTTACAATCTACCGCCACTGACCTACCATCTACCACCACAGATCAAACAACCACTGACTTACAATCTACCGCCACTGACCTACCATCTACCACCACAGATCAAACAACCACTGACTTACAATCTACCACCACTGACCTACCATCTGCCACCACAGATCAAACAACCACTGACTTACAATCTACCACCACTGACCTACCATCTACCACCACAGATCAAACAACCACTGACTTACAATCTACCACCACTGACCTACCATCTACCACCACAGATCAAACAACCACTGACTTACAATCTACCACCACTGAACTACCATCTACCACCACAGATCAAACAACCACTGACTTACAATCTACCACCACTGAACTACCATCTACCACCACAGATAAAACAACCACTGACTTACAATCTACCACCACTGAACTACCATCTACCACCACAGATCAAACAACCACTGACTTACAATCAACCACCACTGAACTCCCATCTACCACCACTGATCAAACAACCACTGACTTACAATCTACCACCACTTACCTACAATCTACCACCACAGATCAAACAACCACTGACTTACAATCTACCACCACTGAACTACCATCTACCACCACAGATCAAACAACCACTGACTTACAATCAACCACCACTGAACTACCATCTACCACCACAGATCAAACAACCACTGACTTACAATCTACCACCACTGAACTACCATCTACCACAACAGATCAAACAACCACTGAGCTACCATTTATTACCACTGACATACTATCTACCACCACAGATCAAACAACCACTGACTTACAATCTACCACAACTGAACTACCATCTACCACCACAGATCAAACAACCACTGACTTACAATCTACCACCACTGAACTACCATCTACCACCACAGATCAAACAACCACTGACTTACAATATACCACCACTGAACTACCATCTACCACCACAGATCAAACAACCACTGATTTACAATCTACTACCACTGACCTACCATCTACCACCACAGATCAAACAACCACTGACTTACAATCTACCACCACTGAACTACCATCTACCACCACAGATCAAACAACCACTGACTTACAATCTACCACCACTGAACTACCATCTACCACCACAGATCAAACAACCACTGACTTACAATCTACCACCACTGAACTACCATCTACCACCACAGATCAAACAACCACTGACTTACAATCTACCACCACTGACCTACCATCTACCACCACAGATCAAACAACCACCGACTTACAATCTACCACCACTGACCTACCATCTACCACCACAGATCAAACAACCACTGACTTACAATCTACCACCACTGAACTACCATCTACCACCACTGAACTACCATCTACCACCACAGATCAAACAACCACTGACTTACAATCTACCACCACTGAACTACCATCTACCACCACAGATCAAACAACCACTGACTTACAATCTACCAGCACTGAACTACCATCTACCACCACAGATCAAACAACCACTGACTTACAATCTACCACCACTGAACTACCATCTACCACCACAGATCAAACAAACACTGACTTACAATCTACCACCACAGATCAAACAACCACTGACTTACAATCTACCACCACCGAACTACCATCTACCACCACAGATCAATCAACCACTGACTTACAATCTACCACCACTGAACTACCATCTACCACCACAGATCAAACAACCACTGACTTACCATCTACCACCACTGAACTACCATCTACCACCACAGATCAAACAACCACTGACTTACAATCTACCACCACTGACCTACCATCTACCACCACAGATCAAACAACCACTGACTTACAATCTACCACCACTGAACTACCATCTACCACCACCGATCAATCAACCACTGACTTACAATCTACCCCCACTGACCTACCATCTACCACCACAGATCAAACAACCACTGACTTACAATCTACCACCACTGAACTACCATCTACCACCACAGATCAAACAACCACTGACTTACAATCAACCACCACTGAACTACCATCTACCACCACAGATCAAACAACCACTGACTTACAATCTACCACCACTGAACTACCATCTACCACAACAGATCAAACAACCACTGAGCTACCATTTATTACCACTGACATACAATCTACCACCACAGATCAAACAACCACTGACTTACAATCTACCACAACTGAACTACCATCTACCACCACAGATCAAACAACCACTGACTTACAATCTACCACCACTGAACTACCATCTACCACCACAGATCAAACAACCACTGACTTACAATCTACCACCACTGACCTACCATCTACCACCACAGATCAAACAACCACTGACTTACAATATACCACCACTGAACTAACATCTACCACCACAGATCAAACAACCACTGATTTACAATCTACTACCACTGAACTACCATCTACCACCACAGATCAAACAACCACTGACTTACAATCTACCACCACTGAACTACCATCTACCACCACAGATCAAACAACCACTGACTTACAATCTACCACCACTGACCTACCATCTACCACCACAGATCAAACAACCACTGACTTACAATCTACCACCACTGACCTACCATCTACCACCACAGATCAAACAACCACTGACTTACAATCTACCACCACTGAACTACCATCTACCACCACTGAACTACCATCTACCACCACAGATCAAACAACCACTGACTTACAATCTACCACCACTGAACTACCATCTACCACCACAGATCAAACAACCACTGACTTACAATCTACCAGCACTGAACTACCATCTACCACCACAGATCAAACAAACACTGACTTACAAACTACCACCACAGATCAAACAACCACTGACTTACAATCTACCACCACCGAACTACCATCTACCACCACAGATCAAGCAACCACTGACTTACAATCTACTACCACTGACCTACCACCTACCACCACAGATCAAACAACCACTGACTTACAATCTACCACCACTGAACTACCATCTACCACCACAGATCAAACAACCACTGACTTACAATCTACCACCACTGAACTACCATCTACCACCACAGATCAAACAACCACTGACTTACCATCTACCACCACTGAACTACCATCTACCACCACAGATCAAACAACAACTGACTTACAATCTACCACCACTGACCTACCATCTACCACCACAGATCAAACAACCACTGACTTACAATCTACCACCACTGACCTACCATCTACCACCACAGATCAAACAACCACTGACTTACAATCTACCACCACTGACCTACCATCTACCACCACAGATCAAACAACCACTGACTTACAATCTACCACCACTGACCTACCATCTACCACCACAGATCAAACAACCACTGACTTACAATCTACCACCACTGAACTACCATCTACCACCACAGATCAAACAACCACTGACTTACAATCTACCACCACTGACCTACCATCTACCACCACAGATCAAACAACCACTGACTTACAATCTACCACCACTGAACTACCATCTACCACCACAGATCAAACAACCACTGACTTACAATCAACCACCACTGAACTCCCATCTACCACCACTGATCAAACAACCACTGACCTACAATCTACCACCACTTACCTACCATCTACCACCACAGATCAAACAACCACTGACTTACAATCTACCACCACTGAACTACCATCTACCACCACAGATCAAACAACCACTGACTTACAATCAACCACCACTGAACTACCATCTACCACCACAGATCAAACAACCACTGACTTACAATCTACCACCACTGAACTACCATCTACCACAACAGATCAAACAACCACTGAGCTACCATTTATTACCACTGACATACAATCTACCACCACAGATCAAACAACCACTGACTTACAATCTACCACAACTGAACTACCATCTACCACCACAGATCAAACAACCACTGACTTACAATCTACCACCACTAAACTACCATCTACCACCACAGATCAAACAACCACTGACTTACAATCTACCACCACTGACCTACCATCTACCACCACAGATCAAACAACCACTGACTTACAATATACCACCACTGAACTACCATCTACCACCACAGATCAAACAACCACTGATTTACAATCTACTACCACTGAACTACCATCTACCACCACATATCAAACAACCACTGACTTACAATCTACCACCACTGAACTACCATCTACCACCACAGATCAAACAACCACTGACTTACAATCTACCACCACTGACCTACTATCTACCACCACAGATCAAACAACCACCGACTTACAATCTACCACCACTGACCTACCATCTACCACCACTGAACTACCATCTACCACCACAGATCAAACAACCACTGACTTACAATCTACCACCACTGAACTACCATCTACCACCACAGATCAAACAACCACTGACTTACAATCTACCAGCACTGAACTACCATCTACCACCACAGATCAAACAACCACTGACTTACAATCTACCACCACTGAACTACCATCTACCACCACTGAACTACCATCTACCACCACAGATCAAACAACCACTGACTTACAATCTACCACCACTGAACTACCATCTACCACCACAGATCAAACAACCACTGACTTACAATCTACCAGCACTGAACTACCATCTACCACCACAGATCAAACAACCACTGACTTACAATCTACCACCACTGAACTACCATCTACCACCACAGATCAAACAAACACTGACTTACAATCTACCACCACAGATCAAACAACCACTGACTTACAATCTACCACCACTGAACTACCATCTACCACCACAGATCAAAGAACCACTGACTTACAATCAACCACCACTGAACTACCATCTACCACCACAGATCAAACAACCACTGACTTACAATCTACCACCACTGAACTACCATCTACCACCACAGATCAAACAACCACTGACTTACAATCTACCACCACTGAACTACCATCTACCACCACAGATCAAACAACCACTGACTTACAATCTACCACCACTGACCTACCATCTACCACCACAGATCAAACAACCACTGACTTACAATCTACCACCACTGAACTACCATCTACCACCACAGATCAAACAACCACTGACTTACAATCTACCACCACTGAACTACCATCTACCACCACAGATCAAACAACCACTGACTTACAATCTACCACCACTGAACTACCATCTACCACCACAGATCAAACAACCACTGACTTACAATCTACCACCACTGACCTACCATCTACCACCACAGATCAAACAACCACTGACTTACAATCTACCACCACTGAACTACCATCTACCACCACAGATCAAACAACCACTGACTTACAATCTACCACCACTGAACTACCATCTACCACCACAGATCAAACAACCACTGACTTACAATCTACCACCACTGAACTACCATCTACCACCACAGATCAAACAACCACTGACTTACAATCTACCACCACTGAACTACCATCTACCACCACAGATCAAACAACCACTGACTTACAATCTACCACCACTGACCTACCATCTACCACCACAGATCAAACAACCACTGACTTACAATCTACCACCACTGAACTACCATCTACCACCACAGATCAAACAACCACTGACTTACAATCTACCACCACTGAACTACCATCTACCACCACAGATCAAACAACCACTGACTTACAATCTACCGCCACTGACCTACCATCTACCACCACAGATCAAACAACCACTGACTTACAATCTACCACCACTGACCTACCATCTACCACCACAGATCAAACAACCACTGACTTACCATCTACCACCACTGAACTACCATCTACCACCACAGATCAAACAACCACTGACTTACAATCTACCACCACGGAACTACCATCTACCACCACAGATAAAACAACCAATGACTTACAATCTACCACCACTGAACTACCATCTTCCACCACAGATCAAACAACCACTGACTTACAATCAACCACCACTGAACTACCATCTACCACCACTGATCAAACAACCACTGACTTACAATCTACCACCACTGAACTACCATCTACCACCACAGATCAAACAACCACTGACTTACAATCTACCCCCACTGACCTACCATCTACCACCACAGATCAAACAACCACTGACTTACAATCTACCACCACTGCACTACCATCTACCACCACAGATCAATCAACCACTGACTTACAATCTACCACCACTGACCTACCATCTACCACCACAGATCAAACAACCACTGACTTACAATCTACCACCACTGCACTACCATCTACCACCACTGATCAATCAACCACTGACTTACAATCTACCCCCACTGACCTACCATCTACCACCACAGATCAAACAACCACTGACTTACAATCTACCACCACTGACCTACCATCTACCACCACAGATCAAACAACCACTGACTTACAATCTACCGCCACTGACCTACCATCTACCACCACAGATCAAACAACCACTGACTTACAATCTACCGCCACTGACCTACCATCTACCACCACAGATCAAACAACCACTGACTTACAATCTACCACCACTGACCTACCATCTGCCACCACAGATCAAACAACCACTGACTTACAATCTACCACCACTGACCTACCATCTACCACCACAGATCAAACAACCACTGACTTACAATCTACCACCACTGACCTACCATCTACCACCACAGATCAAACAACCACTGACTTACAATCTACCACCACTGAACTACCATCTACCACCACAGATCAAACAACCACTGACTTACAATCTACCACCACTGAACTACCATCTACCACCACAGATAAAACAACCACTGACTTACAATCTACCACCACTGAACTACCATCTACCACCACAGATCAAACAACCACTGACTTACAATCAACCACCACTGAACTCCCATCTACCACCACTGATCAAACAACCACTGACTTACAATCTACCACCACTTACCTACAATCTACCACCACAGATCAAACAACCACTGACTTACAATCTACCACCACTGAACTACCATCTACCACCACAGATCAAACAACCACTGACTTACAATCAACCACCACTGAACTACCATCTACCACCACAGATCAAACAACCACTGACTTACAATCTACCACCACTGAACTACCATCTACCACAACAGATCAAACAACCACTGAGCTACCATTTATTACCACTGACATACTATCTACCACCACAGATCAAACAACCACTGACTTACAATCTACCACAACTGAACTACCATCTACCACCACAGATCAAACAACCACTGACTTACAATCTACCACCACTGAACTACCATCTACCACCACAGATCAAACAACCACTGACTTACAATATACCACCACTGAACTACCATCTACCACCACAGATCAAACAACCACTGATTTACAATCTACTACCACTGACCTACCATCTACCACCACAGATCAAACAACCACTGACTTACAATCTACCACCACTGAACTACCATCTACCACCACAGATCAAACAACCACTGACTTACAATCTACCACCACTGAACTACCATCTACCACCACAGATCAAACAACCACTGACTTACAATCTACCACCACTGAACTACCATCTACCACCACAGATCAAACAACCACTGACTTACAATCTACCACCACTGACCTACCATCTACCACCACAGATCAAACAACCACCGACTTACAATCTACCACCACTGACCTACCATCTACCACCACAGATCAAACAACCACTGACTTACAATCTACCACCACTGAACTACCATCTACCACCACTGAACTACCATCTACCACCACAGATCAAACAACCACTGACTTACAATCTACCACCACTGAACTACCATCTACCACCACAGATCAAACAACCACTGACTTACAATCTACCAGCACTGAACTACCATCTACCACCACAGATCAAACAACCACTGACTTACAATCTACCACCACTGAACTACCATCTACCACCACAGATCAAACAAACACTGACTTACAATCTACCACCACAGATCAAACAACCACTGACTTACAATCTACCACCACCGAACTACCATCTACCACCACAGATCAATCAACCACTGACTTACAATCTACCACCACTGAACTACCATCTACCACCACAGATCAAACAACCACTGACTTACCATCTACCACCACTGAACTACCATCTACCACCACAGATCAAACAACCACTGACTTACAATCTACCACCACTGACCTACCATCTACCACCACAGATCAAACAACCACTGACTTACAATCTACCACCACTGAACTACCATCTACCACCACCGATCAATCAACCACTGACTTACAATCTACCCCCACTGACCTACCATCTACCACCACAGATCAAACAACCACTGACTTACAATCTACCACCACTGAACTACCATCTACCACCACAGATCAAACAACCACTGACTTACAATCAACCACCACTGAACTACCATCTACCACCACAGATCAAACAACCACTGACTTACAATCTACCACCACTGAACTACCATCTACCACAACAGATCAAACAACCACTGAGCTACCATTTATTACCACTGACATACAATCTACCACCACAGATCAAACAACCACTGACTTACAATCTACCACAACTGAACTACCATCTACCACCACAGATCAAACAACCACTGACTTACAATCTACCACCACTGAACTACCATCTACCACCACAGATCAAACAACCACTGACTTACAATCTACCACCACTGACCTACCATCTACCACCACAGATCAAACAACCACTGACTTACAATATACCACCACTGAACTAACATCTACCACCACAGATCAAACAACCACTGATTTACAATCTACTACCACTGAACTACCATCTACCACCACAGATCAAACAACCACTGACTTACAATCTACCACCACTGAACTACCATCTACCACCACAGATCAAACAACCACTGACTTACAATCTACCACCACTGACCTACCATCTACCACCACAGATCAAACAACCACTGACTTACAATCTACCACCACTGACCTACCATCTACCACCACAGATCAAACAACCACTGACTTACAATCTACCACCACTGAACTACCATCTACCACCACTGAACTACCATCTACCACCACAGATCAAACAACCACTGACTTACAATCTACCACCACTGAACTACCATCTACCACCACAGATCAAACAACCACTGACTTACAATCTACCAGCACTGAACTACCATCTACCACCACAGATCAAACAAACACTGACTTACAAACTACCACCACAGATCAAACAACCACTGACTTACAATCTACCACCACCGAACTACCATCTACCACCACAGATCAAGCAACCACTGACTTACAATCTACTACCACTGACCTACCACCTACCACCACAGATCAAACAACCACTGACTTACAATCTACCACCACTGAACTACCATCTACCACCACAGATCAAACAACCACTGACTTACAATCTACCACCACCGAACTACCATCTACCACCACAGATCAAGCAACCACTGACTTACAATCTACTACCACTGACCTACCACCTACCACCACAGATCAAACAACCACTGACTTACAATCTACCACCACTGAACTACCATCTACCACCACAGATCAAACAACCACTGACTTACAATCTACCACCACTGAACTACCATCTACCACCACAGATCAAACAACCACTGACTTACCATCTACCACCACTGAACTACCATCTACCACCACAGATCAAACAACCACTGACTTACAATCTACCACCACTGACCTACCATCTACCACCACAGATCAAACAACCACTGACTTACAATCTACCACCACTGACCTACCATCTACCACCACAGATCAAACAACCACTGACTTACAACCTACCACAACTGAACTACCATCTACCACCACAGATCAAACAACCACTGATTTACAATCTACCACCACTGACCTACCATCTACCACCACAGATCAAACAACCACTGACTTACAACCTACCACAACTGAACTACCATCTACCACCACAGATCAAACAACCACTGACTTACCATCTACCACCACTTATCTACCATCTACCACCACAGATCAAACAACCACTGACTTACAATCTACCACCACTGACCTACCATCTACCACCACAGATCAAACAACCACTGACTTACAATCTACCACCACTGAACTACCATCTACCACCACAGATCAAACAACCACTCACTTACAATCTACCACCACTGAACTACCATCTACCACCACAGATCAAACAACCACTGACTTACAATCTACCCCCACTGACCTACCATCTACCACCACAGATCAATCAACCACTGACTTACAATCTACCACCACTGAACTACCATCTACCACCACAGATCAATCAACCACTGACTTACAATCTACCCCCACTGACCTACCATTTACCACCACAGATCAAACAACCACTGACTTACAATCTACCACCACTGAACTACCATCTACCACCACAGATCAATCAACCACTGACTTACAATCTACCCCCACTGACCTACCATCTACCACCACAGATCAAACAACCACTGACTTACAATATACCACCACTGACCTACCATCTACCACCACAGATCAAACAACCACTGACTTACAATCTACCACCACTGACGTACCATCTACCACCACAGATCAAACAACCACTGACTTACAATCTACCACCACTGACCTACCATCTACCACCACAGATCAAACAACCACTGACTTACAATCTACCACCACTGACCTACCATCTACCACCACAGATCAAACAACCACTGACTTACAATCTACCACCACTGACGTACCATCTACCACCACAGATCAAACAACCACTGACTTACAATCTACCACCACTGACCTACCATCTTCCACCACAGATCAAACAACCACTGACTT
>OZ024762.1:7867793-7870293 GCA_964016885.1 Eledone cirrhosa
CACAATATGACATACACACACACACATAACACCTTCTACTTTAGAAAATAAAAACCCGAACTAAATAAACCTTAACATACGTTTGCACTGGCAATACAACAGCAAACACGAAAAAGTAAGGAAAATATGTTCATTCAAAAATATTCCTACTAAAGGAATCACTTTCCTACACACACACATACACACACACACAATATATATATATATATTCTCTTCATCTTAACATGCTAACCATACTCCCACACACATAACACCCATAACAACCCCCACACCTACAACTCCCTCCCCATTTCTACTAATAGAACCACTTTCCTACACACATATATATATACACACACACAAAATATATATTCTCTCCAACTCGCACACACACACACAACACCCATATACACACACACACACAACTCCCTCCCCCATCTCTACTAATAGAATCATCTTCCAATACACACATACACATACATACACACACACAAGCACACAAATAAACATACATATCTTCACTTCAATAGAAAATCTGAACTCTGACACCCCTGCGAGCTGGCCATATTCACTGAACCAGAACAATTCTCACAATCCCTTTTCTCTTGACCACTATCTCTCCATTGTCATAACATTCACTATAAAGACTACAGAATAGTTTTCCAAATAAGGGCGCAAAAATGTAATGAAAACTTGTTCACGTGACAGCCAAATTTCATTTATAACCAACCAAAAAAAAGCCTTCGTGAGCCTCTTTTTTCAAGTAAAAAGAAATTCAAACACTCATATGTGAAAAAACAACCTGTGACAACCCCCCCTCTCTTATTTGAAGAACTATTGTAACGGGAACTGGCGCGAAATTTATTATTAGACAAACGAATCAAATTACTTCTCGAAAAACCTGGTATTTCGAGCCACTTTTTCCATATAAAACAAGTAACATTCAGAGACCAACCAGATGTGAGAAAAACCACAGACCCTCCATCTCAACTCACCTTTTGAAAAGCAGAAGAACTGCGAAACCGGTAAAGGAACCAAATAAATATATATATTTAAAAAAAAAATAAGACTCCAGTTGCATTTTCGATTTCAATCTCTTTTTCTTTATACTTTCACTCGTGTAGGACACCTCGGTTATTTTTCATTTTGTAAAAAAAACCTCACTTTCTAATATATATATAGTATAGTATATATAGTATATATTAGTATATATATATATATAACTGTATATATATATATAGAATACCTGTATATATATATATATAACTGTATATATATATATAACTGTATATATATACTAGTATATATATATATATATATAACTGTATATATATATCAGTTATATATATATAACTGTATATATATATTTATATATATATCAGTTATATATATATATAATTGATATATATATATATACAGTTATATATATATAACTGATATATATATATATATATATATACATATATATAACTGTATATATATATATATATATCAGTTATATATATATATATATAACTGTATATATATATATATATATATATATATCAGTTATATATATATACTATATATATATAACTGTATATAAAAGATATATATATATATCAGTTATATATATATATATATATATATATATATATACAATTAGTATATATATATATATATATATATATATGATATTATATATATATTATATATATATATATCAGTTATATATATATATATATATATATTATATATATATATATATACAGTTATATATATATATGATATACCAGTTATACTATTATATATATAAGTATATTATATACAGTTATATATATATATATACTATATACAGTTATATATATATATATATATATATTACAGTTATATATATATATATATATATATAACAGTATATAATATATATATATATATAGTGTATATATAGTATATATATATATAAGTATCATATAGTATATATACAGTATATATATATATACAGTTATATATATATATACAGTTATATATATATATATACAGTTATATATATATATATATATACAGTTATATATATATATATACAGTTATATATATATATATATATATACAGTTATATATATATATATATATATATATATACAGTTATAATATATATACTATATACAGTTATATATATATATATATATACAGTTATTATATATATATATATATAAGACAGTTATACTATATATATCATACAGTTATATATATATATATTATACAGTAATATATATATATATATATATACAGTTCATATATATATATATATATACAGTTTATATATATATATACAGTTGTATATATATATATATATATATATATATACAGGTTATATATATATATATATATATAATATATATATATATATACAAGTCTATATATATATATATATATATATATAACTTATATATACAGTTATATATATATATATACAGTTATATATATATACTATATATATATACAGTTATATACTATATATATACAGTTTTATATATATATA
>OZ024762.1:7875486-7887986 GCA_964016885.1 Eledone cirrhosa
TTCTGTGTATACATCTGTCTAGAGATATAAGGGTATTAATACGTATTCTATAGAAAGAAGTGCAAGGTTTAACTTGGAGCTACATTTATATAGTGTCTACAGAACAAAGTATTAAGAGAAATCAACCTTTATTTTTTATTGTGGAAAGTGTAACTTCCCAGATCTAAATTTACAATATGAAGATTAGTAGAGAACAATGTATCTTTCTTTCAAGAAAGAGGTAATTGTGTATACATAATTCTACATACTCTACTCTATTGAACACAGCGTCTATATATAATGGAGGTACTTCTTCCAATATAGAGAAGAAGGTATATTATAGACATGAAGTAAGTTTTGTGTGTGACATAATATATAGAATACAGTTCCTTTCTATTTACACACTACTGTAGATACTGTTAGCTCTCTTGCTTCTTAGAAAGCATGTATACGTTCTAGTGTGAGAAGCTTATACACAACTACAAGAACAATAATAGTTTCTTAAGAGGGGTATGTGTAGAATCTAGCGAGAAGGTATTGATGTGTCTGTACAGATCGCAACTTATCTTATATGTGTATGATGTTCACTTCCAGGTTTCTACATACATGTGTATAATATCAAAAGACACACGTAATGTCACTTTAGATGTATTCTATAGAATACAGTTTCTTATAGACAGAAGTAAGTCTACATAGATGTTATTTCCCTGTATATAGAGATGGCTTGTTTCTAATAGGTGTGTGTAAGAGGGGATTTATTTATATAATATGAAACTAATATAGTGACAGAAGGTCGTTGTCTTCCTACAGTGGAAGAGGTGTATATATACAGATAATAAAGCAACAAAGAAAAAGACTGGTTTATTCTTTTATTTCACAATTTATTTACCTTTCTTGTAGTAGTCTCCAGGTCTGGTGCTGTTCCTTAGGAATATAGAATAGGTTAGTTGTGTATATATAAAGGTTTAGTTTTGTATCTAGTGAAGAACGTTTATATATGGATGGTGTAGCTATCAAGCAGGTGAGGATGCTAGTAGTAAAGAGTCTTGAGAGCCATAAGAGCTACATACACGGCAGAGGAATGGAGCTACCATGCTTCGTTAGATGTGAAAGATAATAAAATATAGCTGTATGGTTTAGTTTCTTAGTGGAGGTTATATATTAAGATGTATATAGTCTAAAGAAGGTTTAGTTTCTATTCCAGTATGAACAAGATTGTATATTGTGCCTCATGAGTATCTGCCAAGATAATATAATGTCTAGGGAGGTTTAGTTCTTAGAGATAAAAATGTATGTATATATATGTACGTATGTTCTTAAGA
Organism: Eledone cirrhosa; assembly: GCA_964016885.1. Taxonomy (NCBI): domain Eukaryota; kingdom Metazoa; phylum Mollusca; class Cephalopoda; order Octopoda; family Eledonidae; genus Eledone; species Eledone cirrhosa. The sequence continues at coordinate 7,876,788 of OZ024762.1, forward strand.
TTCCTCCTCATAGTGAATGTTTAGAATAAATTTACGGCTAATACATAAATATGTCTGCAGAAGTTTTATTCTGGAAAGAAACAATGTATTTATGTGAAAAAGTGTCTTCTTGTATATAGAATATATCTGTGAGTGTGTGTATAGGATTTATATACAGAAGATAATAAAATGTGTATAGAGAGGAAGCTTGGTTATATTTCCTTATAAATGCTTCATAGTAAAGTAACATGTATGTTTAGTTAGAAGAAGTAGCTACGTGTATATATTAGGTTTAGTTCTGTGAAGAGTGTTTAGAATAAATTTATAAGACATGGCAACTAAAACATTACAAGAAGGAATGTTTATAGTGAACAATTCTATGTATGTATATTTCTAACGTGAATTATATTTTTGTGTCTCAATAATACCTGTGAGTGTATATACGGCAAATAAAACTATACATACCTCTTTACACGTAAAATCCAATCCGATATCATTAATAGTCCCAGAGTAAATAGAATGATGTTACCGCTTCAATACACTGAAAAGAAATGACAACAAAGGAAGAAGAGTTCCACAAACCGGAAGTAGTTCAATGTAAACAAGGAGCAAATAATTCAAATCAAGGGGAGATAACTCTCATCGAATTGTTTGGCAAAAACTCATGCGAGGTGGAGAGCAGGCCAGCATAAAGCCAGCCTGCTGTGGTCCCGACGATTCGAACTTCAGACACGATCGAGTGGTCATGCCATACCGAAGTACGACAGCGAAGCCAGAAACGCTACGTGCAGCGCCACGCACAAGCCGCAATTCTACAGAGTCAAATAGGCATATTTATAGCTAAAAATGTCTTTCTTTTTTAAAAAAAAAAAGAAACGGAAAGAAAGCGAGATAACACGACATATTCCGAGTGTTATCTCGCTTTCTTTCCGTTTCTATATATATAAATATAACGGGATATATAGCCATTAAGGAACTACTAGTATTTTGTACATATATAACGGGATATACACGAATAGAAGCCAGGGAATATGTAGAAAGGGGTTGACTTATATAGGGAGTTTGACGATTTTCGTCGACTTCAAATTCTACGTAAATAAGGTTTCTCGGACATAAGATAGGGAAGAGGTTCACGATATATAAGTGAGAAACTCCTAGTATTTTGTACATCTATTCTTCTTGCGGTAGAACCAACCATCTCTTCTGCACTATCTGGTGCGGCTACTGCGTTGAACGGGATTAAGGCCCTGTAAGCTGATGTTTTTAATGGTCCTCAGGGATCTGTTATCGAAGCTGTGAATCCTCTTTGTAACGGGCCACATTTCTGCTACACAGAAGAGAGGACCGATGTATCTTTTCAGAACAATTAATGTCGGTAAATATACTTCAAGATGGTAACACTGACTTAGGCAGATCTGTATATGCAAATCAAAATATAAATAGTCGTTAGTATCTTAAGACCATGATTACAATCGATATATGTATTGATTAAACCTAAATTTAGAATATATATAAAGTATATTCTCAGCTTCTCCCTGGTCTATCGCAGGATTAAGTACTCAGCTGAGTGTACTGAGGCAATGTGAAATGTTTTTAAAGACCCGTAAATCCTGAGGGAGTCATAGTGACAACGCATTGACCTACAGTGTTTCCAGGGCACTTTTTAAAACCTGGTGGAGTTCATCAGGTCTGAATGCAGCAGATTTCTTCCAGAGGAAGAATCGACCCCGGTACTTTTTTATCGACATCAAATGGATGAAAGACCAAGTTGGCCTTGAATTCAGAGAGCTGAAATGAAGACATTCTATTTGTTACATTTATATATACATACTTTCTTTGTCTAATAAATAAAACTAAATCTTCTCTAGACACAGACATAAAGTTACATTTGTATAAACGTTCTACTCTAGAGGTTGCTGGTGTGATCCCCTAGTCATAGCTGTCACACCAGTCTGTGAGTAGGTTACGGCTAGTAAGAGATGCAGAGGCCGGCAGCTTGATTATGTCAACCTATGGACGGGACTTGATCTTTGCTCTTTAAACTCTGATGTTGTTGATCGAACTTTGTGGAGAAAAATATCTCATGTTTATGTGCAGTCGGCAACTGGCAGAGTTTAGCGTCAAAGTAACTTCTCCTGACTCTGTACAAACGAGGGTCGGCTAAAAAGCTCATCGTCTGACTATGACTTGTATGCATTAATTTCAACTCTCCTTATTAATAACTGTATTGTTTTGTTTCTTCCCATTTGGTCAGTCAGCCCTCTTACATATATAAACCTAAACTTTTACGAAGAAATGAAACTAAACCTTCTCTACACAGTAAAATACTACTTCCATCTTTGAAGGAATGTGAAATAAACTGAACTTCCATGTGGAAGATCAGGAACTTTGAGTCTGGATGTATCCATAGGCTGCAAGAGGGAGGAGAAAAACATTATGAAAAAATTCCAGTAATCCACACCCTTGGCAGGACTAAAATGTCATACCCAACATAAAATCCCAATCAAATAGGTTGATAGGATCCTCATATATATTTATATAACCAAATTTAATATAGAAATATTCTACAGAACTAGAACTGTTTTCCTTCGAATGAAACAGTTCTAGACCTGTAGAAGCCATTTCTATATTAAATTTTGTTGTATACACTCTACTAATGTATTGAGTACCTTACTATGGTTACCCCTGATTGAACCCAGGACTCATATATATGGTAGGTATGTGTGTAACTATAGTTACGGGTGGTTCACTGGTTGAAGCATTCAATGCTTGTTTATGGTTCAACCTTAACTTCATTCCTGCTTACTTGTATATATATTAAAACTTAAGCCAAAATCTCTTTTTGTGAAGATATGAGCTAGACTGACTAAAATAAGTCAGTTTTACTTATAAAGTTCCTCAACCCTAGTTTCTGGACATCAGAAAACAACATTAACCATTCCAATACATTAGAAGAATGACAATTCCATCATCAGGATAAGAAGTCTTTTGAATACATACCAGGTCGTTGCCGACCGCATGGTGTCCAACAGGTTGTGATACTGAATTACTATATGAATATATCCCACTCAATGTATGAGGACAACACAACAGCTTTATATTAAAGCTAAAATTAGCAGCCAAAATCAGCTCAACAATGATGGAGCAGTTAATCATACAGTAGAGATCAAAATAAGAGAACGATAACTTAATTTTTCCTTTAAAATTTGAAAGAATATTCGTAGTATATATACATCTGTCTTGTATATATATATGTATTGTGCTAAAATATTTTCTAAATAACCAAAAGTATAAAAAAGATATTAATGATATACCTTTCATTTTGAAAAAAATAAGAGAATGGAAACAATCTTTATGAAAACAATGAAATTTGGTCAACAAACTAGGGGTTACATATTCTCAAACATTAATAGGAAGTGTAGAGGGCCTGGCTTTGGATAAGTTATCCACATGAAGTCACCATCATATTGCAGTTTTGGAGTGATAATATTCCATTCTTCTTCATGTGTGTATATATATACATGCACACACAATATATATATATATATATTATACAAAATATTAATAAATGAAGACGTTCACATATTCAAAATATGTTTTATAATATATATTTCGAAGGTACTGGGCTGTTTTTTCAGTACGTCCTCATCAGATAAAATACATGAATTGATGTATGACATACCTCAACTGTTTTGATGGTTCAATTCCAGTATTGGCAGTGAATTGAACTCTCAAGACAGTTGAGGCATGTCATACATCAATTCATGTATTTTATCTGGCGTTGGCGTACTGAAAAAACAGCATAGTACCTCCGAAATATATATAATAAAACATATATTTTGATTATGTGAACGTCTTCATTTATTAATATTTTGAATAATATTAATAACTCCAGAAAACTTTACTGTAGAGTGCTTTTAATCTATTGTAAAACTATATTCTTTGAGTAATCAATGAACCATATTAAACTTTGGCCATATATATATAGTGTGTGTATATATATATATATATATAAGGTTGTGAGTTCAATTCTCAGACCGGGTGATGTGTTATTTCCTTGAGCAAGACACTTTATTTCACATTGCTCCAGTTTACTCAGCTGTAGAAATGAGATGATAGGACTGGGGTCCCTATCATACACTGCAAAGTGGTCGTGGAGGTGGCCACGGCAAAAAAAAAAAAGCATCCAGCCCACACTATAAAGTGGACGTGGAGGTGCCATGGAAAAAAAGCACCCAGCACTCACTGTAAACGAGATTGGTGTTAGGAAGGGCATCCAGCTGTAGAAAGTAAGCCAGAATCAGTTCCCGTATGAGCAAGACAAGGTCAGCCGACCGGACACTGTTCACAACAGGACAACCTGTCTAACCCATGCTAGCGTGGAAGAACGGACGTAAAACGGTGATGATATATATATATATTGTTATATTTGGGGAGGGTCAAGTTGTTATGATATTGCCAGAAAAATATAGTAAAACACACTCACTGTTTGGTTTGGGTTGGTGTTCGCTTCAGTATATATTTTATATTTCTTTAATTATTTCAGCTGGTAATTAATGTTTATCATTAATATCAAAAATATAAGTATAGTTTCAGCCAGCTGAATTAATTCTCAACAGGCTAGTTTCATGATTTACCTGTGATCAACATTGTTGGCTACCTCAGTCTGGATGAGATCCACATCTCCATTGCCCTTAGAGCTGGTGCCAATGTCTGTGGCAGGTACCTTAACTATTTTTTTTTTCAGTCTGTGGTGTTCAACACGTTTGGGGAAACTGGGGTATTGACAATGGAGTTCTTATCATTGTTGGCAACACATTTTACCGGCATACTAGGTAATGCCCACGAGGGTGTTTAGTTATTTCAGCATCTTAGCCTCACAATCATTTGTGCTGTGTGTACTGATTAATGTTCAGAGCCATCCTCAGCATTCTCCTGAAGCACCCATCCACCATCTGTGTCTCTTGGTCAGTGTCTAAGTCTCAGACCCGTACAGCGGCACAGTCTCCACTGTGGCGACGAAGAGACAGATCTTCAGGTCTTTACGAAGGTCCGACCCCAAACTGTGACACGCTGCCCAGGGTTTGATCATCCTCTGTGTTCCCAATCTTTACTCCCAGATACAGGAAGTCCTCAACCAACTCTAGCGGCTTCCCACCTACATTCATAATCTTCTCTGGCTTCTTAATATTCTCTACCAGATACTTCGTCTCAATTTCATTCATTCTCAGCCCCGCACCCATCGACACAGTCTCCATTTCCCCCTTCACTGAGTTTGTCACCAGAACGATGTCGTCAGCAAATTCAGCATCTGATATCTTTTTAGCCTTAACACTCCTGCCCTGAGTCAGCGCTAAAGTAAAACTCGAGTCCTGGTGTTTTTCCAGTGCAAGGCGCATACAATAGTCCACTGTGATGAAATAAAGAAGATAACGTACGGTCATACACAAGAACTTATCTGTTTAACAGTTATACCACAACAACGTTTTGAAATACCGGTGTAAAGTAAATAATGACACCGGTGTAGCTATTCCATTAATGCTTTATGCTACATTCGTTTAGAAAAAAAAATCTTTTTATCATATTAATGGCAATAAAAAAGCGAAAAAAAAAAATATAGAATAAAGAAAATAAGCAACGAAAGTAAGGGAATATGAGAGGGCGACAAACTCTACTGACCAAGGGAAGGCATTTACACAGTGAATGGCCAGCGACACCAGCTTCAGTATACACCCTATCTCGTTGCCGATTTTATGGAGGAAATCAAAAGTTCAAGACTGAGGACGACTGAAGTTCCGACGACGACCTGCACGAACGGTCGTTTAACACCCAGTATTTTGTTTACGGCCAAAGTGACAAAGTTAATCTTGAATTATCCCCTACCTTGTTTTAGTTATTTACTTATATCAACGACCGAACATAAAGCCGAGAAATAAATTAAAAATCTAAAGTCATTAAAAAAATAAAATCATTACATATCCGATGATACAACAGATCGACGCTTTAGTCTCTCTCTCCCTATATATAAATATATATATATATATATATATATATATATATATATAGCCTTGTCTGACGAACGAATGCGGACGTTTCTTGTATTCGTCTTATTCGGGAAACCTCTGGTAATGAGGTAATTATACAGTATTGTTTATTATACATTAAATATTTAGCTCTGTAACTTACATAGAGCACTCTTCATTCCTCTGACTTTTTCAGCGGAAACTTCAACACTTATATATATATATCGAGGGAGTGTAACGTACAGTTACTGTAGGTTCACCCAGGTGAGCACTCGATGTTTAGATTCACGTCTGTAACGAGGTGTAGAGCTAAACAGAGTGTAAATATATGCTTTATGTGTTCAGTCTGTCATTACCACAGCAGAGATTCAACGAGCTTTTGATTCCAGAGTCGAGCTAGATCGAACCTTGAGCTGATCAAAAGCGAAACGCGCGTCTCCAATCAATAAACGTAATGAAGACATAACAAATCGTATTTTTATTATTATTATTATTATATACACATATATATCATGAGTGTATTTGTAGATACATGTGTGTGTGCGTTCGTATATAAACATTTTATCGCTGAAGTTGTTCCAGATTTTCTCCATTTCTCTTGTCATCTGAGGAATATTTAGCTGCTATTTCTAGCATGTTCTACGACAGAAGTGATTCTTATCTGAGGGTGATTTGACTGCTAATTTTAGCATGAGTGAATTAAATGTGTTTTCGGCTACTATTTCTAGTATGAACGGTTCATTTACTGGCTGATTGTACGGTTGGGTTACTGCTCAACGAAGGGAAGTAACTCTTTCAAGACTAAATTCATAAAAGTAACCCCTCCCCCAGCGATTTAAAAAAAAAAAATAACTTCATAAATAATCCATGTTCTTTAATTAAATTTTGGAGATACGCAATAAAATGTGTAGATTAAGTGTATTGCAGCGAAATATACATTTAAGGGACATATCAACATGAGTATATGTTCACAGGTAGATTTGGCTGCTATTTCCAACATTTTCTAACACATTAGAGATTATGTATTCACCACCACACACCCTCCCCTATGCTATGAAAGGTCATCCTTCCCCATTCATCACCGTCAAGCTAGTATGTTGGCTTACTTCAAAAGTGAATTACCGTCCGTCCAATCTCACTCAGCTCTCATATCACCAAGGTATTTGAAACAGTGGTCAGTTCACAAATAACTCACTTCCTACTGAACTCCAACTAGCATGGGTACCAAAATGGCAGGGACTGCCTGATGCAGCTTCTGCATTATTTTGTGAGATGGTTCCAAGAGCCGATCACAACAACCCTTTAAAGAAACTATCCAACATTGGACCAGGGAAAGCTGCTACAATGGAATAAATGTTTCCTGGCAAACAGATTCGAGCATGTTCTGGGCAAAAGGATAGTATCAAGCTCAGTCAGTCAGTTGTGGAGTCCCACAAGGCACTGTGTTGGGACCACTTCTCTTCATTATTTACATAAAGGGCATTAGATTGGCAGTATTGGTAGAGCGTCAGACACCATTCTTTGCAGCAGAGTTATGGATGGCCCTTAACATTCTGATTTCAAATACTGCCGAGGTTAGTTTTGTCTTTCATCCTTACAGGGGTCGATAAAATAAAGTACCAGTAATGCACTGGGATAATTGCTGGCCTTGTACCAAAAGATGAAAATTATTTACATATAAGCGTCAGACACCATGCTTTGTAGCATAGTTATGACCCTTTAGATTCAGAGTTCAAATCCCGCCGAGGTTAGCTTTGCTTTTCATCCTCACAGGGTCAATAAATAAAGTACCAGTAATGCACTGATTCGATTTACTCACAATGGGTGACAATAAAAACAATATGCTATTAAACAAGGATAAATTTGAATTAATCCACTTTGGAATCAAGATGTACTGGAGTTACGATATTCTCTTCCTTCACATGAAACCCTCACGGTATCAATCAGCATCAGAAACTTTGGAGTAATTTTTGATAACATCCAAAGCTGGGCTATTCATAAGTTGATATGGTCCGCAAGATGTGTTCCTGGATTCTCAGAACTTTCCAGTCTAGAGAAACTCCCACTACCATCCCTACCTTTATCTAGCCCCACCTTGAATAATACTGTACATTGTTGTCTCCTCACACAAGACAAAGTATTATGAAAACTGAAGCAGCCCAAGGGTCAATTACAAAAAAGATTGATGGTATAAGCCTTGACAATACCTCATGGAGCAAGAAACGCTGGTCGTCCCAAGAAGACATACGTCAAGCAACTTGAGGACGATACTGGATGCACTGCGGAAGAACTGGCAAACGCTATGAGAGGCAGAGATGGATGGAGGAAGCGTGTCGTAGAAAGCCGAGCAAGCTCGACCTGATGATGATGATTTAGGTAAACTAGGAAAAACTTCACTCTCTCCAATGCTGGAGTGAACGCTACATCATCTGTATGATGTGAAAAATATTCCATCAATATTGCCCAAATGATGTTGGCATCAGTTTTAAAAGCCACCCAAGGCTTAGTCCCTATGCTATCCACCCACTACAAAAATCCAACTTGTATTTCATAGCAACAATATGACACAAATACTTCCCCTCAACTGGCCTCATTGGCTCATAGTGGACTGGTTTTGGCTTGGTTTCTATGGCTGGATGCCCTTCCTAATGCGAACCACATTTACAGAATAGACTGCGTGTTTTTTTATTGTGACACATACACAACCAGTCTACACTGTAGACTGTGTGTGTGCATATATATATATATATATATATACATATATAGGATCTTTTGATTCCAGAGTCAGGTTCAATCAATAATAGGTCTTTCCTCAAGCTGATCGACAGTGAAACATATGTAATATGTTATTAAATATGTTATAATGCAACACTGACTCTTTGTTCCTTTATTGTTATACTACTATACTCTGCTCTGCGCGAGCATCGAGTGTTCACCTGGCATACCGCCTATGAACGCAATTTTCTTGCACCTATACACACATGCATATATATATGTGTGTCTATATATAATATAGTTCATTGGATTTACACCAGAATGGAAGTATTTTGCTGTGGCATATCAACATGCCAACATAACCACTGATGATATCACACATGTGCCAGTTACTGGTGTAACCATTACGTAATAACCATTCACCATGTCATTGAAATATGTATAATGCAATAAATACAATTATATAAACAAAACGTCTGTCTTAACATTATTTTGCACATGAAAACTTTGTTGAGTTAAATCACCATCACAATGGTGGATATATACAACTGATGTAGAGTGCTTTTGTCTGTTTGAAACTGTTTACCTGAGTGATGTTGCAATATAATATTCACAGATAAGTACCATAATTAGCAACTATATATATACATATATAGAGGCATTAAATTGATTGACCAGATCATGAAGGTCACAGAAAGAGTTATAGCACAACTAATCAGAGAGTGAATTGATCTAGATGAAATGCAGTTTGGATTTGTGTCAAGTAAAAGTACCACGGACACTCTTTTCCTTGTATGACAACTACAGAAGTACCTAGCTAAAAGTAAACCCCTATACTTAGCTTTTGTTGACTTGGAGAAAGCCTTTGACAGAGTCCCCCGCTCCATTATCTGATGGGCTCTTAGAAAACTAGGTGTTGATGAATGGCTTTTGAGAGCTATACAAGCCATGTATAAAGAAACAGTCAGTAAGGTTAGAATTAGCAATGAATATAGTGAAGAATTTAGCGTAAAAGTTGGTGTTCATCAAGGCACTGTCCTTAGCCCCCTCCTATTTATTATTACCCTTCAAGACCAGCTGCCCATGGGAACTCCTATACGCAGATGATCTAACTCTCATAGCTGAATCGATGGCCGAACTAGAGAAGAAATTCCAAACATGGAAGCATGGCCTAGAATCAAAAGGCATTAAAGTTAACTTGTCTAAGACTAAAGTTCTAGTATGTAGAAAGGAAAATAGGGTACAGGTACCGTCTGGCAAATGGCCATGCTCAGTGTTTAGGAAAGGAGTAGGCAGAAATTCCATATTATGTCCCAAATGCAAACTATGGGTACATAAAAGATGTAGTGGGATCACAGGTAAGCTATCTAAGAACATAGATTTTATATGTGGCCGATGCTCAAGTGCAAGTGCCCACAGGATGCTAGCTCCTTCTATTGCCCAGATGGTTCTATAGAAATAGGGGACACCTTCCGTTATCTGGGTGACAAAATCAGCAGTGGTGGAGGGTGCTCTGAAAGTACAGTAGCCAGAGTCAGAACGGGATGGAAAAAGTTCAGAGAACTTATACCACTATTGACGAAAGGTTTCCCTCTAAAAATGAAAGGCAGATTGTATGATGCCTGTATACGAACAGCAATGTTACATGGCAGTGAGACATGGGCTTTGTGTGCAAAGGATCTGCGCAGACTGGAGAGGAACGAAGCATCCATGCTCCGTTGGATGTGTAATAGTAATATACGCGAACGGCAAAGCATAAATGAACTAAGTGAGAAATTATGAATAAGAGGGATCAGATGCTGTTTACTCAAAAGAAGACTACGTTGGTATGGTCACGTGATGCGCATGAAAGACGACAGCTGTATAAAAAAGTGCAGGGCGATCAAAATTGATGGAAGTTACGGAGTAGGTAGACCCAGAAACACCTGGGATGATTTGATAAACTCCGACCTTACACACTTACACCTCTCTAAGACAATGTCACTGGACCGAGATCTTTGGCGCTACGCAGTAATACAGAGGACCCGCCTTGCCTATGTACAAAGCGAAACCTAGTCAGTAGGCACCTCTTAACCAAATATACACCCCCATCCCACTACCCCTACCCTATCCTCCCACTCCCACCAACACCACCCTGTCTCTGTAAAGTTGGTGCCACGACAAAAAAACAGTCCACGCTGTAATGTGGCCGTGTAGGTAACACGGTAAAAACCTCCCAGTTCCACACTGTAAACGTGGTTGGTGTTAGGAAGGGTATCCAGCCGTAGAAAACCTGCCAGATAGCCCTATACGAGCGAGACATGGTCACCCAACCAATCTTGCCTCAAGTAGGAAAAATTTCCCATCTAAACTCATACTAGCGAAGAAAATAGACGTTAAACGTTGATGATGATATAAACATGGTTGGTGTTAGGAAGGGCATCCAGCCGTAGAAAACCCGCCAGACAGTCCTTTATGAGCAAGACAACCAATCTTGCCTCAA
>OZ024762.1:7892986-7957986 GCA_964016885.1 Eledone cirrhosa
TGGTAGTCTGAAAGGTCCATGGGGGATACAGAGAAAAGGCTGGGAATTAACAAACAAAAACTGATCTCTGCCTAGCAAATATTGATGGTATTAAACCCGAGAGATTTTGAGTGTGTATATATATATATACATATATATATACACACACATATATATATATACACACACACACACATATATATACACACACACATATATGTATATACATATATACACACACACATATATATATATACATACACACACACACACCTATATATATATATATACATATATATATATACATAGACACACACACACCTATTTTTATTTTTGTTTCCTTCTGGCAGTGCACACTTCCTCCCCACCCACCCCCCCACTACGGAATTTTCACTTCTTAGTCTTATCCACATATATATACATGTGTGTGTGAGTGAGAGTGTGTGTGAGTGTGTGTGTGTGTGTGTGTGTGTGAAGACCTTTCTTCTCCAATGAGAGAATGTAACAGATTTATGATTGAGAGAGAGAGAAGTAAACAGACAGACAGCGAGAAAGGGGGATAGATAGAGAGATAGAGAGAGTGTGTGTAAAGACCCCTCTTCGCCAATGAGAGAATGTAACAGATTTATGATTGAGAGAAAGAGAGATAGATAGATAGATAGATAGATATAGAGCGAGAAAGGGAGAAAGACAGAGAGAGAGAGAGAGATAGAGAAAAATGTCATGGTTACATATTCTCAAAATAATAAAAATGGTGAGGGCAGTGGCACTAAGAAGACTTGAGCTGCAGGCACTTGGCAATACAACAACCAACAAACCCCCTGTACACAGCCTCAATCACTTTACTTACCCCCAGGTTTTTCATTCTTTCTTATTTTATTTATATATATTTTAAAAAATTTTGTGAAGTCCTCTGACATTGGATTTTGGGGTTTTTTGTTTTTCAATGTTTCAACAGAAAAAGGATAAACAATTTTTTTGTTGTTTTTATTATTATTATTATTATTATATTATTATTTTAATATATTATTATTATTAATATTATTATTATTAATATTTCTTAATATTCTTGTGTGTTTTTTTGTTTTGTTTTGCTTTTTTGTTTTTTTCTTCTGTGAGAAGCTTCCTCAAGTTGTTTCTAAAGACTTTAATGTGAAAGTCTTTCAACTTGGCTGTGTTCAGGAAAGCTTTGCTGCTGTTGGCAGTGATGGTGTTCATCTCACCGTTCCGGTCGGCAAGTTTAAGATACGCTCAAACTCAAACCCATCGCACACTCTTCAGTTGAGTCGAGCCGAGTCGAGTCAAGTCAAGTCAAGTCGAGTCGAGTTAAGTCGAATTGAGTTGAGTTGAGTTGAGTTTAGGTGAGTTTTAGGTGAGAGGTTGGAGTGAGCAGGCTTATTTTTCAAAAAACATCACTATCAGAGTAACTGAACTGGCGCCAGTAAATCTCTCTCTCTTCAGCCTAGCACAACTCTCCACCATTCTCCACGTAACAATCACTAGGCAGGAAATGTAAAGACTAATACATTAACAATCACTGGCCTCAAATTTTGGTCTTTTTTCCTTTTTATTTTTGTAATAAAATTTTTTTTCCTTTTAATATAAACATTTGATTTGTGTTAACATTTGTCTGACAGTAACTGCTCCAGAAGACTGCCTCCACCACCTCCTTTAGAGTCCGCTTTTCGATCTTCACATGGCTGCAAGTAAGATGGAGACGGCATAACTATCAGAAAGACAGCACACATACAAAGAAGCCCCAGCCCATACTGTAAAGTGGTTGTGTAGGTGTCATGACAAAAAGCCCACAGCCCACACTGTAAAGTGGTTGTGTAGGTTTCATGACAAAAAGCACACAGCCCACACTGTAAAGTGGTTGTGTAGGTGTCATGACAAAAAGCACACAGCCCACACAGAAAAGTGGTTGTGTAGGTGTCATGACAAAAAGCACACAGCCCACACAGAAAAGTGGTTGTGTAGGTGTCATGACAAAAAGCACACAGCCCACACAGAAAAGTGGTTGTGTAGGTGTCATGACAAAAAGCACACAGCCCACACTATAAATGTGGTTGGTGTTAGGAAAGGCATCCAGCTGTAGAAATCTAGCCAGAAAAAGTCCTATATGAGCAAGACACAGTGACCTGACACAACCTGCCTCTAATGGGACAACCCATCTAACCCAAGCTAGCGTGGAAAATGATGATGATGATGATGATGATGATTACATGAAAATTACAACTGCCAATTTATCTATGATGTGGTCAAAGTGGGGCCCATGGCATGTGCCATACTTGCCATACCCTAGTTACGCCACTGCTTGAAACCAGTAAGGACAGTAAAACCACTTACCCTATGTTCACCGTGTATAACATTAACAATGTTACCAGCCATATTTGGAGATTGAGGCAGAACAGTTTTAACTGGAGACTGGCTACCACCTCTATTGTTAGTTCCACTCAGTAACTGTGCCCGGAACAATGCATCAGCCTTACTACTGTCACCATTCGCTGAAATTTCAAATAAAATACAATAAAAATAACTTTTAAACTTAATCATTTTTAGCAAAATATCTTTATCAAAAACGTATTTCAATGTCGACTAGAGAGGATCATTCAGCCATGCTGAGGACATAGCTGTAAAGTTATTGTGTAGGTGTCATGATAAAAAAGTCCCCAGTCCACACTGTAAAGTGGCTATGTAGATGTCATAACAAAAAGCACCAAGCCCACACTGTAAAGTGGACATTCTGGTGTCATGACAAAAAGCACCCTGTTCACACTGTAAAGTGGACATTCTGGTGTCATGACAAAAAGCACCCAGTCCACACTGTAAAGTGGTCGTGTAGGTGTCATGACAAAAAACACCCAGTTTACACTATAAAGTGGTCGTGTAGGTGCCAAGATAAAAGGCACCTAGTCCACACTGTAAATGTGGTTGGCGTTAGGAAGGGCATCCAACCATAAAAATCTAGCCAGAGAGGATGACCATGTCTTGCCCATATAGAACTCTACATGAGCAAGACATGACTTGACTCATCAGAACAACTCGTTTAAGCCATGATAGTGTGTTAAACGGTAATGATGATGACAAAGCAGTGTTGGTTTGAGGCGGTTCAGTGTTAAATTCCAGTTTTGCCTGCCTCAGATAACTGTTCTAAGATGGTTAGAACAGCAGGATAAGGGGTCTAACTAAATATAAAACAGCACAAGGATGTAAATGAGGGCAATAACTTACGTCCAACAGTTGCTCTAAACCGGGCACACAGCTGCCGTGCATCTTGGGTAACAATACTTGATGGGGTCACCTCTTCCTTTATTGATGGGTTATAAGATGGTTTTGAGGTTTGGGAAGCTGGCGACCCATCTGGGGGCATCTCACTGCTGATGACTGCAATAGATACACAGAATTAGGATCAGTTTGAGAGACCCCAAGAAACACACACACACTGATCCTCACACCAGTCAATAAAACTACACACACTGACCCCCCCACATCAGTCAATAAACCACACGTACACATGCACTGACCCCCACACTGGCCAATAAAACCACAAACACACTGACCATCACACCAGTCAATAAAACCATCACTGACCTTCACACACTCACACTGACCCTCACACCAGTCAATAAAACCATCACTGACCCCCACGCCAGTCAATAAAACCACACACACTGACCGTCAATAAAATCATCACTGACTTACTCTGTAGTAGATCATTGAGATCATTCTCATGCGTATGTTGTTGGTCAGTACTCATAGGTGGCGCTTGAGATGGAATATCAGGCCCTCGTGAATGACGGGGTGTGGGAAGTGATAACTCAGGAGGTGGCTGCTGCTGCTGCTGTTGTTGTTGTTGCTGTTGCTGCTGTTGTTGTTGTTGCAATTGTTGCTGTTGTTGTTGTTGCTGTTGGGATTGTTTTTCTGATCTGGCATTACAGAAGTTACGTATCTCTTGTTTAACATATTGGGACTTTGATGAGGCAGCAGGCATGGCGGTTCCTAAATCAGCACTTGTGGTCGCCTTCAAGCTGAAATAAAACAAAACAACAACATTTAACCCTTTGGCATTTAAACTGGCCAAAATTCTCGCCCCTTTCTGTTCAAACTGGCTGTAACCGGCCACTCATACTGATGTTAAAGTATTGTTCTCAAAATAATATCAAAATATAATAGATTTGATTTATCATGAAAATATAATAGTAAATATATGTTAGGTTAAAATAAGCTGCTACAATGCCAGTTTTTAAACTATGAAAAATTACGAAATCAAGTTGGGTATATAAGTCCTGAGAGACAAGAAAATGGACAGCATCACCTGCTGGGAAATTATGTACCCAAGTTGTTTGGCTATTTCCCATAGTAAAAAAAAGCCTGTATTGAAGCAGATTACTTTAACTCTTTAGCATTTACATTACTCTATATATACTATTGAATTTGCACACTAAAGGCTTTATCTCATATAATATTGAATCTATGAGATTTTGATATTATATATTTTGAGAACAATACTTTAACATTAATATGAGTGGCCAGTTACAGCCAGTTTGAACAGAAAGAGGTGAGAGAATTCTGGCCGAATACGTCCGGTTTGAATGCTAAAGGGTTAAACCAGCTGTATCTGCCCAGAATTCTCTCACCTCTTTCTGTTCAAACCGGTCGTCACTGGCCAGTCATACTGATGTTAAGGTATTGTTCTCAAAATAAATAACATCAAAATCTCATAGATTTGATATTATGTGAGATAAAGCCTTTACCGTGAGAATACAATGGTATATATAGAGTAAGGTAAATGCTAAAGGGTTAAATTATACACCCTAGCTTAGCTCTCAACACCCTGTAATGTTTAGTAGACAATTATATACCCTGTAATGTTTAGTAGAAAATTATACACCTTGCAATGTTTAGTAGAAAACATCTAAAAAACAGGTGTGTTAATTCAAATGTTTATAGTGTATTTAGTAGTAGATGGTGGATGGGTGCTACACGAGAATGTTGAGGATGGCTTTGAACTTTAATCAGTATACACTGAGGACGAAGAACTCAGAGCTGTGCGGGAGCCTCCCGAAAGTCAGCTCGAGAGTAGCACAGAGGAGATTGGGGCTAGCTGGACATGCTCACCGACATCCAGAGTTGACACTGCACTCAGAGCGAGCCCGTGCATTGGAGGAGGGAGACCAAAGTCGACATATGTTGATGCCCTAAGGACAGACACTGGACATGGCAGTGATAATGAGGGACAGAGACCGCTGGAGAGAACTCGTCCATGGATCTCGGGAATTTTACCTGCCCTAGATAGATAGCTAGATATTGTTGTAAACATTTGCAATATTATACTTAAAGAAAGGTTTTAATTTAAAATGTGATGCTACCATAGTACTGTTTTGTATTTCAAGAATGTCTTGCTAATGCGGTTTGATGTGGAACAGGACGATAACTTAATATACCAAGTCATCAAAAATTTCAGATATTTTACTAAATCCTTTCAAAATTCATGATTCTTTTCAAACTAACTGGAACTCAGAATTATGTATTTCTTAGAAAATATGGTTGTGAAATTGTTAACCCTTTAGTGTTCAAACCGCCCCAA
Organism: Eledone cirrhosa; assembly: GCA_964016885.1. NCBI lineage: Eukaryota > Metazoa > Mollusca > Cephalopoda > Octopoda > Eledonidae > Eledone > Eledone cirrhosa. Next base: position 7,898,556 of record OZ024762.1, read on the forward strand.
ACTGGCCGCAATTATTTCCCCTTCATTTGTTCAATCCACCCGAAACCGATAACACCCACACTAAAATATCATTCTAAAAATAAACAATACCGTCATCAAAATCTCGTCAATTCGAGATTAGGCCCTTACCGCGAAAATTAACACTTAATATAGTGAAACAACTTAAAACAACACGTGTTTTTTTAACGTTGAAAGTAGAACAGATGGCTTGTGAAAGTAGCGATACCGACTTTGAAGGTTTTACACACGACGACATTCAGAATGAACAAGAAACAAGATAATATTAGTGATTTATCTTCAAATGAATCAGATGTTTACATTTCTGAAATTTCATCCGACGATGATTGTTGTTTTGAAAGGAAAAACGAAAGAGATCTCCAGGACGCCATTGAAAATATTACAGCAACATGGTTGAAAAATAGCACACCAATATATGTTCCCTATTTTATTCAAAATACTGGTCCACAACACACATTAGCTCCCGATGCTAAAGCACTGGATTATTTCTTTTTGTTTTTACCACAAACTTTCTTCGAAGTTGTGGCAGAAGAGATTAATCGATATGCCCAACAACAGATTTCAAATCGAGGAAAACCCAATCTGTTATGGCAACTGACAGATGCTGCGGAAATGCAAGTATTTTTTACGGTAAATATTATGTTCGGTATAAAACAATTTCCAAGACTGTGGAATTACTGGCGCACTGATATAAGGTTTAGTGAGCCTTATATTCATTTTCATTTCATTTTACCCTTTTTCCCTGCTTGCAAGGGTGGGACGGTAACTGATTCTGGCTTGATTTCTACAGCTGGATGCCCTTCCTAACACCAACCTCATTTACAGTGAGTGCTGGGTGCTTTTTTGCCGTGGCACCTACACGTCCACTTTACAGTGGAATGATATGGACCCCAGTCCGTATCATCTCATTTCTACAGCTGAGTAAACTGGAGCAATGTGAAATAAAGTGTCTTGCTCAAGGAAACAACACATCGCCTGGTCTGTGAATTGAACTCACAACCTTTCGATTGCAAGGCCAATGCTCTAACCACTAAGCCATGTGCCTCCATATATCAAGTATTATACCGAAAACAATGTATTTAAAATTAAACCAGCATTTGCACCTGGTTGATACTTCAAATGCCCCTATTAATTAATTTCACCTGCCCATAAAAGTGAAATTTAACCAAAGAAATCAGGTAAAATTATATAATTGTAAATTATTGATATTTAAACATCTACTGACTAAATTTCAAGCTTGCACATAGAAAATTACAAACAAATAAAATTGATAACCCTCTTGAGTACGATTAACTGAAAATAATGTGAACAGATAAACATGACATTTGACAAATTAATGTGAAAGGGTTAAACCGGCCGTGTCTAACCAGAATTCTCTCACTTCTTTCTGTTCAAACTGGCCGTAACTGGCCAATCATACGGTTTTGCCCTCAAATTAAATAATATCAAAATCACATGGATTCAATATTATGTGTGATAAAGCCTTTACCGTGAAAAGGCAATAGTAAATATAGAGTAATGTAAATAGTAAAGGGTTAATATTTGACTAAATCCCTTCAAATTTCATGATTCTTTTCAAATTAACTGGAACTTAGAATTGTGCATTTTTATGAAAACATGGTTAGAGAAAGTGTTAAGGGAGATGGGGAGAAAAAGGAGGTGGGGGTAGTATATAGTCTCACCTGTCAGTAGCCGTTGGTAGGTTTGTGTGTTCCAACAGCTGCATCTCAAAACCAGACAAACCATCCGTAGACATTGAGGTTGGTGTGGAAGTTGGCTGTGAGTACGCTGGTGGTGGCGGCGGAGCTGCTCCAGGCAAACTTTGAGGTGATGGGTAGTTGGAATTAAAAGTGGGGCTCACTTGACTGTTAGGGGTCTGCTGTGTTGGTCGCAACCCTGAATTGGGTGATAGGTGAGGTGATAACAACATAGAATCTGGGCTATTTCCAAAAGGGCTGTGGGGCATACGTGGGGATCCTCGACCTGAAAACCACAAAAAATATATTTATATAAGCACATATATATATATATATATATATATATGTGTATATATATACATATCATATATATATATACATATATATATGAGTGTGTATATATATATATAATCGTTGGACTTTAAACGATGATGATGTTAAGTAAGTTAATTTTATAATTTTCTTATTTTACGTCTCTTATATTATTGTTCTGCAACCCCATGCATTGAACCACACTGTTATTAAGTCAAAACCTATATATTTGCTAGCATTGATATGCATCTGTATGTATATATATGTTACTAGATATGAATTCTTTATTATTATCTCCAAATTATTTGTCGAGCAATATTGGCCATGACTGCTGCTACGGTTGTAGGCAGGCCGCTGTCTTATTAGCAAACCACTCTCCACTGATTGACCTCGATGTCACGTGTTAGATTCTTTTTAAATTTGCCACAGATGTAGAGGCAGTGATTTTCTCAATGGCTTGGAATTCAGTCCACGCTCCGCTATTTCCTATCCACTGAATTATTTTTTAATAAGTTTCCAGTGTCCTCGCTTTGCCTGGAAACTTACATGAGAATAGACTTTCCTGACGACGGAATGCTTCTCTATATTATTCTTCGGAAAATATATTTATTCCATTCCAGAAACTAATTAGTTGGAAGTGATATTTTAGTAAGTAAGTTAATTTTATAATTTTCTTATTTTACGTCTCTTATATATATATATATATATATATATATATCATCATCACCGTTTTACGTCCGTTCTTCCACGCTAGCATGGGTTAGACGGGTTGTCCTGTTGTGGGCAGTGTCTGGTCGGCTGACCATGCCTTGCTCATACAGGAACTGATCTGGCTTGATTTCTACAGCTGGATGCCCTTCCTAACACCAACCTCATTTACAGTGAGTGCTGGGTGCTTTTTCGTGGCGCCTACACGTCCACTTTACAGTGTGGGCTGGGTGCTTTTTTGCCGTGGCACCTCCACGACCACCTTGCGGTGGGGGGGGGGGGGGGCATATTGTTTATATGCTTCAGCATGTACCCATGGGAGGTCGGGTACCCTGTATTACTGCGTGACGCCAGAAGTCACGGTCGTGTGTCATTGACTTTGAGAGGTGTAGTTGGGTAAGGTCGGCTTTTATCACCTCATCCCAAGTCATCTTGGGTCTCCCCACTCCGCGGTTTCCATCAACTTCTAGTGCTCTGCACCTTTTTATGCAGCTGTCATCCTTCATACGCATCACATGTCCATACCAGCGTAACCGCCTCTCCTGCACGCAGCATTTGATTCCTCTTATGCTCAGTCTCTCTCTCAATTCATTTATGCTTTGTCATAAATGAATTGATTTATATATATATATATATATATATATATATATATATATATATATATATATATACACACATACATACATATATACACACACGTAGATACATGCATATACCATATATACTTGAATATGAGCTAATCTGAATATAAGCCGGCACCTTGTCTGAAAATGAGGAAAAATCCAAACCCTGTTTAAGAGCTGAGGCAGTTAACATTATGTTTAGATGGCGTGGCTTTGAAATTCTCATGAGTATAAAATATGTGTTCGTGTGTGGAGGGAGATATTTATGTATTAAAAAGTTCAAATTATAAAAGTTTGTTGAAAATATTTTCAAGGGAATGCATAAATAACACTAATGACTATGTAGTTGAAAAACTGTTTCACTGTAAAATAATCACTACAGATGTTTTAGCACCTTATTTAAGTAGTTAGTGAAAATCGACAAAATATTTAACTCGAATATAAGCTGGCCCCATTTCAACATTGATCTTTTTTTTTTTTGGTATCACATATTTTCCAGCTTATATATAAGTATATATGGTATCATCATCATCATTTCATTTTACGTCAGCTTTTTCTCTGCTTGCAAGGGTGGGACGGTAACTGATTCTGGCTTGATTTCTACAGCTGGATGCCCTTCCTCACACCAACCTCATTTGCAGTGAATGCTGGGTGATTTTTTGCCATGGCACCTCCACGACCTCTTTGCAGTGGAATGATAGGGACCCCAATCCCTATCATCTCATTTCTACAGCTGAGTAAACTGGAGCAATGTGAAATAAAGTGTCTTGCTCAAGGAAACAACACACCATCGCTCTGAGAATTGAACTCACAACCTTTCGATTGCAAGGCCAATGCTTTAACCACTAAGCCATGTGCCTCCATATAAACAGATATCTTGTTCTTCGCCCACTTATTCCTGAGAGGGTCATGAGGGCAGAGTCCTCAAACATTCCCTTCAGTGGGGCCTGTCAGAAGCAACTGTCTCCAACTGAGCTGGCTGGATTCCCAAGCAAGACGAGCCAAGCTCATGAATGTTATCCAACCATCTTGCTCAGGGTCTACCCCTGGGTCCTGCCAGTTGGGTTTGTCTGTAAAATCTGACCAGTTATTCTTTCCTGAGACATTCTAACCACATTCCCATAGTATCGGAGCTGTGATCTCTCAATTCAAAGAGTAACAGCTCTACCTGGAGTGACTCACTGAACTACACACTTTATTGAGTAACATTACTCCAAAGACCCTTCAGATGAACCCCATTTTGGTCTTGCTCATATAGATCTGTTTCTGGCTAGATTTCTACAGCTGGATGCTCTTCCTAATGCCAACCACATTTCCAGTGTGGGCTGGGTTCTTTTTGTTGTGCCACCTACATGACCACTTTACAGTGTGGGCTGGGTGCTTTTTGTTGTGCCACCTACATGACCACTTTACAGTGTGGGCTGGGTGTTTTTTGTTGTGCCACCTACATGACCACTTTACAGTGTGGGCTGGGTGATTTTTGTTGTGCCACCTACATGACCACTTTACAGTGTGGGCTGGGTGCTTTTTGTTGTGCCACCTACATGACCACTTTACAGTGTGGGCTGGGTGCTTTTTGTTGTGCCACCTACATGACCACTTTACAGTGTGGGCTGGGTGCTTTTTGTCATGACACCTACACAACCACTTTACAGTGTGGGCTAGGTGCATTTTCTTGTGACACCTACACAACCACTTTGCAGTGGTTGGCTGGATGCTTTTTGTCATATATACACACACATATTTACACATATATATTTATATATCTACATATACACATAGCTACACATACATATCTATACAAGTTAGAAACTCCACTGTACCTGGAGGAAGACTCAGCTGTCGATGCATTATTCTGCTTTGAGCAAATAACTGTTGATGTTGCTGCTGCTGCTGTTGCTGCTGCTGTTGTGACTGTGGGCTGAATACTGACAGCTGGCCCTGGGAACCAGGAAACTGGGAATCGGGTGGGAAGTGAAAGTGATTACCAGCTTGAGGCATGGGGCTTGCTAATGAATTGCCTGACATTGCCCGATGACGTTGAACTGCTGAGAATTGAGCGTTGCCCTAGATATTGAGAATAGAATGACAAACCAGTGTTATTTATGGACATAATAATTGTCTCTACTTTAGGCACAAGGCCAGTATTTCAAGAGAAGAGGAAAGTCAATTTAATTGACCCCAGTGCATTACTGATGCTTTATTTAATGACCTGGTAAGGATGAAAGGCAAAGCTAACCTCGGCGGGATTTGAATTTAGAACGTAAAGGTTCGTAACTCTATGCCACTAAGCAAGTTGTCCGACGTTCTACTGATATTGCCAATCCACTACCCTATTTATAGATATAATAATTGTTTCTACTTTTGGCACAAGGCCAACAATTACCCAGTACATTACTGGTACTTTATTTTATCGACCCCGTAAGGATGAAAGGCAAAGTTAACCTCGGTGGGATTTGAACTCAGACAATAAAGGGCCGTAACTCTTTGCTGCAAAGCATGGCGTCCGACCCTCTATCGATACAGCCAATCCACCGCCTATTTATAGATATAATAATGGAGTCAGTTCAGAATTTAGCAGGGGAATCTGGCCTTCTATTGAAACCACAGAGATACTGTCAATATCATATTTCAACACATCTTTGGGTTAGCATTAAAATAGGAAGCTTTATTAACCCTTTTAATACCCCTGTTCTTGCTTCTATGTAACAAAACCACCCATCTTAAAGGCTTTCCTATTTAAACCGTTTGATACAAAACCCCCCACTTCTCTATCTCTATCTAAACCTTTCAAAACAAAACCACCCAATAGACAGGTTTTCTTCACTTTATTGAGCCAAGAGTTACAATGGAGGCTCTACTAAACTCTGTTCTGTTTCAACCTAGAGTTAAAATGGAGGCTCTACTGAACACTGTTCTGTTTGAACCTGGAGTTGCAATGGAGGGCTCTACTGAACTGTTCTGTTTGAACCTAGAGTTACAATGGGGGCTCTACTGAACACTGTTCTGTTTGAACCTGGAGTTACAATGGAGGGCTCTACTGAACTCTGTTCTGTTTGAACCTAGAGTTACAATGGGGGCTCTACTGAACACTGTTCTGTTTGAACCTAACGTTATAATGGAGCTCTACTGAATCCTGTTGTTTAAACCAAGAGTTACAATGGGGGTTCTACTGAACTCTGTTCTGTTTGAGCCAAGAGTTACAATAGATGCTCTACTAAAGCTAGATATCTACAAGGAAAGAAACATAAGAAGGGATAAAGAAGTTCACCTGATGCATTCCTCGGTCAAGTGATCCCTGGAGTGTTGTAGCGTTCTGTGGTGTACGAGCATTCCACTGGTTTGGAGTCGGTTGGGTATAGTGAGGGGAGAGTTGTGAAGGAGAAGATACAGGACCAATCATGGGACTCACAGACTGTTGTGGCCTTTGGATACTGCTATAGCGAGGTGACATCGGCTCAGGTAAATTTTGGTTACGCTGAAATAGAAGAAGACAAATGATAATTTCATCAAGAGAATATGGTATGGTATGGTATTGTGTTGTGTTGTGCTGTAACTTCTGATGGAGTTTCTTGGGAATTTTAAGTCTGGTGGAACTATACGAGGTGTTAGTTTTCTGTAGTGTGGGTGTAGGCATGGCTGTGTGGTTAACCTTTTAGCATTTAAACCGGCCCTATCCATCCAGAATTCTCTCACCTCTTTCTGTTCAAACCAGCTGTAACCAACCACTCATACTGATGTTAAGGTATTGTTCTCAATGTGAGATATTTATGTGAGGTAAAGCCTTTACCATGAAAATATAATAGTATATATAGAGTAATGTAAATACTAAATAGTTAAGGTGTTAGCTTTGTATAGTATAGGTGAAGGTATTGTTATGTAGTTACGGTGTTAGTTTTGTTTGTATAGGTACAAGTATGGCTGTGTGGTTAAGGTGTTAGCTTTTAAATCACATATTTCTGGATTGAGTCCTACTGCATGACACCTTAAGCAAGTATCTTCTACTCTAGTCTTGGGTTGATAAAATTCCATGAGAGTGGAATTTGGTAGACAGAAACTGCAGAAGACCATTGTATATAGGTGGTTGTTATGTGTGTGTTTATATGTGTGTTTATGTATCATAACTTACTGATTCAATAAAGAAGAGATCAACAGAATAAGTAGCAGATTTGAAACAATGAGCTCTGGGGTCAAATATAATTGAGTAAATCAGGGTGTTGCCCCTGCTGAAACTAGTAAAAGATATGTATGTGGTTAGAGAGTTGGATTCACAACTGTGAGGTTGTGAGTTCAATTCTCTGACCAGGCGATGCGTTACGTCTTTGAGCAAGACACTATTTCACATTGCTCCTTCTGCCAGGAGTTGCAATCAGTAGATAGTATTAGCAATTGGAAAGACCAATGGAAACATTGTTTCCTTGGTCTGATCTGACAAGTTCCACTCCACTCAGTAAGTGAAAGAAGACTGGAATCTTGCCGACTGAGATTATGTGCGTGTGTGTGTGTTATTTAAAATTTTGTGAAAAATACTTGAAAGAGAAAACAAATCACTACCTCTACAAATCAGGTATGTATGAGTATGTGTGATTGTAGGTGTGTATGTACGTGTGTGTGACTGCATGTGTACATATGTGTGTGACTAGGTGTTGTTTGTTGATGAATGATGTGCGTATGTAAAACAAAAATGTCAGTTGAAGAGAAAGAGAGAGCAAGAGAGGGGTGGGCAAACGTTACATAAGCTTCAGAAATATTGTAAAAGAAAGGACTAAGATTTAAAGGATTCCAAGATAAGGTTAGCATGATGGGAGGACAGACAGAGAGACAAACAGACAGGAGATGTTGGTAAGGAGGAAGAAGGGAAGGAAGGTGTTGTGTAGGTTAAAGGGTTAAAACTAAGTCGTGGCTCACCTGCAACGTGACATTAGGTGCATTCCCACTCTTCATTAGCTCACCCAGGTTTTCAGGGAACGGTTGCACTGTGCTGGAATCCATTCTGGTCTGTAGGAAAGGGAAAGTCAGGATATAGGGAAGACATTAACATTGTCGGGTAGTAGTGATGGAAGTGTGTATGTTGTGGAGTTGAGGGAGACAGAGCTATGGGTAGTAAAGAGAGGCAGTGCAGGCAGAACATGCAGGAGAAAGCAGAACATTTGAAGGAGAAATAGGTGATTCAAAGTTGTGCTCCAGCACGGCCTTAGCTATGAGGATTAAACATTCACTTGGGTTGGCGTTTGGTTTAGTTGAGTTGGAGCCAGATCAGTAAATCCATAGCATCATGAACAGAAACCACCCATGCACGACTATCACAGGCATCCAATACAGATGTTGTCAACAAGTCGCAATCCCAACAATGGACACCGTATATGTAAGGACCAGATATTGACAGACTGTCAACTATATGTAGGGACCAGATATTGACAGACAGTCAACTATATGTAAGGACCAGATATTGACAGACAGTCAACTGTATGTAAGGACCAGATATTGACAGACAGTCAACTGTATGTAGGGACCAGATATTGTCAGACAGTCAACTATATGTAGGGAACAGATATTGACAGACAGTCAACTGTATGTAGGGACCAGATATTGACAGACAGTCAACTGTATGTAGGGACCAGATATTGTCAGACAGTCAACTATATGTAGGGACCAGATATTGACAGTCAACTGTATGTAGGGACCAGATATTGACAGACAGTCAACTGTATGTAGGGACCAGATATTGTCAGACAGTCAACTATATGTAGGGACCAGATATTGACAGATAGTCAACTATATATGTTTAGAAAAAAGACCCCACTTCTGTCACCACTCATTTCTACAGCTGAGTGAACTGGAGCAACGTGAAATAAAGTGTCTGGCTCAAGAACACAATGCATCACCCGGTCCGAGAATCGAATTCACAACCTCACAATTGTAAGCCCAACGCTTTAACCACTAAGCCATGCCCCTTAAACTATACATGTAAGGACCAGATGCACATACATACAAATCGCAGAAGCACAGACACACAGCAAGAAAGAGATACACATTAGAAAGCAACTGCCATGTGATTTATACAAATGATAAATAAAATATCCCGGAAAAGATGTAAATGTGTGACTTACTTGTGGAAATCTTGGCCCAAACATTTGAGGAAAAGAAACTGGTGACTGTTGTTTAGTTAAGAAGTGTTGCTGCTCATCCTGTTGCATCCTCTGTCTCTTCCTTATTCGGTTTAGTTTCTGTTGCTCTGTTAATACCTGTCTGTTAGCTACACTGATTGCAGGAGACATGTTGCGAGGGCCACCTTGGGCTGAAAGACTTCCAGCTCGCAATTGCACTGCACAAAATGGAACGGGATAAAAACATAAACAATAACAAAAGTAAATTTACAACTCACACCTCTGTAGGTATTAATGATAAGAGCTCCCTTCCTATCATATGTTTATAATATATATATATATATATATATATATATATATATATATATATACTAGCTGAGGAACCCGGCTTCGCCCGAGAGAACAGTTAAGAGAAGACGGATAAAAGAGAAAACGACTGTATTGGATGTGTTGTCTGGTTTACAGTATGAGGTGAGACCGTAATTTGTGTGTGAGAGAGAGAGAAAACAATAACACTTCCTTATTAGCTGCTGGGGGAGTGAACTGCCAATTAAATGGTAGCATTGACCTTGGATTTTAAATGTGAAATAACCATAGTCAGTATGATCTTTTTTCAGCTCCAAAGAATGTCATCTGAAACGCAGCAATATACCGCATAACATTGCTTCTGAAGTGTTTAGCTTCGTTATTGTGGTCTGTAAGCAGTTTATGGATAAAAGCTGGTCCTCTATCAGTGGAAGTCTGACTTTTCCTCCTAAGCAACACATGCCAAGTGTAATATCTATGCTGCCAATCATGACTTTAGGATCATTTCTATAATTCTTCGATGGATCACATGAAAACGCAGCTCTTAGCCAGTTTGTTCTGCCTTGAAGAATTGTTTGTGCTCGTCAAGTTTGCATCACAACTGTCATTGCCTCTTGGTGATTTTCATATTGAACCTCTGTTTGTTGCGATAGTCTTTCTTTTTGCCTTAATCTTTCTGTTTCCTGTCTCAGGTTCTGTACACTTTCAGAAAGTTGTGATCATCTTTCTTGTTGTCTTAACCTTTCTGTTACACTATCCTCAAAAAGCTAAATTAATATACACCATAGATTAATTTCAAATAGCATCAATTTTTTTCTGTTCTGCAAAATCAAAGACTGGTGTAAAACGACTTTATAAAACCTAATGCAATATTGTTAAACATTCAACTGATACGTTGATCTATAGTTTAAGCTGATTCTAGATTTTTGTGGGACGTCACTCGCTCTATATGTGTGTTTGTTATGTCAGTCGTCACATAAATGTATGTATACTCACACTCACCTACATATACTTGTCAGTCATCACATATGTCTATGCATGTATGTGTTTAATTCTCTGTGTATCTGATTAAATATTTACGTGAAGATAATGTTATGTAGCTTACTAAGGCAAAACATAGGTAACGAGCACGCAAACACACACACGCACAGACACACTCATATACAAAATGTGACAATGTCGTCGTATTGTGTTATAAAATGTTGTTTACTTATAGTTGACTATAGAAAGATTATTTTAGATAAAATGTTATATTGTTTTAATCCAAATGAAAATAAAAATACATGTTAAATTTGATTTGATTAGGTTGAGCCGTTTGAGAATGCCTAAGGAAAAGACAGACAGACAGAGAGACAAAGAACTTTATATATATATATTGCAATATGAAATATTAATTACGGTAAGTTTAAAAGCACTACAATGCACAGAAGATTAACGGTGCCAAGATAATATGTGTTACAGAGGAAAGAACGAGGACGATAGAATTTTACCTTAGCAAATTTAATTATCTCAAATTTTTCGAGTTTAAAAACCCATTATCAAGAGAGGATCTGTGTTTAGGTCTTCAAAGATCAGTCGGAGATGAGATGTTTGGCTGGCAGATTATATACAATGTATCCCTGACATTCGCGGTTCCAGTTATTCACGGAATTTTCCTTAGAACCTAACTAATAATTGTTCATGGAAATCACTGCATATTCATGGAATCATAAATATCTTCTGTGGTTTTTTTCATGCTAAATTATTAATAACAATATACCGTATTTGTCGGCCTATTAGACTCCCTTCGAATACAACGCTCCCTCTTTTTTTATTATATTTTACGTTATATTTTGAGGTTTACAGGCATTTTTATGGACCATGTCCAATATTTGCGGTCTTTCACTCATCGCGGGTGTTCTAGAAATGTAACCCCCCGCAAATACCGGGGGACTACTATATGTATATATATATATAAATAAGCTTTAGTATATAGAGAAATGACTTCTACAGGAGTAGAACTGTTTCAATCATATGAAATCATCAGGATTGAACATTCCTGGTGATTTCATACTCTACAAATGTATTGAGTACCTTCTTTAACTGTGGTTACCCACACTGATACCATTTGGGAACCAACATATAGATATGTGTATGTATGTATGTGTATATATATATATATATATATATATATATATATATATATATATATATATATATATTGTGTGTGTGTGTGTGTGTGTGTATATATATTCCGATGATTTAATCAGAGACACACACTGTATTTAAGGTCAAGTGATGCAATTTTGAGTGATCAGCGGCCTTTAGACTCACCTGATCAATGAAACAATTGTTAATGCTGTAAATAAAACCCTTTTTGTACAGCCAACCATGTTATTCTTCACTCTTTCACTATTATTACTCCATGAATAACCTGCATGAGAATTCTCGCAAACTCACCACCCAACTAAGGAAACCTCTTGTTGAGTCAAACAACGCTGTACGTTAAAACTATCCATAGTACAGATAGATTACTCACCTCTAACTGGATTACCTAAAACGATAACTTGTTATCCCATATATATATATATATATATATATACAGGGTACATTATTAAATTCAAGGGCCATGGGTACATTATTAAATTTTATGGCCGTGGATTGGCAGTATTGGTAGAGGGTCGGACGTCATGCTTTCCAGCATAGTTACGTCCCTTTACGATCTGAGTTCAAATCCCGCCGAGGTTGACTTTGCCTTTCATCCTTACGGGGTCGATAAAATAAAGTACCAGTAATGAACTGGTGATTACTGGCCTTGTGCCTAAAGTAGAAACAATTATTAAATTCAAGGGCGGTGGATTGGCAGTATCGGTAGAGAGTCGGACGCCATGCTTTCCAGCATAGTTACGTCCCTTTGCGGTCTGAGTTCAAATCCCGCCGAGGTTAACTTTGCCTTTCATCCTTACGGGGTCGATAAAATAAAGTACCAGTAATGTACTGGGTAATTGATGGCCTTGTGCCAAAAGTAGAAACAATTATTAAATTCCTTGCCTTTGTAATTGCCTCAGATGGGCCCCATAGGGTGAAACATATGTAAGAGCTTTTTATAAATGTGTTTCAACGGCTTGCTTCTCTTTCATCAATTTTTTTCGATTATAACTGTTCTGCTTATCTTCGTACACTAGATATTAACCCCACTAATATTTAACCCTGTTTACACAAGTACCTATGCACCCGCTTTTGCCAAGTAACACTCTGCATTGCACCTCTTTATACCTCCTCTTTCTATCCTCTTTTATGATACTGTAACTTTTTATTATATATATATATATATATATATATATATATATATATATATATACATACATATATGAAAAAATTCATATAGTAGTTTGGATCTAGCAGTTGAAATGGCTAGAGACCAGTCGTTTGTCCCTGAATCTTTTCATATTACCCACTCAACTACCCCATGTATCGAGTACTCTGGTGAGTTATGGCCCCTGCAATCGAAAGGTTTTGAGTTCAATTCTCAGACCGGGTAATGTGTTGTTTCCTTGAGCAAGACACTTTATTTCACATTGCTCCAGTTTACTCAGCTGTAGGAATGAGATGATAGGGACTGGGGTCCATATCATTCCACTGCAAAGTGGTCATGGAGGTGCCACGGCAAAAAAGCACCCAGCACTCACTGTAAATGAGGTTGGTGTTAGGAAGGGCATCCAGCTGTAGAAATCAAGCCAGTATCAGTTCCCGTCCCACCCTTACAAGCAGGGAAAAGCGGACGTAAAATGATGATGGTGATGATGATGATGAAGATATAATATGAAAAAATGAAGAAGTTTCATTTATATGTTTTTATTGAGTGTTCACCAGTTATGTATGTTTCCCCTATGGAAGCTATGGACCCCATGCTAACATCGATCAGCTTATCAGACTGATACAATAAAGTGTTTGTGAATCTCCTATATAAAAATATATACATAGCTAGACAGTTTGTAAAGGAGATTCACAGGCCAGCAAGTTTCGGAGGAGGGGGTAAGGTGATTACTTTGACCCAGTATTTCACTAGTACTTTGACCCTAAGAGAATGAAAGGCAAAGTTGACCTCGGCAGGATTTGAAACTAGAACACAAAGGGCCTGAATGAATGCCACAAAGCATTTTTTCAGACGCTCAACTGATTCTGCCAATCCTCCAATAATTGTTTCTACTTTAGGCACAAGGCCAGCAATTTGAAGAAGAGGGGAAAGTCGATTAAATTGAACTCAGTGCATTACTGGTACTTTATTTTATCAACCCAATAAGGATGAAAAGCAAAGTTAACCTCGGCGGGATTTGAACTCAGAATGGCAAGGGCCGTAACTCTATGCGTCAAAGCATGGCGTCCGACCCTCTGCCGATACTGCCAATCCACCGCCCCAGGCCACCAATAATGATAGGAAGACAGAGGCTGTGCTGGAAAGGACCTGTCCAACCCATGCAAGTAAGAGACATAAAAAAACAAAACAAACACGAAATATTGGTGACATAACTGACCTTGAGATGGTGCCTGTGATAGTTGGGGTGAAGCCTGTCCATAAGAAGCGCCAGCCTGGCTGAAGGAGGGAGGAGGAGGTGGAGGAGGTGGTGGCGGTGGCTGTTGTGTTGACTGTTGTGCTGCTGCCAGGGTCAAGTTGGGATGAGTTAAGTGCTGGTAGTTGCTGATATCCTGCATTGAAAGAGCTTGCTGTTGTTGCTGCTGCTGCTGCTGCTGCTGTTGTTGCTGCTGCTGCTGCTGCTGTTGTTGTTGTTGTTGCTGCTGCTGTTGCTGAGGAGGAGGAGGAGGAGGAGGTGGAGGAGGTGGAAGGTTTACATCAGAACCATAAGAAGGTAAAACACCAGCCACACTGGTTGTAAGCTGGCCTTGACCCATCACATTGACAGCTTTGTTTCCCACAACTGGTGTTTGGCCGTCCGAATATCCTGCCAAACCAAACAAACAAAAAGAATGCATATATATATGTGTGATGATGATACTTATATATATATATATATATATGAACAGACATGCTTTTTCTTAAAAAACTTCTTTTCATTTCCACCCTAGCTCACTCTCTCCTATCTTTCTATTTCTACTTTAATTTCTCATTCTATTTTCTGATAAAGGACTAGCATCCAAAACATTAAAAGTTTTCCCACTATATTATATATATACTATTATATTTTCATGGTAATATTATTTCACATAAAATCGAATCTACGAGATTTTGATACTATCTATTTTGAGAACAATACCATAACATCAGTATGAGCGGCCGGTTACAGCCAGTTTGAACAGAAAGAGGTGAGAGAATTCCGGCCAAATATGGCCGGTTTAAATGTTAAAGGGTTAAGTGTGAAACTAACATATATCTTCATCGTCTTGTGTTTTTCCTGTTTACTTTTTATACACACACACACACACACACACATATATATATATATATATATATATATACACAATATATTAACAAATAGAAACTATATTTATTTCATTATAGATATTTCAAGGACACCAAAGCAAATTATGGTGCGCTTTCATCAGATAAAATATAATATAGATCAGTTTTATAAACAAATATTGACATACCCGGGAGCTTCCAACCGACATGGTCGCATTCTTTAAGGGTATGTCAATATTTGTTTATAAAACTGATCTATATTATATTTTATCTGATGAAAGCGCACCATAATTCGCTTTGGTATCCTTGAAATATGTATAATGAAATAAATATGGTTTTATAAATATAGTTTCCATTTGTTAATATATTGTATTTTTACTCCAATAATTTGTTGAGTGCTTTATATCAGTTATAAAAATGTGTGGTAAAAGTTTGTTACTGGTTCATTATACCTATTTAGCCTCCTGCTTTTCTTTTTTTTATACAGATTCTTTGCATATCTCCTTTGAATATTTTTTTCGAGTAGCATACGTTGAAATAACATCTTAATACTCAAAATCCTATATCGTCCACCAACATTTCCAATCTCACACCATTTTCTGTTCAATTATTCAATGCCAATCCAACAATTGATATCACCCAGTTTGGAAATTTAGCATTTAAACTGGCCATGTCCGACCAGAATTCTCTCACCTCTTTCTGTTCAAACCGACTGTAACCAGCCACTCATACTGATGTTAAGATATTGTTCTCAAAATAAATAATAATATCAAAATCTAATAATTTCGATATTATGTAAGATAAAGTGTTTACCATGAAAATATAATAGTAAATATAGAGTAATGTAAATGCTAAAGGTTTAAGAGACATAACAGTACACAGACAGTTTAAGGGACGTGACCATACACACACATAGACACACTCACCTGCTATAGGATCCAACATCATTAGTTCTTTCTGTATTGCTTTTATTGCTTTCTTCTCAAGAAGATCATTGCTGCTAATGGGTTGGCTGGAGGAATGAAACAAGGAACTCTCTATTTCAGATATTGACAGGCTGTTGTCTGAAAAGACTTGCTCAAGCTGAGATAAAATAGTGTCATCTTGATTTAAATCACTTGATGCAGTCCGTACAGGTTGAGCCACTGAACTAGCCACATGAGCAGCAGTCATACTTGTCAGTACGTTACCGCTGGCATGCATGTGAGCCTCATGGAGATCTTGTTGAAGATCAACTGACTGTTGTAATATCTGGGCTAAGAGAACATCTTTGGAGTCCTTCTTTAAAGAATCCTCGGTCGGCTTGCTTCCATTGGAAGTTGGTGGTAATGGTCTTGCCATTTGTATGTGATTTGGGCTGGCACTGAAACGGTCTGATGAACTAGATGCTAACGTAGCGTTGTAGTTTGATGTTATAGATGTGAAAACCTGTTTGTTAACATAGAGGTTATTCTCTGTGGAAACAACTTTACTAGAATCTACTACTGGATTATGGAAGTTTGAGTCTGCCAGTGACCTGGGACTATCATAAGGATTTACATTATTATCTCCCTTGTCTCCCTCACTTGAGGACACATCACTGTTAATTTTCTTATCTAATGATTTCATTTGAATAACCTTTTCAGTTTTAGGCATACGTGGTACAGGTACTGCTGTTGGGCTAGCAGTGATCTGTGTGTTCACAACAATCTCTCGACTGGTTTTTTTCGATAAAAGTTGAGCAAGAAGTACGTTCCTTTGTAGCACTTTACTGGGCATGTCAGCCGATGTGGTCGGTTCTGTGTCCAACATGTCAGAATCACCGTCAAACGATGCTTTCCGTTTCACCGCTTTTAAACGATTTTCTTTCATTTTTTCATCTTTATCTAGACAATGCATCAGACGGTTGAGCTGTAGGAACTTATCAACATTTGCTTGTGGTTTAATCATGTCGGACGGCTTGAGCTCAGAATCGTCGAAACTGGTCCGATGAGGGACAACCGAGGTAGATTCTGGCAGACCTGTGTGTGTGGTTGTTGGAAACTGAGGACCAGATACATGACGATGACGAGTAGAAATATCCTGGTCTTGACTAGTGCTTTGCTGAAATGACAAAACATCGGAGAAAATACAATACATAATATTTAAATCAAGTGAACAACATTCTCAAGTATATCAAGCAGTAGAGTAAGAGTTACATGGTCATAGATGTATATGTGGAGAGCAGCTAACCATGCTGCTGCCCTTTCTCTATAGCCACACTGTCCTTGAAGGAACACTCACACACACTCTATAGCATTAGCCATCACCTGTATTGGTAATAATACATACAACACATCTTTCAAGAATGTACAGCAGTTGTAAAGACCTGATTATCCAAAGATATTAAGATATGGTTATGGCATTTGGGATATAGAGATTATATGACAGAAATGACCTTTTAGTTCTTGGATTAGTGCATCTAAACTAAAATATTTTCATATAACAATGAAGCTACATTTTATAAAATTATAAATTAAATAAATAAATAAAAAATCATAGAAGTTTGAGTTGATTTAAATAAAATTGAATGGGGAAAAAAAAAAAGCATTTAAATATATTTACATTTTACAAAATATTAAATTGAAACTTTAAAAATCTCCAAAGTGAGTGTCTAGGTCAGAAAGTCATGATTTAGTGAAAAACTAAAATGGTTAACATTATGATTACAAAACACTAATATTAAAGTAATACAGGTGAGATCAGAATACCTACAGTATGAATTTTGAAGTACTTTAAAAGGTATAAACTGATCAGATTCACATAAAAGGCCATTAATGAATGAGTTGAGAAAGAGCAACTATTTCATATGGGGCCAAAAGTTTTGGTCAGTCAAAGATGAGATTGAGCCAATGCAGGCAGGCCAAGCCTTGTGTAAAAGTGGTGTGCCAACGAAGAAACGTGTAGATAGAGAATACATACTGCAGGGGCAGTCCCCTTCAGCTCGTCCTTCTCCTCCTCCTCCTCCTCCTGCAACAGCTTCTGAAGTAGGTCTTTGTGGGCATTCTTCTCTGCTTTACCAGCTTCTGATGTTGCGTGGTGATCATCACTTAGGAGTTGCTGGCAACATGGAACATATTAACATGAGTACGTGCAGCACACTCAAGAACAATAGCAATACACATGCAACTGAAAGCTGTAATTACTCTCTTTGAAACAGCAGACACAGTGAAATATTAAGTAGATTTACTGTTTGCCTCTGACAAATTAGTTGATAAGTCTTTCTCCTAGAATATACATACACTAATTTAGCCCTTTCATAACTGATACAAAAACAAAAGTCTGTCTCGAGCCCAGAGGCTCACCAGGATAGTGCTTATTCCGGTTTCCATGGCATTAAACAACTGAGAATACAAGATCACCCCCTGGACAGGACACCAGTCCATCAAAGGGTTAAACCCCCAGCTATTACCGGTACCCATTTTCAGCTGAGTATACTGGAACCACATGTAATGAAGTGTTTTGCTCAAAAGTACACAACAGACAACCCAATCCAGGAACAGACCCCATGACATTATGATCATAAGTCCAGCACCCTTACTACTAGGCCATGCACCTCCACTACATATGAATTAATTAATGAAGAATTTAGAAGGATTTGCTAAAATTATTAATCATTTTATTATCAAGATGCTATTTGTAACATATCAAAATATGTTGTAAGATTTTAATTGAAATAAGAACCCTTTTAATAGAGGCAATTTTGTTTCATAAAACCAGAGGTGGCTTTGATAAGGTTGGTTCAATATGGTATGAGTCCATGACAGTCTTGAAGAAAGTTTATTTAACCCTTTTCTTACCATATTTCTAATGAAAGACAAAGCCCATGATTTCCATGTATTTAGAAAATAACCAAGAGTTTGGAGGGATTTAGTAATATAACCTATTATCAAGCTGGTGTTTCGAACATAACATAAAGGTTCTTACATCAAATTATAATTGTTTCTACTTTTGGCACAAGGCCAGCAATTATCCCAGTGCATGACTGGTACTTTATTTTATCGACCCCGTAAGGATGAAAGGCAAAGTTAACCTCAGCGGGATTTGAACTCAGAATGGCAAGGGCCGTAACTCAATGCGTCAAAGCATGATGGAAGGTTTTTAGATAAATAGAAACTTTTTTTTTTATCACAGAACCAGGGCAATTTCAAAATATATCATATCAAAAGATATTGTTGAATTTTATGAAATGTTTGCAGATCAAAACATTTTATTAGACATTAAGGAATCAAGTGTTTTTGATCCTTTTAGACCTTTCTACAGAACCATTGATTGTGACATGATATGACAAATAGCTAGGCAACACAGTACAGTTCAGTTTGATATCACATAGCTAATACATACATCATATATAGTTAATAGAGATATCACACAGTTAAGACATATAACACATAGCTAAGAGGGATATCTCATAGCTAAGAGAGATATTACATCATATAGTTAATAGATACCACATAGCTGATAGGGATATCACATAACTAACAGGGATATCCCATAGTCAATAGAGATATCGCATGGCTAATATATATATATCACATAGCTTATACATATATTACATAGCTAATACATATATAATATAGCTATTTGAGATCTCACATAACCAAGAGATATTACATAGCTAATACATATATCACATAATACAGTTAGCATATGGTTACCCATAACTGATACATATATCACATAGCTAATAGATATCACATAATCAAAAAATATCCCATAGTCAATACAAGTATCCCATAGTCAATACAAGTATCTCATAGTTGTCACAGATATTCATTAGTTAACAGAGATATCATATGGTTGATAGAGATATCCATTAGTTAACAGAGATATCACATGGTTGACAGAGATATCCTACACTTAATACATATAATATACCTGATAGAGATATCCCATAGCTAATAGGGATATGAGAGAGAGAGAGAGAGAGAATGAGAGTGTGAGAGAGAGAGAGAGTGGGTGAGATAGGGTGAGAGGGAGATAGTGAAAGAGAGATAGAGTGATAGAGAGAGATATGGTGAGAGAGTAAGAGAGATAGGGTGAGAGAGATAGTGAAAGAAAGATAGAGTGAGAGAGAGAGAGAGATGTAACTTTGTAAATAAGAAGAGATAATGTCAATAAAAGTGACATCAACAACAAAATGTTAGAGCTGCTTTCTTCCAACCTAACCAAAAGAATATATAGCAATGTCTCTGCCCACAACCTGGGGGTCTGTACAGGTAGTACTGACTGGGACCATCACCCTACGCTCTATGAACCCCCGGGAGTCTGTACAGGTAGTACTGACTGGGACCATCACCCTACGCTCTATGAACCCCCGGGAGTCTGTACAGGTAGTATCTACTGGGACCATCACCCTATGATCTATAAAACCCTGGGGGTCTGTACAGGTAGTACTGACTGGGACCATCACCCTATGATCTATAAAACCCTGGGGGTCTGTACAGGTAGTACTGACTGGGACCATCACCCTATGATCTATAAAACCCTGGGGGTCTGTACAGGTAGTACTGACTGGGACCATCACCCTATGATCTATAAAACCCTGGGGGTCTGTACAGGTAGTATCTACTGGGACCATCACCCTATGATCTATAAAACCCTGGGGGTCTGTACAGGTAGTATCTACTGGGACCATCACCCTATGATCTATAAAACCCTGGGGGTCTGTACAGGTAGTATCGACTGGGACCATCACCCTATGATCTATGAAACTCCGGGGGTTTGTACAGGCAGTATAGGAATTGCATGAGCATCTTAATAGACCTTTAGGTTCATGTGTAAATTCATTTAACCCTTTTGTAACTATATTTCTAATTAGCAAAAAAGTTTGTAATTGCCAGGGGCACACCTTTCACCACTCTAAATAGAGACCCCCTCTCTCCTCAACATGGCCGTCTTTAAGTAGCTCCAGAACTCTGCTATTTAAACTATATGTAGACATGCTCCGGGAGCTAAAAAACCTATGTATCAAATTTAAACAAAATTGGATGGAAACTGTGGAAATGCATCGCCTGCATACAAACGGACATTTTCGTTTATATATATATATATATATCATCATTATCATTTCATTTTACATCCGCTTTTCCCTGCTTGCAAGTGTGGGACGGGAACTGATTCTGGCTTGGTTTCCACAGCTGGATGCCCTTCCTAACACCAACCTCATTTACAGTGAGTGCTGGGTGCTTTTTTTCCGCGGCACCTCCACGACCACTTTACAGTGGAATGATATGGACCCCAGTCCCTATCATCTCATTTCTACAGCTGAGTAAACTGGAGCAATGTGAAATAAAGTGTCTTGCTCAAGGAAACAACACATCACCCGGTCTGAGAATTGAACTCACAACCTTTCGATTGCAAGGCCAATGCTCTAACCATTAAGCCATGTGCCATATATATATATATATATATATATATATATATATATATATATATATATATATATATATATATATATATATATATATATATATATATATATATATATATATATATATATATATATATATATATATATATATATATATATGTGATGCGCATGGAGGATGACCGATGGGTGAAGAAGTGCCAGGAAATGCCAGTTGAAGGAAGACGTGGTAGAGGTAGACCACGAAAAACATGGGCGGAGGTGGTGAGAACAAACCTCAGATCATTGAAGCTCACGGTGGAGATGACGAGGGACCGTGACGAGTGGAGAGATGCTGTGCTGAATAAGACTCGTCCCAACCTTGCAAGCAGGGAAAAGTGGACGTAAAATGATGATGAGAGAGAGAGAGAGAGAGAGAGAGAGAGAGAGAGAGAGAGAGAAAATACAGATACACCTCACTCTACATTGTTAATTGGTTCCAGAAGTCAAGACTTTGGTAAAAAAAACAAAAACAACGAATGTCAAATGAACCCTCCTACATTACTTTACGTTGTATATTTTAACATTTATTCAAATGTGATTTTATTGGTTGATTTTATGTTTTTTTTATGGTTTAATTATGTGAGTCACAAATGGAGAACACTCTGGATAGTCCTCCTATGTCAGATATTGTTCGTCTAAGAAAAATTCGTTTTGTGGGACATTGTTACATGGCAGAAAACAAGTGTGTCAGCCGTGTTCTTTTATGGAAGCCTGCACACGGTCATAGAAGTAGAGATCCTCCTGCAATAATGTATCTGGATATGGTATATGCTGACACAGGAGGAAATGTAATAATACTTAGAATGATAATGTTAGATCGAGGAAACTTTACTCATGAGTGAGAGATAGTTTCATATTTTTGGCAGACAGACGTAAAATTGAGACATTCGACAAAACATGAGGTTTATTTTTGACATATAATATTCAGAAAAACTGTCATAACTTCGAAAATGACAAAATTTTAAATGACGTTAACTGGGGTATACCGTTAATCATGAATTTATAGGAATTCAGTAATAACGGCATGAGAGTGGGTGCATATAATCATTTTTTTTTTTTTTATAGTTCTGATGTTTATATTTATGAGACTTTAATCCAGCCAATGATTTGCAGACTTGACCAGAGACTGGATATAAGAGAGGATTGTTATACAATGGTTGGTATGTTAGATTGAGACAATACCTTTCATCTTAATTCTTTAACCCTTTAGCATTTAAACCAGCTATAGCCAGCCAGAATTCTCTCACCTCTTTCTGTTCAAAGCGGCCATAACTAGCTACCCATACTAACATTAAGGTATTGTTCTCAGAATAAATAACATCAAAATCTCATAGATTCGATATTATGTGAGGTAAAGCCTTTACCATGAAAATATAATAGTATATATAGAGTAATACAAATGCTAAAGGGTTAAGATGATCCAGACAGCTTATTAATGGAAAACCGATAATAATATCTCATGTAATATCTGAACTGAGGGAGAAGCTGGGTTTAAGAGGAATCCAAGGGGGTATGTAGGAGAGAAGACTGTGTTGGTACAGACATATGGTGCGCCTGGATGATGATCGATAGGTGAAAAAGTGCCAGTGGAAGGAAGCTGCAGTGGAGGTAGACCAAGGAAAGCTTGGGAAAAGGTGATGAGAGCTGACCTCAAATCGCTGAGACTCACAAAGGAGATGATGAAGGAATGCAGCGAGTGAAGAGATGCTGTGCTGAGAAGGACCCATCCAACTAATGAAGCATGGAAAAACAGGCATACAAATAATGATGATGTTCTGCATAAATATAACTTTGACAATTCTGCACTTAGGGAGACTAAACCTGTAGGTGCTTCTCAGCTGGAAGACATTGGCGAATGATGGTACACTTTCTTTCGGATTGATAGAAGTTAAGGAGCTCCATGTCTATCAGGTGTTAGTTTCTCCATCAAATCCCTACTTGCGAAGTCACTAGCTTCTCTTCGCTCTAACTATGTCTGCCCGAGAGCAGGAGAAAGATGAATTTCATAAGTAACTGAATACTTTAACTCAATACTTTAACCCAGGGGTTCTCGGCCACCGCCCCCTCCATCACGGTCACGTAAAATACTCAGTGGCCCCCACCACTATTTCTAGAGACACCTGCCTACACACAAATTGTAAATAATATATAATAAATAAAATCGTTAATTTATATATGACTAGCTGAATGGCCCGGCGTTGCTCGGAATTCTAAACATAGATTGGCATGTTTATCCCTCCTTTCTGAATACCTCGGCCTGGGGATGGTGTCTACATTTTGTGCTTATAAAAAAAATTTGTCGTAGATTACCAGGGGTTTAACTTAATTGGGTGCCTGAGAGTAAAATGTTCAACCCACGAAAGCCAAGACGATAGGGTTAAGTAAAAAGGCATTTGACAAACCGAACATGTATTTGTTGTGCTATGGAACAATGAAAGCAATAGTTACAGAGCAGTAAGCATGTGGGACTGCAGTGGTGGAGAGCATGAAGGAATTTAGTTGGATACTTTTTAAGGTTACAGGCCCTAACGCAACCAAAATGCTAAAGAATGCGGTCCCCGGGTAAAAATTTGAAATCTTTTTCAGTCAAGAAAATTTGTGAAACATAAGTAATGCATATGCAAAGTTAAAAAAAAATTGGTTGGGTACTTCTCAAGTTACAGGCCCTAACGCAACCAAAATGCTTAAAAAACTCAGTTTTTTGCCTAATGTGGTCCCTGGGGCAAAAAATGAGAAAATCTTTTGCTCAAAACACTTTAAACAACATAAGTAATGCAAATTTTGAAGAAATTGCCTGGATTATTGTTCCGTTATGCCTAAAAAAAGCCTTTAAAGCCTAAAATATGCGGTTTTTCGCCTAATGCGGTCCCTAGGGCAGTGTATGCAAAAATCTCTGTACACGAATATATAATAAAATATATATTAAAATAACAGATTAAAGTTTAAGCGAAGAATTGCTGCTTTCACCCTTAACGGGATCTTCTGAAACTGAAAAAAATCAATCTGTGAACGCAGAAGTAAATATTTCGAATAACGTTATACACTATATATATATATATATACACACACACACAGTGTCATAATGCAGACAGCCAGACATACAGACAGATATTATAAGGGCGCGACGTTATAGCTATCTAATGCGGTCGCTAGGTCATAGAAAATTGGAAATATTTTTGCTCAAAACACTCACACGACCATAAGTATTACATGTGTAAAGTTTGAAAAAGATTGGTTGGGTGGTTCTCAAGTTTTAGGGAGTCAGACAGACAGACATTCTCTGTTTTAGATATATAGATAAATAATTGTTTCTACTATTGGCACAAGGCCAGCAATTAACCAGTACATTACTGGTACTTTATTTTATCGACCCCGTAAGGATGAAAGGCAAAGTTAACCTTGGTGAGATTTGAACACAGAATGGCAAGGGCCGTAACTCTATGCGTCAAAGCATGGTGTCCGACCATCTACCGATACTGCCAATCCACCTTTCGATTGCATGCCCAATGTTCTAACCCATGCGCCATGGAGATAAATAATATAATATATACTATATATAAATAAATATCATCATCGTTTAACATCTATCTTCCACACTAGCAGGGATTTTATATTTTACTCTATATATAATATGTATCATTTGATACCTAATATATGATTATATCATCTCTACCCCCCACCACCACCACAAACGCTTCCTTAGGCCCCAGCGCCTCACTGGGCCTTCACAACGTTCCCCCAGGGGCAGACAGTAGCGCCCACTTTGAGAACCCCTGCTTTAACTTATTCATTCTTGTGTTTTTAATGAAAGACTCTGCCTTTGATTTTCAAATCGTTATGCACTCTGCGTCCAACTCCTGCCATGTTCAGCTCTACTTTTCACCCTCCCAATTTAGCAGTCTAGTACTGTGGCAAGTTTATATCAAACATGCCTTCCCCCAAAATTTATGATTTTTATGGAGAAGAAATAGTTAGAGCATCTGACAAAATGCTTGGCAATACCTGTTTCCAGCTCCCTCATTACAAGCCGAAACTCTGCCAAGGTCAACCCTACTTTCTCAGAGATTGAACACAAGTACAAACTTGTTTTAATGGGAGATTTAAGCACTTGAGTGGGTGCTGACCATCAAACATGGCCTGGTGTTTTCAGTCCACATGGAATGGGCTGATGGAACTCAAATAGTCTTTCTTTTTCTCCCCATTTTCAGAGAATTTGACCTTGCAATCACCAACACTTTCTATCAACAGATGAAGAACTACAACACAACTAGGATGCATCCAAGATCAAAGGATTGGCATATGGTTGATTACATATAATCACACAGCACCATAATGTTTGAATCAAACTCAATGTACAACATATCCCTGGCTTTTCTCATAAGAGTTCACCATCTCCTAGTATAGTTGCTTGGGCAGCAAACCGGAAATTTCTAAGTCTTTACACATACATATTTAAACCAGCCATAACCGGCCAGAATTCTCTCACCTCTCTCTCTATTCAAACCGACCGTAACTGGCCACTCATACTGATGTTAAGGTATTATTCTCAAAATAAAGAACATCAAAATCTTATAGATTCGATATTATGTGAGATAATTATGTAAAATAAAGTCTTTACTGTGAAAATACAAGAGTAAATACAGAATAATGTAAATGCTAAAGGGTTAAGGTATTTGTCTATTCATAGATAAATTCAGGATTACCTGCTCTTAGAACTCTCCTATACTTTCTAAAATCTCCACAGTTGGCAGTCATTTTTCTTTTTACGACAGGCTGAATGAGTTGGGGGTAAACAACTCAATGAAACTTAAGTACCAGTACATGTCACTGTTGTAACTAATTATACTTAATTTATTCTATGGACTAGATGCTCTAAACCCATGGATATTTATACCAAGTTTGTAGTACTACAATATATATACATATATATATATACATATATATATATACAGGTAAAATTTTGTTATAACAAATACCATTATAACAAATTTTTCAGCATAATGAAATTTTTTTCAACCCCCGGCCACATGCCCGATGTGTTAGGTCGATCTCGTTATAACAAATTTTTCATTACAACGAATTTATTTTTATACCCCGAGAATTTCGTTATAATGGAATTTCACCTGATCCGAGTTGTCTCACAATGGGACAACTTGTCTAACCAATGTTAGCGTGGAAAATGGACATTAAACGACGATGATGATAATTTTGCTTTACTTTTGAAGAGACAGTGGTTAACAGTATGTCTTCTTTTGAAATCTACGATCTAACCCAATCCATCCATGTACACCCACCTCCTCCAGTACCTTCCACACTGACTGAGGTCTCCTCTTCCATCTATAACCTCTCACTCTGTTAAATACCTCCACATTTGGCACCTGCCCATGATATACAACCTACACTTACCGGTAAAGTAAGGTAAAGTAGGACTCCTCAGTAATGGTGCCATGATAAATGTATCTGTTACATCCTGTCAGGTGGCTGGTGATAGAAAAGGCCCCCAGCAGTAGAAACCATGCCAAAAATGGTTGAAAGGACTCTTTAGTTGTACCAGGAGCACAAAAACCTATCTAGTGTTGGAGGTCGACACCCCCAATACACTCTGTAAAGTGGTAGTGATAGGAAGGGCATCCAGCTCTAGAAAACTTGCCAAATAGTCTGGAGGACTCTACTGTTGTGTCATAGACATGTCAAACTCCCTAGTGTTGGTGATTTGCATGATAAACACACCCAGTACAGTGTAAAGTGGTTGAGGGTACAAGAAAGACAACAGCCAAACATCAATGTTGGGGGAGGAGACTGTGTTGTTGGGCTTCTCGTCCCGACAATGAGTGTTCAAGCTGGGGGTATTTGTCTATCTTTCTGATACATCCCTAGCTTCTCTGTCCTCTACTCAAAAGCAATCCTGCTATCACAATTGACCCCTCCGCCCACCAATCCTGCTATCACAATTGTCCGCCCTTCAACATAGCATTTAACAGGTGTACGTTATTATTTATTTTCTAGTAATTGTTTAGTCTTGCAAGATTCAAGACAAACTCACAAGGGTTGGTGTCATGATAAAATTCACCAAGTATACTCTGTAAAATGATTGACAATGGAATGGAGACAATGTAAGGCTGAGAAGACGCTATAGTCTTTCTGAGGTCATAAAAATGTCTATAGTGCGCCCAGTACACTCTGTAAAGTAAGCGGATGGCATTAAGAAGGGCATCTAGTCATCTAGTCAAAAATAGAATGTGTGAAATGTGATTCTCTGGTTGGTCTTGTATTGGAACATTGTGATCCATATAAACCATACCAGCATGGAAAGTCCATGTTCAATGATAATGCCATTTTCTATTTTATTCTAAGCGGTAGCCTTCCTGTGACAATTTTCTTTATACATTAAAAAACATTATACATGACAAAAAAAAGTATGTTACTACAAATCCCATACGCCATAAAATAAATAGGACAAGTTGGGATCTCAATATGTAAACTAAACAATTAATTCTGGTTTGTAAAAAAAAACAATGGAGACAACCTAGAAAAATTACCGAGCCTCCTCTCCCAAATATTTGGGACCCAAGAGTACCTTCATCATCACCACCCTTTTTACATCTATTTTACTGTACTTGCATGGGTTTGATGGGTCTTTTCCAACACGTTGTACTTCTTCAAAGTCTTGCTTTATCCATAGTAAATTTCTACAGCCAGATTCCTTTCCTGACACCAACCCATGTTTTCCAGTATGGTAAAAAAATGCCGACTTCATGTTTTTTTCTTCAAAGACATTTACAGACAACAGGCTTCCAAATTCACTCACAAGGCATAGGTTGGCCCAAGACAGCAGCCCAAGGGCTAAACAGCAGGACGGAATCAGGAACTCATCATCACCATCATTCAGTATTCATTTTCCAAGCTTGCATGGGTTAGATGGGCTGTCACATCATGAGACATGTCAGGAGACCACGTCTTGCTCATATGGATTTGTATTTTAGGATGCCCGTCCTAATGCTAACCACATTACAGTGTGGTCTGGGTACTTTTTATTGCGACACCAAATTGACTTAGATGTTTTAGAAGCTAACTTCTAAACCACACAGCCATGTATACGCAATTCGAATGCATAGTATAGGTTGTGCTTTTCATAGTGTGTGCGCGTGTGTCTGTGTATGTGTGTCTCTGTGTGCGAGAGGTATGAGAATTGGAGAGAAAGCTGTCACAAAAAAAGAGAGCGAGCTGATAACAGTATATAATATATTAAGTCTTACCTTAAGAAGTTCATCATTATTCACAGATTTCTTTGGCTCAGCTTCATTCTTATCTACTTCCATTGCACAGATACCGTTAGGAGAATTTAAACTATCAGACTCGTGCCGTTTAGAACATGAATCCTCCTCTTCCATACTGAGTAATTTCTTGAGGATGAGGTCTTGCTTCTTTATTTCTGCTGGTGTGGCTGCATTCACCCCTCCACTACTTAGCTGGTCCATTTCATCATTTCCAGATGTGCTCTGGGGTTTTTCCTGAGGAGATTGTCCAGGTCCTGGTTGAGGAGACTGGTCTACACTGCTGCCGGGAGATTTCAGACAAGACTTGGAGTTCTCACCAAGGCCTGATTCACCTCGCGACAATTCCGACTTGACTATACTTTGATCAGGTGGAGATGTGTTCTGTGTTAGTAGTTGGCAGAGTTTGGCAGGACGCTGGTTCGTTTTTTTATCGCCGATACTCTGAGCATCGGTTTTTATGTTTATTAGATTTGGATCAGCACACAAACGGTTTGAGGCCTGACTATTGAAAGTGTTTGTCTGTGAGTTACACAAAGGTACTGAAGTTGTCATAGGTGAATACTCTGCAGGATGATTCCAACCTGATTGTTGACTTGTCATTACACCTGCCATTAGAGAAACAGAGAAAATAGTTTTAGATGATTCCATTTTGGAACAAGAAATAATTCATTTACAGAGAGGTATAATTAACCCCAACCAACCTGAAATTACTGGTATCTTTATAATTAGGTTCAGTCTGTCCAAAGCTGGGACTTACCTTGGTTTCACAGGCATTAAACCTTTAGCATTTAAACCAGCCATATCCGGCCAGAATTTTCTCATCTCTTTCTGTTCAAACTGGCTGCTCATACTTATGTTAAGATATTGTTCTCAAAATAAATAATATCAAAATCTCAAAGATTCGATATCACGTGAGATAATTATGTGTGAATTTTACTCGAAAATACAATAGTAAATATAGAATAATGTAAATGCTAAAGGGTTAACACTAACCAACCTGGAATAACTGGCATCTTTATAATTAGGCTCAGTTTATCCAAAGCTGGGGCTTATCTTGATTTAACTGGCATTAAGCATCTGAGAGGCCAGGACCTCCACCACCCCGACAGGGTGCTAGTCTATCGCAGGATTAACTCTTTTGATAACAAACTGCCCCTGGTTCTACAATACAGAATCACCTGAAACTGCCCCTGGTTTTATAATACAAAACTGTTTATTTTAAAGTTTATATTTTATCTAAAAACCTTCCATTATAATATTATGCAAAAACCTTTGTTAAGTTATGTTCCAGTCAGCAACTTAAAATGACAAAGTTAGTTATTATACTTAATCCCTCCAAATTCTTGATTATTTTCTAAATTATTTGAAAATTATAGGCATTAGAAATATGGTAACAAAAGGCTAAAACCCTGTTAATGGAACTTCTTTTCAATTGACATGACTGAAGCAACATGAAATGAAGTGTCTTGCTTAAGAACACAATATGCCATTCAGTCAAGGAACTGAACCCATGATATAACAATCAGAAGCCTGATATCCTAACCACTTGACTACACAGAAGTCTAACACACTAACCACTTGACTACACAGAAGTCTGACACACTAACAACTTGACTACACAATCCACTTGACTACACAGAAGTCTGACACACTAACCACTTGACTACACAGAAGCCTTACACACAATCCACTTGTTTACACAGCAACTTGACACATAAAGTACTTATCTACACAGAAGCCTAACACACAAACCACTTGTCTACACAGATCCTAACACACTAACCATTTGCTTACACAGAAACCTAAGACTCCTTGTCTACACAGAGGCCTTACATATTAACCCCTTGACTACACAGAAACCTATCACTAACTACTTATCTACATAGAAGCCTCATATCTTAACCATTCGTTCATATAACTTCACATAGTTTTACAATGCAAAACCTTGGATTGTACCTTTAAACACTCCATCATAATTTCAAGTAAGAACTTCTTAAGATTTGTTAATAACATCTTAATTCATAACATCATGTAATGATTTAGCAAAAATATCTGAAAGCAAGTTTGTTAATTCAAATGTTTATAGTAATTTTACTAGTGGACAGATCATTGTGAAAATTTGTAATATAAAAGTAAAGAGCTCAGGTTTTAATGTAATGCAGTCATAGTGTAAGTTTTATACCTTTCAAGAATGTCTTGTTGGTATGGTCTCATGTAGAACAAGATGTTATGAGTTAATAATAAAAGGATCAGACAGTCTATTAAATACTCCCAAATTCTTGCTTATTTCTAAAATTCATTGTAACAGATAGAGAGTATTTCATTAGAAATTGGGTAAAAAAAAAGTGGGAGTTAAAGCAAAATGTTGTTTAGTTTATTATCACCAGATGAAAATAAATATACCATTAGATCAGGGTTTCCCAAAATCCACCAAATGCAGAACCGTTTTTGGTTCAGAAACTTTTGGGGAAACCTGTTATATGATCATAATATAAATATACTCCTCTACCTTTGTTCACGGAAGCCCAGACACACTTTTGTGGAACCTTTGGGTTCTGCGGAACCCACTTTGGGAACCACTGCATTAGATAATGGTCTGTTTGGGTGGTTAAGAAGTGTACTTAAAAATCACGTGGTTGGGGGTTGAGTCCCATTGTGTTGTATTTGAGCAAGCTTCTACTACAATAATAACCTGGTGCCAATCAACACCTCGTCAGTGAATTTAGGAGAGGGGAAGCTATGAGGAAACATGTAGTCTGAGTATGTGGCTGTGTTTGAGTGAACAAATGGGAGAAACAAAACTCAATACCTTAGCACACTCATACAGTCAAGCCTTCTATTTCAATCTCTAAATATATCGACAGTTGATCCCAGACCATGTCAAATCGGACCGAGGAAACAATGTTTCTATTGGTCTTTCCAATTGCTAATACTATCTGCTGGTTGCAAATCCAGGTAGAAGGAGCAACGTGAAATAAAGTGTCATGCACAAGGACATAATGAATCACCTGGTCTGGAAATCAAACTCACAACCTCATAATTGCAAATCCAATTCTATAACCACCCAGCCATGCACCTTCACAATATATTTATGTATATGTATATATATATATATATATATATATATATATATATATATATATATTAGGTAACATGGTAAAAACCTCCCAGTCCCACACTGTAAATGTGGTCGGTGTTAGGAAGGGCATCCAGCCGTAGAAAACCCGCCAGACAGTCCTATGCGAGCAAGACAACCACTCTTGCCTCAAGTGGGAAAACTCCCGCCCAAACCCATGCAAGCGTGGAATATGGACGTTAAACGATGATGATGATGATGATGATATATATATTTAAATTGAAACAGAAGGCTTTTGAAACTAACTTTTTTATTACATATAATAGTCTATTAATGAGCATTATTAGACTATTCTAAAGAGTTATGGTGGAGTCTTCTATTGCAATTTGAATTTTGAAACTCTGTTCATCACTTTCTAAACATACTTCCTTTATATATATATATATATACAATGTAAATATTACATTGTATATATTACATCAAGTTATATTCATATTTGTAACTGGTAATATTTAATATTACTCACTATATATATATAACAAACAAATAGTTTATCGCTCTACATGGCTGAATACAATACATATAACCCGAATTTTTCGAATATTAACATGGCTTTAAAGAGGTTGTTTGCATAATTGCAATTGAATTGAATATTATTATTAATATTCGAAAAACTCAGATTACATTTATTATATATATATATATATATATATATCATCACCACCATTACTATTTAACATCTATTTTCCATGCTTGCATGAGTTAGATGAGTTATCATAGTGTTAGCCAGGTCAGGTGACTGTCTTGCTCACACAGATTTGTTTCTCTAATGTCAACCACAAAACCACATTACAGCATGTACAGGGAGCTTTTTATCTACTACCTCTTCACAGGGTTGACTGGGTACTATTTGTCAAGGCCCCCAGCAAGACCATCTTACAGAGTGAACTGGGTGCTTTTTTTTTTTTTTTTTTAATTGATGTGGCACCAGCACAGAGTTGCCTGGGTGCTTTTTGTCATGGCACGACCACCTTACAGAGTGAACTGGGTGTTTTCTGACATGGCACTAGTTACTACCATTGTTGTGGCACCATCACTGTGGGGGGAGCAGGTGTTGGCTTTCCATGCATGCAGGCATGGAGTTGGACAGGAAAGGTGTAGAGAGGCATGTGGAGGAGGAGTAGGAGGGGACTATTGTGACAGTCATTTGACACCTAGTCTTACTTTAGAATGGACTGATCAATTCTCAGAAGTTAATGTCAATGTATTCAAAGGAAATCTCGGACCGGTAAATATCTTAGACTCTGAGAAAAAAAGAAATAGATTTAAGCCTGAACTATTTGATTTGATGGCAAATGGAACCAGAAAATGCACCAAGTCGAAAGAGGCCATTTCAAAGTGGTGTAACACAACTGCATCTGAAATGAGGGCCTATTGGCAGCGTGAAGACGCGTGGCTTAGTGGTTAGATTATGAGGTTGTAAGTTCAATTCTCGGACCGGGTGATGCGTTGTGTCCTTAGCAAGACACTTTATTTTCACATTGCTCCTTCTTCCAGGTGTTGCAACCGGTAGATCATATCAGCAATGGAAAGACCAATGGAAACATTGTTTCCTTGGTTTGATTTGACGAGGTCGACCCTACTCGGCAAGTGAATGAGGTCTGGCATCTTGTTGATCCATCAGAGCAATATTGCCTTTCAAATAATGATGGAGATTGTTTCTGTACCAAATCAGGACATGTATTTCTTGAAAGACAACTTGTTCCAGGATCTACAGGGATCAGGGAATTAATTACTAGACACAGGTTAGATAAACTGACTCAATATTTCCATATTTCTGATTTCACCCAGAATCCAGTCCATGGTAATCCTGAACACAACAGACTTGCTCATATCCAGTCTTTTATTGAATGGACACGCCAAAATTTGAAGCTACAGTATAACCCACATTGTGAAACATCCATTGACAAGGCTATGACTGCTTTCAACAGACGACTGACCATCAAACAGTACATTCCATTGAAGCCTTTAAAATGTTGATGCGGGCTGATCTCCACAATGGTTATGTGAACGATTTCCAAGTTTATACTATGAAAGTTTCAAATCAGCTCGAACAAGGACTTTGAGAAAGAGTTGTGAAGGACCCCACAAGAGACATATGGGGACAAAACCACCATGCATATTGTGAAATTTCTTTCCATCTCCATAACTCTTTGAGGAACTCCTATAGAGTAGGACATATGTTTGCAGCACAGTACATGAACATAGAAGTATGTATGGTCCCGTAACTCCTGATAAGAGTTGTAAGGGTGCCGTATCGGCATACAGCGTTTCTTGGGTATTTTAAGCCTGGCAGAGCCCATCCTTCTCCAGGCCTGAATACAGCCGGTTTCTTCCAGAGATGGATAGAGAGAGCATAGAAGTGATAAAGAGATATAGAAGAAGAATCCACCCCAGTATTATACTGGTACATTTTTTTTATCGACCTTGAAAGGATGAAAAGCAAAGTTGACCTCGGTGGGATTTGAACTTAGAGAGTAGAGAGCTGGAACAAATACCAAAATACATTCTATCCAACATTGTAACGACTCTGCCAATAAACATGGAAGAGGCATGCCAAAAGCTACCAACTCAGACAAATTGAAAAAACAAGGTGACTTGATTAAAAAACAAATAGGGAACCTGGTGGCAATGGACTGGCATAAGAAGACTGTAACACTGCTGACAACCAATGTCAGTCTGAATAACTTAGTGTTCGGGGAATACCACAATCTGCCATGTTCAAGAGCAATAAAAAAAATTATGCTGAGGACCATGAAGACCAGTTGAGGGCCACGAACTGCAGTGGAAGGAACTCTAACAAATGATGGAAATATCTGTTTAATTTTATTGTTGGTATGGCTATATGTTCATCATTTGTGCTGATGAAACAGTCACTAAATTACAAACTCCTGTCTAAAAAAAGGCAAGAACAAACAAAAATATACTAAGTCAGTTTTGAGAATGAATCTGGTCCATCAAATAATCAGTGACTATTCTTATAAAAGAAAAAGATCCCTGGAAGAAGATTCCCAGGTCCACGGTGCCAAGCACTGGCTTGTAGACTGGGGGGGCGTAAACAATGTTCCAAAGAGAACATTAGAAGGGAACCCAAAAAAGCCATATCATATCGAACATTTTGAACTATTGATCATCAGCACCGTTTTACATCCATTCTTCCACACTAGCATGGGTTAGACGGGTTGCCCTGTTGTGGGCAATGCCAGGTCGGGTGACCATGTCTTGCTCATACGGGAACTGATTTTGGCTTGATTTCTACAGCTGGATGCCCTTATTGATATAGGATATGTTGAGAGTTAAAGAATATAATATTTTTTCCTGTTTTTGCTCATATTTTATGATACTAAATTGTTTATTTAATTTAATGAAATGAAATTATAATGAACTTCTTGGCAAGATCCTTTAAAAAATTTAGTTTTCAACTCTCACTGAAATTGTCATGTTTAAATCTTCATTATTTATAAACTTAGAGCAATTTTTGTATGAACATGTTAAATAATTATCGATTTTCACTATTCAGCTTAGGGAACTAGTGTCAAAATATCATGTCTTTCAGGGAAGTAATCAGTATGAGCAGCCAGTTACAACCGGTTTGAAGAGAAAGAGATGATAGAATTACAGCTGGTTTAAATGCTAAAGAGTTAAAGGATTTTGAAATGAATAAGAGTGCATGTATAAACACTGTTTGAATCTTTTGGCTAACCATATGTAAGCCTTACTAGTTGTGGATGTATCGACCTTACATTTATAAACTACATTAATTGATAGGTATTTCACTGCTAAAGAGCAGTTGTCCCTTGTGTTGCAATTACAACTAAATTTGAGATTGTCTATATTTTTATGGTTAGATAATTTGGCTTAGTAAGTTTGTGTGCCAGGTTGGGAGTTGTGGAATAGGATATTCCACAACTCCCAACCAGTGTTTTTATTGAATATCTTATGTGGATGCGCTAAGGGAAAATGCTTCCTAAATAATGCTTTAGCTATTGGTGTGGCCAATTCCATTATTATATAGTAGGTTATACCATATAATGTGTCTAGATCTATTTTCCCTAATTTTGTGCTTGTACATAGTGTATTCTGCTTTATATAGAAATTCGCTCCAAGTCAGAGCTTCATTATATGTGGAATGATTGGTAAAAATGTGCTTGTTAGGTGATAAACAACAAAGCCTCAATGAGGCGTTCTTAACCAGGTTTTTAGTTAAATAATGTATTTAGATTTCTTTTATTATCATTGCATACAAATAGCTGAAACTGTATGGTGGTCATGTAGGT
This sequence comes from Eledone cirrhosa, assembly GCA_964016885.1. Lineage (NCBI taxonomy): Eukaryota > Metazoa > Mollusca > Cephalopoda > Octopoda > Eledonidae > Eledone > Eledone cirrhosa. The sequence continues at coordinate 7,934,845 of OZ024762.1, forward strand.
ATCATAACAAAAAGCACCCAGCCCACTGTAAAGTGGTCATGTAGGTGTCATGACAAAAAGCACCCAGCACACACTGTAAATGTGGTTGGTGTTAGGAAGAGCGTCCAGCTGTAGAAACCAAGCCAGAAACAGTTATATATGAGTAAGACACGGTCACCTGACCCAACTTGCCTCAAATTGGACAACTCATGTTAGTGTTGAAAGTGGACGTTAAACAAAGATGATGATGGTAATATAAATATATATCCTATGGAGGCACATGGCTTAGTGGTTAGAGCATTGGCCTTGCAATCAAAAGGTTGTGAGTTCAATTCTCAGACCGGGTGATGTGTTGTTTCCTTGAGCAAGACACTTTATTTCACATTGCTCCAGTTTACTCAGCTGTAGAAATGAGATGATAAGGACTGGGGTCCATATCATTCAACTGCAAAGTGGTCGTGGAGGTGCCACGGCAAAAAAGCACCCAGCACTCACTGTAAATGAGGTTGGTGTTAGGAAGGGCATCCAGCTGTAGAAATCAAGCCAGAATCAGTTCCCGTCCCACCCTTGCAAGCAGGGAAAAAGCGGACGTAAAATGAAATGATGATGATGATGATGATCCTAATTCCTGCTGCATATCTTTCTAGAGCATTAAGGTACTATATCCGTTTGCAGCGGTTATGTTACATGAGTAGCTATGATTTCAAAGTAGCCGGTTGGCTCTACTGGTAGAAAAACCGAGTGGCATTCTGTTTCTGTTTTTAAGATTATGAATGTTATTGACAATACAGAGAGTAAAGCTGATGCTTGTTTTACACCCTTGACGATGTTGACATGCCTGGAGATACTAATGTCTGTTGTTATTGCTGTTGTAAACATGTTTGCTTTAACCCTTTAGCATTTATATTACTCTATATTTACCACTATATTTTCACAGTAAAGGGTTTACATCACATAATATCGAATCTATGAGATTTTGACATTATTTATTTTGAGAACAATACCTTAACATTAGTATGAGTGGCCGGTTACAGCCAGTTTGAACAGAAAGAGGTGAGAGAATTCTGGCTGGATATGGCCGGTTTAAATGCTAAGAGATTTATGTATCTCTTGTTAGGGGCATTAGTTATCAAGCAGTTTCCAGAGACTAGGGAGCTTCAGACTATCAAAAACCTTGATGAAATTGAGGAAGACTATTCACACTCCAAAACTAAATGTATGTCAACAGATAATAATCAACCTCTATACCTTACAATATATGATAAACCCAGACAACAATTTTCACTATTTCTCTATGTCAAGCATAAATGGTGTTTCTGTTGCTGTTTGCCACAGAATAAGCTTAGGCTGAACAGCTTTTAGAGGGAAAAAGGAACTTTTAACCTCATAACAGATCCCACTTTATATCAAATGTAAAATCGATAATGCATATGTCCTACCTATTGTGTCCTATAGGGTCTTGAATGTGTGAACTGGACCTATCCATGAATAGTAAAATCAAGACCTTTCAAAACTGTATTAGGAGGTTCAGGACAAACCACAAACTACTTGACTGTATAAAAATTGTGGGCCTACTAGAAGCTGCTAAATTAGATCTTATTACGTGCATCAGGGTATGGTGAAGGCGCATGGCTTAGTGGTTAGAGCATTGGGCTTTCAATCGAAAGGTTGTGAGTTCAATTCTTGGACCGGGTGATGTGTTGTTTCCTTGAGCAAGACACTTTATTTCACGTTGCTCCAGTTTACTTAGCTGTAGAAATGAGATGATAGGACTGGGGTCCCTATCATTAGATTACCCAAGACACCTCCAACGAGATATACCTTGGAGGAGGCCAGCTAAACCTGCATAGGTGTGAGCTGTCACACACATCAGGGTATGATTCAGGGTAAAAGATGTAGGGGTAGACTACTGAGGTGCTGGTGAGACAATGTCTATAAATGGCCTGGTCTCTATATGAACTAAACAAAGCCACACAAAATAGAAAATTTTGAAAAGAACTAAGTCATGCTAGTGTGGAATCTGCCACAGGTGGAAACAGCGAATGACGATCCTACATATGTATATGTGTATATGTATGTGTGTGTATGTATGTGTATATATATATATATATATATATATATATATATATATATATATACATATATACATATATATATACCCATGTTAGCGTGGAAAATGGACATTAAACAATGATGACGATATATATACACATAAATATACACACACGTGTATAATGGAGAACAGGTCTTCTTTTACATGAGATTCTGAAGACATATTTTTCTAGTTTCAATTTGTTTATTAGAACCTTCTGGTATTTTCAAATGATAAGATGAGAGAGTCTGGAAAAGATGACAAAATTATCACCTTAAGTACTTTGTAGTTCCAAATGAACTGTCAAGGCCCCATAAAAAAATACCAGAATGTTCTTATGAAGAAACTGAAAGTGGAAAGTGGCCATGCCTTCAATAACAACACATGCTAACCAATTTTGAATATATGTTAGGTTAAAATAAGCTGCTACAATGCCAGTTTTTAAACTATGAAAAATTACGAAATCAAGTTGGTTATATAAGTCCTGAAAGACAAGAAAATGGACAGCATCACCTGCTGGGATGGACAGCATCACCTGCTGGGAAATTATGTACCCAAGTTGTTTGGCTATTTCTCATAGTAAAAAAAACCTGTATTGAAGCAGATTACTTTAACCCTTTAGCATTTACATTACTTTATATATACTATTGAATCTATAAGATTTTGATATTATATATTTTGAGAACAATACTTTAACATTAATATGAGTGGCCAGTTACAGCCAGTTTGAACAGAAAGAGGTGAGAGAATTCTGGCCGAATACGTCCGGTTTGAATGCTAAAGGGTTAAACCAGAATTCTCTCATCTCTTTCTATCCAAACCGGTCGTCACTGGCCAGTCATACTGATGTTAAGGTATTGTTCTCAAAATAAATAACATCAAAATCTCATAGATTCAATATTTATGTGAAATAAAGCCTTTACCGTGAAAATACAATAGTATATATAGAGTAATGTAAATGCTAAGTTAATTTTAACATACATTTAAAATTCATAATTTGTTCAATGCTTCATAAATATGGTTGACATAAATATATAAAAAATACAAAAGAATCTTACCAGAGGAGACAGCAGGTAAATTATTTTTCCTCTGAAACTGATAAAGTAAAGGGCTTCTCTGGGCTGGATACCCAGTTGAATTAATAGAACGTTGCCCACTTATGTGAGTAGGGTTCATAGTTCGGTGCCGATTGCCACCGATACCAGGTCCACGAGCAGCAAAATTAGACATTCTCACACTATCAAAACTCGCTTGCTGCTGCTGCTGCTGCTGTTGCTGGAAGTTTCCTGAAGACGATAAATGTTTATTCATTGAACTAGCTGGTTCCCCTCCAACGAGGCTGGCCAATATCATATTCTGCATTTGAGTACTGTGAGCAGTGCGTGAAGTAGACATACTGGTCCAGGAACTATTTGATGCTGTGCTATCAATATTGAAGCCCCCCATAGCCATTACGGCAACAGACGGGCTCCTATATGCCATATTCGGCAAACTGTTTTCTATAGACTGTTGGGATGAATTGAAAATATCCCAGCCCAGTCGGCTATTTGTGTTACCACCAACGTGCACATCCATGCCATCGGGATTCATGTTGACGGTAGATCCAGTTTCCCCTGGATAAGGGGCAGGTGCTGGAGGCATCATGCCACTAACAGTTTGATCCTGTTGGAATGCCGGGTTACTGTTGATACTGCTTTTCAAGGCATTTCCTAGCTGCCTTAGATCGGTCTCTTTATCACTTTCTCTGAAAAAGATAAGAGAAAATACAATGAAGGAGTTTTACTTAACAAAACATAAAATATATTGAAGGAATTTTACTTAACAAAACAAACATAAAATATATTGAAGGAATTTTACTTAACAAAACAAACATAAAATATATTGAAGGAATTTTACTTAACAAAACAAACATAAAATATATTGAAGGAATTTTACTTAACATAAAATAAAATTCATTGAAGGAGTTTTACTTAACAAAACAAAATATCTGAACGTAAACGGGTTATATAAAAATATGTAAAAACAGACATAAGCATGGACAATGACCACTGGAGCTACACCAGGAACATTTTGTTCGCCCAGAGGACCAACTTTTTCAACCATTAATTAATAATTATATTAAAATTCACCATTCAGACTCGAGTTGCTCTTTACCTTGTATATCTCTACCAAGTTATTACCACTATATATATATATATATATATATATATAAGCAAGTATTGCTCCAAGAAAAATAAAACGTTGGCGTGAAGAGATTGTGAATTTATTTGCTTTGACTTATGTTTCTGTGTCTATTATAAATTGTCTACATTTGCTAACTACAATATATATATATATATATATATATATATATATATATATATATATATATATATATATATATAGTATTAAGGATACTATTTATGGTTATGTATATAATAAAACCTTTTATGGTTATATATATTTAAACTCTAAATAGTGAGAGACAGTAATTCATTACTATCTTATTACCAGTAAGATGTTATTACAGAGCAGTTATATAGAAATTACATGAATCAAAGTTCAGTTTAAATAATTTATTTGCTTACAATTGTTTCCTCCAAACCGAGGTTTGGATTCTTCGGAGCAACTATTTAATGATTTTTCACATACTTGGCCTCCTTATCAACACTGTAAAGTGGTCGTGGAGGTGCCACGGCAAAAAAGCACCCAGCACTCACTGTAAATGAGGTTGGTGTTAGGAAGGGCATCCAGCTGTATAAATCAAGCCAGAATCAGTTCCCGTCCCACCCTTGCAAACAGGGAAAAAGCAGACGTAAAATGAAATGATGATGATGATGATGATTGCTTTTTTTCCTCTTTTCTTTTCTTTGTTTCCCTCATGTTTCACGTGCTATGTGAGGTACCAGATTTTCTCTAACATCACAAAATTGTATATGTTTTCTAGCTTAACAACTAAATTACTGTTTGTCTTTCGACTCTTACTCCTTTGGACAGTGGCTTATATCAGACACTGTGACCCCAGATGGACCAGCAGAATCGTTGGTAGTTCGATGACCATGGAGTTCTGTGTCCTTTGTATATTTATTTTTGTTAAGGTTTTCCCTAAAAAAAATGTTTTTCATTTTGTTTTGTTTTCATTCATAAAGTGGTCATGTAGGAGACATGGTGAAAAGGCTCCCAGCCTACACTGTAAATGTGGTTGGCATTACGAAGGGCATCCAGCCGTAGAAAACCTGCCAAAACAGTTCTATACGAGCAAGGCACGGTCACCCGACCAATCTTGCCTCAAGTGGGATAAACCCGTCCAGCCCATGCTAGCGTGGAAGATAGACGTTAAACGATGATGGTGATGATGATGATGATATAAACCTGCAGTTTATGTGATTTCTGACCATCTTGCTTTGGCCTGTCATCAGATGATAATTACTGAAACTTAGTGGTACTCATATGGTACAAGCATTTGTCAATGTAATCCATGATATACATCGCTTTTACAATCTCCTCATCTGTCATCTCTCAAACAAATGCTGGCCAGGACTCTGAATTCTTGACATTGTATAGACATTGGGCTCATTGCTACAGCTATTGGGGTGTTATATGAATTTGCAATAACAAAATACTTCCACTTCTGTAGCAAGCAATTAATGATTATACTGCTGCACCAGTCATTGGGTATGACTCTGTCCTATATTACCTGATTGATTATACAGGTGACAAATCCAGCTCCTACACTCCCAGATGCTTTCAGAATCTCAGCAACTATGTCAGACGGTCCAGCAGCTTACCATCTTTCATCTCCTTGATTGCTTCTTTGACTGTACCAGTGTCATTTCAAACACACAAGTGCACAGGTGTCATTTGAAACACACACGTATACCAGTGTCATTTCAAACACACAAGTGCACCAGTGCCATTTCAAACACACAAGTGTACCAGTGTCATTTCAAACACACTTTTCCCCAACAATATCCCAATTCACACTGAAACGCTGGCTTGCAATACAGAATACTTCACATCTCTGATCTTCACATAACAAGGCATTGGCAAACCTCCTCCTTTCATGCTATGTATACTTGTCACCTAGCCTCTCTTTTAGCTATTTGGTACTGGTTTCTGCTTCCTCCATCTTTCCATGGCTGTCTCTTGGCTTTAATGGCTCTATCTACTATGCTAATCCACCACCACATCACCTTCTGGCTGGCTGATGCTTTGCTGCAGCAACAAGTCTCTGGAGTAGATATTTCCCTTTTTTATGGAAGGGAAAATGTAAAATGTTGCGGTATCTGAGTGTTGATCTATCCATGCAAATTCATGGAAGCATATCAAACTAAATACTGAATCCAAGCTGTTAATTCTCTTCCTTGCCGGGCTATTAATCACAATTAATAATTGTTTCTACTTTAGGCACAAGGCCAGCAATTATCCAGTGCATTACTGGTACTTTATTTTATCGACCCTGTAAGGATGAAAGGCAAAGTCAACCTCGGCGGAATTTGAACTCAGATCGTAAAGGGATGTAACTATACTGGAAAGCATGGCATCCGACCCTCTACCGATACTGCCAATCCACCGCCCTATTAATAATGATTCCTTTTTAAACCGATTTCTGTACAAGTATACATTCCAATAGCTTAGAATATTTTTCTCTACGAGATTTATAGGAAACTTCCAGTTGACCTTTACGTCATATGGATCTAACTCTTCCTTATCATATGTCCCATGGAGAACTTTCCTGAACCTATACTTAACAGGAAGGTCCATTAGTTCACACAATCCAATTCAGCTTAGTTCTCTACAACTGGATGCCCTTCCTAATGCCAATGAACTTACGGTGAGGACAGGGAGCTTCAGTTTTGTGGCACCAAAGATCCCTTACCAATAGTGGCATGATGTGTGCTAGTAACAATACATCCTACAGTGCAGTTTAGCAGCATAGATATGACAGTATAGATACGGCAGTAACAATACAACAGTATAGATACCATATGTGGAAGATTGACAGTGATTGGCATCAAGCCACTGAAAAAAACCTGCCAGAAAAACCTTGTCCCAACCTCAAATAGTCTCTACTACTTTACGGAGTATAGTGGGTGCCATTTCATCATGGGATCAGCACTTCTAACTCACTGAAAAACTGATTGAATATCTTCTAAATGTTATAACTATGTAGCAGATCTAACAAGATTCTTTAAAACTAATTGTCAAGGTATTATAACAACACTGCTCAGTAATATGGCAGAGAAGATTGGAGTGGTATTTGGCAGTGGAGGTGGTTTAGGAGTGGGTAGTGGCGTTGGAGTGGTAGGGACATTAGAATGGCAGTGATGTTGATTTTGAAGTGGTAGTGATGTTGGTGTGGTAGTGGCATTAGAGTGATAGTGCTGTTGGTGTGGTAGTGGAGTGGAAGTGGAAGTGGCAGAGTTGTTTGTTTGCCAGGGAAGATTAGAGCTGTTGAATTGGAAGAGAGGGAATTTTACAACAATGGAGTAATTTCTGAAGATACAGGGAATAGAGACAGCTAGAAGACGAAGACATTAACTCTTCCACTGTGCTAGATTTAGGACAAATGAGGCAGCAACTGCAGAGGATATACGAAGGCTGTAGAGAAATGAAGCAAGCGTGCTCCAATGGATGTGCAATGTCAATATGCGTGGACGTCCAAGCATGGACAAGTTGATAGAGAAAATGTATAAGTGGAATAAACTGTAGTGTGCAGGAGAGAAGACTGCATTGGGATGGCCATGTGACGTGCATGGAAGATGACTGAAGGGTGAAAAAGTGCCGGGTGATCCTAGTGGTAGGAAGATGCAGTAGAGAAAGACCACGAAAAACATGGGCAGAGGTGGTGAGAGCTGACCTCAGATCGCTGAAGCTCACAGACGAGATGACAAATGGAGAGATGCTGTGCTAAAGAGGACCCGTCCCACCCTTGCAAGTGGGGAAAAGCAGATGTAAAATGATGATGATGATGAGACTCTTTGCTAGTTAAGTTATGAGGCCACTTATTCATAAAAAAATCATTGTAAAAAGATTTTTTGGCAAGAAGAGGGTCCCTCCTCACCTGGCCAACGGGGTCCTATGCTTAACCTAAGCACAATAGCCAATCCTGCAATACTCTTCAATCATATTTCTAATGACATACACTTTGTTTCAGTTATTTTATGAACAATTTTTTAGCAATTTACTGTAATTAGTAATTAGTTCATTATTAAGACACTAATTTAACATATGGTGCTGATATATAATTATGTTAGAAGAGTTTAATTTAATACTTTCATTAACATATTTCTGATGAAATACATTGGCTATGATTTGCATATCATCAAGAATTTGGAGGGTTTTAGGAAAAATAAATAACTTTCTCATAATTAAGCTGGTGTTTGGAGTAAAGCTTACCAGGGATTCTTACATAAAATTACAGTGGAAGGTTTTTAGATAAATATAAACATGATGATGGTGATGATGAGGAAGAGGAGGATCTAAAAAAGTCTAAGTCTAAAGTCTGTTGTAAGCCATTTAAGGCTTGTTAGGCCGGTGCTTATCCTGGTTTCATGGCGTGAAGCAACTGAGAGTACAAGACTCCCCCTGGACAGGACGCCAGTCCATCGCAAGGTTTAAGCCCCAGCTATTGCTGGTACTCATTTTCAGCTGAGTATACATGAGCAGCGTGAAATGTTTTCCTCAAGAACAAGTTATATGTATATACACACAAATATTTATATATATCATTATCATGATATATGTGTGTGTGTATATATATATATATATACATGTGTGTGTGTGTGAGTATGTTACGTTGGTACCACAAAACATCCAGTCCACACTGTAAAGTGGTCGTGTAACTGGCCACTCATACTGACATTAAAGTATTGTTCTCAAAATGAATAATATCAAGATCTCGTAGATTCAATTATTATGCAAGATAAAGTGTTTACCGTGAAAATACAATAGTATATATAGAGTAATGTAAATGCTAATGGGTTAAGACTTCTGTATGCTGATGACTTTCTTCTGCTAGCTGAATCTGTGGAAAAGCTAGAGAAAGAACCTCCTTTCGGCCACTTGTATTAGCAATCATATTCTTTCAGTCGTTACCCAAGATTCACGACCTTAAGTAAGGGTTGGCACAAATACCAAATTGAATATAGCGAGTTTGGTTTTTACGCCTACCTCCTTTGTGATTACAATGGGCAGTGGTTAGAATGTCTGAGGAAAGAATTGCAGAACAGATTTTATGGGCAAAACCAACCAGCAGGAGACCCAGGAGTAGACCCCAAGCAAGGTGGTTGGATAACATCCATGAGCTTGGCTGGTCACGCTTGGGATCCAGCCGGATCAGTTAGAGATGGTTGCTTCTGACAAGACCTCTGGAAGGACTATTTGAGGACGCTGCTCTCACGACCGTCTCAGGAATAAGTGGACGAAAAAGAAGACGGCTTAGCAGTTTGAGTGCCAAACTTCGATATGATCAACTAAAAACACTTTAAGGTAATGAACGCCTCAGGGCTGTAACCAATAAAAGGAAGTAGTTTATGTGGTGATGTGAAAGGAGGGAAAATGACAAATATGGATGATTTGTGAGGAATCAGATGTAATGTGCAGGAGAGATGACTGCACTGGTATGGACATGTTATGCGGGTGTGTGTTGTGTGTGTGTAAGGACATGTTATGTGTGTGTGGATGATGATTGTTAGGTGAAGGGGTGCCAGAAATCCCAGTAAAAGGTGGTAGTTTATTTAGTGTTGGGCATGGAGGGAAAATGAGTAACTTACCTAAGAATAACATGTGTTGAAGTTATACATTCAGCCTCATTACTGATAGGGTTGGTAAACAAACGGCTCGTAGTCTGAGTGTTGACAAAATGATTATCTTGTAATTTGAATCTGAATACATTGGTTTTGTTCTGTCCATTTTGTAAGACTGTGAATGGAAAATAGAAAAAGAAAATGTAATTCATTGTTCTATAAAATTAAAAATTAAAACATCATCATCATTTAACATTCATCTTTCCTTGCTGAGATGGGTTGGACAGATTGTCACAAACCAAGTTAGCACTTAATCGGAGCTACTGTCTGCTCAACCTATAAACAATCATTTTACAGAGTGCACTAGGTGCATTATATTTTGACTCAAGTCTTTTCAATACTTTGTTTGGCAAGATTTTTTAATTACTAGATATCCTTAACAACAACCATTTTACAGAGTGTACTGGGTGCAATTCAGTCAATGGGAAACAGAGGGGTAAAAAAAAAAAACATATTTTTCCATGAATAAAATTTATAAATGACATGAGGCCCTTTCAATGAAGACTGATCAACATTTTGCACCTGGGAAGTTTCTCTCTGAAGTACAAACTTAGGCAGGGTGTTTCGTAGAAGACTAGTAGTCATCCATGCATGCCAGTTTCACCTTTCCACATCACTGACATTGGACCAAGGGAAAGGTAAAGACTGATACAACTTGGCACCAGTTGCAACTCATACATATTCTGTGTGTGTGTGTGTGTGTATCCCGGTGGAAGGAAGACACAGGAAAAATATCATACCAAGAATATATTCTTGATATAATGTTTTATAAGTAATATTCCTTGCATATATCATATAGCTTTAAAACAGCTTTTCTTCATAATACTTCTTTTCATAATACTTTATAATACTTCTTATTACTATCTTTTCATTATAATATTCTTTTGCTCTTACTCTTTAATATATTCTAACTGACACTAACAATTATAATTAGTCTTCTCATATATAATGTATTTTACTGAATGTTCTAAGGATTAGGAATTTATTTGTTTTAACATTGTATATGCTCCGATGATTCCAGACCTATATCTAGAAGAAACGATCATTAGCAATTAAATGCATTAAACAAAATTTGATTGTTATATATATATATCAAGTAAGTATGTTTTGAAATAGCAAGCGAGTTTGAAATTAGAAATAATGGTTCTAAACCCCACTATCAGGCTATTATTAAAAAAAAGGGTGAAGTTTCTATTTCTAATTTATATATATATATACAACCTTGCAATCGAAAGGTTGTGAGTTCAATTCTCAGACCGGGTGATGTGTTGTTTCCTTGAGCAAGACACTTTATTTCACATTGTTCCAGTTTACTCAGCTGTAGAAATGAGATGATAGGACTGCGGTCCCTATCATTCCACTGTAAAGTGGTTGTGTAGGTGCCATGGCAAAAAAGCACCCAGCACTCACTGTAAATGAGGTTGGTGTTAGGAAGGGCATCCAGCTGTAGAAATCAAGCCAGAATCAGTTCCCGTCCCACTCTTGCAAGCAGGGAGGGGCGGACGTAAAATGATGATGATGATGATGATGATGATATATATTTATGGAAAAGGCAAACAGAAATAACAAAGCACACAACACAGTACACTGAAGAAATATATCATTAGTTTTACGCTTGATATAGCAGCAAAAGTCTTAACGTTTCAGACTAGTCCTTCATCAGATGAAAGAATGAGAAATTAAAGCAGAAACAGAAAGATCGAAGAGACGGGCAGGGCCGAAAAGGAAAAAAATTGTTTAATATATATATATAGTTATGTAATAAACAACATTCCGACGGAATTACTTCATATATATATATATATATATATATATATATATATATATATATATATATATATATATATATAGTATGACATCTGAAATGGTAATTAAAGACACAATCATCAGCAACAGCAACTGTTCAAGTATTGGTCTTTGGCATCAATGATGGAAAGATAACATTGATGAGGGAGACACAACGGCAACCACTCTAACTGGGGAGTTGTGAGAATGGGGGAGAGAGAGAGAGAGAGAGAGCATCTGTGTATGCTCGTGATTGCATGGGCACCGAAAACATTAAGAAAAGCATGGTACACACTACCAAGGTATACTCAATTGCCAGTGACGGCTGTAATATTTTTTTTTTTTTTTTTTTTAAACTATAAGCACAGGTAACCAAGACAACACAAAGTTTCCTAAATACTGACTTTTGGTTAGTGGCCTGTCACCGACATCTAAGGTGGCGTGGGTCTATAATCTTGATTTATGTGGATATTAATGAAATCTATTACTATTTGAAAATTAATCTCATTTGATCCAGATAAACAGAAAACACACCACACACACAAACTCTCAAAAATAGCTGAAACATTGATTTTATTTTTAGACTCCTCCTTGTTTCTGCAGGATTGCTAAGCCCCTTTAACACTTTTAATGCCACACAATCTGAAAAACCCTTTGTTTCTCTGACATAAAACTGTTTATTTCAAAGTGTTTATATATATCTAAAAACCTTCCACCATAATTTTATGTAAGAACCTTCATTAACCCTTTAGCATTTAAACAGGTCGTATCTGACCAGAATTCCCTCACCTCTTTCTGTTCAAACTGGCCACTCATACTTATGTTAAGGTATTGTTCTCAAAATAAATAACATTAAAATCTCATAGATTTGATATACCCATTCACTCTTAGTATTATTCTGAAATGGACATACAAATCTGCATACAATTAGCACTCGTGTTGGTAATTAATTAAGATCTATAGCAGCCGAAGTGTATATTAATGTTATATCTGTATAAATACAATGTGTGTAACCGAGACTGCACGTAAACATGTAAACAAGCCAGAAAATGAGAATTTCCCTTGTAAATTGAAAAAAGAAACCCCCAATAAACACATGTATTTAGGCACATGGCTTAGTGGTTAGAGCATCGGGCTTATAATCACAAGGTTGTGAGTTCGATTCACAGACCAAGCTTCACGTTGTGTTCTTGAGCAAGATGTCACTGGTGTCAAGCTGTATCGACCATTGCCTTTCCCTTGGACAACATTGGTGATGTGGAGAGGGGTGACTGGTATGCATGGGCGACTGCTGGTCTTCCATAAACAACCTTGCCCGGACTTGTGCCTCAGAGGGGAACTTTCTAGATGTAAATCCCATGGTAATTAGTGACCGAAGGGCGTCTTTACCCCTATATAAGATGATGATCATCATCATCATCACTGTTTAACGTCCATTTTTCCATGCTAACATGGGTTAGACAAGTTGTCCCATTGTGAGACAGGTTAGATCACCATGTTTTGCTCACATAGAACAGATTTTGGGTTGGTTTCTATGGCTGGATGTACTTCCTAACGCCAACCACATTTACAGTGTATACTGAGCGCTTTTGGTCGTGTCACCTACATGACCACTTTACAGATATACATATATATATATATATATATATATATATATATATATATATATATATACCTGTGTATGACTGACTGCCTGACTGGCCCAAGTGAGACTGGTGGACAGAAACACATGGAGTGGGACGCTAAGGAGCACTATTAAGCACAACCCTTAGGGATTAATTGTGTCCTGCATAAGCAAAAACTGGATAATGATGATGATGTAATACGTATTTCTGGAGTTAACTACGTAATGGTGCTATCATGCAATTACTAACACTTCCTCAGACAGCTTCTTAGTTAATACATTTATCATGTAATATATTTCTAATGCAATAGAGAGATTAGTATTCCATGTTGAGCAACAGACATTCACTACACCTCAATAGACTGTATTGCATTAGACATCATATATTACGCAACAAACTCTTGTCTATTTATATGTCAGTATTGGTTGAGTGAATGTCGCTGATGAAAGATTAATGAAACATGAAACAGAGATTTCTGGCATTCTCAACCGTTGTTGACAAATCTGTGATGTGTTGACAGAGAAAAATAGAAATAATATCTTTGTTACAAAAAGATATTTTTTCTTTGATAACAATGCAACCATATATTGATTCTATATAAACATATAGTATATGCTTTTATACACACCCCTATTATGCTTAAACGCTGCCTTAGTGCTACTGCTTATATATTTCATCATCATCATCATCGTTTAACGTCCATCTTCCACACTAGCATGGGTTTGGACGGCAATTTTCCCACTTGAGGCAAGATTGGTTGTCTTGCTCGTATAGGACTGTCTGGCGGGTTTTCTACGGCAACCACGTTTATATATATATATATATATATATATATATATACAAAAAATGAATCAAAACATATTAAATATGTTTAGAATTTTGTGTTTCTACGTGGCGCTATGGGGTTTCACTTGTGATTCCATCTGTGTACATATTCTTTTATAGAATATGTATTGTATTTGGTATATATACAATATACCTTATTTCTTGTACGATATATGGCTCTTTCTCTCTCTATATATACATATATCGATCTCGTGAATTTTATATCATCATCATCATCATCATTTTACGTCCGCTTTTCCCTGCTTGCAAGGGTGGGACGGGAACTGATTCTGGCTTGATTTCTACAGCTGGATGCCCTTCCGAACACCAACCTCATTTACAGTGAGTGCTGGGTGCTTTTTGCCGTGGCACCTACACGACCACTTTGCATTTCTACAGCTGAGTAAACTGGAGCAATGTGAAATAAAGTGTCTTGCTCACGGAAACAACACATCACCCAGTCTGAGAATTGAACTCACAACCTTTCGATTGCAAGCCCAATGCTCTAACCACTAAGTCATCTGCCTCCATATATATATATATATATATATATATATATCGATCAACTTTCGTCAAATCGGACCGAGGGAACAATGTTTCCATTGGTCTTTCCAGTTGCTAATACTATCTATCGGTCGCAACTCCAGGTAGAAGGAGCAACGTGAAATAAAGTGTCTTGCTCAAGGACATAACGCATCGCCTGGTCCAGGAATCGAACTCACAACCCCAAGACTGTGAATCCAATTCTCTAACCACTCAGCCACACGCCTTCACTATATATATATATATATATATATATATTATATATATTGATCTCGGGAATGTTACCCGCCCTAGATAGATATATTTATATATACGTTTGAATGTATGTATGTGAATATATTGAGTGTCTGTCATATGAGGACCAGCAAGACCACTAATCATATACACAAATAGATACGCATATATACACACACACACAAATATATACACATATATATACATACACACAAATATATATACATATATACACATACACACACATATATATATATATATGTAAATGTGAGTCCACACTGTAAACGTGGTTGGTGTTAGGAAGGGCATCCAGCCGTAGAAAACTCGCCAGACAGTCCTGAGCAAGACAACCAATCTTGCCTCAAGTGGCACAATTCCCGTCCAGACCCATGCTAGCATGGAAAATGGACGTTAAACGATGATGATGATATATATATATATATTGTTTTGAATTGAGTTTGGATTATTTTCCCACATCTTACGTTAATTATTTTCCATTTTGACGTTATAGTCACTTATATATTATGAAATACTGTTGGCTTCACGCTCACAATAATTTCTATACTTTCATTTATATATATATATATATATATACACACACAGAAACATATATATCATCATCGTTTAATATCCATTGTTCCACACTTTTCTTTTCCTGGCTGGAATAAAAGGACTAGCGTTTATATGGCAATGGAAAAGTGAGTCGCAATCACAAATTTGTAACTATGGCTGCAGCCACACTCAATAAAATCTCATGCAACAAAGAAAAATACAGAAATATGCCCTCATAGCCCAGGAAACTGAGGGAGAATAAGAGTTACTGGTAATCTCGTTAACAGACCAGAAATAAACATAGACATCATGCAGTTCTCAGATGCTTAAGCAGACGAGCTGTGGAAAACTGTTTGGTAGAGAGAAAGGCCTTCAGATTCACTGGTAGAAATAGTGTATGCAGAATCACAATGTCAATCAGATGACAAGCATTGTTAGTGCCCAGAAAGCACATCGCAGGGGCATGGTTAATGCCCTTGCAAAGGATAGTTAGGGCAAGTGAATGAAGGTCGGACAGCCTCAAACAAATGAACTGTCTACCTACAAGGAGCTCAAATATGCAGCACTGAGGAAGATGAAAAGCAAAATGAAGAAGGGACTGTCAAAGGAAGGAGAGCTCCAGCTACTTGCCAATTTAATCTACCACACAGCTAAGGATATGTTTGGTACGCTAAGTGAAGATGGTAAGAAGGATGTGCCTGGAAGCAAAAGCCATAACCAGCTGCTTATACCTATGTTAAGGTATTGTTCTCAAAATAAATACCATCAAAATCTCATAGATTTGATATTATGTGAGATAATTATGTAAGACAAAGCCTTTACTGTGAAAATACAATAGTAAATATAGAGTAATATAAATGCTGTGCGAGATAATTATGTGAGGTAAAGCCTTTACCACAAAAATACAATAGTAAATATAGAGTATTATAAATGCTAAAGGATTAAAGATGTTAAGAGAATAGCTCAGGTGATAGTACCAAATGAGGTTCGTCGATGATCCTTATAAATATGAATCATCATCATTTCCATTTAGCATCAATTCTTCCATGCTTGCATGGGTTGTCCATGCTGGGAGGTAAGTCTGGCCATGGTTGGCCATGTCACACCTTGCTCTGGCAAGGACTGTAAATTTAGCCGGGTGTTTTACAGCTGGATGCCCTTCTTAACACCAACCACATTTACAGTGTGGGACAGGATAGGATGGCTCTGTCATGAGAAGGGACAGGCCAGTTGGCCGCGCCGAACCCGTCTCACAACAGAACCACAGTTTGGGAGCCCGGTACTGGATGCGACTGATATGAGGAGCCTGACCCATCTCACAGCATAGCCACCCTTATTGGAGCCCGGTACTGGATGAAGGTAGATGGAAAAATATCCCTTGGGGTTATTGCTGAACGAATGATGACATTTCTGTTGACTATTGCCTACATCAATGGCACGGTACAGGAAACTGGCATCTCAGGTGTATAGGAGTGAATAGAACATGTAAACATGATCTGAGATGCCATACAGACAGAAAAGAGGGGAGGAGGTGACTTAGTAAATGCTTTCTGGTCTGCCCTACACTAACCGCTTGAGTTTGCTGTGGACCACTTCTGGATCCCTCCACTCCACAAGTAGGGAAACTCATGGTGAACTATTACAATAAGTCCTACAGTGTGTTTTACCACAAAGAACTTCACAATAGCATGGCACAAAATAGAGGAGGGATTGCAGCTGAGTGCACAATATTGGTCATATGGTTTATGTTTGCAATAGAAATCATCCTGCGAGGTACAATGTTTCAGGACTGTGAAATGAAGGAGGCTTACAAAGCTGTGAAAAGAAGGAGGCTTACAAAGCTTGGCTTGGAAATAAGTCCTCCTTCTTGCACTTATGGTATAAGAAGGTTTGAAAAGTTGTTGCAGAAACAGTAAAGATATTCCTAAGTTAAGGCATAGGAGGACTTTGGATTTAAGCTGGAATCCAACTTCAGATCAGCAAATAAAGTATTCTGGCAGACCATCTTCCAGCCTTGTAATATGAAGTCCTCCTCCATGCCTGCTATCAGGAAAGTATTTGTTCTTTTCTCTTCAGAGAAGTGTACGCTCACAAGGTGATGAGAATACTTTGTTCTCCTAAACCTGATCCCAACAGCATCTTCTAAAGTACATGAAGTGCATCTAGGAGCGAAGACTAACCTCAGGTTGAGGTCACAAGAGCAATTAAACAGCTCAAATGTGGTAAGGCATCTGGGGAGGATGAAATTTGGCCCGAGATGTTAAAAGCCTTAAATAGGTCTTTTCTGCCTGACTCACAAGTGCCATGTGGCTTAGAGATCTGGAAATTGGGAAAGATAATACCAATTTTCAAAAGGGAAAAAAAGAAATGGCTCTAATTATAGAGGGATTTCTGTGTTAAGCTTCCCTGGTAAAGTCTATGCTTAGTTTCTGGCAAAGAGATGTAGGAACATTGTCCAGTCCAAGATAACTGATGAACAATGTTGTTTTTACCCCTTACGTAGTACTGTTGACCAAATAGTCACACTGCAGCAGGTCTTTGAGAGAAATCATGAGTATTATCAAGATGTGAATGCTTGTTCCATAGACCTTGAAGAGGCATATAACTGGGTTCTGCAGGAGTATGAGATCGATGGACAGCTTATTGTTACCCTAACGTCTCTGTACAATTGCCCTTGTATTTGTGACCAGATAAATGGTGTTAAGTTGAAACCATTCAATATGGATGGCAGATTCCACTGAGAGTGCATACTGTCACCTCCCCTGTTCATAATTTTCATGAACAGGATTGACATGTGCAGCCCTGTTGGAAGTGGTCTGCAGACTGGCTAGTGTAGGATCAGTCAGCTGGTGTTTGCAGACGATATGATACTACTGAACTCGATAGGTCTGCTGCCGAGTGTTGCGAAGACCTTGACATTCCTCCTCTCAAGAATGCCAGTGCAATGCACTCCACATTTGAGTGGAGTTCCACTGATGCAGGTGAAGCTTAAATATCTCACAAATGATGGAAGGAAAGAGGCTGAAGTGCAAGAACTGCAGGAGCTGGTACAGTAATGCACCAGCTTCAGCATTTGGCAATCAGAAGAAGGGCGGTAGGTGTAAAAGCCAAACTCACTATCTTCCTCCCAAACCTTACCTTTGGTTACAAATTTTGAATAATGACTGAAAAATACAACAGTGAATACAAGTAGCCAAAATAGGGTACCTCCAAGAAGTCTTCAGAATAATGTTCTGAATAGAGTGCATAACATGAGGATGAGGGAGTCGCCCTAGGTAGAGCCGCCACTTCTCCGATTTGAGAAATCACAGCTCTAATACTACAGACGTGGCTAGAATGTCTCAAGAAAGAATCACTGGACAGATTTTACAGGGTAAAATCAACCGGCAGGAGACTCAAAGTTAGACCCCGAGCAAGATGGTTGGATAACATCCATGAGCTCAGCTGGTCTTGCTTGGGGATCAAGCCATATGCTTGTGACAGGACCAGCTGGCAGGAGTGTTTGAGGAATCTACGCCAACAACCCTCCCAGAAATAAGTGAGCAAAAGACGAAGAAAACACTGCAAACCAACCGCAGTAAGGAATAGGAGGGGATTTGGAAAGTCCCAGTTGACCAGGGCAGCAAATATCACTTCCCCCTTATTACCATCAAGAGACCTGACTTCGTCTTGTAGAGCAACAAAAGGAAGGTGATGCTTAGTCTCTTATGAGACAACCATCGATGGTGTATTTAACAGGAAGTTGTGGTAGATAGTCACATCAGACTCACCTACCACTGTGTTGTTGTGCAGGAGTTTGCATCACTGCCTGATGAGACATTGACTCCTGCATTTAGAGATGGAGGTCAGCACCACCCTCACAAATGTGTTTACCAAGCATATATATATATATATAAACTCACACATATATATAAATATAAATACACACATATACAGGCATATATATAAATATAAACACACATATAAATATATATAAACACACACACACATATACATTTATATATATATATATATACACACACACACATAAAGCGCCCAGTCCACACTGTAGAATGGTCATGTAGGTGACACGACAAAAAGCACCCAGTCCACACTGTAAAGCGGTTGTGTAGGTGTTACGATAAAAAACACCCAGTCTACATTGTAAAGTGGTTGAGTAGATGTCACGATAAAAAGCACCCAGTCCACAATGTAAAGCGGTTGTGTAGGTGTCACGATAAAAAACACCCAGTCCACACTGTAAAGTGGTTGAGTAGATGTCACGATAAAAAACACCCAGTCCACACTGTAAAGTGGTTGGCATTAGGAAGGGCATCTAGCTGTAGAAACCAAGCCAAAATCAGTTCCCTGTGAGCGAAACACAGTCACCCGACCTGATCTCTCACAAAGAACAGCCTGTCCTACCCATGCTAGAGTGGAAAATGGACGTTAAACGATGATGATATATATACACACATACATAAATACATATATTCTAAGAGCAAAAGAACTACTGGATGACACTTGTGTGAGATGTGTAATGCTGCATGGTAGTGAAATATGGGCAGTGATTGCAGATGAATGAGGAGACTGGAGAGAAATGAAGTAAACATGTTTCACTGGATGTGCAATGTAAATGTAAGAAAAAGGTAGAGCTAGGATGAACTGAAGGAGAAACTAAGGTATTCGAAGGGGTGTGCAAGAGAGAAAATTGCA
Organism: Eledone cirrhosa; assembly: GCA_964016885.1. NCBI lineage: Eukaryota > Metazoa > Mollusca > Cephalopoda > Octopoda > Eledonidae > Eledone > Eledone cirrhosa. The sequence continues at coordinate 7,954,962 of OZ024762.1, forward strand.
TTGGTATGGATATGTGATGTGCATGGATGCTGATCGCTGGGTGAAGAAGTGTCAGGAAATCGCGGTAGAGGTAGACTAAGGAAAACCTGAGCAGAGGAGATTAATGAAGGAACGTGGTGTGTGGAGAGAAGCTGTGCTGAAAAGGAACCACCCAACCCATGCAAGCGTGGAAAAACTGACGAAAACACCATCATGATGATGATATATATCATCATTTAACGTCCACTTTCCTTGCTAGCATGGGTTGGACGGGTATATACATATACACACACTATATATATATGACCTGTATATAGTTTTATATATAGTTTTATATAGTAGTAACTTCTACAGGACCAGAACTGTTTCATTTGTATGAAATCATAGGAATGTTCTTGATTTCATACTCTACCAATGTATTGAGTTCCCTTTTTTAACTGCGGTTACCCCCCCCCCCCCCAACTAGGGAATATATATATATATATACACACACACACATAACATATTTATAGATACTGTGTTCCTACTGTATGAAACGTTCCACAAATAAATATATATATATATATACATACACAAATGGATACATATGTACACATACATACACATATATATATAATATATATATATATATATAAGAGAGACGGTTTTATTCGTATATCTTCATTTTAAGTGTATATACATGTATGTATATTACTGTTTTTATTGCTTGTAAACAAACCATTTTTTCCATCTACATAAACATAATAGCCATCTTTAATTTTGGAGGTTGAGATGGTAATGGTGGTTGTGGTAGTAGTAGTAGCAATGGTTGAATGAAGGTGGTGGTGGTAGCAGTGATGTTGTGGTGTTGGTATTAGTAGTAGTAGTAGCAGTGGTGGGCGTTGGTGTTGGAGGCGGTAGTAGCAGTTACGGATTGCAGATATGACAGTGGTCGAGAACTAGCTTATACAGATCATGTATCGAACATACATCTGGTGGGCACGTTGTAATTAAACCAAACACACGAACGTCTTCTCACACACACTCACATATATATAATATATATATACTTACACACCCATCAGTTCACACAGGGCTTCCGCATTCAGTTATCGATCTGCGGTTTGATAGTAAATTAACAACAAATTGCCTAGTATTACAATATCTTATTGCATAACACGTGGCTAGAATGTGTGAGGAGGTGTATATATACATATATACACATATGGACCCTTGTGAACAACACAATTATATATACATATATACAATTATATATATATATTAAAGTGTTAAACAATATTCAATGATTATGTCAAAGAATGAGTTTTACAGTAGATTGGAAGCACTCAATGGAAAAATAATTTTCTGGAGTTATTAATATTAAAATATAAGTATTAATACCTTGATTAAATCTTAACCATTTAACATCTCAGGATATGTCATGTATCATTATATTTTGTCTGATGAGGACGTACTGTTGTACATCCGAAATATGTATAATGAAATGTAATTGATCAAAAGAACATCTATTTTATTAATACTTATATTTTAATATATTTAATATAATATATATATATATATATATATATATATATATATTTATGTGCGTGTGTGTGAGATATATATAAGACAAAAATGTTTGAGTTTATATATATATATGTGTGTGTGTGTGTGTGTGTGTGTAAAAGGTAAACAGAAATAATAACAAAATCGGTACAGTATATGGAAGGAATATATTAATTTTACGCTTGAACTATATATATATATATATATATATATATATATACAAGCCAGGTAAATATATGATGGAATTAAAAGGTGGTAGTGATGAAAGAATTAGAATCATCCAGTTTTGAAATCGTCAATGATGTGTGTGTATATGTGTGGTGTATGTAGGTAGAGGACAGAGAAGGACGCCCATTACGAAGACTACAGTGAGAGAAGATTGAGTGAAGGGGAGAGTGTGTGTATGTATATATATATATATATATGAGGGAAAGGGAATGTATGTAAGAGAGTGTATATATATATATATATATATATATATATATATATATATATATATATATATATATATATATATATATTTATATATATATATATCATATATATCATTCATGATCATCATCGCCGTGTATGTGTGTGTGTAAGTATGTATAGATCATTGAGTGAAGGGGAGAGCATGTATACATACACATATGTGAGGGAAAGGATGAGTGTATATAGATGAGTGAGGGGGAGTGTGTATACGTGAGCGATCGTAAAAGAGATGTTTATATACATACACACATATATATATATAGAAAAGCTTCTACAGGACTAGAACTGTTTCATTCGTGAGAAATCATCAGGGGCTTCCTGATGATTTCTCACGAATGAAATAGTTCTAGTCCTGTAGAAGCTTTTCTATAATGTATATATATATATATATATGTATGTATATAAACATCTCTTTTACGATCGCTCACGTATACACACTCACCCATCTATATACACTCACACTTTCCCTCACATGTATATATATATATATATATATATATATATATATATATATATATATATATATTTAAAAAGATAGATAGACAGATAAATGGTTGAAGGGAAAATACTGATGTTTCAATCAAACTCATGCTGGACTGCTATCACAAATGTCTCTTTAATTCATGGGCAGAACACACATACATATATACATACTTAAACATACATACATACACACATACATACATACACACATATATGAACATACATACACACACACACATATATGTGCGTGTTTATATATAATTTAGAAGGGACAAGGTGCTGTGTGGTTACTAAAAAACGAGTGTTTAGAAATATAAGGAAAACACAAACAAATATATATATATATATATATATTATATACACCATGCAGACATACATATACATCGCTGTGTATATTTCGGTGGGAGGGGGAGCTTTAAACATATGTAATACGGTTTATGAGCAGAAAATATGATTCATGGAAAAATAAAACAAAAAGAAAATTATTATTATTATAGCTGAGGAAAAACTAGAGGTTGTGAGGTTTATGCCTTTCCGAAGGGTG
>OZ024762.1:7965486-8017775 GCA_964016885.1 Eledone cirrhosa
GTGGGTTTGAATCCTGGTCTGGGTTGTGTGTTATGTTCTTGAGCAAAAACACTTCATTTCACATTGCTCCAGCAAACTCAGCTAAAAAATAAGTACCAGCAATAGCTGGGGATTTAACCCTGCGATGAACTAGCATCCAGCAGGAAGTCTTGTACCCTCAGACACTTCATGCCACCAGATCCGGGATAAGCAACAGCCTGATAAGCCTCCAGACTTGAAACACTTTATTTTTTAGAAGTAATTAACCCTTTAGCATTTAAACCAGCAGTATCCAGCCAGAATTTTCTCACCTCTTTCTGTTCAAACCAGCTGCTCATACTTATGTTAAGGTATTCTTCTCAAAACAAATAACATCAAAATCTCATAGATATATTTCGTGAAATAATTATATGAAATAAAGTGTTTACTGTGAAAATACAATAGTAAATATAGAGTAATGTAAATGCTAAAGGGTTAAGTCATACTTTACTTTATCAACCACAGATGGAAGAAAAGCTAAGTTGATCTGGCCAGTATTTTCTCCTGCACACAACATTTGGTTCTTATGCAGTTCAGCCATGCTTTGTCATTCATACATATTAACATTGTACATCCATCGAAGCATTCTTGCTTCATTTCTCTCCAGCCTTCACATATCTTCTGCAATCCATCGAAGCATGCTTGCTTCATTTCTCTCCAGCCTTCACATATCTTCTGCAATCCATCGAAGCATTCTTGCTTCATTTCTCTCCAGCCTTCACATATCTTCTGCAATCCATTGAAACATGCTTGCTTCATTTCTCTCCAGCCTTCACATATCTTCTGCAATCCATTGAAACATGCTTGCTTCATTTCTCCCCAGCCTTCACATATCTTCTGCAATCCATCGAAGCATTCTTGCTTCATTTCTCTCCAGCCTTCACATATCTTCTGCAATCCATTGAAACATGCTTGCTTCATTTCTCTCCAGCCTTCACATATCTTCTGCAATCCATTGAAACATGCTTGCTTCATTTCTCCCCAGCCTTCACATATCTTCTGCAATCCATTGAAACATGCTTGCTTCATTTCTCTCCAGCCTTCACATATCTTCTGCAATCCATCGAAGCATTCTTGCTTCATTTCTCTCCAGCCTTCACATATCTTCTGCAATCCATCGAAGCATTCTTGCTTCATTTCTCTCCAGCCTTCACATATCTTCTGCAATCCATCGAAGCATTCTTGCTTCATTTCTCCCCAGCCTTCACATATCTTCTGCAATCCATTGAAGCATGCTTGCTTCATTTCTCTCCAGCTTTTGCATCTCCTCTGCAATCATTGCCCATGTCTCACTATCAGACAATATCACATACAAGCATCATATAGCCAGCCTTTTACTGTCAACAAACGTATATAGCTCCCTAAACTTTATCCATCATGTTCTTATTCTAGCTACCCTCCTCCACAGCTAATTATATCACCTTGGTAGTAGGTGCTATCACCACAACCTTTGTCACCAGAGGTAGTAACTGACTGAGCAGTGCTCTCCTGAAACAGGACACCTCACACAGAACAATCTCTGCACTCTAAGTTCCAATCCTGCTGAGGTTGAATTTGCCTTTCATCCATCTGAGGACAATAAAAGAAGTACCTGTCCAGTACTGGGGTCGATAAAAGAAGTACCAGTCCACTACTTGTGTTGATTCTTCCTTTATATCACACTCTGTCCTACTCTGGAAGAAATCAATGTTTAGAGCTGAAGGTGGTGGGCTCAGCCAAGTTTAAACATGCCTTAGAAACTCTGTATGTCACTATTGTGCCCCTAAGAGTTCACAAGGAGTTATGGGTCTACACAAACATATTTCCATCTCATCTTTAGATGGAATGGCATAATTCTAACTGTATCCTTCCTGATACAAAACAGTAGTTTGTTGTTACAACTCATACCAATGTAGGTTTGGTTAGCCTTCTACAAGGTAGTGTAATTTACGAGGTTTCTCAGGTATTTTAACGATAGGGAACATCAGTCCTAATATGTTGTTACAACTCACACCTATGAGGTTATATCTCATAGGAGTTTTCTTGGGTATTTTAATAATAGGGGCCCCAGTCCTATTATAAATATTATGAAAAGACAACCCTCTGAACCAGATACCTTTCTATTGTAGGAGTTAACCCCTAGCTACTAATACTTTCTTCTTTTTCTCTCTGGCCAATTTGACTAGAGCAATGTGAAATGAAGAATCTTGCTCAATGACACAATGTGGTGCCTGATTAAGGAATTAAACCCACAGCCTTATGATCGTTAGTCAAACACCCTAATTACTAGACCACACACCTACCGTCACTAGCTTTTAGGGAGTTGTATGTGGACTGATTGTGTAGAAGCTCTCTTTCCAGTTCAATTGAGAATGCTGTGTATCCAGGTGAGGAAAGATGATTCACATTTGTAAAATGTAAACTAATTCTAATTCATGGTTGAACCAGCCAACTGTAACGTTCCAGCCCACCACAAAATCACAAACAAAACCAAGGTGTATGAAACATCTCTCTGCAAATGCTGAGTTGTTGTAACATTTTAACTTCTACATTGACTAGTCAAGTGTATCCATGTGTGATGTAAAACTGATTTAATCCTTTTGATACCAAAAACTAGTGGAGGTATGTGGCCTAATGGTTTAGGTATTGGATGGAGGCATGTGGCTTAGTGGTTAGAGCATTGGCCTTGCAATCGAAAGGTTGTGAGTTCAATTCTCAGACCGGGTGATGTGTTGTTTCTTTGAGCAAGACACTTTATTTCACATTGCTCCAGTTTACTCAGCTGTAGAAATGAGATGATAGGGACTGGGGTCCATATCATTCCACTGCAAAGTGGTCGTGGAGGTGCCACGGCAAAAAAGCACCCAGCACTCACTGTAAATGAGGTTGGTGTTAGCAAGGGCATCCAGCTGTAGAAATCAAGCCAGCATCAATTCCCGTCCCACCCTTGCAAGCAGGGAAAAAGCGGATGTAAAATGAAATGATGATGAATGATGATATACGATCATAATGTTGAGGGTTCAATTCCTGGGCTGTGTTGTGTTCTTGAGTAAAGCACTTTATTTCACATTGCTCCAGTATACCCAGCAGAAAATGAGTACCAGCAATAGCTGGGGGTTTAACCCTGTGATGGACTGGTGTCCTATCTAGAGGGGAGTCTTGTACTCTTGGTCACCTAATGCCATGGAAACCAGAATAAATACCAGCCTGACAAGCCTTCAAGTTCGAGACAAACTTTAGATACCAAGAACCAACTAAAGCCATCATGGATTTATAGTATAAAACTCCCCATTTTAAAATATTTATCCTTTTATTAAAACTTTCCATCTTAATTTCATTTTATAATTTTTTCTTAATTGTTGTTCTAAATATCAACTTACTAATGAAAAACTTCATCATCATCATCATCATCATCATCATTTAACGTTCATTTTCCACACTAGCATGGGTTAGACAGGTTGTCCCATTTGAGGCAAGTTGGGTCAGGTGACCGACTGTGTCTTGCTCATATAGAAATGTTTCTGGCCAGATTTCTACACCTGGATGCCCTTCTTAATGCCAACCACATTTACAGTGTGTGCTAGGTGCTTTTCATCATGACACCTACATGACCACAATACTGTGTGGGCTGGGTGTGTTTCTGATAGTTTCTTCCCTCTCACATCTCACCTATGGAACTCTCTTCCAGTTTCTTCCCTCTCACACCTCACCTATGGAACTCTCTTCCAGTTTCTCCCCTCTCACACCTCACCTATGGAATTCTTCCAGTTTCTTGCTTTCCTAACCACTACAATTTGCAAAAATTCAAAAGCAACATCAATTGTTATCTTTCTCCCTCCTTGAGTTATGTTCTGTTTTGTCTTTCTCCCTTCTCAGTAACCTCTTGCATTTTAGTGGCCTTGCTTGGGGTGTAACCCCTTGCATTTTAGTGGCTTTATTGCCTTAGTTGGAGTGTAACCCCTTGCATTTTAGTGGCTCTAATGCCTAGCTTTAGGTGTAACCCCTTGTATTTTAGTGGCTTTATTGCCTTAGTTGGGGGTGTAACCCCTGGCATTTTAGCAGCTTTATTGATTTGCTTGGGGTGAGCAAAAAGAAAACAACAACAAAAACATCACATTTTGTCCACCACCACCATTTTATGTTTGTTTCTCCATGTCTGGCTCATTAATTTATCTACTGTGCTTCTTTGTTATCATTTCTGTGAGGTTCGATGTTTTGAGATCCACCTCTACTGCAGCTTTCTTCCACTGGGAACTCTCGCAACTTCTTCAACCAACTGTGACCAACCCATGTGCATCACATGTCCATAACATTGCAGTCTATTCTGTTGCACGCTACATTGTATTTTGGCAGCTTCTAGCATTCAAGTGAGACAGGCAGACCAGAAAGTCAGTACAGTCATTCTGATGTAGTAGTAGTAGTAGTAGTAGTGGTGGTGGTGGTGGTGGTAGTAATAGTAGTTGTAGTACTAGTAGTGGTGGTGGTGGTGGTAGTAGTAGTAGTAGTTGTAGTAGCGGTAGTAAGTGCAGTAACAGTGATAGTAGTAATAGCAGCAGTAGTAGTCTTAGTAGTAAAAAATGGTAGAAGTTGTGGTAGTAATTGTAGTAGCAGTAATAGTAGTAATAATAACAGTAGTAGTAGTAGTAACAGCAGTAGAAGTTGTGGTAGTAATTGTAGTAGCACTAATAGTAATAATAATAACAGCAGCAGCAGTACTAGTAGTAGTAACAGTAATAGAGTTGTGGTAGTAATTGTAGTAGTAGTAGTAGTAATAACAGCAGCAGTAGTAGTAATAACAACAGTAGCAGCAATAATAGTAGTTGTATTAGCAGCAGCAGCAGTAGTAGTAGTAGCAGCAGCAGTCGTCGTCATATATCTGTACTTTGAAGTCCCAAATGAACTTAACATGACCTTGAGCAAGATATGTTAAGTTTTCTCCTATTTTACCACTCTCACTAATCACAAGTTCTGCTGTTGTTGGTTCATCTGGTTCATTCATCTCCATTTGTATAACAGGGAAGTAATATGTGTGCTCAAGGAAGTAATATGTGTGCTTTGCTGGCCTCAGCACGGCCAATATCTTAGCAGTTTGGTAAATGAAAATTGTGTAAAAGTCCATTGAAAGTGCTGGTGATTTACATGATAAACACACCCAGTACATGCTGTAAAGTGGTTGGTGATAGGAAGGGCATCCTGCCATAGCAAGCTTGCATGAAAAAGGGTTAGGAAGACCCTTCAGCGTAAACACACCTAGTACATGCTGTAAAGTGGATGTTGTTAGGAAAGGCATCCAGCCATAGAAAACCTGCCAAACAAAGGGTTCAGTGCACCCTTTAGTTGTGTCAAGGACTTGACAGCCTCCCTAATGTTGGTGATCTACACGATAAACACACTCAGTACATACTGTAAAGTGGTTGTTGTTAGGAAGGGCATCCAGCAAAAGAAAGCATAATTATTAGGGCATAGGAGGTTTCTTGGAGGTTTTAATTATTAGGGGCCCAGGAGGTATCTTGGCAGTTTTGATTATTAGGTTTCTTGGAGGTTTCAATTATTAGCCAAAGTCCTATCATGAAAGTCAACATGAATTGAAGTACTTGTTCAAGAAAGGACACACTGCACTGCCTGGTCCAGGAATCCAACCCATAACTATATAACCATCAGTTAAACACCATAACCACTAGGCCACACACATTCACAATGGATAGATAGCAATCTATGAAGATATAAGACTGTATTGGTACTTACCATCCTGCAAATGTTGCTTTATATTTGGTACATCACTAGTGTGGCATAAGTCTTGGAGTCGACGTCCAACAAGGTCTGAGAATTTGTTATGGCTTCCTGAGATTTGACTAGAAATATAAAAACAAAAAAGGGAAAAAAAAAGAAAAGAATAAATCAACCATAATAATATGCCATGTGTGTTTGTATATATATTTATATATCCAATAGGTGGCGAATTGGCAGAGTCATTAAGACGTTGGATAGAATGCTTTACGGTATTCATCCCACCTCATTGCACGCTCTGAGTTCAAATCCTGTGCAGGGGGCAACTTTGCCTTTCATCCTTTCGAGGTCAATAAAAAAAGTACCAGTCCAGTACTGGGGTCGATTCTTCCTCTATAGAAAAAAATGAGCTGTGTTCAGACCTGGAGAGGGTTTAAAAGTGCCCTAGACATGCCGTATGACAGAGCCTCTACAACTCCACTAGGAGTTATCAAAGTTATGACAACCTCTCTAGTTATGGTGATTTACATGATAAATGCATCCAGTACATGCAGTAAAGTGGTTGGTGATAGGAAGTGCATCCAACCATAGAAATCTTGCCAAACAAAGGGTTGGGAGGACCCTTAGTTGTGTCAAAGGCATGACAACCTCTCCTGAACACTCGATGAAATGTGAGACCGTATATATAAGCACACAGATCCCTGACTTGCCTGAGAAATCAGTGGTCCCACTTCAGTGCTGACTTGGTCTGATATACCAATCCTACACTCCAGAAAAATTAAATACATTCAACACTACTGCTGCCCTTATTGATGGCACTGGTTCACTAATATAAAATTAAATAATTTATACAATAAGTAAATCTATTTTCCCATTGGGTTACTGAGGTACAACTACAGCTACCTCATCCTGAAACAGGGCTCTCAAATATGCAGCCCACAAACTACTTTTCACTTCAAGATCAGAACTGAAAATTAGAAATATGGATCCAATTTTAAATACATTGATAAAAAAAAAAATTAAAATATCCATGGTTAATAAGATAAGTGAACTAACACTATATTGGCCTGTTTCAAAGATCAGTGTAGGAGGGGTGACTGGGATTATAGAAAACTCACACAACAAAACATGAAATTTGTTTTGTTTCATAACATAAAAAGGGGTAGATTTGACATTTTGCTTTTGTTTTCTCCCATTTTAATAATATTTATAGTAGATCATCATTTTATGTCTGTTGTTCCACACTTGCATATGTCAAGATGGGGGGTGGGGGGTGCTCAGTACAGCATCTCTTCACTTGCGTTCCTTTGTCATCTCCTCCATAAACTTTAGTGATCTGAGATCAGCTCTCACCACTTCCATCCAGGTCTTCCCCTCAATGGCCTCCTTCTACATGGATTACTTGACACTTTTTCACTCGCCGACCATTAACCTTGCGTATCACATGTCCATACCAATAGTCACCTCTCCTGCACATTACATTTGATTCCTCATACATCCAGTTTCTCCTTTAGTTCATCGATGATTTGTTGTTCACACACATTAACATTACATCTCCATTGAAACATGCTTGCCTTATATTTCTCTCCAACCTCCACATGTCCTCTACGTTCACTGCCCATGTCTCACTACAATCTATTGCAATTTACAAATGAAATACATTAACCCTTTAGTATTTACATTACTCCATATTTCCTATTATATTTTCACAGTAAAGGCTTTACCCCACATAATTATCTTACATAATATTGAATCTATGAGATATTGATGATTATATTATTTATTTTGACAACAATATCCTAACATCCGTATGAGTGGCTGGTTTGAACAGAAAGAAGTGAGAGAATTCTCCCCGGATATGGCTGGTTTAAATGCTAAAAGGTTAAATGGAATAAAATGGAATTCATCAAAAGTGAAAACAGAAAAAAAGGAAATTTACCCAAAGTAAAAACGGAATTAAGGAAATTCTAAAATGGGAAATTTGCACCCCTACATTTTTTACTAATTCACATCCTTTTTACTATCATATGTATTTTGATTTTGATGAAAATCAATAAATAAACAACAGCCTATCAGCTGTATTGTAGATTAGTATTATAGCTGGTGGAAATCGTGCCAGCCCACACTTCCTCATCTCACTTTTGGCTCACTGTGCCTCTTCTCTAGGGCATAATGGCCCTTTTGAGTCCTTGAATTTGAAGCCCTTAATCTAAAGTATAGACTTTCTGCAGGAAGTAAGCCTAGTATTAAACATTAACCCTTTATCATTTACATTACTCTATAACTGTATCTTCACAATTGAATCTATGAAATTTCGATGATGATATTATTTATTTTGAGAACAATACCTTAACGTCTGTATGAGTGGCCGGTTATGGCTGGTTTGAACAGAAAGATGTGAGAGAATTCTGGCCGGATACAGCTGATTTAAATGCTAAAGGGTTAATAAAACAATCATTAATTTTCTAGTGCTCCCACTGTTTACAATGATATATCACCCCACCGTGTGACATGTATTAACAGCCAGGTAGCAGTGGTACATGTTGATCCATTGACCCCTACCAGTAGGTTATCCATTAACATCCCATTTCCAATGCTTACATTGGTTAGACGAGTCATCGTCAGTACAGCTTATCTCCCTCCAATTGTTTCTCCTTTGTAAAAGTTCTCTGTTCTGAGACTGGCTTTCAACATGTCTTCCTTGGTCTTCCTCTGTTGCTACTTCCTTCCACTTAGAACTCAGCAGCCATCATCCATGTGTATCACATATCCATATCAGTGCAATCTTCTCTCCTGTATGCTACATATCATCCCTCTTATACCAGGGAGGGTTGTATGCGAAGAGTCCTCAAACACTCCTTCCAGAGGGTCCTGCCAGAAACAACCATCTCTAATTGATCTTGTTGGATTATTAAGTAAGACCAGACGAGCTTATAGATGTTATCCAACCATCTTGCTTGAAGTCTGGCTCTCTGTCTCCTGCCAACTGGTTTTGCCCGTAAGATCTGGCTAGCAATTCTTTCCTGAGACATTCTAACCACATGGCCATAGTATTGGAGCTGTGATCTCTCAATTCGGAGAAGTAGTGGCACTACCTGGAGCAACTCACTAATCGCCAAGCTACGCACTCTATTCAGTAACATTACTCCAAAGACTCTTTGGAGGAACCGCATTTTGGTCGCTTGTCGTCGCGATTGTATTCCTATTAGGAGCCTAGAAGGTTTCTTGGAGATTTTATTTATCAGAAGCCTAGGGTGGTTTCATTATTAGGGCGGTGGATTGGCAGTATCGGTAGAGAGTCTGACGCCATGCTTTGCAGCAAAGAGTTACGGCCCTTTATGGTCTGAGTTCAAATCCCGCCGAGGTTCACTTTGCCTTTCATCCTTACGGGGTCGATAAAATAAAGTACCAGTAATACACTGGGATAATTGCTGGCCTTGTGCCCAAAGTAGAAACAATTATTAGGAGCTTTGGAGGTTTTAAATACGAGAGGCCTAGGAAGTTTCTTGAAGATTTTAATTATTTAAGGCCTAGGAGGTATTCGCAATCGTATTCTTGCAGTCATTACCTAAGGGTCATACCTGTCCTGTATATCAACAAAGTCCACCTTCACCAGCGACAACAACATTAAACATGAATTAAACATGACAATATTTGTCCTTACCTTCCATCGCAGGCAATAATTTTTCCATTTAAATCCTGTTTTGTAGTAAATTTTTTCATGGTTGCATTCGTCTTATCATGTGTTTTATCCCGCCTAGCTATACAAAGTAAGCAAGACTGTCGCTCTGAAGAAAATGAAAAGAAAAAGGACACATTTAACCCTTTAGCATTTAATTACTCTATATATATAATTATTTTTCAAGGTAAAGGCTTTACCTCACATAATATCAAATCTATGAGATTTTGATATTATTTATGCTGAGTACAATACCTTAACATCAGTATGGGCAACCAGTTATGGCCAGTTTGAACAGAAAGAGGTGAGTGAATTCTGGATGGATACAGCTAGTTTAAATGCTAAAGAGTTAAAACAGGATATCATCAACTCCACCACTGGTTGGGTTGGACAGGCTGTCACATTGTGAGGTCAGGCAGGTCTGGTGACCACGGCTTGCTCATACAATGTTTTTGGGGGCTTAGTTTTCTATAGCTGGATGCCCTGTCTAACACCAGTGTGTACTTAGAGCATTTTTCTTGGCACCACCACTAATTGAAGGGTGTTTTTTGTTGTGACACCAGTACTATCACCTTACGATGTGGACTGGGTGCTTTTTGTTGTGGCACCAATACTACCACCTTTCAAGGCGGACTGGGTAAATTCTGTTGTGGCACCACCACTACCACCTTTCGAGGTGGACTGGGCGGTTTTGTCATGGCACCGTACTACCACCTTTCGAGGTGGATTGAGTGGTTTTGTCATGGCACCAGTACTACCACCTTTCGAGGTGGACTGGGTGGTTTTGTCATGGCACCTTACTACCACCTTTCAGGGTGGACTGAGTGGTTTTGTCATGGCACCAGTACTACCACCTTTCAGGGTGGACTGGGTGGTTTTGTCATGGCACCAGTACTACCACCTTTCAGGGTGGACTGGGTGGTTTTGTCATGGCACCAGTACTACCACCTTTCAGGGTGGACTGGGTGGTTTTGTCATGGCACCAGTACCACCACCTTTCAGGGTGGACTGGGTGGTTTTGTCATGGCACCAGTACTACCACCAGGCAGAGTGGACTAGATGCTTTTGTCATGGCACCAACACTACCAGCCAGCAAAGTGGACTGGGTGCTTTTTGGAACCCCTGTTAAAAGAGTTGATGAACTCCTGAGTCAACGGCCCACCAATCTGCAATTGATCAAGCGTGGTGAGTACAGCTACACCCCCGACATGACCAAAACCAAACAGAAAGCAGTGGTAAGTCAACCAGAGAGGGGTTCCTTCAATAGGAGGGATAAGTCCCTGCATTGGATATATATATTGCTGAGTATATCCCAGTTTTTAGAATAGGTACACTATATCTCTACATGTTGTAAGATGGTACTAAAAGGGTCAGTGTTAAAGGCACCCAGCTGTAAAACAGTGTCTGAAAACATCCTGTTTAAAACATGCCAGCATGGAAAAACGGTTGCAAAAGATGATGATGATGATGATGATGATGATATATATCATCATCATCATCATCACTGTTTTATGTCTACTCTTCCAAGCTTGCATGGGTTGTACAGGTCCTTTTCATCACAGCATCCCTCCACTCAACGTGGTCATTTGCCATCTCTGTGAGCTTCAGTGATTTGATATCACCTCTCACAACCTCTACCCAGGTCTTCCTCTACTACAGCTTCCTTCTACTTCTTCACCCAATGATCACCATCCATATGCATCACATATCCCCACACCAGTGTATTTACTCTCCTGCACACTACATGTGATTCCTCTTATACCCAGCTTTTTTCTCAACTCATCCATCAAAGCATGCTCACATTCATTTCTCTCTAGCCTTCGTATATGTTTTGCATTCATTGCCCATTCTTCACTATCATGCAACTTTGCTCACAGACAACATACAACCAACCTTTTGATCATAGAGAGAAACCTTTTTCTATACTGTTCTTATAGTAGCTACTATGCCCTCAGAACACTCTCCTCTACTGCTAATTAGATAACATAAGTAGCAGAAGCTATCAACTACTTCTATGGATCCTTCCTGTGATTTGGAAATGTATATTTTACTAATACTCCTACTACTAACCATCGCTGTACATCTGCTACATATAAAGTTTACTTTTTCTAGTCGGCTTAGTATTCCACAACACCCCCTGTACCCAATATTTACATTGTATACATTATATATCAATCAAGACCACTTTCCTGAAGTGACCAGGGTCCTGTCTTTCCTACATACAAAAACTTTTGTTTTTCCCAAGTTTACTTTAACCCTTTAGCATTCACATTACTCTACATATACTATTATATTTTCATGGTAAATGCTTTACTTCACATAATTATCTCACGTAATATCGAATCTATGAGATTTTGAAACTATTTATTTTGAGAACAATACCTTAACATCAGTTTGAACAACCAGTTACAACCAGTTTCAACAGAAAGAGGTAGAGAATTCTGGCCGGTTTGAACATTAAAGGGTTAAGACCCTTTGATTCTAATTTTGGTTTTCAAAGCCAGGATTTCTTCTCTGGCTCTTCCACAGATTTGGCTATAGGGAAGAAGGTCAGCAGCCTACAGAAGTTGCCATGGACAACCAGAGAGATGCATGTGTTTTGTAGAGACATTGCTGGAAAGCTAAACAACAACTCATTAGTGATTGAACACCTTGATACAGATATTGGCCAGACGTCAGCTTGCTGACCCACAAATGTTGCTCAACTGACTTCCAGATGTTGCCTAACTCACTTCCAGATGTTGCCTAACTCACCTCCAGATGTTACATAAATGACCTAAAGATGTTTATCTACTACCTCCAAATGTTGCCCCACTGACCTCCAGATGTTACATATATGACCTAAAGATGTTTACCTACTACCTCCAAATGTTACATAAATGACCTAAAGTTGTTTACCTACTGACCTCCAGAAGTTGACCTACTGACCCATAGATGTTGCTTAACTGACCTCCAGATGTTACATAGATTTGGTGCATTGGTGCTCCATATCTGTGTGTTCCAGTTGTTCAAACAATAGAACAACATACTTGTAAGTGGCTGAGCATTCTACAGACAATATACCCTTAAGGTAGTTCTCAGGGATGTTCACCATGATACAGTGTCTATGAAAAACTGTCTCTTTGAATTACAGGTACAACTCCTATGAAATATAGTGGTTTACTCAAGGACACAACAGACCATGTGATCCAAGGCCCCCTTAAACACTGCCACACAATGTGAGCCAAGCACCTCTAAACACTGTCACATACTATGTGAGTCAAGCCCCCTAACCAGTCACACACCATGTGAGACAAAGCCCTCAAAGTCACATTGTGAGCCAAAGCCCACTTACCACTGTCACACACATTGTGAGCCAAGCACCCCTGCCAAGGCCCCCTAAGTGACACACCTTGTGAGCCAAGCCCCCTAACCAGTCACACACCATGTGAGACAAAGCCCTCAAAGTCACTGTCACACACATTATGAGCCAAGCACCCCTGCCAAGGCCCCTAAGTGACACACCTTCACAACAAAACTTACCTGAATCCTCCTGAGAATCTGACAACTTTTCCCCAATGCAGGGTTGAACTGCAGTGGATATCTGCATATGCTCCACCTGGGCATCATCACAACTGTCCTCCCCTTTAACGACAAATCACAAAACAATTAATTAACACTCTGTAATGATTTCACAGGAAATATTTTTAATTCGCGATTAGACAGAGAAAGTGGGGGTGAGTGTGAATGGAGGGAGAGATAGAGAAGGATGGAGAGAGAGGTATGGAGAGTGAGTGGAGAGAGAGGTGGAGTGACAGGTGGAGTGAGAGAGAGGGAGAGGTAGAGACAGTTAGGGAGGTGGAGTGGAGAGTGGGGAGAGACAGGTAGGGAGAGATGGTGAGGGAGGTGGAGTGAGAGGGAGAGGTAGAGACAGTTAGGGAGGTGGAGTGGAAAGAGAGTGGGGAGAGATGGTGAGGGAAGTGGAGTGAGAAGGAGAGGTAAAGAAAGTTAGGGAGGTGGAGTGGAAAGAGAGTGGGGAGAGACAGGTAGGGAGAGATGGTGAGGGAGGTGGAGTGAGAGGGAGAGGTAAAGAAAGTTAGGAGGTGGAGTGGAAAGAGAGTGGGGAGAGACAGGTAGGGAGAGATGGTGAGGGAGAGATGGTGAGGGAGGTGGAGTGGGAGAGAGGAGTGAGCATGGGAGGTAGAG
The DNA here is from genome assembly GCA_964016885.1 of Eledone cirrhosa. Classification (NCBI taxonomy): domain Eukaryota; kingdom Metazoa; phylum Mollusca; class Cephalopoda; order Octopoda; family Eledonidae; genus Eledone; species Eledone cirrhosa. The sequence continues at coordinate 7,979,075 of OZ024762.1, forward strand.
GTAGAGAGAAAGAGAGAGAGTAGAGAATTAGGGAGGTGGAGAGAGAGAGAGAGAAGTAGGTGTTAGTGTTACCTGAAGGCTTGATCAACATCCGACAGAAGAAAGTCTTCCCTTTTGCAGCAGAGTTGTCTGACGGCCAAGCACTAGAGCCTGTAGGAGATATAACAACAGTGATGTTAAGACATTCATCTAGTTCTCAGAAACAAGGATTTCTAACATAGGCACAAGGCCAGCAATTTGGGGGAAGAAGAGAGTCAATTATATCAACCCCAGTACATAACTGGTACTTTATTTTATCGACACTGGAAGGATGAAAGGTAAAGTTGATCTCGGCAAGATTTAAACTCAGAATGTAGAAAGTTGTAACCAAATACCACAAAGCATTTCGTCCGACGCTCTACCGATTCTGTCAATCCACCAATTCTAATAAACAAAGAATGACTATAATAGTTTCTGATTTAGGCACAAGGCCAGCAATTTTAGGGAGGGGGAAATTCGATCAAATTGGCCCCAGTGCATGACTGGTAGGTACTTTATTTTATCGACCCCGTAAGGATGATAGGGAAAGTTAACCTCGACAGGATTTTAACTCAGAACGTAATGGGCCATAACTCTGTGTCGCCAACCATGTTGCCTGACTCTCTACCAATGCTGTCAATCTAAGGTGCTCTGAGATGATAAGCAGCAATATGACACATCGCCAAGGTACAATATTACTGTTATAGGGGTTATTCCCAATCTCCAGATCTGAGGTTAATTTTGTCTTTCATCCTTACGGGGTCATATTGACTTCCACTCCCCCAAATATTCTTGACTTTGGGTCTAAATCAGAAACCATTATTATTATAGGATAACTGGGTACAACCATTCTGGGGCTGACAATTTCAACCAGCTGTTTAGGGACCATAGGTTTTAGGGTGTGAGAGAGAAAGAAAGAGAGAAAGAGAGATATGCACTCCATGACTAACAGAACCAACTCAAAGCAATACCCTTAATGGGGTCAAATTTCTCAAGAATGTTTAAATTCAGATCAGACAATCAGCTTAAAGATTTAAAAACACTTTCCCCCCTGCCCCTCATTTTTAACTAATTACTCAACTGACTAACGAGCGATGGGAAACTAATTTCAGTAAATGGAGTTTCCAGGAAACAAATTCCATTTGTGGTATTCCAATGCCATCCTAAGCAGAACTTGTGGATTATAAATGGCACAACAGAGTTTAGACAGGAATATCAGAGAATTTATATTATATTATAACAATTCTGCAGTATTTCTGTTCGCCTGTCACATGGATGAATGCTGGAATTCGAGAAAATCATTCCAAACTTCATGAAATACAATTATTACTAAGACAAAAATTGATGGATGAGAAGGGGGTGTCAAATGTTCTATAAAAATATTCACTCATGCCTCAAGGCAGTTTTTTCATTGTACTGTTTTCTTTGCTTTCTTATTTCTGTTTACTTTTTGCATACATGCACACACACACAGACAGACATATATATATCTATATATATATATATATATATATATATATATATATATATATATATATATATATCATCATCATTTTACGTCCGCTTTTCCCTGCTTGCAAGGGTGGGACAGGTCCTATTCAGCACAGCATCTCTCCATTCATCACCGTCCTTCGTGAGCTTCAGCGATCTGAGCTCAGCTCTCACCACCTCCACTTACGATTTTCGTCTACTGCGTCTCCCTTCCACTGGGATTTTTTGGCACTTCTTTACCCAGTGGTCATGCTTCAAGGCAATCTTTTCTGTCTCCAAAATGGCTGACTGAATACACACGTGCTTTTTGCAAAAAAAATGTTTTCCGTTTCTTCCTCCTCTCACCCCCTATCTTTCTATTTCGTCTTTTATTTCTCATTCTATCTTCTGATGAAGGACTAGTTTCAGAAATGTTAAGACCCTTTTCCTACTATATCAAACATTGAACTAATATATTTCTTCATCGTACTGTGTTGTTTGCTTTCTTATTTCTGTTTACTTTTTGCATACACACACACACACACAGACTATTTATATATATATATATAGTGAGGAGCGCGATGCTGCATGGTAGTGAGACATGGGCAGCAACTGCAGAGGATATGCACGGCTGGAGAGAAATGAGGCAAGCATGCTCCGTTGGATGTGCAGTGTCAATGTGTGTGAACGACCCAGCATAAATGTGTTGAGAGAGAAACTGTGTCTGAGAGGGATAGAATGTAGTGTACGGGAGAGGAGACTGAGGTGGTATGGACATGTGATGCGCATGGAGGATGACCGATGGGTGAAGAAGTGCCAGGAATTGCCAGTTGAAGGAAGACGTGGTAGAGGTAGACCACGAAAAACATGGGCGGAGGTGGTGAGAACAGACCTCAGATCATTGAAGCTCACGGTGGAGATGACGAAGGACCGTGACGAGTGGAGAGATGCTGTGCTGAATAAGACCCGTCCCACCCTTGCAAGCAGGGAAAAGCGGACGTAAAATGATGATGATGATGATGATATATAAAGGGAAACACCACATCGAAGGGATACAAGGTTTAATTCCTTACAGGTAGTTTCCTTCTCATTCTACCATCTCCAAGAGTACATTACCTGATTTCCTCAACTAATATTTTTTTATATTTTTTGTGATTGAAGGGAGATCGGTGTAAAAGCCAAACTCACTATCTTTAATTTAGTATCCATGCCAAGGGTTGGTATGAATACATAGGTAATGTTTGACATTAGGAAGGATATCCGGCTGTAGAAACCAACCCCAAAACAGATTGTATGAGCAAGGTGTAGTCACCTGACCAGCCTAGCTTCAATATGTGGCTCCCGGCTAGTGTGCGCACAAAACAAATCTCATAAAACATTTAACTCGTTCATAATTGTATTTCCACTAAATCATCATCATCATCATCATCATCGTTTAACGTCCATGTTCCACGCTTGCATGGGTTTGGACGGGAGTTTTCCCACTTGAGGCAAGAGTGGTTGTCTTGCTCGCATAGGACTGTCTGGCGGGTTTTCTACAGCTGGATGCCCTTCCTAACACCAACCACATTTACAGTGTGGGACTGGGAGGTTTTTACCGTGTTGCCTACACGGCCACTGTAAAATACACGGCCATTGTAAAATACAATCTATTTCAATTAATTAATGAAGAATTTTGAAACATTCATTAATATTATTATTCATTTCATTTCATTTCATTTCATTACTAACATATGGCAGCTATATAAAGTTATGTTGAATGATTTTTAAATGAGCAATAATTGTTTCAAGAAAGAGAATCAACTGCAAATCAAAAACATCCTCTCTTCGGCCATGCGCCAGCCAAAAGCCGCCTGAAATCCAGGAAAAGTTTCCTAAAGAGTGTCAAGCCTCTTGTAATATCAAGCATAAGTAGTGAAAGAGACATTCGCTGGGAAGAAAATCTTAACCCCCCCCCCCCTCCATATGTAACGACAATGGAGCTAAAAGCGAGCAAGGCACTGCCCCCTGGAGCAGATACAAACTATGCAGTGTGGAAACAGACGAAGATCTGGTGTTGGACATACAAAAGTCACCCTTGTAAAATGGGGATATTTAAAGGATGGACATCGAACCACAGACTACGCACCACCTCCTGATATGACCCCTGCTGGAACACCCCTCCACAGCATTGGACTTGGCAGAGTTTAATGAGAAAAGACAGCAATGTGTACAGCTGTGGTGGAACCACATTTAGCTAGGCTTTGTAACTGACACTTTTATGGACACGACAAGAAGTTTTAGGTGGGTTAGTATTAAAAGAATTAAGACAATGTTCTAAAGACACTCATTTCATAGAACTTGAGTCAGTTTTAGGTGAGTTAGTTTGAATAGAATAAAGACAACATTCTAAAGACTCTCAATCCATAGCATAGTAATTGGTTAAGAAAACAAAATGGGAGAAAAACATTTTTGGACCCCATACTGCCGAGCTCCTCTCCAAGATCGGAATGTCAGCAGCCCATCTGAGGAAGGAGCACTGTGAGGTGGGGCGACTGGTGCAGTGGATGTCACTGATCATTGTCCGCGGGGCGCAGCCTCAATACCACCGCGCCCTAGTCAAGAGCCCCTCGCCCTCATCATTCTTCTATGACACTAGAGCCTTGCCTTTCCTTTCCTTTTCTGTTTTCATAACCACAAAAGACACTTGAATATTCAATGTAACTTTACTCTGTGTAGTGAGTACTGTTTTTATTTACTTATATATGTTCAATATTTGATTAAACCTTTTTGGAAATATTTTTCAAATTGATCTTCTCTGAATCAAGAGATCATAGCTTCAGTACTACGGACATGTCGTTAGAATGTCTAAAGAAAGAATCACAGTAGGTAAATCACAAGCAAGCTGGTTGCATAACATCCATGAGCTCGGTTGGGCTCGCGTGGGGTTCCAGCTGGATCATCTGGAGAGAGTTGCTTCTGATAGAACACTCTGGAAGGTGTACCTGTCATCATGATCGGCTAAGAAAGAAAGAAAGAAAGAAGAAGGAAGAAGAAGAAGCTCAGTTGGTCTCACTTAGGGATCCAGCTGAATCATTTGGAGACGGTTGTTTCTGATAGAACACTCTGGAAGGTGTGGTGTGCCTGTCATCATGATTGGCAAAGAAAGAAGAACAACAAAAAGAAGAAGAAGGAAAAGGAAGAAGAAACAGTAATAATAGTGGTAGTAGTTTTTCTTACCGCCATAGGACATAGGAAGTAGCTTACTGCTAAATTGGGCATGGTCACCAACATGGATGATATTGTAGATACTTTTTCCAATTAGTTCCTCCTAGAAACAACAACAACAACAACAAATATAGTAAAGTCATGTAAACAGAACGCTGCTACACACACATATTAAGAACAAAACAAGGTTTTTATTGTTTATACACAGTTACGACTGTTTCACAGATGGGTGGTTCTATACATACACCCTGTCTCCCTCTCTTTATATATATACTAGCAGAATGGCCCGGCGTTGCTCGGGATTTACTCTAGGGTTCTTATATATTTGATATATATTTATCCTTATCGAGCCTCATGAAATAAATACGTTTGTTTATATTTTGTTATTGTGTATGCAAAAATATCTGTACACGAATATATAATTATATATATATATATTAAAATAACAGATTAAAGTTTAAGCAAAGAATCGCTGCTTTCACCCTTAACGGGATCTTCTGAAACTAAAAAAATCAATCCTTGAACGCAGAAGTAAATATTTCGAAAAACGTTACACACTATATATATATATGCACACACTATATATACATATACACACACACACACAGCGTCATAATGCAGACAGCCAGACATACAGACAGATATTATAAGGCCGCAACATTATATCTATGTATCTATCTAAAAAGAAAGACTAAGAATTATAGAGAGAGATCGCTAAATGCGGTCTCTAGGGCATTGAAAATTTGAAATTTTATTTTTTCAAAACACTCACACATCCATAAGTATTACATGTGTAAAGTTTGAAAACAATCGGTTGGGTGGTTCTCGAGTTTTAGGGAGTCAGGCAGACAGACAGACAGACATTCTCTGTTTTATATCATCATCATCATCATCATCGTTTAATGTCCATCTTCCACGCTTGCATGTATATATATATATATATATATATATATATATATATAATTATAGAACGAAGCATATCAAATAGAATGGACACAGCTTTGATCATTTCCTCACTCATTAAATAATTTAATTAAATCTGAATTATTAAAATTCGAACCCAGCCGATTAGAGTGTACACTTAAACGTTAATCAGTGAGGAAGATGATTTCATGTGGGTAGGAAATATATATATATATATATATATACACACTCACACATATATATATATATATATATCATCATCATCATCATCATCATCATCATCATCGTTTAAAGTCCATCTTTCATCTTTATATGTTATATTAATTAGGTAGTAACATGTGCTTACATCGTATTTGACTAAATAGAATTAGTCTGTTAGGTGTGATTTAAAAAAAACCCTCTGAATGGAAAAAAGGATGAGTATTGACCTAGATGGGGTACAAACCCACATCTTTGCTTTGCCAGACCAATAACTGGCTAGTTTTCTACAGCTAGATTCCCTTCCTAACACCAACCATATTTACAGTGTGTACTGGGTGCTTTTTGCCATGTCTTTTACACGACCACTTTACAGTGTGGGCTGAATGTTTTGTGGTACCAACATAATATATATATATATTTGCGTGCATATATATATATACCATATATATATACATGTATATACACACATCATATATATACACACATATATATTATCATCTTCATCGTTTAACATCCATCTTCCACATCTTAATGTAAATGCTAAAGGGTTAAATTGATTGTGTAGTATAATTGGTCTTGTTAGTATGATTAATTAGTTAATTAGTAGCGTTAGTAAAATTAAATGTGTATATTTGTCTATGGTATGTTAGTATGTCTATGTATGCATATAGGTGGACTTATCTATGTCTGCATGTGTGTTGGTGTGAGAGTTATCTATTAGTATGATTAATTAGCTAATTAGCGGCGTTAGTAAAATCACACGTGTGAATCTGTTGATGTGAGTGTATGTAACTAATTAATTAGTTGTATTGGTGTGTGCGTGTGTGTTGATGAAGTGGTAGTACACATGTGTTAGTGCAAGAGTGGATGCGAGGGGAGTACTGGGAAAGACTAGGCTAAAGGAAATGGGGCGGGACATTTAGGCCATGTCCAGTAAAAGTTTGAAGAGCAAAAATAAGGTGCTGTTCTCTCATCAGGTGTAAGTCTAGGGCTGCAGGGCAAGCAATGAGCCTGAAAACAGTGAGGGGGTGAGTGGAGTGCCTGACGGAGTGGAAATGTCGGTTGACCACAGATTAGTTGCTGAGGTGGATGTCTCGTAAATGCTTGGTGAACCTATCCGCTGGTCAATGTAGACAGCCATGCATAGCATGCAATGGAGCCCATGGACAAGACTGGAGGAGGTGCAGTGGAAGGGGTCTCGGCCTCGAAAAGCCTGGCCAGTGAGAGTTGTGGTGATGAAGTTGCATGTGTGAGCAGTGGGATCAAGCACAGGAGTTGGATCCAGAGGAGTTGGGGGAGATCCCGGAGTTGGCATGCATGCTTGAAGGAGGGGAGGGGTGGCACGAGGAAAATAGGGGAGGTAGAGGCATTCAACCAGAGGCAGTGGAAAAGACGGAGGGGCAAAGTGAAGAGGTGGTAGGTAAGGGGCAATGGGGTCGGTTAGTGGGCAGCAAGGACATGGTGTGAGAGTAATGGTGCAGTTGACTTCACAGGTTAGGGGCAGCTTGGATCAGAGTGAGTGTATAACCTTAACCAAGTGGACAATCAAGCCATGATGAGCCTGCTTTTCAAAGTAATGTGTTTCACTGCACAGACAGCTGGGGGGGGGGGGGGGACGTCGAGGTAGGAGTTGGTAGGTGTGAAGAAGGCTGAAGTGATGAGGGAACGACGGGGGAGCTCAAGGGAGATGCAGATGTCCAAGAAGTGGACAGAGGTGGTGAAGTCGAGGGCGGGGTGCAAGGAGCCCAGTTGTACCTGGGTGACTGTGGTGGCGCTGATAGAGTGGTCAATATAACAGACATAGCTGGGGGATGGGACCAGTGTATTTGGCAAAGATTTGGGCCTCAAATAGGTTGGCAGAGTTGGGGCCCATTCTTGTACCTATGGTCATACTAATTAATGTTGCTACCCGTTCAGTTGTAACTAAATTTTCTCTTTTCTTCACCATTGGACACCATAGAAATTCACAGCCGTCTAATCTTGTTACAGCCTTGTCTGATCAATATATACACTGTGTGATCAATATATGGTTATGATAATACTGTGACTTTCTTTGCATTGATGTATGTATATATCAGGAATGCAATTAGTATATATAAATGTACACTGTAAAGTGGTCCTGTAGGTGTCATGACAAAAAGCACCCAGCACACACTGTAAGTGGTCATGTAGGAATCTCTACAAAAAGCACCCAACACACACTGTAAAGTGGTCCTGTAGGTGTCACGACCAAAAGCACCCAGCACACACTGTAAAGTGGTCATGTAGGAATCTCGACAAAAAGCACCCAACACACACTGTAAAGTGGTCCTGTAGGTGTCACGACCAAAAGCACCCAACACACACTGTAAAGTGGTCCTGTAGGTGTCATGACCAAAAGCACCCAACACACACTGTAAAGTGGTCATGAAGGTGTCGCGACAAAAAGCACCCAACACACACTGTAAAGTGGTCCTGTAGGTGTCATGACCAAAAGCACCCAGCACACACTGTAAAGTGGTCATGAAGGTTTCATGACCAAAAGCACCCAGCACACACTGTAAAGTGGTCATGAAGGTGTCGCGACAAAAAGCACCCAACACACACTGTAAATGTGATTGGCGTTAGGAAGGGCATCCAGCTGTAGAAACTTAGCCAGAAACAGTTCTGTATGAGTAGGATACGGTCACCTGACCCAACTTGCTTCAAATGGGACAAACCATCAAACCCATGCTAGCGTGGAAGGTAGACGTTAAACAACAATGATGTTACATGCTCTCTAAGGCTGATATAGACGCCATAGCTCACATGGAAGACAGCCCATCTCAGAGGGCAGCAACTCCAAATAAATGAACCTACTGACCTATAAACATATATCACTGTATATGTGTATATGGTCCCATAACTCCTGGTGGGGTCGTAGGGGTGCTGTAGTGGCATACAGCATTTCTTGGGCATTTTAAAACCTGATGGAGCCCATCCCTCTCCAGGTTTGAACATAGCAGATTTCTTCCAGAGAAGGAGCGAGTGAAAGAGAAAGTGAGAAAGAGATACAGAGGGAGAATCAACCTCAGTACTAGACTGGTACTTCTTTTTATTGACCTTGAAAGGATGAAAGGCAAAGTTGACCTCGGCAGGATTTGAACTCTGAGAGCAGAGAACCAAAATGTATGTCACAAAACATTCTATCCAATTCTAAACAATTTAGGTACTAAAATAATTATTTACACAAGTCTGCAAATTATACAAATGAATAACATTAAAATAAACACCACAATTCATGTCACTACTGACCTATAAACTCATGTCACTACTGACCTATAAACATGACACTACTGACCTATAAATAAGACACTACTGACCTATAAACATGACACTGACCTATAAACACAACGCTGTTGACCTATAAATGACACTAATGACCTATAAACATGACACTGCTGACCTATAAATGACACTACTGACCTATAAACACATGTCACTACTGACCTATAAACACATGTCACTACTGACCTATAAACATGACACTGCTGACCTATAAACACAGGTCACTACTGACCTATAAACTCATGTCACTACTGGCCTATAAACATGACACTACTGACCTGTAAACATGTCACTACTGACCCATAAACACGTCACTACTGAGCTATAAACATGCCACTACTGACCTATAAACATGCCACTACTGACCTATAAACATGACATTACTGACCTATAAACATGCCACTACTGACCTATAAACATGACATTACTGACCTATAAATGACACTACTGGCCTATAAATACACAGCACTACTGACCTATAAACATGACATTACTGACCTATAAATATGACACTACTGGCCTATAAATACACGGCACTACTGACCTATAAATATGACACTACTGGCCTATAAACATGTCACTACTTACCTATAAATATGACACTATTGACCTATAAATGTGACACTACTGGCCTATAAACATATGACCTTGACCTATAAATATATGACCTTGTTGAACTATAAACATGACACTACTGGTCTATAAACATACGACCTTGACCTATAAGTACATGATCTTGTTGACCTATAAACGTAACCTTGCTGACCTATAAACATGACACAGTTGACTTACAAGCATATGGTCTTGCTGACCTATAAAATATGACCTCGAAGACCTACACACACGACACAGTTGACCTATAAATATGACCGTGCTGACCTATAAACATATGACCTTGCTGACCCATAAACATGACACTGCTGACCTATAAACATATGACCTTGCTGACCCATAAACATGACACTACTGACCTATAAACATATGACCTTGCTGACCCATAAACATGACACTACTGACCTATAAACATAACACTATTGACCTATAAACATATGACACTACTGACACATGGCCTTGTGGTAAGGGTTTGGGATTTATGATCATAATGTCACGGGTTTAATTCCTGTCCTCTACTGAGTTCTTGAGCAAAACACTTCATTTCACGTTGCTCCAGTATACTCAGCTAAAAAATGAGTCCCAGCAATAGCTTGGGTTTAACCCTGCGATGGACTCGCATCCTATCCAGGGGGCGGAGTCTTGTACTCTGTCGCTTCATGCTACAAAAACCAGGATAAGTGCCGATTTGATGGCCTCCAGGCTCGAGACAGATTTTTTTATACTACTAACTTACAAACATATGACCTTGCTAATATATAAATATGTTACAGTGATTAGTGTGTGTGTGCATATATATATATATATATATATATATATATATATATATATATATATATATATATATATATATATATATGTATATATATGTATATATATATTATGTATATATATATATGTGTATATTTGATATATAGTGCTACATAGTTGTGTATATTTAAGGAAAAGAGGGATACATACTTGTGTATATTTGAGGTAAAGAGAGACCTTTTCGGAGACATGTTCTACTATGCCTTGGCAGTTGACGAAGAAGACAAAACCATCAAGAGCCTGAAAAATGATAACAAAAAAAAAAGGGGGGGGGTTTAAATCAACAACATTAACAAAGAAAAAGAAAAAGGCTATAAAAAAACAGTTATTTTAACATTTACCTTTCTGATATCAAACCAGCTCAAACAACCCCAGATTCTACAATATAATTCTGGTTGTTTCAAAGAGTTTATATTTACTTAAAAACCTCTATTCCAATTAATTACTTAGTAATTTTGAGGGCCAAGGTCAGCTTCAGGTGGGTTGGTATCAAAAGGGTTAAACTGAGGTGTTGGGTGTTACTCATGGGACAACCAATGCATTATCGGTGAATTTGGTAAGCAGTAACTGTAGAAAGCCTGTTGTGTGTGTATATACACACACGCACACAAACACAACCTATTGAGTTTATGTTGCATGTGACATTTTAGACCTGCCAAGGATTTGCAAGCAAGTCCACATATCGTGCAAGGGTGAGGTCTACTGGATAATGTTGCTGGTATAGTTGAAATTATGTGTATATATATATATATCAAGATGGATTCAGTAAGAAATTGGTTAGACCATTACTAGGGGTAGTAGAGTATGGTTATAAGAATGAGTCAGGACCCCTACAGCTGAGCTCTTGCTGTTTCAACAAGGATTTTGAAACTAACTGTTGAAACGACAAGAGCACAGCCCTTCCAATGGGTCCTGTCAGAAGCAACCATCTCCAACTGAATGCCTAAGCGTGACCAACCAAGCTCATGGATGTTATCCAACCACCTTGCTTGGGATCTACCCCTGGGTCTCCTGCCAGTTGGTTTCACCCGTAAAATCTGTCTAGCAATTCTTTCCTGAGACATTCTAACCACATGCCCATATATAAGCGACTGAAATGGGGTTCCTCCGAAGGATCTTTGGAGTAACGTTACTCAAAGTGCGTAGCTCGGAGATCAGAGAGTCACTCCAGGTAGAGCCGCTACTACTCTGAATTGAGAGATGATGATGATGATGATATATATAATGAATGTGTAGGGTGTACATAAGTGTCTGCAGTTAAATAAGAAAGTACTAAATATAATGAATTAGAGTGGAATAAGAGAAATTCAAAGGTTAGCACGAATGAGTCATTCTGCAAATCTCCTGTTTCTGCTTCATCAGGCTGGGTAACAACAGAGCTACACCCACATTTATAGGAGAGTATATATAAATGTAAATACATATAAATAAAATGCATGCATAGGTAATATATACACATTATATATATATATATATATATATATATATATGTGTGTGTGTGTGTGTGTGCAAAAGGCAAACAGAAATAACAAAGCAAATGACACAGTACAATGAAGAAATATATTATTAGTTTTACGCTTGATATAGTAGGAAAAGAGTCTTAACATTTCAGACACAAGTTCTTCATATATATATATATATATATATATATATATATATATATATATATATATATATATATATATGCCTATGTTTAACCCATTTGTTACCATATTTCTAATGAAAGACACTGGTTATGTTTAACCCTTCTGTTAACCCATATTTCTAAAAAATGACATCAAGGGTGCTTGTCACAATCTCCTCCACATCCTTAAAGCAGATACCTCTGAGCTTCTCCTTCAGTTTCAGGAACATCCAGAAGTCGCATGTCGCTAAGTCTGAACTATAGGGAGGATGAGGGACAGTTTGATCCACATATCAGCCAAGTAGTTGGTCACCAGGATGAATTTGTGGCAGGGGGGGCATTGTGCTGATGCAAGTGCCACTGACCAGACTTGAAGAGTTCTGGTCTCTTGCAACGAAATCTCTTTCTGAACTTTCTCTAAACAACTACATAGTACTCTTTGTTGACAGTCTGGCTGTGTGTGTGGGGGGGGGGGGGGCAGTAGATGTAGATGATACCTTTGCTGTTGAAGAATGAGATCGATCATGATGAGCTTCCCAGTGAACCTGCTTTGCTTGGCCTTCTTGGGTCTTGGAGAGTCAGAATGTTTCCACTCGGTACTCTGGATCATAACAGTAGACTCAGCTTTCGTCACAGTTTACCAGAGACTCATGGCCACCTGGATTCAAAGTGATCCACTCAACCACCTCCCTGCTGTCATCAACATACCTCTGCCTTTGATCTTCATTGAGTACCCTGGGAACAAACTTTGTGCATGTTCAGATTATCATGAATGAATGTGCACAGTGCCCTCAACCAAGTTGTTTAGCAATCATTAGAAGAGATGCACGATGCTCCTCGTCTAGAAATTTGCAAATTTTGTTGACCAACTTTGGCGTCCTGATGTCCCTCTCGCTGCTGCACCTCTTGTCGTCCCTCACTCCCTCCCTGCCCTCTTGTGCCAGCAGAAAACAGTTACCAGCTCATTGTGTCGTTCTGGCCTTATGAGAAGGCACGGAGTCTTGTTGGAAGATGAACAGTCTTCCATTGCTTACTTTGTCTATCCAGGGTTTCACAACTATCTCCAGCATCTCTTTGTAAACAGCAGAGTTGACTCTTAAGCCCTGGAAAAAAAAATGAGGAGGCATGATATCTCCCTCATTGCTGACAACACCCAGAATTATCAGAGTCACTGGAAATTTAATATACATGACCGTTGGAACCTCATTTGGGTCTCTGCATAACCATCTATCATTCCCTCGGTTTACTTTTTGGTCCAGATCAAAGTTTTTCTCATCAGAAAAGAACCAAAGCCTTCCAGCTTCTCGATGTTTTATCTTATTCAGTAAGCGCTTTGCATGGACCAAACCATTTTGTGTCTCATCCGACATAAACTGGCCTTTTCACATCACATACGACTTGCATCGGATGTCTTCATGGACAACTCTTCTGATGATGCCTTCTGAAACCTTAAAATCCTTTATGATGGCTTTGATGGACTTTCCTGGGGTTTTATTAAATAATTTTTTAATGTTTTTTTTACAAACTTAAATATTCTGATTGTACATGTGCATGTGTTTTGTGCTTGGCTGCTAATGTTGTACCCCCATCAGAAGCTTCCAGATCCTTTCTAACGATGATGGATCAAGCAACTTTCAAGAAGGAAGCTATCGCTGTATCACTATGCTGTGCTTTTAAACTCTTTAGCATTTACATTACTCTCTATATATACTATTGTACTTTTGAGGTAAAGGCTTTATCTTACATAATATCAAATCTGTGAGGTTTTAATGTTATTCATTTTGAGAACAACACCTTAACATCAGTACGAATAGCTGGTTATGGCCAGTTTGAACAGTAAGAGGTGAGAGAATTCTAACCGGATACGGCCGGTTTAACTGCAACAGGTTTAAGGCAACAATTACAGCGTGCCTTTTCATTTGCTGAGTAAATTTAATATCTGGTATTATCTATGTGAAAAATAAAGAATAAAAAAAATTTGTAAGAAAGAGCTCAAGAAAGCAGTGTTCTGAAAAAATTGACACACCCTGTATAAAATATGGCTTTTCTAATATAATGTAGTGAATAGATTATAATGCAATAGGTGAGAGGTTAATGTCAAAGAGATAAAAGTTGACTTACTTCCAGTATTAATGGTCCTATTCTCTCAGTGGTAATAGGGACAATTGATGGCTTACTTGACGATACTTGGCTTTGTTGAACAGCGTCGCTTGTTTCACTCTCTTTTCATGGAAAAGGAAAGAAAAAAAACATACATTAATTTCAAAGAAACATGCCCTGTCTGTGAGAAAAAGAGAGATGTAGAAATATAGAGGAGAGAGGGGGGGGGGGGTATGCTACAATTTTCAAATTTTGAATATATTCAAGAATTTGGAAGGATTTAGTAAAATAAGTAACTTTCTCGTTATTTAGCTCGTCTTTGGAATATATTTTAACAAGACTTCTAGCATAAAATTATGACAATATTTTTTAGATAAATATAATGCTTTAAATCAAACAGTCTTGTATCAGAAAACCAGGGTCGTTTCAGGTTGTTTATTAAACAAATATTAAAGATATAAGTGACTATCGAGGGAATACTCATCCATTTAACTATTAACATCTTGTACCACATGAAATTGCATTAGCAAGACATTCTTGAAAAGTACAAAACAACACTATGACTACATATTCTTCTTCTTCACTCATGCATTCCTGAGAGGGTCATGGCAGCAGAGTCCTCATCCTCAAACACTCCTTCCAGCGGGTCTTGTCAGAAGCAACCGTTTCCAAATGATCCAGCTGGATCCCCAAGCAAGACCAGCTGAGTTCATGGATGTTATCCTACCATTTTGCTTGGGGACTACCCTTGGGGTCACCTGACAGTTGGTTTTGCCTGTAAAATCTGTCAAGTGATTCTTTCCTGAGATATTCTAACGACATGCCCGTAATATTAGAGCTGAGATCTCTCAGTTTAGAGAAGTAGTGACTGCATCACATTCAAGAATAATGTTTTTTGGTTTCCTGCAAATTTTCACAATGATTTGCACACTAGTAAAGATGCATGTATGATCCCGTAACTCCTGAAGAAGTCGTTAGAGCAGCGTATTGACATATAGCATTTCTTGGGCATTTTAAAGCCTGGTGGAGCCCAATCGCCTCCAAGCCCGAGTACAACAGATTTCTTCCAAAAAAGGATAGAAAGAGTGAGAGAATGGAAGTGAGAAAGAGATATAGAGGAAAAATTGACCCCAGTACGAGACTGGTACATTTTTTTTATCGACCTTGAATGGATGAAAGGCAAAGTTGGCCTCAGCGACATTTGAACTCAGAGAGCAGAGAGTCATAAAGAATACAGGAAAGCATTTTATCAGACGTTCCAGCGACTCTGCCAATTCGCTGCCTTAGTAAAGATACTATAGACTCTTAAATCAACAAACCCATTTTAACACATTTTCTACGAAATCATTACAGGATTTTCAGAGTTGTACTTGTATGGCAAGTGACTTGATTTGAGTGAAACGAATACTTATCATGTGGAAGAGTCATTTAAGCCATTTAAAACACACACACACACATGCAAAATGTTAACTTTACTCTATATTTATCATTTATATTTTGGTGTCAAAATTTGTCACACTGCCTGTTAACTAGACACTGACACAGTTCCACTGCAGAAAGTTCAAAGTATTATAACAAGCTGGACTGTACCAGTAAGTCAAAGAACCAGTCTTGTCACACACTGTGCAATGATGATTCTTCTTCGAGACTATGTTTAACTCTTTAGCATTTACATTACTCTCTATATACTATTATATTTTCTTGGTAAAGGCTTTACTTCACATAATTATCTCACATAATAATTGAATCTGTGAGATTTTGATATTATCTATTTTCAGAACAATACCTTAACATCAGTATGAGTGGCCAGTTACAGCTGGTTTGAACAGAAAAAGGTGAGAGAATTCTGGTCGGATACAGCCGGTTTAAATGCTAAAGGGTTAAGGAGTTTATCTAAATACCTTTCATTATTACGCCTTTCATCCTTACGGGGTCAATAAAATAAAGTACCAGTAATATACTGGGTAATTGCTGGCCTTGTGCCAAAAGTAGAAACAATTATTACTTTATGAAAGAGCCTTTGTTAAGTTATGTTCCAAACACCAGCTTAAGATAATGATAAAGTTATTTTACAAAATCCCTACAGATTCCTGTATTTATTCCTGACAGTTAAAGGTAGTGTCTTACATTTGAAATAAGGTAATGAAGGGACAAACAAGTAAAACTGAAGACTTAAATGAGAAATAAAATGTGGAAGCGTATGTATATGTGTGGGAGTGTGAGTGAGTGGTGGTGGTGGGGGAGTCTATTTTCTGTTAACTAAATAAATAGATAAAGGTTTGAAATAAAACACCATCCATAGATCCATAGATTTTTTATTCTATTTCCAACAACGTTTCACCTATATTTGACACATTAGATTCATATTTATAATATATATTTATTTTTGTGTACATATATATATATATACACACATTTATTTATTTTATATATATTTTTATATACATATATATATATATATATACACACACACACGTGTTTATTTTTTACTTGTTTCTCAATCTTTCTATATATAAATATCACACACGCCGTGGTGGTGGTTGTAACGATAGTGTTGGTGGGGAGAATAGTGGAGGTAGTGGTGGTAGTAGTAAGAATAGTGGAGGTGGTGGTAGTAGTAGTAAGAATAGTGGAGGTGGTGGTAGTAGTAGTGGTAAGAATAGTGGAGGTGGTGGTAGTAGTAGTGGTAAGAATAGTGGAGGTGGTGGTAGTAGTAGTAGTAAGAATAGTGGAGGTGGTGGTAGTAGTAGTGGTAAGAATAGTGGAGGTGGTGGTAGTAGTAGTGGTAAGAATAGTGGGGGTAGTGGTGGTAATAGAAGTGATGTTCGTGGGGTGAATAGTGGAGGAGGTGGTGGTGGTAATAGAGGTGATGTTGGTGGGGTGAATAGTGGAGGTGGTGGTGGTGGTGTTAGTAATAGAGGTGATGATAATAGTGGAGGTGGCAGAGTGGTAATATAAAGATACAGTGGAAGACTGATCAAACTCCAGAGAGGATATATCACAGAATGTCACAGGAAAGTCCCTTTCTCTACAGAACGTCATAGAAATGTCCCCTTCTCTACAAAATGTCATAGAAAAGTCCCTTTCTCTACAGAACGTCATAGAAATGTCCCCTTCTCTACAGAATGTCATAAAAAAGTTCGCTTCTCTACTGAATGTCATAGAAAAGTACCCTTCTCTACTGAATGTCACAGGAAAGTCCCCTTCTCTAGTGAATGTCATAGAAATGTCCCCCTTCTCTACAGAATGTCATAGAAAAGTCCCCTTCTCTAATGAATGTCAGAAAAGTCCCCTTCTTTACTGAATGTCGCAGGAAAGTCCCCTTCTCTACAGAATGTCATAGAAATGTCCTCGTCTCTACTGAATGTCATAGAAAGTCCCCTTCTCTACTGAATGTCACAGGAAAGTCCCCCTTCTCTACTGAATGTCATAGAAAGATCTCTCTACTGTCTGTCCCTCTGATAAACTTTTTAAACTGAGTGCTTTCTTAGCAGACTATTAACAGACATACAGTGGAGTATTGCTGGGAGTGTGTGGGGGTGCAGCTGAACCCCTTAAAATTATTGTCAAAAAATTTGGTTCATAGAATATAGTCAAGTCTTTAAAGTGGTTGTGCTGGCGTCACAAAAAATGCACCCAGTATACTTAGTCATGTTTGTCGGAAAATTGCGAACATCTGCACCCCACAAAATGATAGGAGCAATATGCTTATGCATACAAATTATATATCTTAACCTTCTGGCGCATTAAGTTACCAATGGAGTAATCTCCCCTTAATATATAATACAGTGTCAAGGGAAGTAATTCATAAAAATTTCGAGCATGCTAAAGATTAACATCAACACAAACACTAATTATATGTAAATTAGTATGTCCATTTCAGAATGCTACTAAGAGCTAATGGGTATATAAGCCCATCAAATAAATGTTTCTTTTTGGTTGTTTAGATCAGAGGCCCCCAACCACCAGGTGTGGATCATTTGCTACCCACCCTGTAGATATACAGATATAACTTTATTGTACACTTTGGCTAGCACTCTTCTTAATATATATGTACACACACCCCCGAAAATTGACCACTCCTTGGAAAAATGAGATACTTTCTTAAAGATGTTTATGTATAAAGTGTATACCCGTATTTGGACACCATTACACCCCTGATGACGTCAGATATGTTTGCCACCAAAACACTGGCGATTCAGTTCGGGACTCTGGTGAGTAATGGTCTAACAAGTTTTTACTGCATTCATTCCAATTTTTATATGTATATATATTGTAAAAGTGGATTCAAATAAAATTTATTTCAATGATATTATACCATAAATCAGCTCAAATATGCTTTATGCAGACTAAAATCTGCATTTTGCAAGCACAAAACATATTTAACCCTTTACCATTTACATTACTCTATATCTACTATTGTATTTTTGTGGAAAAGACATTATCTTAAATAATTATCTTGCATAATATCGAATCTGAGATTTTGATGTTATTTATTTTGAGAACAATACCTTAACATTTGTATGAGGGACTGGTTACAGCTTGCTTGCATAGAAAAGGTGAGAGAATTCTGGCCAAATATGGTCAGTTTAAATGTTAAAGGGTTAAAGAAAAATATAATTTTGCCTGCATAATTGTCCATACTGCGGTTTCACCACAATTACTAATACTAGCTAATTAGCATAATCAATTAACCAGTCAAGACTCACATGGATTGTCAGAGGACATGTCTTAAGATATACTAATTAATAGACACTTCAAGAAAACCTCTAATGAATTTTCCTGTGTTAGAAATAACATCTAGACTGGACAGCTAATACAACTAAAAGGAAAACGTAATGTAATGAACTCTACGTAGTTTAGCTATAGTTATTTAATATAAAGTTAAATAACTATTAATGAGAAGACATTTGAAACTATAAACAACTTACAATATCCTCAAAATATTTAACTCAACCTGAAATTAATTTAATTAATTAATTAAAAGGGAGTCCCATTTTCCCATCAGTGAGTCACTCCAAGTAGAGCCGCTACTTCTCCAAATTGAAAGATTACAGCTCAGATACTATGGGCATGTGGTTAGAATGTCTTAGAAAAGAATTGCTGGACAGATTTTATGGGGCAAAACCAACCAGCAGGAGACCCAGGGGTAGACACTGAGCAGGATGGTTAGATAACATCCATGAACTTGGCTGGTCATGCTTGGGGATCCAGCCGGATCAGTTGGAGACGGTTGCTTCTGACAGGGCCAGCTGGAAGGAGTGTTTGAGGACTCTGCCCCCACAATGCTCTCTGGAATAAGTGGGCGATTTATAACTATAGGTAAGAGTTACCACAAATACTGAAATAAAGATAGTGAGTTTGGCTTTTATACTTATCTCCCTTCTTCGGATTACTGAATGCTGAAGCTGGTGCGTTACTGCACCATCTCTTGCAATTTTTGCAATTAATTTGGCCTCCTGCCTTCCATCACTTGTGAAGACAGCCCCCGAAATACATGAACTTCTCCACCTGTTTCGGTGGATCTCCATTCACATGTAGGGTGCACTGTGCAGGTTTCCAACAACCACTTTACAGAGTGGGCTGGGTGTACTATATTGTGACACCAACACTATTGTGTTACAGCACTAGGGAGCTCTTGTCTTCAGCCAGGATAGGGAAAGCAGTTGCAGGAATTAGTGAGAGGGTGAGGCAACACAAGATTTATGAAAATTATTAAGATGGCAATTATAACACAAGAATTTGGGAGATTTTAATCTAAATAAGAACTTTTTTAAATGGATGGTGTTCTGTAGAATGATCAGTGGTTTGGGGGACTGGTTTCTATGGTATCTAAACTGGTTTTAACCCTTTCATGACCTTTTTCTAATGAAATGCACACTATTTCAATTAATTAATGATGAATTTTGAGGGATTTACTTAACCTTTAAGACACTGGAATTTTTTTATGAATTGTTTCCCTTGTTGATACTGTATTATATATCTAGGGGAGATTACTCTATCAGCGAATTATGCCGCCAACAGCGTCAAGAGGGTTAAACTGTTAGTTTATTACTAAGATAGTAACTTAATGTAAGGTTCTTATATAAAATCATGTTGGAAGATTTGAATTTAAATTGGAAACCTTTAAAAGGATGGTTTTATTTCATAGAACCAGAGCCAGTTTTGACCAGGTTGGTAACTAAAGGGTTAAAAGTAAAGGTGACTTAGTCAACAATTGGAACACAGACGCGACAAAGCAACCCTTCTGGCACCTTAATCTCTCAGCCGATTTAATCTAAAACCTAGCCTAGTGATAGGACAAAGGGCAACAATGTTATCTTAAGAAACAGCACAGTACATATAGTGTGTGTGAGAAAGAGACTGTGTGTATATGTATGTGAATGTGTGTACATGTGTGAGTGTGAGGGTAACTGTGTGTGCATGTGTGAGGGTGACTGTTTGTGACTGACTGCGTGTGAGTGTGTGACTATGTATACATGTGTATAAGTGACTGTGTGTGGCTCTGTGTGTGTGTGTGTGTAATTATATACATGTATGTATGTGAATGTGTGTAACTATATATATATGTGCATGACTGTATGCTTGTGTATGTGTGTGACTATGTACGTGTATGTGTGTTGGTATGCATGTATGTATATGTGCGACTGTGTGTAAGTTTGAGAGAGAGAGCGGAGGTAGATGGAAGTTAAAAAGCAGTGGAAATGTGAGTGATCATAGCTTACTATGACACACCTCAACAGACAATTTCATCATTTACAACTGATCATAGTTCACAAAGACACACCTCAACAGACAATACCATTACTTAAGACTGACCATAGTTCACTATGACACACCTCAATAGACAGTACCATTACTTAAGACTGACCATAGCTCACTGTGACACACCTCAACAGACAGTACCATTACTTAAGACTGACCATAGTTCACTATGACACACCTCAATAGACAGTACCATTACTTAAGACTGACCATAGCTCACTATGACACACCTCAACAGACAGTACCATTACTTAAGACTGACCATAGTTCACTATGACACACCTCAACAGACAGTACCATTACTTAAGACTGACCATAGCTCACTATGAGACACCTCAACAGACAGTACCATTACTTAAGACTGACCATAGTTCACTATGACACACCTCAATAGACAGTACCATTACTTAAGACTGACCATAACTCACTATGACACACCTCAACAGACAGTACCATTACTTAAGACTGACCATAGCTCACTGTGACACACCTCAACAGACAGTACCATTACTTAAGACTGACCATAGTTCACTATGACACACCTCAACAGACAGTACCAATACTTAAGACTGACCATAGTTCACTATGACACACCTCAACAGACAGTACCATTACTTAAGACTGACCATAGCTCACTATGACACACCTCAACAGAGAGTCATTAATTAAGACCGACCATAGCTCACTGCGACACACCTCAACAGACAGTTTCATCACTTACAACTGAAACATAGCTAACTATGACATCTCAATAGACAGTACCATTACTTAAGACTGACCATAGCTCATTATGACACACCTCAACAGACAGTTTCATCACTTATGACTGATGTCTTAACACATTACAACACTCAGGAATACGATAACAGAAGGGTTAAATGAGAGCAAAATAATTATAAAATATCCTCATAACGGCAATAGGAAAACAAAGAAAGAAAGAAAGGGACCAAGCCAAACATTTTTCAGCAGCTTAAGTAGCTTTAAAGTGTAACAACAGCAGATATTTATACAGTTGAAGTACCTTGGTCATATTACAAGATTATCAACTATCTATGTATTTTGGAAAAGTCTTCACACATACACAGAGGAACATAACAGATAAAAAGTTCACAATATAGAACAAATAAATTGTGTGCCATGAAAAGAGAATTTATGAAATATTATTGTATAGTGTTATTGAACAGATGATAGATGTGTGTATGTGCGTGTGTGTAAAATGGCCATGTAGGTGTCACGACAAAAAGCACCCAGCCCACACTAAAAAGTGGTTGTTTTGGTGACCTGACAGAAAGTACTCAGTACACACTGTAAGCTAGTCGTTTTGCTGCTACGATAAAAAGTACACAGTACACACTGTAAGCTAGTCGTTTTGCTGCCTTGATAAAAAAAGTACTCAGTACACACTGTAAGCTGGTCGGTTTGCTGCCATGATAAAAAGTACTCAGTACACACTGTAAGCTGTTCGGTTTGAGAAAACTCATTGCTAGAACAGCCGTTAAAACAGCCAAATGCTGTCAATGACAGCGGTGGGTAAAAACGCCTTAGAGCAGGCATGTCAAACTGAGGGTACCCCAAGGACCACATATGAGATGTCTGAGCACCAAACACGACAACTAATTGCGCACATTACAACTTAGTTTTTTTATTTCATATTACAAAGATAAAACATGCTCACGCTGTAAAAACCTTTGTGTGGGCCGCAGGTGTGCTTGTAAAGGGCCACATGTTTGACATGCCTGCCTTATAGGACACAGACCCAGCTGCCAATGGTTGGCAAGGGGACAATCCATGAGGTGGGTGAAATATAGAAAATGATTGAAAGAGGAGGAGGACAAGAAGAAGTGTGTTGGCGCATAGCAGTGCTTGGAAGAAGGAAATAAAGAAAGGCAAAGTACAAGACACATTCACACACACATATACACATCTTCACCCTCACCAGCCAAATCATATCACACGGTTTAATTGAGAATATCATTCTAAAATGCTGGATAGTGCAACAGAAAAATAAATCTTTCTGCTGGTATGTGTGTGTGTGATAAAACAAACAGCATTCTCTGTCTGCTGATCTCTGTCCGCTGAGGCATTTTTGCCCATTGTTGTCATTGACAACATTTGGCTATTTCAATGGCTGTTGTAGCGATGAATTTTCTCATTTTTTATATGAATTCCAATACATTCTCACTTCATCTCATTAGAGACAATTTTTATTCATTACACACACACACACACACACACACACACACACACACACACACACACACTATATATATTTAGATTTAATCGATACATATAAAATACATATCGATTATGTTTCTCAATAAAAAAGTTCCATTAACTTTAATTCAGAGCATCAATTATACAAGTGCCATGTGTATATATATATATATATATATCACACACGCATACACCATTGTCATTATTCAACAGCTGCTTTTCCATGCTGGCTGCTAGCATGAGTTGAATGAGTCTTCACAAATTATGACAGAACATAATTGCAACTACTGTCCACCCAGAAGGTCTGGTTGCCATGTCTGGTTTATGTATATTTTGTTTTTGACATAGTTTCTACAGTTGGATTCTCTTCCTATAACCAACCCCATTACTAAGTGTCTAAGTAGTTTAGAAGTTTTCTTCTAAAGCATGTGGTTTCAATATATACACACACATAGTTTCAATGCGTGCAAACACACACAGTTGTTCCAACACGCACACACACACACAGCTTCAATATATACATATATATATAAATACACATACACGGTTTCAATATATATATATATATATACACACACACACAGTTTCAATATATATACACACACACAGTTTCAATATATATATATATATATTATTAATTCAAAATATTAACAAATATAGTCATTCGTGTGATCAAGTATATTCTATTATACATATTTCAGAGGTACTGAGCTATCTTCAACAGTACGTCCTCATCAGATAAAATAAGATGATGCTTGACATACCTTGACTATGTAGATGGTTAAAATTCAGTCATGGCAGTGAATAAGAATGGAAAACCAATAACTGTGGAGTGCTTCTAATCTATTGTAAAACTTTATTCATTGATTTATTCATTGAATCTTGTTTAACCTTTAAATATATATATATATATATATACACACACACAGTTTCAATATATATAATATATATATATATATATATATATATATATACACACACAGTTTCAATATATATATACACACACACACATGGTTTCAATACTTACACACACATGATTACAATATACATATATATACACACATACACATAGTTTCAATAAATATACACACACACACACTTTATTTTGTATTTGTTTTTCAAGATTGTGTTGAATCAGACATTATTATAGTTTGGTAGGGTCATGCTGCCAATAAAAACACATGCACCAGTTGAGTTTCACTTCCGTTTTATTATTAGTAACAAATCCATGGTGGTGAGTAGGTGGACAGGAACAATGGATAAAGTGTGCATGTATACAGAGGAGGTAGTACCTCTACCCAGCATAAATCCAAACTGCATCTCATCTAACTTCATTCTGTCTCTAATTAATCATGCTATAACCCTCTCAGCAACTTTTATAACCTGGTCCTTCAACTTCATTCCTCCATAGTTACCTCTCTCTAGTGTAGTGGTTATCCCTTACACAGTTTACAATGATACTGCTGCGCCAGTTATTGCATATGACAGCATCTTGATTAATTATGCATCTGACAAGCTCATAACCTAGCATGCCAGATGTTTTTTTAGCATCTCAGCAACTCTATCAGGTGGTCCAGCTGCCTTCCCTATCTTCATATCCTTAATTGCTTTGTTTATCACACTGCTGTCGACTTTGATAGCTGGGCCCTCAGTTAAATCTATATGAGGTAAGTCTCCACTATTCCATTTATTCTCTACATTCAGCAGTCACTCCTGGTAAATCTTCCAGTCCTCTTTAACCCTTTAGCATTTACATTACTCTATATTTACAATAGTATTTTCATGGTAAAGGTTTTATCTCACATAATATTGAATCTATAAGATTTTTATATTATATATTTTGAGAACAACACCGTAACATAAGTATGAGTGGTCAGTTACAGCCTGTTTGAACAAAAAGAGGTGAAAGAATTCTGGCTGGATACGGACGGTTTAAATCAGATAGGGCAAGTATTTCACTACCACTTCAGACACACTTTTCCCCCACTACATCTCGGTTTTCTCCAGTACACTGTCTCAATATCCAGAACACATCATACCTCTGATCCTGAGCATATGTAAAATTCTCCTCTTGTTAAGAATACCTGTCACCTAGTCTCTCTTGTAGCTACTAGCTGTTGCTTTGTGGTATTTTTTTCTGGGTCTCTGAACACCGAGTTTTAATCCTAATAAGTTAAACTTTCCATTTCATATTTTTGAGGTTGATAAATAAAGACCGTGAATTAGCAAGAGTTGTTAGAACATCGGATAGAATATGTGAATTTGTATATCTGGCGAAATACGGTATGTTTATAAATAAACATTTTAAAAGCCTTCAGCTATGAATTTGAAAACTGATGGTGTAACGCCATCTAGTGTGTTCCAACAGAAGCTGCGGTATTCATTGCTGATCTCTAGTCCTGTCTTGGTCAACTAATCCTTTCCTCCATTTGAAATCGATGAAAAAAGCACCAGTCGAGCACTGGAGTCGATTCTTCCTCTATATCTCTTTCTCACGTCCTTTCTGTCACTCTCTCTATTCTTCTCTCGAAGAAATCTGCTGTATTCAGACCTTGGGAGAAGGGCTCTGCCAGGTTTTAAAATGCCTTAGGAACGCCATATCTCAATACAGCATCCCTACAACTCCTTTCAGGACTATACATACAAATAAAGTACCAGTTCAGTACTGGGGTCAAATTCTTCCTTTATCACATTTTCTCTGGAAGAACTCATTTGTTTTCATATCTGGAGAGGCATGGACTCTGCCAGGTTTAAATGCCCAATATACACTGTCATAATAGATCATCTATGACCCCCATCGAGAGTTCAGGGCCCATTAATACTAATATCAACAGCTGTGCTAATAATAATTGCTTATATATGCACAATACCGCAACACTTCCATTTCCATATTTTTTAATGAAAGGCGTTACCTATAGTTTTCAAATCCTTTTGAAAACAATCAAGAATTCGGAGGGATTTAGTAACATAACAAAGGTTCTTACACATAATAACAATGGAAGGTTTTTAGATTAATATAAACACTTTAATCCTTTCATTACTATATTTCTAATGAAGGACACTGCCTATGATTTTCAAATAATTTTGAAAATAATCAAAAATTTGAAGGGATTTAGTAATATAACCAACTTTCTCATAATTAAGCCAATGTTTGGAACATAAAAGTTCTTATATAAAATTATGATGGAAGGTTTTTAGACACGACAAAAAACACCCAGCCAACCATGTAAAGTGGTGGTGTTGGTGACATAACAAAAAGCACCCAGCCAACCCTGTAAAGTGGTCATGCTGGTGACATGTCAAAAAGCACTTGGTCAACCATGTAAGGCGGTCATGCTGATGGCGTGATGAAAAAGTACCCAGTCCAGCTTGTCAGCGCTTGCCATACCTAAGTTACACCTCTGTCCACAACTCTATCATTTTGTCAGCTATGAACTATTATGATGAGTAGCACAACAGCTGTGAGGTGTGGTCAGATCTCTGTAAAGTGGTATGGTCACTACTCTGTTGAGGGAAATGTGGGCATCACTCTGTCGAGTGAGGTGTGGGCATCACCCTGTTGAGTGAAGTGTGGTCACTGCCGTGTCAAGTGAGGTTTGGGCACCACTCTGTCAAGGGAGGTGTGGGCATCACTGTGTTGAATGAGATGTGGTCACCACTCTGTCGAGGGAGGGTTGAGCACCACTCTGTTGAGTGAAGTATAGACACTACTCTGTTAAGTAAAGTGTGGACACCACCCGTCATGTGGGGTGTGGCCACCAACCACTCTATAGACACCCATCCAACACAATTTACCCCATACCTATGCTGTACCTCTCCCTTACCCTCATTCCTATATCCTAAGGCATCCTCCTCCGCTCACCAGACATGAGGACCTGCTGCCACCAAACCCCCCTCCTCTTTTCCCCTTCCACATGTTGTACATCTGACTGCTATTGATATTTTCTGTAGATTGTTTGAACAAAAGGAGGAGAAAGACTGACATTAAAACATGGCTTTATTTGCTAACATATGTTGCTCAGTGGAAGTAAATTAATACAGAACACATGTTACCCCTCCACACTAAATAGAGCAGTCAACAAGCTGCTTTTGTAGCTGTTATTGTCACAGAACAGTGATGGCTATCTCTACATTTTCATTAACTCTTAGGTTAACCCTTTTGTTAGGAGAGCAGAATCATTAGAATGTTGGACAGAATGCTTTGCAATAGTATTTGTTTCAAACCCTGCTGAGGTCAACTTTACATTTCATCCTTTTAAGGTCAATAAAAAAAAAGTACCAGTCAAGTAAAGGGAACAATTCTCCCTCTACATTTCTTTCACACTTCTGTCTCCTCTCTGGAAGAAATCAGCTATGTTCAGACCTGGAGAGGAGAGGAGATGGGCTCAGCAAGGTTTTAAAAATGCCCAAGATACACTGTACCTCACAACAGCAGCCCTACAACACCACCAGAAATCATAGCTCCATACATAGATACGTAACCACTATGCAAAAAAATATATTTAAAATGAAAAAACACTGCTCATGATTTTCAAACCATTTTGAAAATATCAAAGAATTTCAAGGGTTTTAGAAATATAAGTCAATTTCTCATATTAAGTTGATGTTAGGTGCATAACTTGAAAAATGTCCTTACATAGAATTATAATTGTTTCTACGTTTGGCACAAGGCCAGCAATTACCTAGTGCATTACTGGTACTTTATTTTATCGACCCCATAAGGATGAAAGGCAAAGTTAACCTCGGAGGGATTTGAACTCAGATTGGAAAGGGCTGTAACTCTGCATCAAAGCATGGCGTCCGACCCTCTGCCAATCCAACTGATACTGCCAATCCAACACCCTTACATAGAATTATAATGGAAAGTTTTTAGATACTGTATATACTCGAATATAAGCAGAATTGAATATAAACTGACCCCACTATTTTATGTCTGAGAAATGGGCAAAAATCCAAACCTTATTTAAATAGAATTTGAAGTTGGTAAAAATCATCAAAATATTGATCCTGACTATATAAGCTGCCATTGATTTTTTTTTTTTTTATCATATATTCCTTGGCTTATATTCACATATACACAATAAATTTAAACGTTTTAAAATAGACCGTTTTGTAGCAAAAGAGTTAACTCTTTTGATAGCAAATTGTCTGAAACCACCTCTGGTTGAATTGAACTTAACAAGAAGAAAAATGAAATTTACAGCTCACATCTATGGAAGTTTAACTCTTTAGCATTTAAACCGGTTGTATCTGGCCAGAATACTCTCACTTCTTTCTGTTCAAACTGGATGTAACCAGCTGCTTATACTGATGCTCAGATAAATCCCAGAGTCGATATTATGTGAGATAATTGTGTAAGATAAAGCCTTTACCACAAAAATGCAATAGCATATATAGAGTAATGTAAATGCTAAAGGGATAAGGTATTTGTCTATTCATAGATGAAAAGCAACGACTACCCTGGTGGGATTTCAATTCAGAATGTAAGGAGCTGAAACAAATACCACAAGGCATCTAATCCTATGTTCCAATGATTCAGTTAATCCACTCCCTTCATAATAATAGTAACTAATCTAGGCACAAGGCCAGCAATTTTGGGGGAGGAGAAAGTCGATTAAATCGATCCCAGTGCGTTACTGGTACTTTACTTTATCAATTCTGTGAGGATGAAAGACAAAGCTAACCTCAACAGGATTTGAGCTCAGAATGTAAAGGGACATAACTATATGCCACAAATCATGCTGTCCAACTCTCTACCAATACTCCTAATCCACCACCCTTTGTAATAATTGTTTCTACTTTAGGCACAAGACCAGCAATTTTGCTAAAGTAAACTAAATTGATTCCAGTATGTGACTGGTACTTTATTTTATTGACCTCAGAATCTATGTCATTATCATCAACATCATCACCGTTTTATATCCATTTTTCCAAGCTAGCATGGGTTCGACGAGTTGTCCTGTTGTGGGCAATGCTAGGTCAGGTGACCATGCTTTGCTTATACAGAACTGACTTTGGCTTGGTTCCTACAACCGAATGCCCTTCCTAATGCCAACCTCATTTACAGTGGATACTGGGTACCTTTTGTTGTGACGCTTACACGACCACTTTACAGTGGATACGGGGTGCCTTTTGTCGTGACACCTACATGACCACTTTATAGTGAAAACTGGGTGCTTTTTGTCGTGACACCTATGCGACCACTTTACAGTGTGGACTGGGTGCTTTTTGTCGTGACAACTACACGACCACTTTACAGTGGAGACCGAGTGCCTTTTGCCGTGACACCTACACAACAATGTTTCTATAGATTTAAAATATATTTTATATTCTGCTCTTTCCAACAAATCAATAGTTGAATATATAGTGATAGGTTTATAAGCTGCTGTTATTGTCAGAGTAAATTTGGTTAGCATACAAAAGTGAATCACTGCGACTGGTCAACATGGCCTGGTGGTTAGGGTGTACAATTGTAAGAAATGAAAAATGAAATCTACTTTACTATTATATTTTCACGGTAAAGGCTTTACCTCACATAATATTGAGAACAATACCTTAATATCAATATGAGCAGCTGGCTATGGCCACTTTGAACAGAAAGAGGTGAGTGAATTCTGGCCAGATACGGCTGGTTTAAATGCTAAAGGGTTAACTGGGCTCCCACAAGTTTTATCTCATAGGAGATTTGTTGGGTGTTTTAATAAGGACCACAGTCCTATCATGTTATTGTTACTTGTTTCTACTTTAGGCACAAGGCCAGCAATTACCCAGTGCATTACTGGTACTTTATTTTATCGACCCCGTAAGGATGAAAGGCAAAGTCAACCTCGGCGGGATTTGAACTCAGATCGTAAAGGGATGTAACTATGTAGGTTTAGCTGAGTTCCTACAATTGATCTGGCTGTATCAAGCGAGACCAGCCAAGCTCATGGATATTATTCAACTATCTTACTCAGAGTCTACCCCTGGGTTTCCTGCTGGTTGGTTTTGCCCATAAAATATGCCCAACAATTATTTCCTTAGACATTCTAACTACATGTCTGTAGTATTGGAATTGTGATCTCTCAATTTGGAGAAGTAGCGGCTCTACCGAAGACCCTCAAAGGAAATCCCTTTCAACTACTTGTATTTGCAACTGTATTCTTTCAGTCATTACCTAAGATTCATGACCATAGATAAGGGTTGGCACAAATACCAAATTAAAGCTAGCAAGTTTGGGTTTTACACCTTCTGATTACCGAATGCTGAAGCTGGTACATTACTGCACCAGCTCCTGCAATTCTTGCCCTTAATTCAGTCTCCTGTCTTCCAGCACACATAAAAACAGCCCAGAGATACTTGAACTTTTCCACCTGCTTCAGAGTGTGGGACCAGACCATATAACCTGCCTAATTCATTTTAATTAAACACAAACAATATTTTGAAGGGAAAGGATTGAGTAGACTGAACTAGACTAGTATATTACTGGTACAAATATAATTAACCCTTTTGATACACCCCCACCCCACCCCACCCCCCAAAACTGCCCTGGTTTTATGATACACAACTGCCTATTGTAAAGTGATTGTGTATGTTTGTATAGTCCCATAACTCCTGATGGAGTCGTAGGGGCACAGTATTGACATATGACATTTCTTGTCCATTTTAAGCCTGGCAGAACCCATCCTTTTCCAGGCAGATTTCTTTCAGTGAGAGGAAGAATCGACCCCAGTACTAGACTGGTACTTTTTTTTTTATTGACCTCGAAAGGATGAAAGG
Source organism: Eledone cirrhosa (assembly GCA_964016885.1). Lineage (NCBI taxonomy): Eukaryota > Metazoa > Mollusca > Cephalopoda > Octopoda > Eledonidae > Eledone > Eledone cirrhosa. The sequence goes on from OZ024762.1 coordinate 8,010,084, forward strand.
CAAAGTTGACCCCAGCGGGATTTGAACTCAGAGAACAGAGAACCGGAACGAATACCATAAAGCATTCTATCTGACGTTCTAACGACTCTGCTAATTCACTGCCCATTATATTAAAATGATTATATTTATATCAAAACCTATCATCACAATTTTATGTTAACAACTTTCGTTCTATACATCAGTTTATTAATGGAAAAGTGAAGCTATGTTAAGCTATTCTTTATTATTTTCGAAATTAATTGAAACTTGGGTTGCAGGCAGTGAAAGGGGAGAGAGGAAACAAAATGTAGCTGACAATTTAAAACAACGATAACCCTTTTGAAACTAACCCACTTACCAACAGGATGGGACAAAATTTTGAAACAGGTCTGAAATTTTAATAATTTTTAATTTCTTTTTTAACCCGGCCACATGCTACTATATTAATAAATATAATCACATTAATATAGTAGGCGGATAATTGGTGGAGAATTGGCAGAAAATTAGCATTTAAACCGGCCAAATCCAGCCAGAATTCTCTCACCTCTTTCTGTTCAAACCACATGTAACCAGCCTCTCCTACTAATGTTAGGGGCATTGTTCTCAATATAAATAATATCAAAATCTCATAGATTTTATATTATGTGAGATAAAGACTTTACCATGAAAATATAATAGTATATATAATAGAGTAATGTAAATGCTAAAGGGTTAAATTACATTTTTCACATTTTTCTTTACAGATTTTATAAAGATAATATTGGAGATTAACCATGGAAAATTAACAACTAAACAATGAACACAAATTGTGAAATCTTTCTATCAAATCCAAGGATCAATAACTCTGATCTAATGAGCATATTGTTGCCATTTAAGGTAGAAGAGATTATTCAAGTGAATCAATAATTAGATGTTTGATTAGATCGGTTTGATTAACAGGGTTCAGTAGCTGTCAAACCTTGTTTAGTTAGGGGTGTAACCAGAGTTGAATACGTTAGGGAGAGTGATGTAAAAAATCCAAGAACATTAACTCCAATGAACTGAGTCAAGTAACTGTGAGACGTTGTTTAATTAGGGGTGTAGTCATAGTTGAGTATGTATGGGAGAGAGTTGTACAAGATCTAAGAAGATTAACTCCAAGGAACAGGGTCAAGTAATTGTGAGACCTTGTTTAATTAGGGGTGTAACTATAGTTGAGAATATAAGGCCAGTAATATGATGCTTGTGTGAGATGCACGATGCTGCATGGTAGTGAGACATGGGCGGCAACTGCGGAGGATATGTGACAGCTGAAGAGAAATGAAGCAAGCATGCTCCGTTGGATGCGCAATGTCAATGTGCGTGAACGACCAAGCATAGATGAGTTGAGAGTAAAACTGTGTATAAGAGGGATAAGTTGTAGTGTGCGGGAGAGAAAACTACATTGGTATGGACGTGTGATGCACATAGAGGATGACCACTGGGTAAAGAAGTGCCAAGAAATCCCAGTGGAAGGAAGACGCAGTAGAGGAAGACCACGAAAATCCTGGGCAGAGGTGGTGAAACTTTAGATCGCTGAAGCTCACAGAGGAGATGACGAAGGACCATGACGAATGGAGAGAAAGGACCTATCCCACACTTGCAAGCAAGGAGAAGTGGACATATGATGATGATGATGATGATGATGATGTAAGAGGAGAAGAGTTGTACAAGACCCAAGAACATGAACTCAAAGGCAATCAAGAAAGTTTCTCCAACGTTGCTTCAGCATATTCTGAAAACCTTGAACATCTTTCTGTATAAGATGCAGTTGATACCACCACATTATGGCCACAGATCGCAATATACTGTCCCCCTTTCTGATGTCTGCCCACTCTATATAACTGACACACAAGTTGAAACATTCGTCGTCGTCGTCATCATCATCATCATCATCATGTAATATCTGCTCTCCCTGCTAGAATGGGTTGGACAGGTCGTCAGCAGTCAGAGTTGGTACTGAAAATAGATGGACTGACCCAAAGGTGGGCCAAGAGCCTGCATCTTAATTACATCCCTTCCTGTACCCCACCGAGTGAGTGCCCAGACCAGCTGGCAGCCTGCAACTTACATACTATCCCGCACACTACCAACTATCACACCAGGAATGTTGTCATGTCTTTAAATTAGCTGAAAATTCCTCCCAACCCCTTCTTTAGTGGGTTTTCTATGGCTGGATGCCCTTCCTATCACCAACAACTTTACAGAGTCTACTGGGTGAGTTTATCATGTAAATCATGAATCAACCCTATGGAGGGTAGCTAAAGGGTCCTCCTGACTCCTTCTTTAGTGTGTTTTCTATGGCTGGTTGCCATTCCTATCAGCAACAACTCTACAGAGTGTATTGGGTGAGTTTATCATGTAAATCATCAACATTATGGAAGTTAGCTGAAGGATCCTCCTGACACCTTTGTTTGGCAAGTTTTCTGTGGCCCTTCCTATCAGCAACAACTTTACAGAGTGTATTGGGTGAGTGTACTATGGAGGTTAGGCTTTTTCTAACATTGAAAATAACAAAACAACATAGAATATACGAACCACTTTTGATCTGTTTTATCTGGCTCACTGTTTCTTGCAGTATTGCACACTTATCAGGCTTCACTGAAAATGAGCTCATATCGGTGACACTTGCTGAGATTAACTCTGCAAGTTCTTCGATATAAGTATTTTCTTCTTCTCGCCGACGCTTCTCATTCAAACATTTAGTTCTGTTAATAAAGATAAAGAAAAATACAAGAAATATTAATAATAATGTAAAAAATGCGTTTTATTAGAAAGCTACAACATTGAAAATGGGACATTAAATGATACTTTGCTTAACCTTCTGGGCGATCTAGACGCCTTATGTTGCCGATAGAGTAATCTCCCCATAATATATAATGCAGTGTCAAGGGAAGCAATTCATTAAAAAATTCAGCATGCTAATGGTTAATACCCTTAATATTTGGGGTTAAAGTCCCTTCATCAAAGGTAAAGGTCACGAAACTCATTTGAAGCAGGATACAATCATCATCACCGTTTAACGTCCAATTTTCCATGCTAGCATGGGTTAAACGAGTTATCCCACCGTGAGACAAGTTTGATCAGATAACTGTGTCTTGCTCATACAGAATTATTTCTGGCTTGGTTTCTATGGCTGGATGCTCTTCCTAATGCCAACCTAATTTACAGTGTGGACTGGGTGCTTTTTATAGGGGCACCAAAACAACCAACTGACAGGTTTGACTGGGTGCTTTTTGTCATGTCACCAACTAGAACCCCTAATTAAAAAATGTCAGCCTAAGAACAACACAAGATATCCTGCTCCCAATTAGTTTCCTCGACTCTTCTTTTGATGAAGGGTTTTTACCCTGTTATATTAAAGACTATTAAATATCATTGTTATCACTATTTTTAACATTTAATCTATTTTCTACAATTTACACAGTTTCATGCAAACAACACCCTCTCATTAATATTGATGATAAAGAAAAAAAAGAAAGAACCATTAATTTCTGTGGAATATTTATCACCAGGAAAAGCATGGCAACACATATTTCAATTAAACAATACGTAATTTTATCATTTGTTTTCTAAAGTTTATAGAAGAGAATGGTGAGTGAAATATGATATGCGTGTGGTTTGATGTGATGTGTGTGTGTGGTTCGAAGTGATATGGTGTGTATATATCTACATCTCTAGCTCGCTCTCCCTCTCTTTCTCTATATATGTGTGTGTGTGTGTGTATATATATACACACACACACACACACACACATACATATATATATATCATCATCATCATCATCATCATTTTACGTCCGCTTTTCCCTGCTTGCAAGGGTTGGACGGGTCTTATTCAGCACAGCATCTCTCCACTTGTCACGGTTCTTCATCATCTCCTCGGTGAGTTTCAGCAATCTAAGGTCTGCTTTCACCACCTCCGCCCATGTTTTGCATGGTCTACCTCTACTGCGTCTTCCTTCTACTGGGATATCTTGGCACTTCTTTACCTAGTGGTCATCCTTTATGGGCATCAAATGTCCGTACCATCTCAGCCTTCTCTCCTGCACACCACAACTTAACCCTCTTATACCCAGTTTCTTTCTCAACTCGTCTATGCTTGGTCGTTCACGCACATTGGCATTGCACATCCATATATATATATATATATATATATATATATATATATATATATATATATATATATATATATATATATTTCATATATATTTCGCTTCTGAATTTGTTTAGCAAGATTCTTTATCTGAAAACGTGTGTTGAAACCGATATTGTTATACTTTGGGAGGGTCATGTTGCCAATAAGAAACACACGCACCAGTTGCTTTCACTCCAATTTATTATAAATTAAATTATAAATTTAAAAAAATTATAAATTTCCGGTTGGTTGGTTCCACAACCGGATGTTTGTTCTGTCCTACGCCATCTTGTTTTTGTGTCACACAAAAACAAGATGCTGTAGGACAGAACAAAGAAAAGAATCCCCGGTCGGTCACTGATGAGGTCACAGAATGTGTGACGAAAGAACTTTGACAATATATGAACAACCATCCGGTTGTGGAACCAACCAACCAACCGGAAATTTATAAACATTTTTAAATTTATAATTTAATTTATAATAAATTGGAGTGAAAGCAACTGGTGCGTGTGTTTCTTATTGGCAACATGACCCTCCCAAAGTATAACAATATATATATATATATGCAAAAAGTAAATGGAAACAGCTAAGAAAACAACACAGTACAGTGAAGTAATATATTAGTTTAACGTTGAATATAGTAGGAAAAGACCAATTACATGTTGTTGTAGCTCCAATAGCAAATTTGAAAATCAGATTAAACTTAAACTAATCCAAATAGAGAGGATTTTTATATATGTGTGTACACACACATATATAAACACTGATACAAACATACATACACATATAAATATACACAAACTGTTCAAGATGACACACCTATAGACGGAAAAAGTGACCAGCTGCAGCTATAGAGAATCAAACTCTACCCTTCTCAAACAATTTGTTGCAAAGTGTTTACATTTATTTAAAAACGCTTTCATCATAATTTTAAGAACTTCCAAACACTAACTTAATAATGATAGTTATATGAAAGAGCCAGGAACTAGCTGTTGGAACAGCAAGAGCTCAGCTGTTGGGGGTCCAACCTGGGGTAGATATGTATATGACATAGAACTCAACATGGGGTAGAAATGTGATGTAGAACCAATGTGAGGTAGATATGTGACATAGAACCCACCAGAGGTAGATATGAGACATACACCCCACCAGAGGTAGATATGTGACATAGAACCCACCAGAGGTAGATATGTGACATATACTCACCAGAGGTAGATATGAGACATATACCCCACCAGAGGTAGATATGTGACATTATAACCCACCAGAGATAGATGTGACATTATAACCCACCAGAGGTAGATATGTGACATTATAACCCACCAGAGATAGATATGTGACATTATAACCCACCAGAGGTAGATATGTGACATTATAACCCACCAGAGGTAGATATGTGACATTATAACCCAACCTGGGATTAGAACCAACTTGAGGTTAGACTAGAACTGAGGGCAAGGATTTAAACTACCACCAGGAGGATGGAGGAATGGGGGCAACAGACGAAATAAAAAGAGACAAAAAGAACATAGAATGGTGAGGGAGGGGGAGGAGAGGTGTAGTTGCTGATGAAGAGAGAGAGATGAATGGAAGACAAGGATGTGAAAAGGAAGGGAAGAGAGAGAGAGAGAGAGTTGAGTAAGTGAAAGAAGAGCAAAGCACAGTGATGGTGATGACAGGTGGGGTGGAGAGTTGTGGGGATACACTCTCTCTCTCTCACACACAGGGTGGGGTGGAGAGTTGTGGGGATACTCTCTCTCTCTCTCACACACAGGGTGGGGTGGAGAGTTGTGGGGATACACTCTCTCTCTCTCACACACAGGGTGGGGTGGAGAGTTGTGGGGATACACTCTCTCTCTCACACACACAGGGTGGGGTGGAGAGTTGTGGGGATACACTCTCTCTCTCTCACACACAGGGTGGGGTGGAGAGTTGTGGGGACACACTCTCTCTCTCTTTCACACAGGGTGGGGTGGAGAGTTGTGGGGATACTCTCTCTCTCACACAGGGTGGGGTGGAGAGTTGTGGGGATACTCTCTCTCTCACACAGGGTGGGGTGGAGAGTTGTGGGGACACACTCTCTCTCTCTCTCACACAGGGTGGGGTGGAGAGTTGTGGGGACACACTCTCTCTCTCTCTCACACAGGGTGGGGTGGAGAGTTGTGGGGACACACTCTCTCTCTCTCTCACACAGGGTGGGGTGGAGAGTTGTGGGGATACTCTCTCTCTCTCTCTCACACAGGGTGGGGTGGAGAGTTGTGGGGATACTCTCTCTCTCTCTCTCTCACAGGGTGGGGTGGAGAGTTGCGAGGATACTCTCTCTCTCTCTCTCACACTGGGTGGGTTGGAGAGTTGTGGGGACACACTCTCTCTCTCTCACACAGGGTGGGGTGGAGAGATGTGGGGACACACTCTCTCTCTCTCTCACACAGGGTGGGGTGGAGAGTTGTGGGGACACACTCTCTCTCTCTCTCTCACACAGAGTGGGGTGGAGAGTTGTGGGGATACACTCTCTCTCTCTCACACAGGGTGGAGTGGAGAGTTGTGGGGGGACACTCTCTCTCACACACACAGGGTGGGGTGGAGAGTTGTGGAGATACTCTCTCTCTCTCTCACACAGGGTGGGGTGGAGAGTTGTGGGGACACACTCTCTCACACACAGGGTGGAGTGGAGAGTTGTGGGGATACACTCTCTCTCACACACACAGGGTGGGGTGGAGAGTTGTGGGGATACACTCTCTCTCTCTCACACAGGGTGGAGTGGAGAGTTGTGGGGATACACACTCTCTCTCTCACACAGGGTGGAGTGGAGAGTTGTGGGGATACACTCTCTCTCACACACACAGGGTGAGGTGGAGAGTTGTGGGGATACACTCTCTCCTCTCTCACACAGGGTGGGGTGGAGAGTTGTGGGGATACACTCTCTCTCTCTCACACAGGGTGGAGTGGAGAGTTGTGGGGATACACTCTCTCTCACACACACAGGGTGGGGTGGAGAGTTGTGGGGACACACTCTCTCTCTCTCACACAGGGTGGGGTGGAGAGTTGTGGGGATACACTCTCTCTCTCTCTCACACAGGGTGGGGTGGAGAGTTGTGGGGACACACTCTCACTCTCACACACCACAGGGTGGGGTGGAGAGTTGTGGGGATACTCTCTCTCTCACACAGGGTGGAGTGGAGAGTTGTGGGGATACACTCTCTCTCACACACACACAGGGTGGGGTGGAGAGTTGTGGGGACACACTCTCTCTCTCACACACAGGGTGGGGTGGAGAGTTGTGGGGACACACTCTCTCTCTCACACACAGGGTGGGGTGGAGAGTTGTGGGGATACACTCTCTCTCTCACACACAGGGTGGGGTGGAGAGTTGTGGGGACACACTCTCTCTCTCACACACACAGGGTGAGGTGGAGAGTTGTGGGGACACTCTCTCTCTCTCTCACACACACAGGTGGGGGTGGAGAGTTGTGGGGACACACTCTCTCTCTCACACACACACAGCTAGATACCTACAACAATAGCTAGGGAAAACCATTTACAGTACTTTTGATGATG
>OZ024762.1:8017975-8067975 GCA_964016885.1 Eledone cirrhosa
CACACATGCACACATACACACACGCATGATCAATCCAAGCTTGGACTGGAGCCAGTATATCATAAGTGATGAGGAGGAGGAGGAGGAGGTCTATATATAGTTTTAGGCTGAGAACTCTAACCTACATTTGCAGTGGGCCAGTAGGTCTGCTGTGCTGAGTGAGAGTGGAGTGAGAGTGGAGTGTGGGTGTAAAAGTGGGTGTGTCCTCCTAGCTAGCAGGAAGAGGTTAACAACCTGCACCACCACCATCAACACAACAACATTTAAAAGCCACTTCACTCCTATTTCTTCTGTTGATAATATAGAGAGATGAAGAGAGATAGATAGAGAGAGAGAGAGAGATAGAGATAGAGAGAGAGAGATAGAGAGAGGGGAGACAGAGAGAGATGGAGAACAGAGAGGGGCTGAAAGAGATACAGAGAGAGGGGGCTGAAAGAGATACAGAGAGAGGGGGCTGAAAGAGATACAGAGAGAGGGGGCTGAAAGAGATACAGAGAGAGAGAGGCTGAAAGAGATAGAGAGAGAGGGGCTGAAAGAGATACAGAGAGAGAGGGGCTGAAAGAGAGACAAAGAGAGAGGGGCTGAAAGAGATACAGAGAGAGAGAGGGGCTGAAAGAGATACAGAGATAGGAGGAGAGAGAGACAGAAAGAGAAATACAAAGAGACTGAGAGAGGGGAGGGAAAAGACAGAGAAAAAGAAAACAGAAAAAGAAATGAAAATGGGAAGGGAGAGAGAGAGAGATGGGGACATAGAGACAGAAATAGAGAAAAAGAAAGGAGGGCAGAGAGAGATGGGGACAGAGACAGAAATAGAGACATAGAGAAAGAAGGGGAGAAAAAGGGGTAGATATTTACTTTTAAGATGCCTGCTTTGTTTTAACCCCAAGTCAACAACAAATTACCAAATCTATGATCAAAGGTATTCCTGCCATGACCATCTCGACTATGTCATCTTTTTTAGAGTTATCTAGTACAACACTGTTTAATGTGGCCTTGCTTACGGTTTGTTTGTTTTTTGGCTGGTGTTTCTAGCAAGTAAGTTGACCATATAGATGATGTTATAATTACATGGTCTCTTTTAACTTCTGTTGTCATTTTCAACACACACACACACACAGTGGACACATACACACACACAGTGGACACTGACACACACATACACTGGAGACATACACACACAGAGTGTACACTGACACACACACAGTGGACACAATCACACACATATACTGGACACATACACACACACACAGAGTGTACACTGACACACACACAGTGGACACAATCACACACATATACTGGACACATACACACACACACAGTGGACACTGACACACACACACAATCACACACATACACATACACTTGACACACACACAGTGGACACAATCACACACATACACACACACAGTGGACACTGACACACACACACACACACAGTGGACAATCACACACACACACTGGACACATACATACACACACACACAGTGGACAATCACACACACACTGGACGGACGGACACAATCACACACAACATAGAAACACATGCACACTGGATGGACGGACACACACACACAGTAGACAAAATCACTCACTGGACACAGACATACACACAAACACTTGCAGACACAGTGGACACGGACGCATGCTAGATGGACACACAACAAACACATGCACACTGGACACGGACACACACATACAAACACATACACACACACAACAAACACATGCACACAGACACCCAAACACTTGCAGACACGGTGGACACAATCACTCACTGGAGACACTCTAGCCTCTTGTCCACAGTTGTATCTCATGCCACACATCTCTCCTTCTCTCACTTTAAACCCTCAAGTCACACAATAAACCATTAAGTTCAGTCCTTCCTGCCCTCTGGCCACACACTAAACATGGGCACTGCCCCTTCCTCTTGTCCAGGCATGGGTAACCCTTTTCAAACAGTTGGCAACATCAGACATGGCTCATCATGAAGCAGATTGCACTACTAAAAGATTCAAGGTAATTTTCCATTAGGCAAGTGATTCAGAAAGCCCAGAAAGCCAAACGAGTCAAAGTTTCTCCATGACTTCCCTAGACCTTCAAAGTTAAAACACACACACACACATACACTCATACACAAATGGAACGCCAACTGCTGTTTTGCTATAGTTTTTTCACCATCCCCTTTCTTCCTTTTACACAAACATACATTCACGCAGGTAGCAGATGTAAAGAGAGAGGAGTGGTATGAGGTAGTCAAACTACTCGTATCTCTGTACATGTGACAGAATCGCAGGAATTTATATAGAGATTAAGATGGTCTTGAGGGTGGTCGATTGGTACAATTGTTAGAACATCAGATATTGTTCGGTTTCTTTATATTCTGAGTTCAAATCCTGCCAAGCTCAATTTTGCCTTTCAACCTTCAAGGTGCCAACAAAAGTAAGATAGTGAGGTCGATAAATAAAGTACCAGTCCACAGTAGTGGAGGGTCAGAATTGTTAGAATATTGGAACAGACACTTTGTGGTGTTTGTTCTGAGTTCCATACGCCCCTTCCTGTCACCAGAACAATGGTGACATGAGATACGACTGGGAACCCTACCATATAAAGAGCCAACAAACCAGTGATGCAACATGATATGCCCAAATCACTGAAGCAAGTAACCCCAGAATGGGCACAGTCTAATGACTGAAGCCAGTAAAGCAACAAGAGTAAACCTACAAACGTGTTATGTCTTCTTGGACAATACAATATGGAGAGAAAGCATGATTTAGCATTTCTCTATTGAGATACACAGACAGGTGCACAGTCAGGACATTCATCCTTTCATCATCATCATCATTTCATTTTACGTCCGCTTTTCCCTGCCTGCAAGGGTGGGACAGGAACTGATTCTGGCATGATTTCTACAGCTGGATGCCCTTCCTAACACCAACCTCATTTACAGTGAGTGCTGGGTGCTTTTTTTCTGTGGCGCCTACACGCCCACTTTGCAGTGGAATGATAGGGACCGCAGTCCCTATCATCTCATTTCTACAGCTGACTAAAATGGAGCAATGTGAAATAAAGTGTCTTGCTCAAGGAAACAACACATCACCCGGTCTGAGAATTGAACTCACAACCTTTCGATTGCAAGGTTGTGAGTTCAATTCTCAGACTGGGTGATGTGTTGTTTCCTTAAGCAACATTACCATATATCTAATGGAAGACACTGCCTATGTTTAACCCTTTCATTACCATATTTCTAATGGAAGACACTGCCTATATTTAACCCTTTCATTATCATATTTCCAATGAAAGAAACTGCTGTTTAGTATCAATAGGGGTTAAAATGGGACAGTTTCAGGAAGTTTAATATTAATAGGGGTTAAAATGGGACAGTTTCAGGAAGTTTAATATCAATAGGGGTTAAAATGGGACAGTTTTAGGTAATTTAATATCAATAGGGGTTAAAATGGGACAGTTTGGGATAGTTTAGTATCAAAAGGGGTTAAATTGGGACAGTTTTAGGTAGAATAGTATCAAAGGGGATTAAACTGGGACAGCTTTAGTCAACCATATCAACTTATTTTATCAATGAGTGTTTGTTGAACTGCTAAATTACATGACAGTCATGGATGGTGGTGGTGGTGGTGGTGGTAGTAGTAGTAGTAATAGTAATGGTGGTGGTGGTGGTGGTGGTAGTGCTGATGGTTGCAGTGGTAGTAGTAGTAGTGGTGGTGACGGCGTTGTTGATGGTGGTGGAAGTAGTAACAGTAGTAGTAGTAGTAAAGGTGTTCTGCCAATAATGTCCCCAGAGAGGTCCCAGGGGGCACGGCTGTGTCCTCAGACTTAATTATATGCACAAGATGGGGCATTAATTTTCATTTCAGAAACCAATCAGTAAGTAATCAATCATAAAAAATGTGTCTGACAGCAAAAACAACAACAGCAGCAGCAGTGATGGTAACACCAACACCAACAGCAGCAGTGATGGTAACACCAGCACCAACAACAGCAGTAGTGGTAACACCAGCACCAACAACAGCAGTAGTGGTAACACCAGCACCAACAACAGCAGCAGTGATGGTAACACCAGCACCAACAGCAGCAGTGATGGTAACACCAGCACCAACAACAGCAGTAGTGGTAACACCAGCACCAACAACAGCAGTAGTGGTAACACCAGCACCAACAACAGCAGCAGTGATGGTAACACCAGCACCAACAACAGCAGTAGTGGTAACACCAGCACCAACAACAGCAGCAGTGATAGTAACACCAGCACCAACAACAGCAGCAGTGGTAACACCAGCACCAACAACAGCAGCAGTGATAGTAACACCAGCACCAACAACAGCAGCAGTGATGGTAACACCAGCACCAACAACAGCAGCAGTGATGGTAACACCAGCACCAATAACAGCAGTGATGGTAACACCAGCACCAACAACAGCAGCAGTGATAGTAACACCAGCACCAACAACAGCAGCAGTGATGGTAACACCAACACCAACAACAGCAGCAGTGATGGTAACAGCAGCACCAACAGCAGCAGTGATGGTAACACCAGCACCAACAACAGCAGCAGTGATGGTAACACCAGCACCAACAACAACAGCAGTGATGGTAACAGCAGCACCAACAGCAGCAGTGATGGTAACACCAGCACCAACAACAGCAGCAGTGATGGTAACACCAGCACCAACAACAGCAGCAGTGATGGTAACACCAGCACCAACAACAGCAGCAGTGATGGTAACAGCAGCACCAACAGCAGCAGTGATGGTAACACCAGCACCAACAACAGCAGCAGTGATGGTAACACCAGCACCAACAACAGCAGCAGTGATGGTAACACCAGCACCAATAACAGCAGCAGTGATGGTAACACCAGCACCAATAACAGCAGTAGTGGTAACACCAGCACCAACAACAGCAGTGATGGTAACACCAGCACCAATAACAGCAGTAGTGGTAACACCAGCACCAACAACAGCAGTGATGGTAACACCAGCACCAATAACAGCAGCAGTGATGGTAACACCAGCAACAACAACAGCAGTAGTGGTAACACCAGCACCAACAACAGCAGCAGTGATGGTAACACCAGCACCAACAACAGCAGCAGTGATGGTAACAGCAGCACCAACAGCAGCAGTGATGGTAACACCAGCACCAACAACAGCAGCAGTGATGGTAACACCAGCACCAACAACAGCAGCAGTGATGGTAACACCAGCACCAATAACAGCAGCAGTGATAGTAACACCAGCACCAACAACAGCAGCAGTGATGGTAACACCAGCACCAATAACAGCAGCAGTGATAGTAACACCAGCACCAACAACAGCAGCAGTGATGGTAACACCAGCACCAATAACAGCAGCAGTGATAGTAACACCAGCACCAACAACAGCAGCAGTGATGGTAACACCAGCACCAACAACAGCATTGATGGTAACACCAGCACCAACAACAGCAGTAGTGGTAACACCAGCACCAACAACAGCAGTGATGGTAACACCAGCACCAACAACAGCAGCAGTGATGGTAACACCAGCACCAATAACAGCAGCAGTGATAGTAACACCAGCACCAACAACAGCAGCAGTGATGGTAACACCAGCACCAATAACAGCAGCAGTGATAGTAACACCAGCACCAATAACAGCAGCAGTGATAGTAACACCAGCACCAACAACAGCAGCAGTGATGGTAACACCAGCACCAACAACAGCAGCAGTGATAGTAACACCAGCACCAACAACAGCAGCAGTGATGGTAACACCAGCACCAACAACAGCAGCAGTGATGGTAACAGCAGCACCAACAACAGCATTGATGGTAACACCAGCACCAACAACAGCAGTAGTGGTAACACCAGCACCAACAACAGCAGTGATGGTAACACCAGCACCAACAACAGCAGCAGTGATGGTAACACCAGCACCAATAACAGCAGCAGTGATAGTAACACCAGCACCAACAACAGCAGCAGTGATGGTAACACCAGCACCAATAACAGCAGCAGTGATAGTAACACCAGCACCAACAACAGCAGCAGTGATGGTAACACCAGCACCAATAACAGCAGCAGTGATAGTAACACCAGCACCAACAACAGCAGCAGTGATGGTAACACCAGCACCAACAACAGCAGCAGTGATAGTAACACCAGCACCAACAACAGCAGCAGTGATGGTAACACCAGCACCAACAACAGCAGCAGTGATGGTAACAGCAGCACCAACAACAGCATTGATGGTAACACCAGCACCAACAACACCAGCACCAACAACAGCAGCAGTGATGGTAACACCAGCACCAACAACACCAGCACCAACAACAGCAGCAGTGATGGTAACAGCAGCACCAACAACAGCAGCAGTGATGGTAACACCAGCACCAACAACACCAGCACCAACAACAGCAGCAGTGATGGTAACACCAGCACCAACAACAGCAGTGATGGTAACACCAGCACCAACAACAGCAGCAGTGATGGTAACACCAGCACCAACAACACCAGCACCAACAACAGCAGCAGTGATGGTAACAGCAGCACCAACAACAGCAGCAGTGATGGTAACACCAGCACCAACAACACCAGCACCAACAACAGCAGCAGTGATGGTAACACCAGCACCAACAACAGCAGTGATGGTAACACCAGCACCAACAACAGCAGCAGTGATGGTAACACCAGCACCAACAACACCAGCACCAACAACAGCAGCAGTGATGGTAACAGCAGCACCAACAACAGCAGCAGTGATGGTAACACCAGCACCAACAACAGCAGCAGTGATGGTAACAGCAGCACCAACAACAGCACCAACAACAGCAGTAGTGGTAACACCAGCACCAACAACAGCAGCAGTGGTAACACCAGCACCAACAACAGCAATAGTGGTAACACCAGCACCAATAACAGCAGTAGTGGTAACACCAGCACCAACAATAGCAGCAGTGGTAACACCAGCACCAACAACAGCAGTAGTGGTAACACCAGCACCAACAACAGCAGTAGTGGTAACACCAGCACCAATAACAGCAGCAGTGGTAACACCAGCACCAACAACAGCAGTAGTGGTAACACCAGCACCAATAACAGCAGTAGTGGTAACACCAGCACCAACAACAGCAGTAGTGGTAACACCAGCACCAACAACAGCAGTAGTGGTAACACCAGCACCAATAACAGCAGTAGTGGTAACACCAACACCAACAACAGCAGCAGTGGTAACACCAGCACCAACAACAGCAGTAGTGGTAACACCAGCACCAACAACAGCAGTAGTGGTAACACCAGCACCAACAACAGCAGTAGTGGTAACACCAGCACCAATAACAGCAGCAGTGGTAACACCAGCACCAACAACAGCAGCATTGCTAACACCAGCACCAACAACAGCAGCAGTGGTAACACCAGCAGCAGTGATGGTAACACCAGCACCAACAACAGCAGCAGTGATGGTAACACCAGCACCAACAACAGCAGCAGTGGTAACACCAGCACCAACAACAACAGCAGCAGTAACACCCACACCACCAGCAACACTTCCAGCCCCACCACCACTAACACTACCATATACACACATATATATACATACATGTATGTGTGTATATATACACACATATATATACACACATGTATGTGTGTATATATAACCCTGTAAGGATGAAAGGCAAAGTTAACCTCGGCAAGATTTTAACTCAGACCATAAAGGGGCATAACTCTATGCTGCAAAGCATGGCGCCCAACCCTCCACTGAGACTGCCAATCCATCGCCATAATAAAATTAATAATAATAATAAAAATAATAATGTTTCTACTTTTGGCACAAGGCCATCAATGACCCCAGTGCATTACTGGTACTTTATTTTATCACCCTCATAAGGATGAAAATATGTAAGAATATTTTCGAAACAGCGTGTGGGTTTGAAATTATTAGAAATGTAAGCCATCGCCGTATTTTGACTAAAGAAATTAAAGAAATTATTTAGCCTGATAGTGGGGTTAAGAACCCTCGGAGAAATGGAAAAAGATGAGTATTGACGTACATATATATATGACCAATCTTGCCTAAAATTGGGACAACTCCCGTCTAACCCATGCTAGCATGGTAGATAGACATTAAACAATGATGATGATGATGATGATGATGATATATATATATATATATACACATACTATATATATGTGTGTGAGTGTGTATGTATGTATATATACATACCTACACATACATATAATCTAACTTTGTGTGAGAAATTCAAGTGAACACAAAAAGTGAAACAGACAATATAAAGATAACTGTGGAAGGTATGACCAAGGAATGGTTATCTAACCCTAAACCTAAACCTTGCTGGTATCATGACAAAATGTGGAAGGTATGACCAAGGAATGGTTATCTAACCCTAAACCTACACCTTGCTGGTATTATGACAAAATGTGGAAGGTATGACCAAGGAATGGTTATCTAACCCTAAACCTAAACCTTGCTGGTATCATGACAAAATGTGGAAGGTATGACCAAGGAATGGTTATCTAACCCTAAACCTACACCTTGCTGGTATTATGACAAAATGTGGAAGGTATGACCAAGGAATGGTTATCTAACCCTAAACCTAAACCTTGCTGGTATCATGACAAAATGTGGAAGGTATGACCAAGGAATGGTTATCTAACCCTAAACCTAAACCTTGCTGGTATCATGACAAAATGTGGAAGGTATGACCAAGGAATGGTTATCTAACCCTAAACCTACACCTTGCTGGTATTATGACAAAATGTGGAAGGTATGACCAAGGAATGGTTATCTAACCCTAAACCTAAACCTTGCTGGTATCATGACAAAATGTGGAAGGTATGACCAAGGAATGGTTATCTAACCCTAAACCTAAACCTTGCTGGTATCATGACAAAATGTGGAAGGTATGACCAAGGAATGGTTATCTAACCCTAAACCTAAACCTTGCTGGTATCATGACAAAATGTGGAAGGTATGACCAAGGAATGGTTATCTAACCCTAAACCTAAACCTTGCTGGTATCATGACAAAATGTGGAAGGTATGACCAAGGAATGGTTATCTAACCCTAAACCTAAACCTTGCTGGTATCATGACAAAATGTGGAAGGTATGACCAAGGAATGGTTATCTAACCCTAAACCTAAACCTTGCTGGCATCATGACAAAATGTGGAAGATATGAGAAAGACATATGTTGGAGTGTAATGAGCCATCTAACCCTAACTGGCATCAAAATGGAGGTAAAATTATGGTGATACAGTCAGTGCTTAGCTTTTCCAAACAATGTTTGTGGCAGAAACATGGGAGTGTATGTATTGTGTGTGTGTTTGAAAGAAAGAGAGAGTGTGTGTATGTGTGTGTAGAACTAAATCCATGAAACCCATTTGGAAGTGAGTTGTATATTACTGACATATGGCAGTGAAAGCCTAATATATTTGTACACACCACACATACTCCACACACACATACATACACTTCTCACACACTTCATAGCCACACACACACCACATACACTTCACACTGATTTACATCAGAGAATCACAACTGGTTTTGATTTTAAAAGCCATGTAATCAACAATTTCGTTACATAGTCAGTCAACAGAAAACTTCATTTGCAAGTCCAACTAGGACAATGTGCAACAAGGTGTGAATATGCAGCAAAAGTGTGAGTTAAGCTGGTTGTCTGCACGAATGCAGGCAATGTGCAACTGCTGCTTGTCTTGTTACCGCCTGTACCTTATTTGAAAGGTTAGTGACTGGACTGGCTACAACAATAGTTAAGAAGGAGATCTAGAGGAGTGTTAACTCTAGCTGCACACAATGTGTTATGTACCGACAGTTCATGCGCTGAGAGTGTAAGATCAAATTACTTTCAGTAAGTATTTGTTCTAGCTCATTGCTCTATGATTTCAAACCCTGTGAGATCAAATTAGTGCTTTTGAAGGTGGTTGATAAATAAAGTAGCCATTTGTGGCAGTGGATTGATGCAAGTCTTAGAGTGTCATACATGATGTCTTGGAGCTATCACTTATTGAAATAAAATCAAATTAAAGCTCACACTTGTGCAGATTTAGCTGGCCCTTTACAAGGTTGCAATCTTATTTGAGGTTTCTTGGGTATTTTAACCCATTAGCATCTATATTACACTATATTTACTATTGTATTTTTCACGGTAAACACTTTATCTCACATAATATCAAATCTATGAGGTTTTGATATTATTTATTTTGCATGCAGTTTTTCCATGATTGGGTCTGTTGGTGGCCCACGTTCCAAAATATCTTATCCCATGCAACGCCAGGTACCACTGCTAGTATATATATATATAAAACAGAGTTTTGCAGCTTGCTTGAAGCATTGTCGAATAGGAAGCACATATTTAAATAATTTTGAAAACCAAATAATGCATTAGAAAGAAAATTAAATCGCTAAGATAACAAAAGAATCTTACCATTAAATTTGCTATTGTTTGGTTTTTAAAATTATTTAAATATATATATATATATATACATATATATATATATGCAAAAGCTCCCAGTCCACACTGTAAAGTGGTCGTGTAGGGGTCACGACAAAAAGCACCCAGTACTCACTGCAAATGAGGTTTGCGATAGGAAGAGCATCCAGCTGTAGAAATCAAGCCAAAATCAGTTCTGTATGAACAAGACATGGTCACCTGACCTAGCATTGCTCACAACAGAATAACTCATCTAACCCATGCTAGCAAAGGAACACACATGTATGTATACTCTCCGTTGTTAATTAGAGAAGGAATACACATGTATGTATACTCTCTGTTGTTAATTAGAGAAGGAATAAAGATGTATGTATACTCTCTATGAAATTCTCACACTCATCAGAATAAAAGAGAATTACAATGTTAGATAAAAAAAAAAAAAAGTTTAGAAAATAAAACAATTCTATGTATAAACTGTCTCTTCGGTAGCTTTTTTGTGTGTGTGTGTGTGCGTGTGTGGTGGTGGTGGTGGTGTTAGTAGTGGTGGTGGTGATGGTGGTAGTAGCGTTGGTGGTGGTGGTGGTGGCAGTAGTCCATGGTGGTGATGGTGTCAGTGGAGATAAGAGTAGTGGTGATGGTGGTGGTGTCAGCGGTGGTGGCAGTAGTGGTGAGGGTGGTGGTAGTGGTGATGGCAGTAGTTGTGGTGGTGGTGGTAGTGACGGACACACACACATTCAAGCTGATTTTAATGAATAAACAAAAAAACTAAAACAAAACCACCTTTCATGACATTTACAAAATATATAAACCTTTCTCTTTTCTCTTTTCCACTTGATATTCTTTGAAAACTTAACCAAGCAACAATTAGCTTTTAAGACTTAATTATAAAACTGAACACAGATTCCACAATTCAGCAGCGTCACAATTGAAACTAATAGCTTGTCTCTCTGGTGATGGTTTCCATTGATCTGGAAAGGAGGAGGAGGGGGGGGGGAGAATTGATCAGACAACAACAACAGTGTTAAAAAACACACAAAAAAAAAAAACAGCAATAATATTGGAACATTTCCTTAATTTAGAGAACAGAAAAAGAAATCTTTGGAAAGCATTTCGTTTTTTTTTTTCTCTCCCAATTTAAATTTTTATTTTTAAGGGTTGATTAGATTTTTATGTAAGGCACAGCAACGCCGTAACAGCTTCCATGGTTAATGTTACTATGGTAGTTGTGCATGGTTGTGTGAGAGATAGAGGGGTGGGGGACATTAGCAGTATCTAATGAAAAAGACACAGGCTGTACATTTATGTCTTCTCAGTAAATGACATAAAGCAACTTAACAAGTGCTGCCTACGCCTCTAGCAGTTGTCGTTTTTCAATATAACTTATTAAGATTAATAATTGTTTCTACGTTAGGCACAAGGCCAGCAATTACCCAGTGCATTACTGGTACTTATTAAGATTAATAATGATTTGTAGAAAATGTTTTGAAGGTTTCGGAGATATAGTTACATAGAGAAGTATAGTTAAAGGAGGGGGGGGGGGGAAAGGGGGCTCCTTCAGTCACAACTGACCATGCATTTACCTCTCCTAGGCACAAACCAGGGTGAGGTATTTCATGAAAAACCAGTAATCACCCATGCAGGCAACTCTACCCTCTTCACAACACCGATGTTGTCCAAGGGAAAGACAAAGACTTTTATATATATATATATATATATATATAAATATATATATACACACACACCATATTTCTTGGCGTCAAAGACACTACTTTTTTCCTAAAATAAATCTCAAAAATCTACCATGCGTCCTGGAGGCTGAAGGTTGTTTGTTATTTTTTTTTCAAATTTTTGGTTGTCAAAATTAGGGTGCATCCTCGAGGATGGTATATATTTATATATATAAATATTAAAAAGCACCAACAAGTCAATATGCTTTTAAACACGTTTCAGCAGATAGAGCTTCATCCCGAGGACGTGAACTTACAAAATCAGAAATTTAAAAGAAAATGTTAAGATATTGTTCTCAAAATAAATAATATCAAAATCTCGTAGATTCGATATTATGAGAGATAATTATGTGAGATAAAGTTGTTATCATGAAAATACAATAGTAAATATAGAATGTAAATGCTAAAGGGTTAGCACATTTTATACCAAACTGCCCCCAATTCTACAATAGAAAACTGTTCAGATGAAAACCTTCCATCATAATTTTATGTAAGAACCTTTGTTAAGTTATGCTCCAAACACCAACTTAATTATGAGAAAATTAGTTATGTTACTAACTCACTCTAAATTCTTGATTATTAATTATATATATGGAGGCACATGGCTTAGTGGTTAGAGCATTGGCCTTGCAATCGAAAGGTTGTGAGTTCAATTCTCAGACCGGGTGATGTGTTGTTTCCTTGAGCAAGGCACTTTATTTCACATTGCTCCAGTTTACTCAGCTGTAGAAATGAGATGATAGGGACTGGGGTCCCTATCATTCCACTGCAAAGTGGTCGTGGAGGTGCCACGGCAAAAAAGCACCCAGCACTCACTGTAAATGAGGTTGGTGTTAGGAAGGGCATCCAGCTGTAGAAATCAAGCCAGAATCAGTTCCCGTCCCACCCTTGCAAGCAGGGAAAAATGGACATAAAATGAAAATGAAATGATGTGTGTATGTGTGTGTGTGTGTTTGTGTAATTCTTCCAATTTTATATACCATTTTGAAAATTAATTGAAACACTGGCTGAAATGGGGCTAAATTGCTTCAATCTGAATAAAATGAACATACAACCCCTCCTATGTCACAGTTGAACAAAGACTAATGAAAGCAGAGTCAATTGAAATATTTGCAAAGTCATTCAAGCACTGCTAATTTAAATGAAGGAAAGCATTAACAGTTCTGTCAGTCAACCACCTTCACTACTTTTGCTTCTATGGTACAAAACTTTAGATTCATCTATAAACCTTCCATTATACATTTATGTAACAACTTTTGTTAAGCTGTGCACTAAACACCAGATTCACAATGACAAAGTTTACTAAATCACTTGTAAATTTTTTATTATTTTCAAAATAATTTGAAAAACATAGGTTAATTTCAGCTGTAACAAAACAAATTAGAAACTTTGCTATCTGACAGAATCCTAAGTTAACCCTTTCATTACCATATTTCTAATGAAAAACACTGTCTATGCCTTTAACCCTTTTGTTAAAATATTTCTAATGAAAGACACTGCCTATGTTTAACCCTTTCATTACCATATTTCTAATGAAAGACACTGCCCATGTTTAACCTTTTCATTACCATATTTCTAATGAAAGACACTGCTCATGTTTAACCCTTTCATTACCATATTTCTAATGAAAGACACTGTCTATGTTTAACCTTTTCATTACCATATTTCTAATGAAAGACACTGCTCATGTTTAACCCTTTCATTACCATATTTCTAATGAAAGACACTGTCTATGTTTAACCCTTTCATTACCATATTTCTAATGAAAGACACTGTCAATGTCATTAACCCTTTAATTACCATATTTCTAATGAAAGACACTGTCTATGTTTAACCCCTTTGTTACCATATTTTTAATGAAAGATACTGTATTTGTTTAACCCCTTTGTTACCATTTTTTAATGAAAGACACTGCCTATGATTCTCAATTAATTTTGAAAATAATCAATCATTTGTTGAGATTTCATAATATAACTTAACATAACTTGAAGGTTCTTAGATATAATTATGATGAAAAGCTTTTAAAAGAAACAGTATTGCATGAATCTATTTTCAAAAACATTGTTGATATTATTTCTTACAGACATAATAGGGTTTTACTTACATTTAAATACCCAGCCCTGGAACATTATTTTATTTAAATACCCAGCCCTGGGGCATTACTTTATTTAAATACCCTACCCTGTGGCATTACTGTTTTCCTTGCCCTGGAGCACTACATTATTTTTTTCCTTGCCCTGGGACATTACTTTGTTTTATCAACCCTTGAAAGAATGAAAGGCAAAGTTAACCTTGGCAGGATTTAAATACAGAACACAGCCAGAATAATTAAAGGAAATTCAGCATGACACTATGTAGGACAAGGCCGGTGACTCTTTCAATCACAACACAGACAGCCAGAATAGATAAGGGAAATTCAGTGTGGCACAATGTGAAACAAGACCAGCGACCCTTTTAATTACAAGTCCAAGTGGTTTTTAGCAGCTGAATGGGCTGAAGGAATGTGAAATATTGTCATACTCAAAGACACAACACACCACCACAAATAAAACTTACAACCTTACAATTGAGGGTCAAAGATTTTAACCACTAAGCCATGTGCCTTCACATTATTGGCAGTATTGGTAGAGAATCAGATAACATGATTTGTGGCATATAGTTACGTCCCTTTACATTCCGAGTTCAAATCCTGCCAGGGTTAAATTTGCCTTTCATCTTTACAAGGTCAGTAAAATAAAGTACCAACACCGCACTGGGGTTGATTTAATTGACTTTCCCTTTCCCAAAATTGTTGACCTTGTGTCTAAATCAGAAATTATTATTATTATTATTATTAGGGTAGTGGACTGGCATTATCAGTAGAGGGTTGGACATGCTTTATGTCTCTTTACATTTTGGTTTCAAATCCCACTGGGGTTAGCTTTGCCTTTAATCCTTACGGGGGGGGGGGGGTAAAATAAAGTACCTGTAATGCACTGGAGTTGATTTAATCGACTTTCCCCTCTCCCAAAATTGTTGGCCATGTGCCTAAATCAGAAACCATTATTATATTTTATGGTGAAATATTATCAGAAATAAATACTATACCAACAATAGCAACAATAAAATATGGGCTATCACTAGAAATATTTCAGTTAATCTCTGGGGAAATTTCATTTAACCCTCTTTTTAAACATGTTTATATTTATCTAAAAAATATCTTCCCTCATAATTTTATGTAAGAACTTTTGTTACATTATACTACAAACAAAAGCTCAAAAATCAATAAGTTGGTTATATTATGAAATTCTTCCAAATTTCTGACTATTTAAAAAAAAAATATTTGAAAATCTCAGGTAGTGTCTTTCATTAGAAATATGGTAATTAAAGGGTTAAGGACATTGGCAGTGTCTTTCATGAGAAATATGGTACTAATGGGTTACAGATATAGGCAGTGTTTTTTTTTTTTATTAGAAATAAGGTAACTAAAGGGTTAGAGATATGGGCAGTGTCTTTCATTAGAAATATGGTACTAATGGGTTAGAGATATAGGCAGTGTTTTTTATTAGAAATAAGGTAACTAAAAGGTTACAGATACAGGCAGTGTTTTTTTATTAGAAATAAGGTAACTAAAGGGTTAAAATTAAAAAGGAAAAACAAACCAACAAAAGACAGTATGGCTTGATTACAGAAATGGAATTTTACTATTCTTCAGTGATGGCTGTTGAAATTACTTGGCAAAAGTACCAGCTGCCCTAGCTACAGCCATTGAAAGGTTCACAAAGACCTGATCAATTATTCTGACACTTGCATCTGAAAGCACAACCATTGTCTTAGATGCTATAAATATTTCAAAAGGAATATTCCAACAAGAGTCAGTCACTTGGTGCTTCTCTTTTAACTTGCCATTAACATTTGACTATTTGGTTGGGGTCTGTAGCAATTTCTTTGTCAATGATTTAACTCTTAATATCCTGTACTGCATGAAACCTCATTAGCAAGACATTCTTGAAAAATACAAAATACCACTGTGGCTGCATTACATTAAAAATTAAAGTTGTTACTCTAATGCAGCACATTTTTACAACAATCTGTCCACTGTAAACATTTGAATTAAGAAATCACATGAAACCACATAGGCAAGACATTCTTGTATAAGTACAAAACAGCAAATATGGCTGATTCACATTAAAAATTTAAGTTGTTACTTTAATACTGCAAATCTGAATGCTAAAGGGTTAATATGTAAAAAAAAACCTTGTTAAGTTAAGCTCCAAATGTCAGCTTAATAATGAGAAATCTATATTACAAAATCCCTCCAAATTCTTGATATTTTCAAAATTCTTTGACAATCAGTATCTAACATGAATGTAACTCTCTAATTATTAAAATGGTGTTTGGAACATAATATCCTTTTAACTCTTAACATTGTGTACCACAAGAAACCACATTGACAAGACATTCTTGAAAAGTACAGTCCTGGAGAGGGTTGAGTTACACCAGGTTTAACCCTTTGGCATTTAAACCGGCCATATCCGGCCAGAATTCTCTCACCTCTTTCTGTTCAAACCGGCTGTAACCTGTAGCTCATACTGATGTTAAGGTAGTGTTCTCAAAATAAATAATATCAAATTCTCATAGATTCGATATTATGTAAGATAATTATGTGAAGCAGGATTTGGAAGGGCCCCAGCATTTGGCAGTAGCAGCAGAAATGCAGCAGGGTTTGGAAGGACTCCTGCATTCGGCAGCAGAAATGCATATATATAGAGTAATGCAAATATTAAAGGGTTAAGATGCCCAAGAAATGCTGTATGTCACTACAGCAGGGCTCCCCATGACTCCACTAGGCACCTATATATTGATACATACATAGAGAAAAATTACACATATATTTCTCTGAAGGGAGAGTAAGAATCGGGAGCTAAATAAATCAATGTGTTTTAGTGAGAGATACTTTCTTCTCCATCCCCACACAACCACCAACATTAACCACCACACACTGTTGGTGGGTGGGGTTAGATGGGGTCTTTTTGTTATTGTTGTTGTTGTTGTTGTTGTTGTTTTCCCCTTACAATTGACAAATAAGAACAGCTGGCTGGCTGTGTTTGTGTGTGTGAGGGGGGAGGGTATTTATCTGATTCATGCAGCTTAAGTTACTACTGTAGAATCACTTGCACAGTAGCAGTAGTAGTAGTAGTAGTAGTAGTGGTGGTGGTGGTGGTGGTGGTGGTAGTAGTAGTAGTAATAGTAGTAGCAGTGGTGGTGGTGGTAGTAGTAGTAGTAATAGTAGTAGCAGTGGTGGTGGTGGTAGTAGTAGTAGTATGTGAAGCAGATGAAAGATGGATTAGAAGTAGTGATGGGTAAGGAAGGCTACTAAAAGAAGCTGGATTCTTTTGTGAAGATTGTTGGATACAATAATAAAGATAATTTCTTGCTTAGGTGGCAAAACATGGTCTGACATAAGGAAATGTTAGAACTACACAAATCTTTGAGGCATGAGACATGACCCAATGCTTGATATTCTCTGAATCTGAGAAGCATTTGTAATGGCTTTTTCTAACCCTTTTGATACCTACCAACCTTGAAACTGCCCTTGGTTCTATCATACAAACTTGATCCTTTTAAAAGTTTTTCATACTTATATAAAAAAAACCTTACATAATTTTATATGAGAACTTTTTCTTAAGTTATGCTCCAAACATCCCAATAACAAAAAAGTTAGTTATTTTACTAAATTTTTCAAAATTCCTGATTATTTTCAAAGTAAACTGAAACACATAGGCCGGTATCTTTCATTAAAAATATGGTAACAAAAGGTTAAAGACATAGGCTGGTATCTTTCATTAAAAATATGGTAACAAAAGGTTAAAGATGCAGGCAGTATCTTTCATTAGAAATATGGAAACGAAAGGAGTTAACATTTTATGAATGTTCTAAGTGTTCTAACCACCATTAACCATGTAAATGCCTGCAGTATTTGACACAATATGTAAATTTACTGCACAAAGTTTGATTTAAAAATACACAAATAGGAGACATCTGCACACTAAAATAATCCCTGTAGCACAGAGGTTCTCAAAGTTTTGGGGCCACTGCCCCCACCCCACCACCACCATGGCCGCATAATACCCTCAGCGTCCCCCAACCCTATTTCCAGAGATAACTGCCTACATGCAAATTGTAAATAATATAATATATACTATGTATAAATAAATATTATATATTTTCTTTTATTTTACTAAATATATAATATGTATCATTTGATATTTAATATACTATTATATCATCTTTACCACCCACTGACCGCTCAAGCCCCAGCTCTCCCTGGACCTTCTCAACGCCACCCGAGGGCAGCAGCACCTACCCTGAGAACCTCTGCTCTAGCACAATGGTGAAGATTATGGCTAATACTTCAGTGAATGCAATTTAAGGCTCAACAGAGGACATAGATGAAGCTATGCAATCTAGGAATTGAAACCTAGTTTACAGGCTTACTTCTCCAAGTCAACAGTAAACAACACTGAATGTATAGACTCAGGGCCTCCTAGAGAAATTTTGGGGCCCGAAGCAGGCAAAGATTTTTCTCAAAATGGATGTTGCATGGTTGTTGTGGGACCTTCTTAGCTATTGGGTTCCAGACAAAGTACCAGCTGGACCCCGCTCTCATAGAATTACTGTTCTAACAGCAGTAAACAACACTGGGTTTATAGGAGTACTTCTCTAGCCCAGCAGTAAATAAAACCTAGTTTGTCTTATTTCTACCCCCCTACAAAAAAAAAGGTAAACAATACCTAGTAAAAGTGTTTTTATTTATCTAGAAACCTTCCATCATAATTTTATGTAAGAACCTGTGTTAAGCTATGCCCAAAACACCAGATCGATAAAATGAAGTACCAGTAATTTACTGGAGTCAATATAATCAACTTAACCTTCATGATTATGACAATGATGATGATTAACACTTTCCTTTAAATTACTGGCCTTATGCTAATGTTAGAAAAAAAATTATTATTAAAACCCCACCACCACCACCAACAACAACATGAGGTTGGTTGGTTGGTTGGATGTTTAATACCAGCTTACGATTTTACAAGAAAGCAGGTGTGTGGGGGAGGGGGTTAAAACAGCAAATAATTAGAGCAAACACATTCGTTACCTCAAACTAATTCAAGCCATTAGTTGGCTTGGGAAAAAAAACAGAAAGAAAGAAAGAAAGAAGGTAGGAAAGAAAAGAAAGAAAGAAGTTAAGGAAAGTAATGGATGTCAACAAACAGAAAAACAAAGCTGGGATGACTGCTGCTACCATCACTGTCATTACTACTGTCACCATCACCACCACTGCTGCTACTACTACCATCACTGCCACTATTACTACCACTACTGATATTACCATTACTACCACCACTACTACAATCACAATCACTACTACTGCCACTACTTCTACCAGCACTACCACCACCACCAGTGAGTCACCCCACCACCACATAACAATAGATACTGCCCCACCACCAGTGAAAGCTGGACAGTAATTAGACAAGAATTTCACTAGATGACAATAAGCATGAAAGACTTGGACAGTTACAGAGCAAGAAACACCACAATTTTATATATACTCAGACGCACACACACACACACATATATGTGTGTGTATGTGTGTGTACACATATATATATGTGTGTGTGTGTGTGTATCCATGTGTGTGAGTGTGTGTATGTATGTATATATATATATATATTGTGTGTGTGAAGGATTCAGGATGCCGATGGCTGAGTTCCTGCCGTTTTAAAAGCTAGATCTGAACTGAATCGTTGGTGTTCTGGCATCGAAAATCGCTGACGTCATCAGGGGTGGGGGACAATGTCCAAGTATGGGCAATCAGTCTATACATAGAAGTTTTTAAGAAAGTTTATGAGGGGTTTTTTGGGGGGAGGGGGGGGGGTATGTATTATAATTGTGTATGTGTATGTGTGTGTGTGTGTGTAAATGTGAATTACTAATAACTCTTAATATCTTGTAATGATTTACAGAAAATATATATATTTTAAAAAATGTCTAAAGTTTATTAATCCACTTCCAGCCCGCTGCACATGCCAATCACATTCATGAAGATTATGAACAGGAAAGGTGACTATACGCCCTTGGCAAAGACCAACAACACCCACATTGAATGGTTTCAACATTTATCCAAACACAAATACTAGGATATTCATATAGAAACATCAGGGAAACATGCGACTGCCTATCGATCCCATACTCCTGCAGAACCTTCCACAGCAGGTCCTATGGAACAGTTGTATGCCTATTCAATATCTTTGTTACCGAGTGCTGCATGGGAGAAATGAAAATCAGTGCTGCAAAGACCCAGGTGCTCTCATCTTCTCAAGGAAGCCTGCGGAGTACACACTACATGTGAATGGAGTTCCACTGAAGCAGGTGGAGAAGTTCAAGTATCTCGGGGCCGTGTTCACAAGTGATGGAAGGCAGGAGGAAGGATTAAGTGCAAGAATTGCATGAGTTGGTACAGTAATGCGCCAGCTTTAGGATTCAGTCACCAGAAGAAGGGAAGTAGGTGTAAAATCTAAACTCCCTATTTTCAATACGGTATTTGTGCCAACCTTTACCTATGTTTATGAATCTTGATTAATGAGCAAAGGAATATGATCACGAATACAAGCAGCCAAAATGGAGTTCCTCCAAAAGGTCTTTGGAGTAATGTTAGTCGATAGAGAGTGTAGCTCAGAGAGAAGAGTCGCTCTAGGTAGAGTCGCTGCTTCCCTGAATTGAGGGATCACAGCTCTGATACTATGGGCATGTGGTTATAATGTCTCAGGAAAGAATTGCTGGACAGACTTTACAAGCAAAAAGACCCAGAGATAGACCCTGAATAAATTAGTTGGATAACATTGATGAACTCAACTGGTCTTGCTTAGGGATCCAGCAGAATCGATTGGAGACAGTTGCTTCTGACAAGATCCACTGGAAGGCATATGAATCATGCAATTAACTTTTCCTCATCAATATATACCAAGAGAATATATTGATTTAATTAGTGGTATATCATCTACAGCTGGCAATCCCTTTATAAGACAGTGAATGTGATGAAAGAAATTAACAAAATAGGAAAGACACAAGAATCCAGAGGCAGTATCGGTAGAGGGTCAGACGCCATTCTTAGCAGCATAGAGTTACGGCCCTTTACGGTCTGAGTTCAAATCCCGCAGAGGTTAACTTTGCCTTTCATCCTTTCGAGGTTGATAAAATAAAGTACCAGTAATGCACTGGGATAATTGCTGGGCTTGTGCCAAAAGTAGAAACAATTATTATAATCAATTTAGGGTGGCGGATTGGCAGAATTGGTAGAGCATCAGACAACATGCTTTGCAGCATATAGTTAAGTCCCTTTACATTCTCAGTTCAAATCCTGCCTAGCTTAGCTTTGCATTTCATCCTTACGGGATCAATAAAATAAAATACCAGTAACGCACTGGGATCAATTTAATCAATTTTCTCCTCCCAGAAAAAAAATTGTTCTCCTTGTGCCTAAATCATTATCATAATCAATAGAGAGAGAATTTCAACAAAACTATCATAGGATGACTAACAAGTTGTCTTTGATTGGTTATTGAACTTGTCTTAGTTGGTGGTCTTGGGATTTCCTTGGCACTTTTCAGATATTTTTGCACACCATTTCCATGTACCGGCAAATAAATTTATTATTGCTTTCCAGAGGCTGATTCAGAGAAGACCACCCATCATTCAGATAAGTCAATTCAACTGAATGTGAAAGTACACCATGTAATGTGTAGTTTATGTCTACCCAGGGTAGCTGTATGGCTATAAGGAGAGAGAGGTTTCTTTACACAATAATTGTTTCTATTTTTGGCACAAGGCCAGCAATTACCCAGTGCATTACTGGTACTTTATTTTATCGATCCCGTAAGGATGAAAGGCAAAGTTAACCTCGGCGGGATTTAAACTCAGAATGGCAAGGGCCGTAACTATATGCGTCAAAGCATGGCGTCCGACCCTCTACCGATACTGTGGTCTAGGAGCTCTATACATGAAACAAGGCAAAAAATAGAGCTCGATCTTATGTAGTGTCTTATGGTAGTCATTTCTCAAGAACTTCATTTTACTGATTTTCTAAAAAAAAAAAATTAAAGTAAGTGTTTGAAAAACTGACTCGATACATTGCGAACCTTGAATAAAAATGCATTGACTGCCTGGTTAGTTATGACTCACCCTCTATAATATATGTGTGTGTTACTAATGATGTTTCTATTTCTCCTACAGTTATCTCCTTACATTTATGTGTGTTGCGATTTTTTTGTTATATTTCAGGTGTTTCCCTGCCCTGTATCACTATGTACACTTTCAAGACTTGTTTCTCTGTCTAATAATTTTAAAATATAACCCATCTCTACTGTTGTTGTCTTGTCTAGTATCTTATGACTTCATACCGAATAGCTCTCCTTCCTTAGAGACTGTTGGTGCTCTGGGAAGAGCAGTACTGTTTTTTAAAGGAACCAAAACTACAAAGATGCCCAGTAGACAGCTGACTAGCAGGAATTCTCAAGTTGAGTCCCTTGTTTATCCCATGTGTTCATTTTTTTTATGGACACACACACACACCTAAATTGAATTTATCTTTTCTCAGCAAATTAAAATATTAAAGCAGATGTGTTGCCTTTTTGTAAATTTAAAAAGAAACAGGCAAACATTGACAAATGACAGTGTGTGGGGGCTATGTGGGGTTATGGCGGAAGAGAGTGTTAATGTGTGTGTGTGTGTGAGAGAGTGATAGAGAGAGAGTGTTAGAGTATGTGTAAGAGAGAGAAAGTGAGTGTATTAAACTATAGTATCTGTGTTGAAAGGCAATCTGACAGTGGTGGAGGTGGTGAAAGTGGAGAAGGTGGAGGAAGTGGTGGTGGTGGTGGGAACCATACTTCTTAGTCTGACAGAGATGGAGGTGGAAAGGTAAACCTCTCTCTTCCATTTCTTAGTCTATAATTCAACACTTTGTGGTTTCAAATTCACCATTTTCTAGTTTCCTTTCATTTCCTGTTCACCTTACACTGAGTTCATTAGTGAAGTAGGGAGCAAGGGGAAAGGCTGCTCAGACACCACTGAATGGGGTTCTCCTTTACCTGATTAATGATTAATTAATCCCTTTTGTCACTATATTTCTAATGAAATACACTACCCATGGTTTTCAAATAATTTTGAAATTAAGAATTCCAAGAGATTTAGTAATACAACTAACTTTCTTATGTTTGGAACATAACTTAACACAGGTTCTTACATAAAATTATGGTGGAAGGTTATTTGATAAATATATATATATATAATGATAATAATAATGGTTTCTGATTTAGGCACAAGGCCAACAATTTTGGGGAAGAGGAAAGTCAATTAAATTGACGCCAATGCATTACTGGTACTTTATTTTATCAACCCCGTAAGGATGAAAGGCAAAGCTAACCTTGGCGGGATTTGAACTCTGCAAAGCATGGTGTCCGATGCTCTACTGATTCTGCCAATCTACTGCCCATAATAATAATAATTGTTTCTACTTTTAGCACAAGGCCAGCAATTATCTCAGTGCATTACTGGTACTTTATTTTATCGACCCCCGTAAGGATGAAAGGCAAAGTTAACCTCGACGGGATTTGAACTCAGACCGTAAAGGGACCTAACTATGCTGCAAAGCATGGCATCCGACCCTCTACCGATACTGTAATAATGGTTTCTGATTTAAGGTGGAACTTGTCAAATCGGACCAAGGAAACATTGTTTCCATCGGTCTTTCCATTGCTGATACTGTCTACCGGTAGCAACTCCTGGCAGAAAAAAGAGCAACATGAAATAAAATGTCTTGCTCAAGGACATAACCCATCGTCTGGTCTGGAAATCAAACTTGCAGCCTCATGATTGTGAATCCAATTCTCTAACCACTAAGCCACATGCTTTCACATAATAATAATAATTTCTTTATTTTTAATAATAATAATAAAATATCAATATACACTAATTGTGAACGGAAACAAAGCAGTGAAAATGATTTTGACTATATCATGGTTTTTTTATTTCATCCATCAGTTTTTTGCAACCACCTCGCCATGCTGGCATGGGTTGGACAAGATGTTTTGAGACAATATATTTTACAACTAGATGCTCTTCCTAAGGCCAAGCCTTTCAGTTGTTTCTGACACCACATATAGATATAGTGAGTTTCTTCTAAAAACTGCTATACACACTACAGTTAATATATGCAAACAGATTGCAAATTGCATGATTATTAATAAACTAATTGCTAGTTTATTAATTAATCAATGAGTGAGTTATAAATGAATCTCTTCTCTGCTAAATCCAGAACACTAATTGCAAATATTGCAGCATTTAATGCAGTACAGGTGTTCAATCATCCTAGATTAACTTTTTAATAACGACATATAAGCAGATGGGCTCTACCACGTTTTAAAATGCACTAGAAATGCTCTATGTCAATGCAGCACCCCTACGACTTCCTCAGGAGTTACGGGTTAAAAGAAAAAAGAAAGATAAGGTCACTAGTAAGGAACATGGCTGTCACAGGTGAGGTACATAGCCTAATGTTGAAGTATTTAACCCCTATATATACTATTGTATTTTTGTGGTAAAGGCTTTATCTTATATAATTATCTCACATAACATCAAATCTACGATTTTGATGTTATTTATTTTGAGAACAAACCTTAAGAGATATTACTGATTAAAACAAGATAACAGACAACAGTAGTATGTGTCTTAATATCTTAATGGACAGAGATAGTGACATTGCCAACATTTAAATAGATTAACAAACTGCAATTACAATTTAAATAAAGTTTTCATTCAGGTGGATATGGAAGTAAGATTTGGACCAGATTTTTAACACATAAAGTAGAATAGTGGTTTCTGATTTAGGCACAAAGCCAACAATTTGGTATTTTATTTTATCGACATTGTAAGGATGGAAGGCAAAGCTAACCTCAGTGTGATTTGAACTCAGAACATAAAGGGGTGTAACTATATGCTGTAAAACATTGTCCGATGCTTTACCAATACTGCCAATCCACTGCCCTAACATAAAGTAGATTAATGCGAAGGTTGGCTGTAAAGTTTGTAGGCTGGAGTGATGCTAGAGCTGTGAAATCTTGACGCTTTTACTTCAACTGCATTGTTTCTTTCCAGAAACTATGTTAAAAAAATAAACCTTATTTGGTCATTGCATGAGGGTATCTTGGTCAGCCTATGAACATTTCAGCCAACCCTTGTAGAACCATTTCTGACAATAACTTATTAAAATACAGGCATGGCCCTTTAGTTAAGGAGTTTGCTTCACAAACACATAGTTTCAGGTTCAATCCCACTGTATGACCCCTTGGAGAAATACCTTACACTCACCTTGGCTACCACCTTGCTACTACCAATACTTTGTGAGTGAAATTTGCAAGACAGAAACTATGTTAGAATAGGTACACCGTATCTTTTCAATTTGTAAAAGACGACCAAAAGGGTTAGTATAAGGAAGTGGCTGAAAAACATCTTATCTTCTTCACCTACTCACTCCTGAAAGGGTCACGGGGATAGTCCTTAAATACTCATTCCAGTGAGTCCTGTCAGAAGCAACCGTCTCCAATTGATTTGACTGGGTCCCCAAGTGAGACCAGCCAAGCTCAGGGATGTTATCCAACCATCTTGCACCGGATTAACCCCTGGGTCTCCTGCTGGTTGGTTTTACCCATAAAATCTGTCCAGCAATTATTTCCTGGGACATTTTAACCGCATGCATGCCTATAGTATTGTTGCTGTGATCTCCCAAAAAACCCCTCCAACAAATGCAGGAAAAGGTTGAGTAAAAACAGTAGTGAAG
The DNA here is from genome assembly GCA_964016885.1 of Eledone cirrhosa. NCBI lineage: Eukaryota > Metazoa > Mollusca > Cephalopoda > Octopoda > Eledonidae > Eledone > Eledone cirrhosa. Next base: position 8,044,049 of record OZ024762.1, read on the forward strand.
ATATTTATGTATGTGTAATAGGAGTGTGTGTGTGTACATGCCCATGTTTGGGTCAAAGCATTGGTCACTCTCTGACAGGTTTGTCATCGAACCTGTAGCAGCGGAGACTTCTAGAGTTCTAGATCCAAAGACAACTTCTCCATTCACTGCCACTGGAGTGAGCCCCAATGAGCTGAGATAACTATTCTTCCTCGACCACGAGGTAACCTGCACCTGGGTTCCTCCACACCATCTAGGCCCACACCATTCAGGTAGCAATGTTATGACAGTACTAAATACTTTATTTCTCCTATCTTCTCTCCTAAAACATTTCTTTTTTTTTTCTTTTACTGTTGGTTAATATCCCATAACTTGGCAGTTCAACAAAAAGAGATAGATAATGTAAACATCAGACTTGAAAATAAAATTTAAAAAAAAAAGGTACTGGGTCCAATATGGTGATCAAGCTAAATTCCTTGAAGGTGGCCCCAGCATGGCCACAGTCTAATGACTGAAACTAATGCAAGAATAAAAGAATAAAATGTTAGGTGATGAAGCCATTAAAGTACACGTTTTTGATAATGTGAAAACAAAGAACAACAGCTAACATCTGTTTCAATGACGTTCGCATCATAACTGTTGCTATGACAACCACAACCACCAGCACCGCATTAATAATGGTGGTGGTGGTGGTGCTAGAAGATATCACTGAAGGTGATAAGCTACAAAGACCAAAGAATGTTGTTAAGGGATGAGAAAGTAATAGAATTTAGCCAACACCACAACTAATTCTCTTAATCCTTCATAATCTGCTAAGCCATAATTTCTAACAACTAAAATCTATTTGTTAAAAACAAAAACACAATGAAAGAGAAAAGAAATTCAAAAACAATAATAAATAAGTAAATAGAATTTAAACAATTCAAATGTTATAAAAAGATGAAAAGATATTAAAAAAGGCAATATTTAGACTAAATAGAGACTTCATAACTCTTAACAGAGAGGTAGGGGCAACTTCTTGGATATACACATTTTCCCCTGTACTTCGGCTTTGTATACAAGCTCACTGGACAGATATCGGATTCCATCTCTACAATCACATTCACGAGGTTTGTGGAGCATGGTGTTAATGTCACTTATTGAGACTGTAAGGTGTAATTTAGTCGCCTGTTGACATTGTAAGATGTAATTGGTCAACTGGTGAGACTAAGGTGTGGTCACCTGCTGAGACTAAGGTGTCAATTGGTCAACTGTTGAGACTAAGGTGTCAACTGGTCACCTTGTTGAAACTCTAAGGTGTCAATTGGTCACCTTGTTGAAACTCTAAGGTGTCAATTGGTCACCTTGTTGAGACTAAAATGAAAAAGGGGAAATTACCAAAAGTATAAACGGAATTAAGGTAAATTTATGCCCCTACATATTGTACTAATTCACATGTCCCATTTATGTGTGTTTATTTTGATGGGAAAAAATTAAATATCAAGCTATCAGCTGTATTACAGATTAGCATTATAACAGGTGGAAATCACATCCTACCCCATCTCACTTTGGCCATCTCTACCTCTCCTCCATAACGTAATGGTTGTTTTGATTCAGTGAGTTTGAGACCCCTGTTCTGTCTTATTAAACAACACCTAACAGTTTTCTTGAACCTGCTTCTAATTCCAAGTTTGTTCACCAAACATCTACCATGCATTACTGAATGACTAGAGCAATGAAATTGTTGCTTACACAAAATTATGATGGACAGATTTTAGATAAATATAAACACTTTAACCCTTTTATGAGCATATTTCTAATAAAATACACAGTATTTGAATTAATTATCCTTTTCTTATTATATTTCTAATGAAATACATCACTTATATGTTTTTCAATTAATTTTGTATATAATTTGTATATAATGAACAATTAGTAAAATAACCCTTTAGCATTTAAATCAACTTTATCTGGCCAGAATTCTCTCACCTCTTTCTGTTCAAACCAGCTGTAACCAGTCCCTCATACTGATGTTGAAGTATTGTTTTCAAAATAAATAGCACCAAAATCTTTACCACAAAAATACAATAGTAAATATAAAGTAATGTCAACAAATGCTAGAGGATTAATAAAGTGGTGTTTAGTACATATTCTTCCATAACATCTTTTATTTAACCCTTCAGCATTTACATTATTACCCTATATTTACTATTACATCTTCATGATAAAGGTTTTACCTCACATTATATTGAATCTATGAGATTTTGATATAATTTATTTGGAGAACAATACCTTAACATAAGTATGAGCAGCCAGTTACAGCCGGTTTGAACAGAAAGAGGTGGGAGAATTCTGGACGGATATGGCCGATTTAAATGCTAAAGGGTTAAAAAGGAATACTTTAAAATGAGAGGAATGTCGTCATTGAATTGAGGTAATTTTGGGAGGGTTGGTATCAAAAAGGCTAATGAAAAATTTGGAGGGATTCAGTAAAATCATTAATTATTTCAGTATAAAGATGGTATTTGCATCATAACTTTAGAAAAGGTTCTTATATTGTGTTGGAAGATTTTAATTTAAACAGGAAGCTTTTTAAATGGGTTATTTTGTTTCACAGAACCTAATGGTGATTTGGAGGTGGTTCATGTCAAAAGAGCTAAATTACAGGTAAACTTCGGCTTATATCATCCTGAGCTTCATCATTTTCTAAGTTAACGGCAATATTTTCTTAATATTATATACCAAAAATAAACCTTGTATTATATTGACTTAGATATTAAACCATAAAAAACGCTTTTAAAAACCCATTAAAACATATCAAATAATTTAAATAAATGCTAAAATATACAGCTTAAAGTAATGTAAAGAATGCCTATCAACAGTTTATAGGTGGGTTAATTCGTCTTAAGTCGTTTTTCAACTTAACCTTTTAGTATTCACATTACTCTATATATATACTGTTATATTTTCATGGTAAAGGCTTTACCTCGCATAATTATCTCACATAATATCGAATCTATGAGATTTTGAAAGTATTTATTTTGAGAACAATACTTTAACATCAGTTTGAGCGACCAGTTACAGCCAGTTTCAACAGATAGAAGTAGAGAATTCTGGCCGGTTTGAACATTAAAGGGTTAACCCTTTAGTATTTACATCACTCTATATGTACTATTGTATTTTTGTGATATGGGCTTTACTTACATAATTATCTCACATTATATTGAATCTATGATGAATCTTTGATGGCGGTGGATTGGCAGTATCGGTAGAGGGTCGGACACCATGATTTGACACATAGAGTTATGGCCTTTGCCATTCTGAGTTCAAATCCCGCTGAGGTTAACTTTGCCTTTCATCCTTACAGGGTCGATAAAATAAAGTACCAGTAATACACTGGGTATTTGCTGGCCTTGTACCAAAAAGTAGAAACAATTATATTGAATCTATGAGACTTTGATATTATTTATTTTGAGAACAATATCTTAACATCAATATAAGCGGCCGGTTATAGCCGATTCAAACAGAAAGAGGTAAGAGAATTCTGGCTGGATACAGCTGGTTTAAATGCTAAAGGGTTAAGTCATTTTTCAACTTTAGTCTTGACTTCTGGAACCATTTAATGACATATGTTGTAGTACATCTGCAGACAGAATCAGGAGCAGTCTAGTTTGGTATGAAATAGTTAATACCATCAAACTAACAGAAACAAAACTTATAAAATTGTATAGAAAATTATGTTAGTGTGTCTAACTCTGAAAATAAATATTTACATGTTTATATATATATATATATATATATATATATATATATATATATATATATATATATATATCTTTTAAAATAAGTGGAGAAAAAAACCAAACAAACAAAAAAACTTATTAGAATCTACTAAGTCAGAAAACAAAAAAACTATTTAATATCATTGAAGTAGAACTATTCAATTGAATGTTTTGCAGGCTGGAAATGGTGACAGACTAAGAAAATAGTATCTATATAAACCACACATGCCCACCCATCCAACTCACAAAATATATATATATATATATATATATATACACACATAACCTTTGTTTGGGGCTTTTTCCTTAGTTTAAATGAATGTTAGCCCAATGGTGTATAGAAATTAATGTACAAAGTCCTAAACAGAATTTGTCAAGCACAGCACAGCCATAGAGTCATTGAAAAAGATGAGAGTATGTTAAAGCCTTTTCTTTCTATTTCACACTAACCAAACAAAAGATAGTGTGAGTGTGTATCTTTTTTCTTTTTGTCGTATGACATATGCATAGTTGCTAGAGAGGCAGGGTGTGACTGACAAGCCAGACCAAGGCCTCATTTGGAACATTATGGATTGCCTCCATGCCACCGGGGAAATGTCTGTGTGTAGTGTGATGTAATTTGGTATAGGATATCCAAAGTTAGAAGAACACACACACCATGGGAGAAGTTGTGGTATACAGATATTTATGACACTAACTCTGCTGTCGTTCCAGGAACACACGTTTCACTGGATGTCACTTTCTGAACCAGGGGCCTAATTCATCAGCCTTTATCAACAACACAACATTTACAAAAGCCCATGCCAACAGGGAAAACAAATGTTAAATGATGATGATGATGATGATGGCGTGTGTGAGTGCGTTGCCTTGTTAAAGAGAAATCAATAAAATAATTACCGGACTTACAAACAGTGAGGGAGAGGGGGGAAGGTCACAGGGTCAAAAAGATGGACTAAAACTACTTTATGGCAGTGCTCCAGCATGGCCACAGAAGTGCCCTCCAAATGGGTGCAGAAGTGCCCCAGCAGTTTTATGAGAAACTAGTAAAACTAAAGAAAACATCGCCCCATATATAGTTAAATGGTTTGTAACTTTATTTTACTATTGGCAGTATCAGTAGAATGTCAGACACCATGCTTTGCAACACAGAGTTATGGCCCTTTACGGTCTGAGTTCAAATCCCGCCGAAGTTAACTTTGCCTTTCATCCTTACAGGGGTCGATAAAATAAAGTACCAGTAATACACTGGGGTAATTGCTGGCCTTGTGCCTAAAGTAGAAACAATTATTATTATCATTATCATACACACACCTTGTGTGTGTGTGTGTGTGTGTGTGTGTGTGTGTGTGTGTGTGTGTGAAAGCCAAATCAGGGATGGTAACAGCAGGAATATAGAGATGGGGGGAAGGAATGCAGGTGAGTGTGACTGTGATGGTGAGGGGTGGGAGGCATGCAGGTAAGTGATGGTGGTGGAGGGAGCATGCAAGTGAGTGTGACTTTGATGGTGAGGGGTGGTTGAGATGGAGGGGACATGCAGGTGAGTGTGACTGTGTGGATGAGGGTGGAGATGTGGAGGGAGGGGGGAGGGGGTCTGTGATTAAGAAGCCAGAATAGCTGATGAGTGATCACATAAACTGTGGGGGGTGGGGAGGAGGAAGTGATGTGGCCTGATGTCCTGCTCAGGAATATGATGATGGTGGTGGTGGTGGTGGTGGAGGTTTTGTAGCAGTGGGAGTGGTGTGGAACAGTGGTGGAGGTGATAGTGGTGGTGGTGGCAGTGGTGGAGGTGGTGGTTGTGTGGCACAGTGGTGAATGGTGATGGAGGTGGTGGTGGTTGTGTAGCAGTGGTAGTGGTGGTGTGTGGTGGCAGTGATGGTGTGGCACAGTGGCGAATGGTGATGGAGGTGGTGGTGTGTGATGGCAGCGGTGGTGGTAGTGGTGGTGGTGGTTGTGGTGTAGCACAGTGGTAAATGATGGTGTGTTGGCAGTGATGGAAGTTGTGTAGCAGTGGTGGTGGATGGTGGATGTGAAATTAATCCCCATTCAATAATGTCCCAAACCATCTAAAAACTAACACTTACTTCCTACCACACCACCACACCACTACCCCACCACTGATTATATTTCTGGAATTTCTGAGTCTCACAGGAGGGGGATATTAAGACTAAGTGAGATGACAAATGGTTTCTTTCAATCTACACACCACCACCAACTCCACCGTCACAACAACACAACCACCAACTCCACCATTACAACAACACAACCACCAACTCCACCGTCACAACAACACAACCACCAACTCCACCATCACAACAACACAACCACCAATCCCACCATCACAACAACACAACCACCAACTCCACCATCACAACAACCAACTCCACCATCACAACAACACAACCACCAACTCCACCATCACAACAACACAACCACCAACTCCACCATCACAACAACACAACCACCAACTCCACCATCACAACAACCAACTCCACCAACACAACACAACCACAAACTCCACCATCACAACAACACAACCACCAACTCCACCGTCACAACAACACAACCACCAACTCCACCATCACAACAACACAACCACCAACTCCACCATCACAACACAACCACCAACCCCACCATCACAACAACACAACCACCAACTCCACCATCACAACAACACAACCACCAACCCCACCATCACAACAACACAACCACCAACCCCACCATCACAACAACCAACTCCACCATCACAACTCCACCATCACAACAACACAACCACCAACCACACCATCACAACATTGAAAACACCACCAACACCACCACTGCCAACAACATAATATTACTACCATTAATATACCATCAACACCACCATCATCACAATTGCCTACACCGCCAACAACACAATATTACCAACATCTACACACACCACCACCACCACCACCACCTCTAGACAGTGGAAGTACATTGATGATGTGTTATTGAAGAGATAATGGAGCTGACTGAGGCAAATTTGGCCTCCTCCCCCACACCCCCATTGATCCCTGATAAACCCAGAATTACTATGGCCTTCCTCCCACTTTCATATTGATCCTTGATAAGATGAGAATGGGGTAGTGGTGGTGGTGGGAGGAGAGATACTAATGATGGGGAACATGAAAGGAAATGTTAAACTAAGTGTTGTTGCTATTAAATTAATATTTTTCAAGGCCAGCAATTTGTGGGAGTGGGAGGGAGGAGGGAGAATATCGACCCCAGTACTTTACTGGCATTTATTTTATCAACACTGGAAGGATCAAAGATAAAGTTAACTTCAATGAGATTCCAACTTAAAATGAAAAGTATCAGAAAAATACTGTTACCTTCGTATGGTGACCCAGCATGACCTAGACCAGATGGCTGGAACAGGTAAAAGAGTATAGGTGCAGGTATGACTGTGTGATTAAGGTGTTAGCTTTATACAGTATAGATGTATAGGTAAGGCTGTGTGGTTAAGGTATTAGCTTTGTATAGTATAGGTACAGGTATTTCTGTATGGTTAATCCTTTAGCATTTAAACCGACCGTATCCGGCCAGAATTCTCTCACCTCTTTCTGTTCAAACTGGCTGCTCATACTTATGCTAAGGTATTGTTCTCAAAATAAATAATATCAAAATCTCATAGATTCGATATCATGTGAGACAATTATGTGAGGTAAAACCTTTACCGTAAAAATACAATAGTAAATATGGAGTAATGTAAATGGTAAAGAGTTAACTTAGCAGCAACTCAGCAGAGATTGATCATATAAGTACTAGACATGAAAACTAAAATTATTGGTTTTGATACAAATGACTAAATTCCAAGCATTGGCAGCAGACAAATAACTGAAGCCAATAACAGTTAATGAAAAATTTATCTTAAATTTTCTAATATGCTGTGTTGTGGATAACTATTTACTAATTAATCAATTAATTTGTCTGGTGATTTCAGTTAAGTCAGAATTTGTGTTTGATATATCTTCTGTTTGGCTATAACTCTCTAGATTGTTTTTCATAGATGTTTAAATTTTCACAGCATAGCTTAGAAACTGCAGTCATACCTACATTAAATTTAGTTCAATCTTATTGAAGATCAAACCACTTGAAACTAATCTTTGATTCTACGATACAAAACTTTTAAAGTGTTTTAGATTTATCTAAAAACCTTCCATCAAAAATTTACATAAAAACTTTTATGGTCCAAACACAAGCTTAATAATGAGAATGTTAGTTATATATTCCAAATCCTTCCAAATTCTTGATCACTTTCAAAATTATTTGAAAAACATAGGCAGTGTTTTTCATGAGAAATATGGTAACAAAAGGATTGCCTTAGTCATTAGAGTGTTGGACTCATAACCATAACTTCATGGGTTTCAATTCCTGCCCTGAGCAGTTTGTTGTGTTCTTCAGCAAGATGTTCCATTTCTCATTGTTTTTCATGATAGTACCAGAGTCCCTATCTTTAAAACACCCAAGAAACCTTCTCTGATATACAACCTCAACAATCAGTAACTTTGTTTTAAAAAAAAACCTGTTTAATTGAACCAACTATAGTTCCCCCTCCCCTCATTTGCCTCTATTAACCTCTGTCTGCAGGTGTGCAGGAATTCAAAGTAAATTCAGTGCCATGATAAAATGCAATTAGTAGAGCATGGAATGTGTATAAGCAAGTAATGACTCAGTCTGTGAAGACCTATCCAACCCTCCCTAGTGAGGAGGATGAAGGTTAAGTGATGACGATGATGATGGTGATAAAATTGATTTTTAAATAATAGCAGTACCCAGCTAAGCTGACCATGGCAGGATTTGAGCTCAGAGTGTAAAAAGCTGAAAGAAATACTGCAAAGCATTTTGTCTGACACTAACAATTCTGCTAATCTAGGACCAAAGTAATGACTTCTAATCTAAGCCCAAGGCCATCAATTTTAAACTGGCCAGAATTCTCTCATTTCTTTCTGTTTAAACTGGTCATAACCGGCTACTCATACTTATGTTAAGGTGTTGTTCTCAAAATAAATAACATCAAAATCTCATAGATTCGATATTATGTGAGATAATTATGTGAGATAAAGCCTTTACAGTGAAAATATAATAGAAAATATAGAGTAATGCAAATGCTAAAGGGTTAAATCTGGTATTTTATTTTATTGATCCCAGAAAGCTGAAAGTCAAAGTTGACCTCAGTGAGATTTGAACTCAGAACACAGCCAAATCAAATACTACAAAGCACTTTGTGTAGCACTAACAATTCTGCTAATCCAGCACCCTAATAATAATAACAACAACAATAATAATGTCAATGTACGAGAACCTTGTAAAATTATTTTCTGCCTAGGGTATATTATTTCCTTAAGCAATAAAGTTGTATTAGTCTAAGGAGTATTTTACATAGTGATTACTATTAGTTGTAATTTAAACAGAACAGGAAAACTGCTCTCATGGATAGCTAACAATATATATCAGACTCATTTATCAGCAATACAAATTTCAAGCAGTTATTTCCTTTCAGTTTAGCCTAGCTCTTCATAATTTCCTTGTAATAGTCTCTTTATTCTCTGATTGATTATTTCTATTTGTGGAGGCTTCAGGCTTTATCTAATGCCCCAGTTCCTCCAGATACATGTTCAAGTCACAATAAACAGGGGTATTTCTCAATCAATCCACGTCACTTCAATAATTAGCAACACAAATCTTCGTTTGGGTTTTTTTCTCCTTCTCACATCAACTCAATATACAATTTAATCTGAAATTCCTTCAAAGTTTATCCCTTTTTTAAAAATATCTTATTGTTTTCTTTTCATTAGATTTTGGCAGAATATTTAGTGGTAGTAGTGGTGGTGGCGGTTGTAGCATGTGTTGGCAGTGGAAAGTTGATTGACTTAAATACAGTAAATGACTGTTAATTATTTTATCAACATACTAGAGAATGAAGAGCACTTGAAGTTACATTTATGAATCACTACAATAGAGATACTATGAAGAAAATTAGACTTTGGATCTTTTTTCTTTTAGAAAAACAACAAGCATTTTAAGACCATTTCCTCTGCTGAAGAAGGGGTTGGTCTTTGTAGGCTTCCTAAAAGACTTCATGCTTCTCGTCATGGTGTCCTTGAGGCAATATTTTACAACTCGATACCCTTCTTGGCACCAACCCTTTTAGTCACGTCTTCTGACACACAGGTATACAGTGTACCTATTCTAAACTAGATACACATAAGGAAGGGATTCGCTTAACACTTTTCACACTAAACCACTTGAAACAAGTAAAGGTACATATAGGTGTGAGCCTCAAGTGCCATAGATAGATTACACCATAGATACAGATTATAGATGTGTCATAGATACAGATCATAAATATGCCATAGATACGTCATAGTTAAAGATCATAGATATGCATTATAAACAGACATCATAGATAGACATATCATAGACTAACACATTATAGACAGATGTGTCATAGATCAACATGTCACAGACAAACATCATAGATACAGGTCATAGATACATGTGTCATAGTTAGACATGTAGTTTGACATCATAGACAGAAACATCATAGATAATAGATGGCTTTCAGATATTTTCTGTAGAGTTAGTACTGTAGCTGGGGAGTGGAGCAATCGGCGCAGCACCATGTTTGGTCTACTCTGTTGTTTTCTTTAGTGTGTGGAGGTGATACAGATTCGAGCTATACAGCCCAATGCCCAGCTGGCTCACTAAAGATTTTCAATTGAGATATTTAACACTTTCATAACCATATTTCTAAAGAAAATCTGTTGAGCTGAAAATGATCATAAGAAGATTTTAAAACATCGAGATTATATACCCTTGAGGGGGAACAAGATGCAAGAAGAGAGCTCCACAACAAAGATGTATATGTATATGCTTCACGGACACACACAGATTTTATCACAGATATGTCTCTTAGAGAAAGGTGTAATATCAATGGTAAGAGTAATCTCAGAAATAATAGATTGGAAATGCACCAAGAAGACAGATTGGTTACGATAACCACTTCATGTATGCTTATTTCAGACAGAAAGATGTTCAAGGAAAGAAACTACTAGAGTAGATATTCATAGAAATAATTTGAAAACTCAAACACAAGAATTTAAAACAATCAATGGCAGCATGTAGTTTGGGAAAAAATACCAAAGGCCAGGAATCATTAAACAGTGGTCAGTAAAGAGAAAACAAATGTTGTGAGGTGGGTGACAGGTAAATGAAACATAGAAAAGATTAACCCTTTAGCATTTACATTACTCTATATTTACTATTGTATTTTCATGGTAAACACTTTATTTCACATTATTATTCCACATAATATCGAATCTATGAGATTTTGATATTATATATTTTGAGAACAATACCATAACCCTTTAGCATTTACATTACTCTGTATTTACTATTATATTTTCATGGTAAATACTTTATCTCACATAATTATCTCACATAATATCGAATCTATAAGATTTTGATATTATTTATTTTGAGAACAACACCTTAACATCTGTCTAAGTGACCAGTTACAGCCAGTTTGAACAGAAAGAGGTGACAGAATTCTGGTCGGAGATGGTCAGTTTAAATGCTAAAGGGTTAAGAGAGGAGGGGAAGAAGGGCAGGTAGAAGTTATAAGAAGAAAGAAAGTAGAAATACTTATTTACAGTGAAAGGATGAGAATTAGTAGAAAGATGAATCTCTTGATTAGTAACCTTAACCCATTTCATAGCAACCCACCCAATTATAAATGTTCCAACTATACTTACCAAATATAGGCCAATCCCCTTATTTTATGCCTGAGAAATGGACAACAATCCAAACCCTGTTTATAAGCCAAGGCCACTTAACCCTTGGTCATAACCAGCCAGAATTCTCCCACCACTTTCTGTTTAAACTAGTCATATCCAGCCAGAATTCTCCCACCACTTTCTGTTCAAACCGGCCATATCCAGCCAGAATTCTCTCATCCCTTTCTCTTCAAACCAACTGTAACTAGCCACTCATACTTATGTTAAGGCGTTTTTCTCAAAATAAATAATATCAAAATCTCAGCTTCGATATTACGCGAGGTAAAGCCTTTACTGTGAAAATATAATAGTAAATATAGAGTAATGTAAATGTTAAAGGGTTAATCAACACATTACGGCACTGTATTGAAATTTTCATGAGTGGAGAAAATATTTACGAAGTTTTAATATTTTGATATTTAAAATATTTCAAGTGTTGTTAAGAGTATAGTTTTTGTTTCATAAATCCACCACATAATGACTTTTTTGCCATTTCATCTGTTTTATAAAGTTTCAAGTTTCTCGCTTTTTGTTTACTTTCAGCTACTCAAATGCTGAGAGTACTTTACTCCCTTTTTTTTAAGAGCGCCATCTCCCAAATATAACAGATTTTTATTTAAACCTTTAGCATTTAAACCGGCTGTAACTGGCTGCTCATACTGATTATTAAGGTATTGTTTTCAAAATAAATAATATCAAAATCTCATAGATTCAATATTTTGTGAAATAATTATGTGAGATAAAGTATTTACCGTGAAAATATAATAGTAAATATAGAGTAATGTAAATGTTAAAGGGTTAAGCAGGCCATATCCAGCTAGAATTCTCTCACCTCTTTCTGTTCAAACCAGTCATAATCAGCCACTCATACCAACGTTAAGGTATTGTTCTCAAAATAAATAATAACATCATCAAAATCTCGTAGATACGATATTATGTGAGATAATTATATGAGATAAAGCCTTTACCGCGAAAATACAATAGTAATGTAAATACTAAAGGGTTGATATACACATCGAATGAAATATGTTAAGAGACAGCAAGCGAGAAAAAGAGAGTACATGAAGAGCAAGAAAAAGAGAGGGTGAGAGCAAGAGAGAGAAAGCAAAATAAAACAAAACAGGATTGAAAGAAAAAGTATAATTACGTAAGTCACAGAGAAAAGCAGTCGGCATTCATGTGCATGTATGCATTTATGTGTAGGAGGCATACATAAAACTCCTGACGATATAGTAAATGTAGAAAAACTGTTTCATTGTGAAATAATCACTCCAGATATTTTAGCACTTTATTTATGTAGAATTTGAAGTTGGTGAAAATTGTCAAAATATTGACCTCGAATATAATCCAATGCCAATTTTACCATCGATGGCTTTTTTGGTCAAATATTCCTTAGTTTATATTCGAGTATATATGCTATATTAAAACTTTCCCCAATTTTATTGAAAAAGAAACATTTTGTTAAGCAATACTCCAAACTTCAGTTTAGAAATGAAAAAATTAATTATCTTATTAAATTACTCTAAATTTTAGAATACAGGTATACCTTAACTTACATCGTTTCAAATTTCATTTTCAAAGTTATGGCAGTTTTTCTTAATATCATATGGCAAAAATAAATCCCATATGATGTCAATTGACTCAACTTTACGTCGGTGTGCCAAGAATATTAAACCATAAAAAACACTAAAAACATAAAACCACATTTAAATAAATGCTAAAATGTAGTAAATGTAGTAAAATTAGTGGTTTATAGCGGAGGGGTAATTTCACATTCATCGTTTTTCGACTTAACCCGTTAACATTTAAACCGGCCGTATCCGGCCTTAATTCTCTCACCTCTTTCTGTTAAAACTGGCTGTAACCTGCTGCTCATACTAATGTTATGGTATTGTTCTCAAAATAAATAACACCAAAATCTCAAGATTCGATCTTATGTGACATAAATAAAGTCTTTACCATGAAAATATAATAGTAAATATAGAGTAATGTAATGCTAAATGGTTAAGTTGTAATTCTGGAGTCAATTAACGACATAGGATGAGTTACACCTGTACACAGAATCAGAGGCAGTTTAGTTTGGTATGGAAATAGCTAATACCATGAAACTAATAGAAACAAAACTTATAAACTTGTATAGGGAATTCTGTCAGTGTGTCTAATTTTAGAATTACATATACATATATATATATATATATATATATATATATTTGTTTTAAAATAAATGAAGAAAAAAGTCAAACAACGGAACAAACTGGAACAAACGGAAGACCTATTAGAAATTACTAAGTGGACCCAATCCCCTCTCCATCTCTGAACACAACCAATTTCTTTCAGAGGAGAAAGTGATAGAGAGGAAATAGGAAAGGGATATAGAGCAATAATTGACCCCAGTACTGAACTGATTTCTTTTTCTTTTTCTTTTCTTACCTAGGAGGGGAGGGGGGGGGGCTGTTTTTTTTTTTGTTTTTGTTTTTTTTTTTTATCAGCCTGAAAAGAATGAAAGGCAAAGTTGATCTCGGCAAGATTTGAACACTGAGCGCAGAGAGCCAGAATGAATACTGCAAAGCATTCGATCCAACGTTCTAATGACTCTGCCAATTTGCCAGCTCAGCGAGTGTTAGAAAGTACAAATGAACAATCTGTTAATTCAGGTAATTAGTTAGAAACAACTTTTAACTGATCTTACATGTTGTAACAAAGGAATGAAGAATACTGCAGAGGAGGTTAAACACATTCCTGATGCTGTCATTGGTAAAGACTTCAGGACATGGACACACACACACACACACACACACACACACACACACACACACACATATAGGGAGAGAGAGACATACATGCATACACACACGGATACACACATTCCTGATGCTGTCATTGGTAAAGACTTCAGGACATGGACACACACACACACATATATACGTATGTATACACACACACACATATATATATATATATATATATATACACATATATATACATACATATATATATACATATATATATACATACGTATATATATATATATATATATATATATATATATATATATATATATATATACATACATACATATACATACATATATATATACATACATATATATACATACATACATATATATACATACATACATATATATATATGTACTGTCCAAAGCCATGCAAGCGTGGAAGATGGACGTTAAACGATGATGATGATGATATACATACTTATTTCATACATACATATACATATATATATATATATACAGACATCAGGCATTCACACACACATACACATCTATATCTATAGATACACACACACACATATATATACACACACAGGTATACAGGCACACACACACACACACATGTATATACACAGACACACACAGATAATGCTACTCGTAAAGATAATAGAAGGAAAAGGAAAAAAAGACCAGTTTGTCTTCGTTATTTGAAAATTAATAACCTCGTTGATTGACTAAAATACAATCAAAACTACAACAAATTATCTTCAGATATTGATTAAAATAAAGAGTAGCCTCTTCTGCTTGACCAACTTCAAGATAATGCTGCCGTTACATCATCATCATCATCATCATCATCATCATCCGTCGTACTCATGGTCAGCCATATCACCACTATCATCCTCATCCTCATTAGGGTCATTATCATGACCGCAATCATCATCATCATCACCATCACCATCCACACCAATCATCAACAACATCTAACTGAAAGTGAAGTTGTTGAATTACTTTAAACAATAGACGATCCCGACAAGGCAGATGGTGGAACTCACAGGAGATGTCTGCTTTTAATTCGACAAAAGACTTCTTACAAATGCTTCATTTAATTATCACACAGAAGAGACAAGTGAAAAAAATATATAAAATATAATAAATATTTTCATGGAAAAGTCTATTCACCTTCATTTTTGTTTCTTCAATAAAAGTGAAAGGAATCCCTCCCATTGCTGGATATATTGAATTAACCCTTTTGTTACCATATTTCTAATAGAAGACATTGCCTATGTCTCTAACCCTTTCATTACCTATTTCTAATGAAAGACATTGCCTATGTTTAACCCTTTCATTATCATATTTCTAATGGAAGACACTGTCTGTTTAACCCTTTCATTACCATATTTCTAATGAATGACACTGCCTATGTTTAACCCTTTAGTTAGCATTTAAACCAGCCATATCCGGCTAGAATTCTCTCACATCTTTCTGTTTAAACTGCCTGTAACCAGCCGCTCATACTGATGTTAAGCTATTGTTCTCAAAATAAATAATTGCTTCTACTATTGGCACAAGACCAGCAATTACCCAGTGCATTACTGGTACTTTATTTTATCGACCCCATAAGGATGAAAGGCAAAGTTAACCTCGGCGGGATTTGAACTCAGAATGGCAAGGGCCGTAACTCTATGTGTCAAAGCATGGCGTCCAACCCTCTACCGATACTGCCAATCTACCATTCTCAAAATAAATAATATCAAAATCTCATAGATTCGATATTATGTGTTATAAAGCCTTTACCATGAAAATAATATAGTATATATAGAGTAATGTAAATGTTAAAGGGTTAACCCTTTCAGGACCATATTTCACATCCTCAGCATTATCACCTTTGTACATCCACTTTCCATGCAGGCATGGGTTTGATAGGTTATCACAGTTTGAAGCCAGATAGACTAAGAGAGACTTCAGCTTAATCATAAGATCCATTTTTGGCATGGTTTCTACTTTACACAGCATACTATATACACTCACACACACTATATATATATATATTAGCATGGATGTGTGTGTGTGTGTGTGTACGCATACCCACAGTAAATATAAGCATGGATGGATGTGAGTGTGTACTCAAACATACACAAACCTACAGTATATGTAAGCATGGGTGTGTGTGTATGTGAATGCATATGCTCACACACACCCAGTATATATAAGCATAGGTGTGTGTGTGTGTGCATGTACAAACACACACACACACAGAGTATATATAAGCATAGGTGTGTGTGTGTGTGTGCATGTACAAACACACACATACACACACACGCACACACACAGAGTATATATAAGCATGTGTGTATGTGTGTGTGAATACATGCACTCACACCCACCCACTATATATCAACATGTAGGTATGTCTAGTACTTACAAAAATTATGGTGGCAGGCTTTTGGAACTGTATCTCTGATGAAATATACAATTTCAATTAATTAATGAAAAGTTTTGAAGCATTTACATAAATTATTATAAAATAATAATAATAATAATAATGAAAATATTGTGTACAGTGCTCAGGTGCACTACAACTCATCAAAAGTGTATGTATAGTACATAGGGTAATGTACAAATGTCAGGAAAATGAACAGTGCATGAGTCATGCTATACCCATGTGTGCACATGTATGGAAGGGGGACATCAGGTGTAGTTTTGGCGAATTTTGGGAAGCATGAGGGTTTTAAAGGATGCAGTGTCTCGGCAGCTAACAATGATGCAGGCAGTTTGTTCCATGCTTCAGCAATTCTAAGCGTGAAAAAATGTTTCAGAAAGTCATGGGAGCTGTGCTGTTTTCTGACTTTGTAGGCATGTCCACGTGTGTTAGACACATGGAGATCAAAAAGGTGCTCAGGGTTGTTGTTGGCGAGATGGTTAATAACTTTGTGGGTGTTTACCAAGTCCATTGTCAGACGTCGGAGCTTCAATGAATCCATGCCTAGGGAAGCAAAGCATTCAGAGTATGGTAGGTTTCTGATGGAGGGTATGCGCTTGGTTGCACGTCTCTGAACAGTTTCCAACAGTTTCCAGCAGGTCAATGTTCTGAGCAAGATAGGGGTTCCACACTGATGATGCGAATTCTAAGTGTGGTCGTACCATAGCTGTATACAGCTTTAAATAGATGGCTGGAGAGCGGCTAACAAAGGTCTTGCTGAGTGATGCCAAGACACCCTCGGCCTTCTTGACATTATTTTATAACATATCCTTATATAAAATTATGTTGGAAGATTTTAATTTAAATAAGAACCCTTTAAATCTTTAATATCCCATAGCGATTTAGCAGAAAATATCTAAAAATGGGTTTGTTAATTCAAATATTTATAGTGACTTTACTAGTGGACAGTTGGAGCAAAAATTTCTATTTTTAATGTGATTGTTTTGTGCTTTTCAAGAATGTCTTGCTAATGTGTTTTCATACAATACAGGACAATAAAAGTTAGTTTAACCCTTTAGCATTTAAACCAGGTGTAACCAGTCGCTCATACTGATGTTAAGGTATTTTCTCAAAATCTCATAGATTCGATATCATGTGAGATAATTATATGAGGTAAAGCCTTTACCGTGAAAAAACAATAGTTAATATAGAGTAATGTAAATAGGAGCCCAATAAAATGAGTGGTTTTGTTTCATAGAATCAAAAAGTATCACTGTATAATGTCTATTTTCCATGCTTGTGTGGATTACAGTGGGTTGTCATGCATGTTCTATTTGGGGCTTTCATGTCTTTCCTAACACCAACCACTTTACAGGGTGGACTAAGTGCATTTTGTTGTGGCAACAACACTACCATCTTACAGGGTCAGCTGGGTGCTTTTGTTATGACAACAACACTACCATCTTACAGGGTGGACTGGGTGCTTTTCATTGTGGCATTTTGTTGAGGCTACAGCACTACCACTTTACAGGGTGGATTGAGTATTTTGTTATGACAATAACACTATCACCTTACAGGGTAGATTGGGTGCATTGTTGTGGCAACAGCACTACCACCTTACAGGGTAGACTGGGTGCATTGTTGTGGCAACAGCACTACCACCTTACAGGGTAGATTGGGTGCTTTTGTTATGACAACAACACTATCACCTTACAGGGTGGACTGGGTGCATTGTTGTGGCAACAGCACTACCACCTTACAGGGTCTGCTGGGTGCTTTTGTTATGACAACAACACTATCACCTTACAGGGTGGACTGGGTGCTTTTCATCGTGGCATTTTGTTGAGGCCACAGCACTACCACTTTACAGGGTGGACTAGGTGCATTGTTATCACATCAGCACTACCACTTTACAGAGTGGACTAGGTGTATTGTTGTCACATCAGCACTACCACTTAACAGGGTGGACTAGGTGCATTGTTGTCACATCAGCACTACCACTTTACAGGGTGGACTAGGTGTATTTTATCATGAAAAGTGGCTATGGATTGAAATAAATTCTCAGATTGGATAACAAAATCCTGATAGCAAGAAATACTCTCACAATTGTTTTGTGTTAAAATGACAAAATAAATTAATCAAATACAAATAAATCTAAATCGAAAGCCTCGGTAATTAGATGAAAACATGAGTAGGGGGAGAGTGGGGAGAGAAATAACAAACAAACAAAAATAACGAACAAAAAACAAAAAAAAAACAAAAAAGAAAACTGAAATCGAGTCATAAGGAATTCTTTATCAGGATTTCTATGAGAACATCTCTAAAAGGAGATTGGATTATATATGAAAGAATCTCTCAGCAAGCAAAATTTAAGTAGAAATTTAAATTATAATTAATTATTAGATTAAATAATACATGAGTTGTACAGTGTGGGCTTTTAATGAGGTTTTTGTCACAAAGAGATCACTAAGAATAACAAATAACCCCCCCCCCCCCCCCCCCGTGAACCCCCTCCACACACACACACACATTTTATTGTTGAATGTTCTAAATGGGTTTGGAACGATCTACAATTTTATATTCAAACTGTGCCTATAAGATCTTACTGAAGTATCAAATAAAAATAACTGTAAAACTACCTTATTTTCTCTATACAAGTATCTACTTAACCCTTTAGCATTTACATTACTCTTTACATTACATATTTACTATTATATTTTCTCAGTAACGGCTTTATCTCACATAATATCGAATTTATGAGGATGAAACACAACTTTGCTTTTCATCCTTCCGAGGTCAATAAAAAACAAAGTACCAGTTAAGTACTAGGGTCGATTTAATCAACTTTCCCCTTTCCACAAATGTTAAGAAGAATTATTAATAGAAGAGCTGCAACAGTAGAGACCATTATATTGAAGCTTTGCAGGTGTGCAGTTGCTGTATTGGTGCTGTGCACACCAAAATGTGGTTGTGTAGGAGATTTGTTCAAAGCAACAAACATTCTACTCAGGGGTGAGAAAAGAATTTAGAGGGGACATTGGTAGGGACTTTAACCCTTTTTATCCCAAACTGCCTGAAACTGCCTCTCATTCTACACTACAAAACTAAATATTTTAGTGCTTATATTTATCTAAAAACCTCCCATCATAATTTTATGTAAGATCCTTTTAGCACCAGCTTAAACCTTTACCATTTACATTACTCTATATTTATTATTGTATTTTGGGGGTAAAAGCTTTACCTCACATAATATCAAATCTATGAGATTTTGATATTATTTATTTTGAGAACAATACCCTAATGCTGGTATGAGTGGCCAGTTACGGCTGGTTTAAACAGAAAGAGGTGAGAGAATTCTGCTAAAGGGTTAAGTTATGCTCCAAGCACCAGCTTAATAATGTCAAAGTGTGTTATATTACAAAATCTTTCAAAATTATTTTTTAAATTATAAGCAGTCTGTCAATAGAAATATGGTAATGAAATGGTTAACAGTAAATAGAGAAATAGGAGCTGACATAAGATAAGTAACAGTTTTTACTAATAATAATAATAATAATCTGCAGTAAAACAAAAAAATGCATAGAACTTATCTACTGAACTTTGCCGAGCTTGAAAAATGCAGTGCTCACACACATTCATGCAATCTCACTTACACGCTAACACTAATACAGAGAGGAGGGGGGGGGGGCAGATCCTTGAGTATGAAGGGCAAGTTGATCATATCATTATTCATTCTATGTGAATACTTGTGTTGTATATAAACATATATACATTAATTGTTTCTACTTTTGGCACAAGGCCAGCAATTATCCCAGTGCATTACTGGTACTTTATTTTATTGACCCCGTAAGGATGGAAAGCAAAGTTAACCTCGGCGGGATTTGAACTCAGATCATAAAGGGAGGTAACTATGCTTCAAAGCATGGCGTCCGACCCTCTACCTATACTGCCAATCCACACTGCCTATATACATTAATTGTTTCGACGTTAGGCACAAGGCCAGCAATTACCCAGTGTATTACTGGTACTTTATTTACTGCCTATATACATTAATGATATCTGGTATGAAAGCAAAAATGATTTCCAGTGTGTTAGTGTATGTGTATGTGTTTGTTACTGTGTGTGACACATACGAACAGTTTACTATTAACTGGCTGTAAATATAATGGTTTCCGATTTAGGTACAAGGCCAGCTATTTGAAGCGGTGGGGAGTCGTTTTCTCAACCCATGTTGTTTATATCTTAAGTTCCAGCTAATCTGTTTATTACTATGATATAGATTTAAATAATTTTGAAAACCAAACAATGCACTAGAAAGAAAATTGAGTTTGGTTTTCAAAATTATTTAAATTTGTGTTTTCTA
This sequence comes from Eledone cirrhosa, assembly GCA_964016885.1. NCBI lineage: Eukaryota > Metazoa > Mollusca > Cephalopoda > Octopoda > Eledonidae > Eledone > Eledone cirrhosa. Next base: position 8,065,107 of record OZ024762.1, read on the forward strand.
TTCAACAATGCTTCAAGCAAAATCTTTAGTTCAAGCTAATCTATTTATTACTATGATATATCTTTAGTTTCAGGACTTTGCTAGACTCTGTTGGCAGTGATTGCTGTGATTGGATATAAACGTTTTCTTGTTTATTCATTTAAACGCAACCACAAGTGAAATTGTAAACAGTATTTGTGAAAAGAAACAGGTGATGTATGTTACAGGTCAAAGGTTGAAGCTAAAATACTATACACAATGTTAGCTAGAAGTATATACATTAATTCATATTGTTATTATAAAGCAGGGGGTTCTCAAAATGAGCGCTACTGCCCACCACCCCACCACCCGTGCGGGGGAGGGGGCGTTTAGAGATGATATAATAGTATAAATATCAAATGATACATACTATATATATAGTAAAATAAAAAAAATATGCAATATTTATTTATACATAGTATATATATTTATCATATATCAATTCTTGCAATCGAAAGGTTGTGAGTTCAATTCTCGGACCGAGTAATGTGTTGTTTCCTTGAGCAAGACACTTTATTTCACATTGCTCCATTTTACTCAGCTGTAGAAATGAGATGATAGGGACTGGGGTCCATATCATTCCACTGCAAAGTGGTCGTGGAGGTGCCACGGCAAAAAAGGCACCCAGCACTCACTGTAAATGAGGTTGGTGTTAGGAAGGGCATCCAGCTGTAGAAATCAAGCCAGAATCAGTTTCCGTATGAGCAAGACATGGTCAGCCGACCAGACACTGACCACAACAGGACAGCCCATCTAGCCCATGCTAGCATGGAAGAGCAGACATAAAACGGTGATGATGATGATCAATTAACAATTTTATTCATTATATATTATTTACAATTTGTGACTCTTCCTGAAAGAATATGATCACAAATACAAGCAGCCGAAATGGGATTCCTCAGAAGGGTTTTGGAGTAACGTCACTCGATAAAGTGCATAGCTAAGAGATCAGAGAGTCACTCCAGATAGAGCTGTTATTTCTCCGAATTGAGAGATCACAGCTCCGATACTATGGGCATGTGATTATAGAATGTCTCAGGAAAGAATCGCTGTAGAAATCAAGCCAGAATCAGTTCCCGTCCCACCCTTGCAAGCAGGGAAAAGTGGACGTAAAATGAAATGAATGAATGAATGAATGAATATATATATATACATACACACACACATACATAATAAACTAAAGTATGGAAATATAGAACCGTCTTTTCATATTTACTAACATACCAACACTCCATCTAATACCAGTCTATGTGATACTAGTTCTTACTTAAAAAATTACAACTGACAGGGAGTGCTTAAGTCTGATTACTCCATGATTCATTGATTGCAGTGAAAAAATTCAACACTGACATTCAACTAACATGGATATTAAAACAGCTATATATATATATATAACCATATGTAGTTGACAGCTACGAGAAAAGAGTACTCAATACCGAAGTAGAGTGTAAATATTCATTCTATTAAGGTTATATAGTGTGTCTTATTATTCTGGCACTGATAAGCAAAACTCCAAAGTAACAAGACTTACTATTTAACCATAATAATAATAATATATATATATATAGTAATAATAATAAATTTGATAAATTTGAAAACTAAAATCCAAAGAGGGCTCGATAAGTTTCAGAAGATCCCGTTAAGGGTGAAAGCAGCGATTCTTTGCTTAAACTTTAATCTGTTATTTTAATAAATATATATATATATATATATATATATATAATTCTATCTTTTTTTTCCCTTCAAACTTCCCTTCAAACTTCCATTTTTCCAAATTTCTCTTTGAACATGGAAAAATAGATGAAAAATAGACGTAAAATGAACATATGAAGATGATGATGAAGTCATTGTTGGTGTTTTGTACTTTTCAAGAATGCCTGGTTAATGAGGTTTCATGCAGTACAGGATATTAAGAGTTAACAAAACACACATGGTGCATAAGATGTTGTTGTTAAGTAGCTGATGGATTGGACAGAGCTACAACAGTGACAGCCAATCAATCTTTTAGAGACAATCCATAGATCCTATCAATATTCAAATTCCCAGCAGATTGGTTTAGGGGATCAAATGTCATTATTTGACCAGTCAAGACACTCTTGCCATTACTGCCAAACTTAGCTGGCCTATCATGTCCCATTTTAAATATGCACCCTTCATTTCCATCCAGCCATTACCATATTTACATCTGGCAGATAGTATCAGCAATAGAAAGAGCAATGGGTACAAAGTTTCCTTTGTCTGATCTGATGATTGCTTCCTTCCACCCCTTTAATGAAAAACACTGCCGCTAATATTCAATTACGTTTATTTAATTATCAAGAATTTGAAGGTACAACTAACTTTTTTGTTATTTATCTGGTGTTTGGAACATAACTTAATAAAATTATGATAGCGAGTTAGATAAGAAAAAAAAATTGTATTAAAACAAAGAACTTTGTATCATAGAACCAGAGGTGGTTTGGTATTAACCCTTTAGCATTTACATTACTTTATACAAACTATTGTATTTTCACGGTGAAGGGTTTACCTCAAATTCTATTGTATTTTCACGGAAAAGGGTTTACCTCACATACTATTGTATTTTCACAGTAAAGGCTTTATCTCACATAATATCGAATCTGAGATTTTGATATTTATTTTGAGAATACCTTAACATAAGTATGAGCGACCAGTTTCAGCCGGTTTGAACAGAAAGAGGTGAAAGAATTCTGGCCAGATATGGCTGGTTAAAATAATTAAGACAGTGGAGATGGTTTTGGGTTTTGGTATGGCACTAATTCTCAAGACAAGAATTCGTTGAGGGGAATTTTGTTGCTACATTAAGCTGATTAGGTGACTATGTGGTATTTTC
>OZ024762.1:8072975-8090475 GCA_964016885.1 Eledone cirrhosa
TAAGAAGCTACCCTGTACAAGCTATATCACCACCACCATACACCTACAGACAAACTGGAGCCAGACTTTTGGAATTAAACTAGATCTTCCTCTTTGTCACATGATTAAGTACCTCTGACACTGAAATTTGTTTTTTTTGTTTTTTTTTCTTCCTTTACTTTCATGCCATTTGGATTATAGAAGCTGAGAAGAACCATCACCACCACCACCACCATCTACTTATGAGCTTCCTGCTGGCTATCTATCACTGCCTTGGACATTTCAAAAAAGATTGCTCCACATTTTATATCATTTACTTCTTGAAATAAAACTATTATAGTCTTTTATGAGCATCTAATGACAGCAATAAGCATGGGAGGAATTACAGGTTTTCTGCATTGTCTCTTTGTTGTATTCAAAATAGATTTTTAAATATATTTTCCCATGCTAGAAGTATCCTTTGGTTGAGTGGTTAACAAGTTGGCTTAACAATCACAAGTGGTTGGTATTAACCTTTTCAATAACAAACCACCTAAATCTGACCCTGGGTCTATCATATAAAATAATTTGCTTTTATTTCTAAGTATTTAGAAATAAATAGATCTAAAAACCTTCAATCATAATTTTTTCTAAGTGCTTTTGTTATGTTAGATTCCAAACGCAGCTTAATAATGAGATGGCTAAATCTCTCCAAATTGTTAATTTCAAAATGATCTGACAGTGTCTTTCATTAGAAATATGGTAATGAAAAGGTTAGAGTGTTTATATTTATCTAAAGATCTTTCATCATAATGTAACATAAGAATTTTTGTTATGTTCCAAACACCAAATTAATGAGAAATTTATATACTAAATGCCTGCAAATTATAGGTGATTTTCAAAAATATATAGGCAGTCTTTCAGTAAAATATATGATCAAGAAGAGCTTAAGAAAGGCATTCAGTTATAGAAACCATACCAAAATAGCTCAGAGTGTAATGATCCATCCGGCTCATGCCAATGTAGAAAGCAAATGTAAAATCAGTATACCATTTGTAAAGACTCTATAGCTATTAACAATACCTCATGTCAAATCTGAGAACCTAGACCTATATAAAATATCAACATCAACCATTTATGTCCTGTACCGTTTAAAACCACATTAACAAGACAGTCTTGAAAAGGACAATAGACTACACTGATTGCACCACATGAAAAATTCAAGCCTTTATTTTACTGAAAATCTTCTCAACAAACTGTCCACTAGTAAAGATGCTATAAACATTTGAATTAACAAACCTGTTTATAGATATTCTCTCCCGAACACCAGCACACCATTGCAGACAATATTCATACTTCACAGCAGTGTTGTAAATATAACACACTAGAAGACTATTCTCTATGGTGCCAGTTTTCAAAACTCTAAATTCTTCACTAGGCCACATGTCAACACACTTCATTTGAATTAATTAGTAAAGAATTTGGAGAGATTTATTAAATTTATCAATTACTTCATTATTTAGATGATGTCTGAAACATAAGTTCATTCTCATCATCATCATCAGTTTTTTATGTCCACCTTTTCATGCTGGCATAGGTTGGACAGGATATTTTGGGACAAACGTTTACAGATGAATGTCCTTCTTGACACCAACTCTTCTCAACGCCTCTTATGACACACAAATAAGAAAGATTTCACCATCATCATCATTTTTACGTCCGCTTTTCCACGCTTGCATGGGTTGGACAGGTCCTTCTCAGCACAGCATTCCTCCACTCGCAGTGTTCCTTCTGTGAGTCTCAGCAATTTAAGGTCAGTTCTCACCACCTCTCCCCAGGTCTTTCTTGGTCTAGCTCTATTGTGGCTTCCTTCCTCTAGGATTTCCTAGCATTTCTTCACTCATCAGTCATCATCCATGCGCATCACATGTTCACACCAATACAGTCTTCTCTCCTGCACACCACCTTAGATTCCTTTTAAACCCACCTTCTCCCTCACCTCAATCAAGCTCTGCCTTTCTCTCACAGTTACATTGCACATCCAACAAAGTATGGTTACTTCATTTCTCTCTAGTCTATGCATGTCCTCTGCAGTCACTTCCCATGTTTCACTACCATGTAGCACCACATGTCCTCTGCAGTCACTTCCCATGTTTCACTACCATGTCCTCTGCAGTCACTTCCCATGTAACACCACATGTCCTCTGCAGTCACTGCCCATGTTTCACTACCATGTAGCACCACATGTCCTCTGCAGTCACTGCCCATGTTTCACTACCATGTAACACCACATGTCCTCTGCAGTCACTGCCCATGTTTCACTACCATGTAGCACCACATGTCCTCTGCAGTCACTGCCCATGTTTCACTACCATGCAGCATTGAACTTCGCACACAACCCTTTTAATACCAAACCACCTGTAACCGCCATTTCTACAATACAAAATGTTTATATATATCTCAAAACCTTCCATCCTGATTTTATGCAAGAATCATTTTATACCCCAAACACCAGCGTAATAATTAATGAGAAAGTTAGATATATTACTAAATCTCACCAAATTCTTATTTTCGAAATGATTTGCAAATCATAGGCAGTGTCTTTCATTAGAAACATGGTAGTAAAGTGTTAAAAGGGGGTGACAGGTTTTGAGCATATTGGTCTCTCGGGAAGGTTACTGTATATACTCATATATAAGCGGAGAAATATGCGACCAAAAAAAAAAAGTCAATGGTGAGATTGGGGGGGTCGAGGTCATTATATATTCAAGGTCAATATTTTACCGATTTTCACGAACTTCAAAATTCTACCCTAATGAGATACTAAAATATTTTCACTTTGGAGGTGAATATTACACCAGTTTCACATTTGTCATGAAATTCGCATTTCCTATTGTTTTGTATATGTTCTGAATGAATATGGCCTTCAAAATGGTTGGGAATTGGTAATAAAAAAAAAATCCTTATGTAATGTAATTGTGAAACAAAAACTACACTCTAAACATTCTAAATATCAAAATAGTAAAAACTTCATAAATATATCTTATACTCATGAGAATTTCAAAACCACACCATCTGAACATAATGTGTTTGATTACCTGCCACAGATTATAAATGGGGTTTGGAGTTTTGCCTATTTCTCCTATATAAAATAGGGGGTTGTAAATTGGTCATTTTGGTGCCACGATAAAAAGCACGCAGTCCATGCTGCAAATGTGGTTGGCGTTAGGAAGGGCAGCCATAGAAAGCAAGCCAGAAACAGTTCTGTATGAGCATGACACGGTCATCTGATCTGACTTGTCTCACAACAGGACAACTCATCAGTGAAAAAAACACTGCCCATGATTTTCAATTAATTTTGAAAACAAGGAATTTGAAAGGATTTAATAATATAACTTTCTCATTAAGCTGGTGTTTTGAAGTACAACAAAGGTTCTCATATAAAATTATGATGGAAGGTTTTAAGATACACTTCAAAATAAGCAGCTTTGTATCAGAGAACCCAGGGGCAGTTTCAGTTGGTTTTGTATGAAAAGGGTTAATCCTTAATTATACAATAGATGTGATAAAATAATACATACTACACGCAGTGACATTCTAATATTTTTTGTCTGAATTATAAAAAAATTTTTAATCGCATTTTTATAATTTTTTCACAAAATGAAACAAAATCAGAAACATCTTAATTTGTTTTTTTTTAAATCTAAGACAAGAAAAGAACTAAATGCCATTTGCCAACTATCAGTCTCTTTAATTAATCAATGAATCAATTAGAAAACTCCTGCAGCAGCTGATAGAAAAACCAAGCGTATTTCTAACAATTGTTTCCATAAAGAATACACCACCTGTTACCAATTACTGTGTCAGCTACCAAACCAAATATAGATGCAACAATTTTCCAGCACCTATGGTTCCACACTTGTTCCAAATTATCTGTTTTGACAGACTAACAAGTTATGTAAAAATAATGGTTTCTTATTATGGCACAAGGCCAGTAATTTGAGGGAGGGGTAAAGTTGATTAAATCAACCCCTGTTCATTACTGGTACTTTATTTTATTGAACCCGTCAGGATGAATGGCAAAGCTAACCTCAGCGGGATTTGAACTCAGAACGTGAAGTTATGTAATAATAATTTCTAGTATAAGCACAAGGCCAGTAATTTGTGGGGAGGGGAAAGTCGATTAAATCGACCCTAGTTTGTTACTGGTACTTTATTTTATTGAACTCAGAACATGAAGTTATGTAATAATAATTCAAGGTATACACCTAAACTCTTTTCCAAAAAGGCTCACTAACTACATTTTTTTCCCCTTCCTGAAAAAGATTTTTTTTCTTTTGTCTTTTTTTCTTACTTCCATCTATCATCATCATCATCATCATCATAATAATAATTATCATTGTCATCATTTTTATGTCTGTTTTTCCACACTTGCATGGGTTGGACAGGTCCTTCTCAGCACTGCATCACTCCACCCACTGTATTCCTTCATCATCTCTGTGAGTCTCAGCGATTTGAGGTCAGCTCTCACCACCTCTGCCCAGGACTTTCTTGGTCTACCTCTACTGCAGCTTCCTTGACACTTCTTCACCCATCAATCACTATCTTTCTATTTATTTTTCCCTCTCTCTCATTCTATCTTCCAATGAATGACTAGCATCTGCAACATTAAGACTCTTTACTATATCAAGTGTTAGATTAATATATATCATCATTGTACTGTAGTAGTGTTCTTCTCTCTTGTTTTTCCTTATACATAAATATTCTGAGAAGACTAGCTCCACATTATGAATAACCTTTTCAGCTTCTCAACTATAATGATATAAAAGTACAAATGTTTTGACAGTTGCACAATGTTTGTAAACATATGTCTACCCAATTAACTTACAAAACATTGGTCAACCCAAGGGTGTGTTTGTAAGCCATAATATCTACCCAATTCAATTAAAAAACATTGGTCAACCCAAGGGTGTGTTTGTAAGCCATAATATCTACCCAATTAACTTACAAAACATTGGTCAACCCAATGGTGTGTTTGTAAGCCATAATATCTACCCAATTCAATTACAAAACATTGGTCAACCCAAGGGTGTGTTTGTAAGCCATAATATCTACCCAATTAACTTACAAGGCATTGGTCAGCCCAAGGGTGAGTTTGTAAGCTTTAATATCTACCCAATTCAATTACAAAACATTGGTCAACCCAAGGGTGTGTTTGTAAGCCATAATATCTACCCAATTAACTTACAAAACATTGGTCAACCCAATGGTGTGTTTGTAAGCCATAATATCTACCCAATTCAATTACAAAACATTAGTCAGTCCAAGGGTGCGTTTGTAAGCCATAATATCTACCCAATTAACTTACAAGGCATTGGTCAGCCCAAGGGTGAGTTTGTAAGCTTTAATATCTACCCAAGGCATTGGTCAGTCCAAGGGTGTGCCACACAGTGACCATGTGATTAAGAAGCAAACTTTCTTCCCCACATAACCGTACCTGCATCACTAATTTTCCCTGAGTTGATTTACAGACTTTAGATTTTATTACCTTCAGCATTCCACGGATCCCATTTATGAATATTGATTATGAATGAGTGCAGTGACCCTCAATCAGGGGACCCCAAACTTTTTAGATTGACCTCTTCATGGAATCCTTAATCCCTCATCAACTCAAGGCAGGTACAAAAAGATAAATCAATAATCAAATATAAATGTATACACATACACCCACACAATCTTAGAAGGGTCTCTGTTCTCTATAGTTTGTCACACACCCCTCCTTCCTCCGTCATCACATGGATATTTCCTTCATTACATGACAACAAATATATAAACACACATTGGCTATTATTATAGTTGATAATTAAAAATGTGTTCCAGCAAGTTGTATTTTATGTATTTTCATTATACAAATAAATGCCGGCATTCAACCCCAAAAGTTCAATTGACTCCTAGCGTTTATTTACCCTCTTTTGACCCCCAGGCACTTATCAATGTCTAGAAGAGTCACATCAACCACTTTGGAGACCCCTGTCCTAAATAGCCCCAAGATATAAATAGCAGTTAAATTTCTTTCATCACACTACCTAACAGCTTTCCAAACTGGGCATCTCCGAAGTTTAGTGTATGATTGATACTCTTTAAGTATGCCATGAAATTAACCAGTTTAGTACCGGGGTCCATTTAATCGACTTTCCTCTTCCCCACAAATTGCTGGCTTTGTCTCAATTTTAGGAAGAATTATTAAGTTGAAAGTTAGCTATTTCACTAAGTACAGTGGTTCTTAACCTTTTTCTATCATGGCACCCCTTGGTATTTTGAAATTCCATTCAGCACCCCTAGGGCTAGCACATAAGATAAAAGAATTTTAAATTTCAGGTCAAATTATCAGCTACTTAGCTGCTACTATTTAATTAATTAACTACAATGATTAATATATACAAATCTTTGAAAATAAAAGAAAATATCCAATCAAAATAGAAGTAAAATGAAAAAGAATTGTTTTTCTGGACCCCTCCTTGCACTCCCAAGAACTGAATCTCGCACCATTTGGGGCTGCCGGCACCCCAGGTTAAGAACTACCGCTCTAGTAATTCTTGATTATTTAGTTAATTAAAAACACAAAGGCAATAAAAATTCTTTTTTAAAAATAGCTACAACAACAAACTGAATGATAGGTTACACTCCTTGAACATCTCAGAGTTGTTCTCTTCTTCCTGTACTGAGACATTTCTAATAGATGTCAAATGATGCTAACCTAGTCCACCATCCCACTACACTGACATCACATCACTAAATATAGAACAATATCACAACTAAATTATGACTTTATATGAACAATATCACCACTAAATTATTACTTTATTTGATCTATCTCCGACCTAGTGACAGTGTGTGGCTTAGTGGTTAGAGAATTGGATTTACAATCGTGAGGTTGCAAGTTCGATTCGCTGACTTAAGAAGGGTATCTGGTTGTAAAAAATATTGCCTGAAAACATCCTGTCCAACCCATGCCAGCATTGAAAAGTGGTTGTAAAAAACTACGATGAATAAAATAAAAAATAAAAAACCATGATATAGTCAAAATAATTTTCACTGCTTTGTTTTTGTTCACAATATGTGTATATTGATATTTTATTATATTATTATTATTATGTAAAGGCCTGTGGTTGAGTGGCTAGAGAATTGGATTAGCAATCAAGTGCTATGTCCTTGAGTAAGATACTAAATTTACCAAAACACTCAGTCCACACTGTAAAGTAGTCATGTAGGTGTGTCACAATAAAAAGCACCCAGTACACACTGTAAATATAGTTGGCATTAGGAAGGGCATCCAGCCATAGAAATCAGGCCAGAAACAGTTCTGTATGAGCAAGATATGGTCATCTAATCCGACTTGTCTAACCCATGCTAGCATGGGAAAATGGACGTTAAATTGTGATGACGATGATGATTTCTATTGTAATTACTTAACGAAGAAATAAAGAAAGATTTACTAGTTATAATTTCATTGTTTGTAAAATAACAATGTTTTTATAAAATAACATTGGCAGGTTTTAATTTAAGTAAGGACCCTTTAAAATCGATGGTTTTGTTCAAAAGAAATAGGGGCAGTTCTGGGTGAGATTTGAATTCAGAACATAAAACAATGTAACTAAATGCCACAAAGCATTTTGTCTGATGTTCTAACAACACTGCCAATATAAAAATAATGGTTAGCAAGGACAACAATTTTGAGAGAGAGGAAAGTCGATTAACCCTTTAGCATTTAAACCGGCCATATCCAGCCAGAATTCTCTCACCTCTTTCTGTTCAAACCAGCTGTAACCAGCCACTCATACCGACGTTAAGGTAGTTCTCAAAGTAAGCAATATCAAAATCATAGATTCAATGTTATGTGAGATAATTATGTGAGGTAAAAAAGCCTTTACTGTCAAAATACAATAGTATATATAGACTAATCCAAATGCTAAAGAGTTAAGTCAACCCCAGTGTGTTACTGGTACTTTATTTTATCGACCATGCAATGGCAAAGCCAACTTTAGTCAGATTGGATCTCAGAATGTAAAGGGCTGTAACTATATGCTGCAAAACATGTTTTATGACACCCTACCGATACTGCCAATCTGCTGCCCTATAATAATGGTTTCTGATTTAGGCACAAGGCCAACAATTTGGAGGAGGGGAAAGTCAATTAAATTGCCTCCAATTTGTTACTGGTACTTTATTTTATCAATCCCATAAAGATGAAAAGCAAAGTCGCAGTAGAGGTAGACCACATAAAACATGGACGGAGGTGGTGAGAGCAGACCTCAGATCGCTGAAACTCACCGAGGAGATGACGAAGGACCGTGACAAGTGGAGAGATGCTGTGCTGAATAGGACCCGTCCAACCCTTGCAAGCAGGGAAAGCGGATGTAAAATGATGATGATGATGATAAAGGGCCGTACCTATATGTTGTGAAGCATATTGTCCAACGCTCTACTGATACTACCCTATAATAATAAGATAGTGAGGTGGACGGTTACAGTTGATTTTACAGTCATTAACTCAGATGTTACAAAGCAGAAGAGATGACCAATAATATTAACCCTTTTGATACCAAACTGCTTGGAACTGACCTCTTTCTGTATGATTAAACACCTCTTACAACTTTTCCAATTTTTAAAAACTATTTTCAAAATTATTTGAAATTCATAAGGGTTAAACATAGGTAATGTCTTTCATTAGAAATATGGTAATGAAATGGTTACACATAAGCTGTGTCTTTCGTTATAAATATGGCAATGAAAGGGTTAATCATAGACAGTGCCCTTCATTAGAAATATGGTAATAAAAGGGTTAATCATAGGCAGTGTCCTTCATTAGAAATATGGTAATGAAAGGGTTAATCATAGGCAGTGTATTTCCTTAGAAATATGGTAATGAAATGGTTAAACATAAGCAGTGTCTTTAATTAGAAATAATGCAATGAAAAGGTTAAACATAGGTGGATTCTTTCATTAGAAATATGGTAATGAAACGGTTAATGACATTAGTGGTGCCTTTCATTAGAAATATGGTAATGAAAGGGTTAAATGTGTTACGAAAACAGCAGCACCTAATGAGTCCTCCCAAAGTAGTTAAGGCATACATACATATGAGTGTGTGTATACACATGCATGTATGTGAATATGTTTGCTATCTACCAAATCTCATTTACAGACATATAATGCATATGGATGATGGCAGCTAGTGGAAGAGGAAGACCAAGGAAGGACTTCAGTAGACCTGTGAATGCTGAACTCAGAATGGAAATAAGGGATGAGGGCAGGTGGAGGAACGCTATACTCATCCAATCCATGCAAACATGAAAATAATGGATATGATGATGTGGAGGGGACAGAAAAGGAAGAAAGTGAATTAGTGCAAGATAAAAACAGTCATATACACACACAATAGAAGTATAGATAAATGTATATATGATATGTTTATCTATAATAAACATATATAAGTCTTGTTACATGTTTTAAGCTGTTGTCTGTCACATATATCTCAGTGGCTGTTTAAGAATGCCAAATGCTAGCATTTCAGAATATTTATCCATCATCAGTAATGTTTACTCCCTCAGTACAGAGACAAGCTATAGCTTATATGTTTCACATATAAAACATCTGCTGGAGTGTGACACATAATTCAAAATATCAGTTGTATTAATCTATACGACACCAAACCGCTCAAAACTGGCTCTGGTTTTATGAAACAACCACCCTTTAAAGAGTTCCTATTCAAATTAAAATCTTCCAACATAATTTTATATAAGAACTAAACATAGTGGCCTTGTTTAACCCTTTAGAATTTAAACCAGCTATATCCGGCGAGAATTCTCACCTGTTTCTGTTCAAACCGGCTGTAACAGCCACTCATGCTGATGTAAAGGTATTGTTCTCAAAATAAATAATTGTTTCTACTTTTGGCACAAGGCCAGCAATTACCCAGTACATTACTGGTACTTTATTTTATCGACCCCGTAAGGATCAAAGGCAAAGTTAACCTCGGCGGGATTTGAACTCAGACCGTAAAGGGACGTAACTATGCTAGAAAGCATGGCGTCCAACCCTCTACCGATACTGCTCATAGATTCAATATTATGTGAGATAATTATGTGAGGTAAAGTCTTTATTGTGAAAATGTTGTTGTTAGGAAGGGCATCCAGCTGTAGAAAACCCGCCAGACAGTCCACGCTGTAATGTGGCCATGTAGGCAACACGGTAAAAACCTCCCAGCCCCACACTGTAAATGTGGTTGGTGTTAGGAAGGGCATCCAGCTGTAGAAAACTCGCCAGACAGTCCTATGCGAGCAAGACAACCACTCTTGCCTCAAGTGGGAAAACCCCCGTCCAAACCCATGCAAGCGTGGAACAGGGACGTTAAACGATGATGATGATGATGATGAGAGTAATATAAATGCTAAAGGGTTAACTATAGTGGATAACAGCAACTAGTAAGACATGATAGAGAGAAACTGGACAGGACTAAAAGGAATCATATGTTGCATGTAAAAGAGAAGGCTGCTGGTACAGACATGTTATGCTGGTGATGAATCTGACAGATACAGTTACAATCCAGCATTATTTCTACAGTATTGATTCTCACACACACAATGTTTACCATATGCACACACAAAGTATATCACATTCACACCACACACACACATACACAATGTATATCACTCGTACACAAACAATGTACACATACACATACTAACCACATTCACACACAATATATACCATACTCACACACACACAATGTAACACATACACATACTAACAATTGTGAATGCCACACAAGTTACCTTTCGTCTAATAACTAAATTATGCATGTACGATATTTCTGATGAAAACCTCCAGAGCTTTTAAACAAACAGTGGCAATACACACACTATCACAGTAGACACACACACACACACACACACTATCACAGTAGACACACACACACACACACACTATCACAGTAGGCACACACACACACATATACATTATCACCAGTAGGCATGCACATACACACACACACACACACACACTATCACAGTAGACACACACACACTATCACAGTAGACGTACACACACACACTATCACAGTAGGCACACATACACACATATACATTATCACCAGTAGGCATGCACATACACACACACACACACACACATACTATCACAGTAGACGTACACACACACACTATCACAGTAGGCACACACACACACACTATCACAGTAGGCACACACACACATATACATTATCACCAGTAGGCATGCACATACACACACACACACACACACACACTATCACAGTAGGTGCACACATACACTATGACAGTAGATGCACACACACTATCACAGTAGACACACACACACTATCACAGTAGACACACACACACTATCATAGTAGACGTACACACACACACACACACACTATCACAGTAGGCACACACTCACATATACATTATCACCAGTAGGCATGCACATACACACACACACACACACACACACACACACTATCACAGTAGGTGCACACATACACTATGACAGTAGATGCACACACACTATCACAGTAGACACACACACATTATCACAGTAGACACACACACATTATCACAGTAGACACACACACACTATCACAGTAGACGTACACACACACTATCACAGTAGACACACACACATTATCACAGTAGACACACACACATTACCACAGTAGACATACACACACACACTATCACAGTAGACGTACACACACTATCACAGTAGACACACACACTACCACAGTATACATACACACACACACTATCACAGTAGACATACACACACACACTATCACAGTAGACGCACACACACAATCACAGTAGACGTACGCACACACACTATCACAGTAGACGTACACACACACTACCACAGTAGACATACACACACACACTATCACAGTAGACACACACACACACTACCACAGTAGACGTACACACACTATCACAGTAGACATACACACACACACTACCACAGTAGACGTACACACACACACTATCACAGTAGACATACACACACACACACACTACCACAGTAGACATACACACACACTATCACAGTAGACATACACACACACTACCACAGTAGACGTACACACACTATCACAGTAGACATACACACACACACTACCACAGTAGACATACACACACACACTACCACAGTAGACATACACACACACACTACCACAGTAGACATACACACACACACTACCACAGTAGACATACACACACACACACTACCACAGTAGACATACACACACACACACTACCACAGTAGACATACACACACACACTACCACAGTAGACATACACACACACACACTACCACAGTAGACATACACACACACTATCACAATAGACATACACACACACTATCACAGTAGGCACACAGATACACATACATTATCACCAGTAGGCACACACACACACACACACACTATCACCAGTAAGCACACACACACACACACACCAGTATGTGGTGCTACATTATTAAAATATAATATTCACAACAACTATATACTTGAGTAAAAGAAATCAGTCCATTTTTCATGAAAACAATTATGGTTTCCTTTATCAGTCAGACAGTCCAAAGACATTTGGGATGATATGGACAAAACAGAGCACAGAGAAGGGGTCACAGCAAGTATAGGAAAGGGGACATCAACAAAGGGGAAAACAGATATAACAAAAACTGTTATTAGTCATGATAACAATAACAAATGTCCCCCAATACTGAGGATGGCTCAGATCATTAATCAGTATTCACCGAGGATGAAGAACTCAAGAGCTGCACGGGAACCTCCCTAAAGTCAGCTCGAAAGTGACACGGAGAAGACTGAGGTTAGCTGGACATGCTCATCGACATTCAGAGTTGACACAGCACTCAGTGGTCCTGTGGGAGCCCCTACACAGACACACTAGAAGAGGGAGATTGAGGTTGACATATATTGATGCTCTAAGGACAGACGCTGGTCTGTTGGCGACGCAGGACATGGCAGCGATAATGAGGGACAGAGACCACTGGAGAGAACTCGTCCATGGATCTTGTGAATTTTACCCACCCGAGATAGATAGCTGTTAACATTTGCAATATTATACTTAAAGAAAGGTTTTAATTTAAAATGTGATGCTACCATAGTACTGTTTTGTATTTCAAAAATGTCTCTGCGTTGTCCAGAGAATGTCACTGGTCTCTGCGTTGTCCAGAGAATGTCACTGGTCTCTGGGCAACGCAGGACATAATGGTGATGATGAAGAACAAAGGCTGCTGGAGAGAACTCGTCTATTGATCTCAGGAATTTTACCCGCCCCAGATAGAGATGTGCCCCAATATGGTGGGGGGCTGCACTTTAGGGTAATTCCAGGGACCCCACCTCCACAAAAACCTGGATTATTATTCTTGCAGGAATCAAAACAATCCTTGACCACTTTCTTCCTTTTTTCTTCTTTGCCCACTTATTCCTGGGAGGGTCATGGGGGAAGAGTTTTCAATCACTCCTTCCAGAGGGTCCTGTTAGAAGCAATTGTTTCCAATAGATCCGACACACACACACACACACACACACACACACACACACACACACACACACACACACACACACACACACACACCATCACTACTGATTTTGTTTCTTCATAACTTTCTTCATAACACATTTTTTTTAAAAGAAATTTTACGGAGATAGATATACGTCTTGCAAGATGCAGATTACGATTGGAATGAAAGATGTGTGTGTGTGTGTGTGTGTGTGTGTGTGTGTGTACAAGAGTTTAGATGAGTTGATAAAACAACCATATAAAGGCAAAGAAAGATTATTATAACAGGAATGGAATATTCCAGTTATTTTTAACAAAACGATTGTCAATCATCATCATCATCATTTTATGTCCGCTTTTCCCTACTTGCAAGGGTCAATTAAACACACCGAGGTGATGACAAAGGACCGTGACAAGTGGAGAGATGCTGTGCTGAATAGAACCCGTCCAACCCTTGCAAGCAGGGAAAAGCGGACATAAAATGATGATGATGATGATGATGATGATGATGATAATATATATATATAGTTGTTCCCCGGTATATCCAGGGGTTACGCTCCTAGAGCACCCGCGAATATTGAATGTGGTCCATAAAAATGGCTATAAATGTCAAAACAATGTAAAATATAGGCCAGCAAATACAGTAAATTGTTACTAATAATTAAGAGTTAAAAAGCGGGAAAAAAACTATATATTGCCACGAAAAAAGCCATTAAAAAATCGTGGAAGATATTTACGATTCCGGTAATATGTGGTGGTTTCCACAATTATTAGTTAGGTTCTAAGGAAAATTCCATGAATAATCGGAACCGGGAATGTAAGGACCACGAATGCCAGGAGTACACTGTGTATATATATATATACATACATATATATATATATATGGAGGCACATGGCTAGGTGGTTAGAGCATTGGGCTTGCAATTGAAAGGTTGTGAGTTCAATTCTCAGACCGGGTGATGTGTTGTTTCCTTGAGCAAGACACTTTATTTCACATTGCTCCAGTTTACTCAGCTGTAGGAATGAGATGATAGGGGCTGGGGTCCCTATCATTCCACTGCAAAGTGGTCGTGGAGGTGCCACGGCAAAATAGCACCCAGCACTCAATGTAAATGAGGTTGGTGTTAGGAAGGGCATCCAGCTGTAGAAATTAAGCCAGAATCATTTTCACTGACAGAATCACCGAAAGTTGCCTATGAGACAGAATTTATTCATATTAGGAAAAAAAAAAAATTCTAAAAATCTAAGAGGGTCGGGTTTTATCAAATTTTATTGATTTCTAATTTAGGCACAAGGCTAGCCATTTGTGAGGAGGGGAAAGTCAATTATATCAACCCCAATAGTTTACTGGTACTTTATTTCATCAACCTCGAAAGGATTAAAAGTAAAGTTGACCTTGGCAGGATTTGAACTCAGAACATTAAGAATCCTAATCAATAGTACTGCCAAGCAGTTGTCTTTCATTAAATTTTATTAAAAGTCACCTTACCTTGTGAAACCCATGAATTATTTCCTACAGATTCCACATTGGGGGAAAAACCTCATATAAATGATATATATGTATATGTATGTATATATATGTGTATATATGTGTGTGTATGTGTGTGCGTGCGTATCCCAGGTTCAATCGGAGGTAACCACAGTAAGTAAGGTACTCAATACATAGTAGAGTATTGTTTAATACAGATATGGCTTCTACAGGACTAGAACACTTTCATTCGTGGGAAATCATCAGGAAAGCCCTGGTGATTTCCTTCGAATGAAACAGTTCTAGTCCTGTAGAATCCATTTCTATATTAAACATATATATATATATATATATATATATAGATAGTCCTATATGAGCGAGACACGGTCACCCGACCAACCTTGCCTCAAGTGGAACAACTCCTGTCTAACCCATGCTAGCGTGGAAAATGGACGTTTAACGAAGATGATGATGATGATGATGATGACGATGATATATATATATAGAGAGAGGGGGGGGGACAAAATAGGAACATAACCACATACACTGCTACACAATAGTGACAGAGGAAAAGAAGTGGTATTAAGCAAAGCACAACACCCCACCCAGCCCCCAGGTGCTAATCAGCTCCCTACTGCTGATATTCACCATAGACCAGTGCCCAACATTGCAGAAATACATATCAGCCCTTAATATATCACAGGTATTTATCAACCCCCTCCTATTGATATCACCATAGTTACACTGCTAAATGTTGAGTGAGTTATATTCTAACTGGGTCAAGGATATCACACATACATGTTGTATAGTGTTAAATATAGTTGCGAGTGTATGTTTGTGTATATGTGTGTATATATTAGTTGTATGTTTGTGTATATGTGTGTATATATTAGTTGTATGTTTGTGTATATGTGTGTATATATTAGTTGTATGTTTGTGTATATGTGTGTATATATTAGTTGTATGTTTGTGTATATGTGTGTATATATTAGTTGTATGTTTGTGTATATGTGTGTATATACTAGTTGTATGTTTGTGTATATGTGTGTATATATTAGTTGTATGTTTGTGTATATATTAGTTGTATATACCTGCATAGTGTTAGTAATAGTTGCATATGTATGTTTTTATATATATAGTTATACATACATATTGTATAGTGTTAGACATAGTTGTGTGTGTGTGTGTGTGTGTGTGTGTGTGCTGGGTTCAATTGGGGCTAGCCACAGTAAGTAAGGTACTCAATACATTAGTAGAGTATAAATATCTAATATAAAAAATGGCTTTTACAGGACTAGAACTGTTTCATTCGAAGGAAATCATCAGGAAAGCCCTTCGAATGAAACTTCTAGTCTTGTAGAAGCCATTTCTATATTATATTTATGGTTATACACACAGGTTGTATGTGTGAACACACACACACAGGCAGAAGGGGCATGGCTTAGTGGAGGTCCATGGCTTAGTGGATAGGGTATTCGACTCACAATCGAATGTTGTGAGTTCAATCCCAGCAGTACATTGTGTCCTTGAGCAGGACACTTTATTTCATGTTGCTCCAGTCCACTCAGTTGGCAAAAATGGGTTTGTGCCTGTAATTCAAAAGGCCAGCCTTGTTACATTCTGTGACTGAATCTCCCTGAGATTATGGGTATGTGTGCCAATTTATATATATATACAGTTATACATACATATTGTAAAGTATTAGACATAGCTGAGTGAGTGTGTATATGTATATGTGTGTGTGTACATGCATACATATATATATATATATGTATGTATATATACATACATAGTTGTTTGAATGTGTGTGTGTGTGTGTGTGTGTGTGTATATATATATATACATTCCTGATGATTTCTCACGAATGAAACAGTTCTAGTCCTGTAGAAGCTCTTCTATATATATATATAGTTATACATACATGTACAGTGTCAGACAGTTGTGTGTATATATATGTTATACATACATGTTGTGTGTATATATATGTTATACATACATGTTGTATAGTGTCAGAGAGTTATGTGTGTATATACATACATATACATGCATATTGTATCATGTTTGACATAGTTGTGTGAGTGTATATATATATATATATATATATATACATACATATGTGTGTGTGTTCACACACAGAACAAGAAAGTGCCACATCAGGCTTTCAAGGTCCAGTTGTGACCATCTCCCCAGAACTATGACCTAATTCTTCTACTCATTCTGCACCACAGTGCACAATCTGGGGAGATGGCCATAACTGGACCATGAAAATGTCAGGAAGCGCTTTCTTGTTCTGTTTGTGAACATAAATAATATATCAGCTTTCTCATACCTTGATCGAGCACTGGTTTTCTCCTTCCTTTTTCCCATCCAGATATTTTTTGCCACACACACACACACACACACACACACACACACACACACACACAGATATATATAAGGGCCAAAAGAATAGGTAAATATTTAAATTATATTTTTTAATTTA
>OZ024762.1:8100475-8115475 GCA_964016885.1 Eledone cirrhosa
TTTATTTACACATGTTATATACAGATATACAGTATAGTTGTTACAATGTACAACATACGTGTATATATATAGAGAGATGTTATATACACATGTACGGTATAGTTGTTACAATATACATGTATGTATATGTGGATGTTATATACACATGTACTGTACAGTTGCTACAATATACAACAGGCATGTATATATATAGATGTTACATATCACAAACGAGGTTATTGTTGCCTAAATAGTGTGCATACACACATATATTTATACATACACACACATATATATATATGTACATACACACACATACATGCACACATATACACACATACACGCACATATGTGTGTATATATATGTATGTGTGTATATATATATATATATATGTATATATGAGTATATATATATATATATGTGTGTGTGTATGTATATATATATATATGAGTGTATGTTTATATACTGTACATAAGAGGACTGGGATGTAGTGTTACAGTTTGAGAGAAGACTTGGTATGGGTATGTGAAGTGTGTGGAAGATACCAGCTGCATGAAGAAATACAGAAAAACCCTAGTGGCTGGGACCCATAGAAGAGTCAGACCCAGGGAGACTTGGGGCAAGGTTGTGAAGAGGGACCTTAAAAAACTAAATAGCACAGCAGAGATGACAATAGATCTTAATGGTGTACTGGTGAAAATCCATTCCCCGTGTCCCTCCTTCTCCATAGTAGCTATCCACGCCATTTACTGCACCTTTAGTTGCGTTAAGGGCATGACAAACTCCCCCAGTGTTGGCGATCTACATGATAAAAGCACCCAGTAGACTCTGTAAAATGGTTGGTGAGAAGAAGGGCTTCTAGCCGTAGAAAGCTTGCCAAAGAAAGAGTTGGGAGGGCTCTTCAGTTGTGTGAAGGATATGACAGACCTAGCCCCCCGCCCAAGTGTTGATCTACATGATAAAAGGATCCAGTACAATCTATAAAGTTGTTGGTGATAGGAAGGGCATCTAACCAAACAAAGGGTTAGGAGGGACCTTCAGTTGTGTCAAGGACACGACAGACCCGCCAAGTGTTGATATACATGATAAAAGTACACAGTACTCGCTGTAAAATAGTTGGTGATAGGAAGGGCATCTAGCCACACAAAGGGTTAGGAAGACCCCCTCAGTTGTGTCAAGGACATATCAACCTCCCTAGTGTTGGTGATCTACATGATAAAAGCACTTAGTAGACGTTGTACAATGGTTATTGATAAGAAGGGCATCCAGCTGTAAAAAGCTTGCCAAAGGGTAAGGGAGGGCCCTTCAATTGTGTCAAGGACATGACAGGCTTTCTTGTGCACTCGGTAGAACGTGAGACTGTATGTAAGCGAGTTGCAGATCGTTGGGCCTGTCTGGGGGCTCAGTAACCCCACTTCAGTACTGACTTGGTCTATGTAGACCTGTCACAGCAAGGAAAGTGGACGTTAAATTATGATCATGCTCTATATACATACACGTGTGTATATATACACACACATGTGCATATATATATATATATATATATTAGTAATCGGTTTCTGTTACACGAATCTAAGAATCTTAGTAACGTGGATCGAGGACTGTCTCAGCATATACACACACAGATACATATATATGTGTGGGTGTGTGTATGTTTGTGTGTGATTAATTTCACATTTGCATATGTAAATGTGAAATTAACCAAATTTTGTATATTTCAACTTATCCCTTGTTCTGCCAATTTCGGGCATTTTTTACGAAATCCACTGTATATATATACACACACACATATATATATATATATATATATATAGGAACGAGTAGGACCCCGACGGCTGAGCTCAAGCCGTTTCGACGTTTCTGAGTCCAGAATTAGCCGCCGAAACGGCTTGAGCTCTGCCGTCGGGGTCCTACTCGTTCCTATCACCCACTCTACTATCCTAAGTATTGAGTACTTTGGTGCGTTATGGTCCATCTGGTTCCTTACCACATTTCCTTCGTTATATATATATATATATATACCTGTGTGGAAGACAAACAGAGGGTGGCGGGCTAGTAAGTAGAATGGTCCTATATACACACAGTATTCAACACACGTGGTAGTAGACAGTCCTATATACACTCACTATTTAACACATGTGGCAGAAAGATGAAATAATACCAACCTCACCCTCCCTCCCTCCCTCCCTAATTTTACAGCTTGTGTAGGATTAGTTACTAGTGATACATGTAATGTATATATAAACAGATGACTGTGTGTTAGTGCGCGCGCGTGTGTATATACACACACATATATATATGTATATATATATATATACACACACACATATATATATATATACACACACACACATATATATACACACACACATATACACACACACACATATATATACATATAAAACATTCGCCCTTACAGGGATCTTTAGAAACATGTACACACATATATATATATATCATCATCATCGTTTTACGTCCGTTCTTCCACGCTAGCATGGGTTAGACGGTGTGTATATATATATGTGTGTGTGTGTGTGTGTGTGTGTGTGTGTGTGTGTGTGTGTGTGTGTGTGTGTGTGTGTGTGTGTGTGTGTGTAACAATTGTATCGTGGAAGAAAATCGTTTTAGCCATTTAAAAAGAAATAGATGTTAAATGCAAAGTACATGCATACATGTGTGTGTGTGATCAGGGTTGCTTGCATATGTGTGTGTGTGTGTGATCAGGGTTGCTTGCATTGTATGTGTGTGTGTGATCAGGGTTGATTGCATTATATGTGTGTGTGTGTGTGGTGAGAGGGACAAATGCAATGTAATTACACGCACCTACATACACACACACACACACACATACACGTGTGATATTGACGGGGCATGAAACATCTAACATGTATGTGTGTGTAGAAATGTACATACATGCACACACACACATACATAGATCAATGTGTGCCTATATATATATATATATTTACGCACATTGATATGCATTTATACAGACACATATAGTGCCTGTGTCTACATATATATATATATATATATATATATATATAAGCAGAGGGGATTTTCAAGGTATATTCTCCTTGGCTATGTCAAAATTTATAAAACACACTTCGTATTTTATGATAACAGCGTACCAAAATTTTTGGTACCCTTCAAATATATATAATAGAATAAATATGGTTTTATAAATATAGTTTCCATTTATTTAATATCATTGTATGTATATATATATATAAATATATATGATTCCCCGACGACTACAGAAGTCAAAGGACTGATCATGCTATTATATATAGTACTTGTGTTTGTGTATATTTCAACCCAATTTAAATCCTAAAAAAAAACAAAATGTTTAAACAATTTTAACAAAAAAAAATCCATTAAAAAGATAAGTTTCCATTAAATCCATAAAATCCATTAATAGCAAGAAGTTGTGTTGTTCATTCTTACCTGAATATATCAACAGCTATAACATATCATCCTTATGACGACGATGATGATGGTGGTCTTGGCAGAAAGGTATCCAATGTATATATAACAAGCATTTCTTGCTGTTCCTCACGATCGTATATATATATATATATGTAACAACAACAACAACAACAACAGCAGCAATAACAGCAAACGATAATAGCAGTAATAATGATGATAATAGTTTGGTTGTGTTTATATGGTGGGGGTGTGTATAGATAGAGATAAGGGGCTGGAATGAAGGGTTTGAAGGAAGGTTTGGAGAGGAGAGATGTGATCGGACAGAAAACTTTCAAATATTGGTTATTTGGGACGGTGTGTATATGTGTTTAGAGTGTTTAATGTGTGTGTGTGTGTGTGTGCATATATATATATATATATATATATATATATATAAACAGAAGAAATGATGCTTCAGTGTGAGGGTTTAGAGTGTTTATAGATATATATGTATGTGTGTGTGTCTATATTACATATACATACATATATATATATATATATAAACAGAAGGAATTATGCTTCAGTGTGTATATTATATATATATATATGTTATATAATATATATGAATGTGAGAAAGGGGATTGTGTGTGTGTGTATGTTTTTAAAAGGGGGTCATAAAAAAATGCGTATGTGAATGTTTCTCCAAGCTTAATCGAAACATTTGCCATAAATCAGACTTAACTTTCCCTCTACACACACACACACATATTCACATACATACATATACATATATATACATATATATATACACACAGAACTATATATGTATGTGTGCAGCTGAGTTCATTCACAATTAGAATTATTGAACTTTTGAAAGGTTAATTCCTCTTTTGTTCTGTTGTTATTTTTTTTTTTATTCTGTATTTGTTGTTGCTCCACTATAAACACTTATTAAATAAATAAATCCATAAAGTACCAGTAATACACTGGGTATTTGCTGGCCTTGTGCCAAAAGTAGAAACAATTATTATTAAATAAATCCATGTACGATCGAGGTGGGGGTTATATTATCTGTCAAATATATTTATGTAATCCGTGGAAATATAAAGACAGAAGAACCAAAAATAATTTTTTTTTTTTACTTTTCCTTCAAAGTTTCGATTTTTGTTATTTTTTTTGTTTTTGTTTTAAATATTTTCTTCTTCTTCACAATCAAACTTTGTCATCGCAATTTCTTCTTTTAATCCAGAAGTAATGATGTTTAAAACAATAACAATAACGACGAGTGGCGATAATAAAAATAGTACTAATAGTAATAAAACTTTTAACAAGGTTTCCAAAGACCGATAGAACGAGTTCTATATGAACCAAACCTTATTATAAGAAATATATTTTGATTGGGACTGATCGATTAATTTCATCGGATTTTGTTGGTATTTGTTTTCAGAAAAGAGAAAACAAACCATATATATATATATATATATATATATATATATATATATATATATATATATATATTTATATATATATATATATATATATATACAGAACTAGTGTAGTGTTGTAAATATATACAAAACTAAACTTTAGAATTGCAATCGTAATTACTTATTACTTAATTAGTATATATTTGATTTAAAGTAATACAGGAACAATGTAGATATATAAATATAAATAGTATATATATACACATATATATATATATATATATAATATTCGTCCGAAATTTGTAGAGGTAACTTGGGAGCAAAATTTCCACTTCCAATAAAATACACTGCTCTACTTTCGGTATTGAGTACACCTTTTCTTCTTATTCATTATATATACACTCACGCAATCGGTAAGCTTTCCTCCACGCCGTGTTGTTATATATTTATATACATACACATCTAGATATATATATTGTTGTATACAATGTGTGTACGCCCGATCGTGTATAATATGCCCGCCTGTCCATGAAGTCAGCTAGCTATGTAATACATACATACATAAATATACATATGTATATGTATATATCACATATAATAATAATGATGATGATAATCTAATATAATCCATTGGTTTGTTAGATGGAGCCAGTAAGAAGGCGGCAGACACATCAAAGATGACAACAAGAGAGTTGAAAGTAACGGGCTAAATATGCAACATGTATGTAGTAAAGATGTTTTTAGTGTAACGACAAAAAAATGTCGGTGGGATGCAATGTTAGTTGTTTTAGTGGTAGTAGTGTGGTGGTAGAAGGCTACACTAACTACTACAGTGTTCGGCCCGAAGTAAGAACGGACAGCAGCAGTTTAGCAGTGTGCTGCTTGTTAAATCTGGTGTATATATATAAAGAGAAGATGTAGAAGAAATATAGAAACCAAGCTGGACTGTACGCAGTGACTGAAAGGCCAACATGGCCGTTTATCGCTCATTTCTCTTCTATTTATACTAAATCTTGTTCTTACTACATTTCTGGCCTGCTTGCTTCTTCTTTCTCCTCCTTATTCGTAATTTTACACTTCATCTTCTTGTGGTTGTTTTCTTTATTTTTTTTCCCCTTCTTTTTCTTTAAAAAACAAATTGTTCCACCACAGTAGTAATGTTGTTGTTGGTGGTGATGATGTTTTGAAATGGTTTGGCTTGGCTGGTTGTCAAGTTAACTTACTGTGGTTAACAAACAATTCAGTTTAAAAGATCGGCGGAACAAACACTGACATAACCACAACAAGACCAGCAAAAACGAGGTTTTTTTATTTTTTTATTATTTTTTTTCAAAGGAAACCAAAACGGAACTTCCTTTTTAAAAAAGGGAAAAAAACTGGCAAGGCAGACACGTGACCAAAATATATGGAAAAGTTACAAGACAATAATTATTTCTAGACACACACATTATATACACATATTACACACACACATAATATATATGTATATATATATACACATACATTATATATATGCATATATACACACGCACAAACTCATATTTATTTATCGGAAAATATTATTTAATTTGGAGTTTTTTTCTATTTTATCTTTCGAACAAGTAAAATAAATAATAATTCTGTATTGGTTATAGGTAATAATATAATTTATAACAAAAGTTTTCTTTTTAATGTATGTTTAATTTTAATTCTAGAGCTGGACTGATTAAAACATTGATAACGATAGAAAAATAACATTTCGTAATACGAAAATCACTTCAGGAACTTCTATTCCTCCATAGTATCTGCCACGTGACCTCAACATGGCGTCGTCTCTTGTTACTTACGTTATAATGTTTTTAGAGGAAAGTAGCGAATAAGGTTGAACCTTCTTTAGCTAGCATATCTTCGTTGTTGTATTACTACTACTACAATTAAATATACATGACAACCGATCTTACATAATATACACACACACGTGTATATAAATATGCATTTATTTATATATATATATTTATTTCTCTAACTTATCTCGGACTCAGTTCGCGATTTTATGTTGACTTCGTTTATTTTTATTTAATAATATAAAATTCCAATACTATTCTGATGGGGCTTTCGTAAATAAATAAACAAATTTGGAATAACTATATATAAACTATATTTATTTATTACAAAAAACAATAATTTAAAAAAAAAATGATTATTTTTCAAACTTGGCCAAAAAACAAACAAACAAAAACATGCCCCCTCATCCTCCCTCAACATCAGAAACATAAGGCGGGGTGGGTTTAAAACAGCAAAGAATATAAGGTTGTTATACTCAGTTTTATACAAGAGTATCAGCATTTACAAGTAATGGAATGGGTTGAAAGCAGGACCAGCAAGGTATTCAAAACTGAAGTAATCAACTCTATTTAAAGAGCATCGTTTCTGCAACATGGCATTCATACATTTTATAAACTAAAAATATTGTTTAGTTGTGAAGAAAATATTATTGTTTCATGTTAGAAGAAATAAGAAAGTTAGAAGATGAACGAATATAAAAAAAAAAGAAGCATATACAGTGAATTTTCCAAACTCTAACCTTTAAACATTTTGATCTGATATGGTTTTATAATATGAAGTCGTTAGGTATTTTTAAACTTTTCGTTATACAATATTTATAATGAAAAACAGCCTTACGATTTTCATTTTGAAAATAATCAAGAATTTGAAGAGGTTTAGTCATATAATTAAAACATCACATAATTAAGCTGGTATTTCGAAAATAACTTAAAGGATTTTAAATAAAATTACTATTGAAGGTTTGGGGATAAATAAATAAATATATATACACTTAAATAAATATTTATATATATATATACTTAAAAACAGTTTTGTTCCGTAGAACCAAAAGCAGTTTAATATGAAATGGTTTAGTGTCACCATAAAAATGTTCTCCCCCTTTCTCTTCTCTCTCTCACTCCATCACTCTCTCTCTCTCACATTCTCTCCATCACTCTCACCCTCCTTTCATTGACACAGGGATGTATAATCAGGTTCCGATATACAAATCGATACAAATTATAAACTTGACTAAATCATACTTGCTGATGTATAAACTATGATAGTTAACTTTATTTGCAACACACTTTTTCACCATATTTCTAATTACGATTTTCAGATAATTCTGATTATAAGAATTTGAAGGGGTTTAATAATGGTTTCGGATTTAGGCACAAGGCCAACAATTTTAGGGGGAGGGGTAAGTCGATTAAATCGACCCCGTAAGGATGAAAGGCAAAGTTGAACTCAGAAAGGATTTAATAGAAGAAACTACCTTTCTTTCTCATCAGACCTGTCAACTCTACCCGTAGGACGAGGAAATCTCCCACCCACTTTGGAGTGGGTGAGATATGTCTTCTCTTGTGAATGGGTATAGCTTTGGTGGATTGGCAGTATCGGTAGAGGGTCGGACACCATGCTTTGACGCATAGAGTTACGGCCCTTGCTATTCTGAGTTCAAATCCCGCCGAGGTTAACTTTGCCTTTCATCCTTACGGGGTCGATAAAATAAAGTACCAGTAATGCACTGGGATAATTGCTGGTCTTGTGCCAAAAGTAAAAACAATTATGTAAAATCTCCCAAATTTGCATCATTTCTCCCCGTTTTGATCACTTTCTTTCATGGTACTTCCCGCTTGCGTTTTTAGAGGTTGGCAGTCTCAGTAAAGGGTCGGACGCCATACTTTGCAGCATAGAGTTACGGCCCTTTACGATCTGAGTTCAAATCCCGCCAAGGTTAACTTTGCCTTTCATCCTTACAGGGTCGATAAAATAAAGCACTGGGGTAATTGCTGGCCTTGTGCCAAAAGTAGAAACAATTATGCAGATGGTGTTTGGAATATAAGTTTAATAAGTTTAACTCCAGTGATAGGTCGTCAGTATCTGTTTTTATCTGCATCAGTAAGGCCCTGTTCCTTTTACTAAGGTAAATAAATGACCCACAAAAATACTTATGGATTCACAGGGGGTGCCGTCCTGACACATGGTGTGTTTTGGGGGAATTTTAAACCTGGCAGAGACTATCCCTCTCCAAGGGTCGAACACAACGTATTTCTTCCCGAGAAAGAAAACGAATGAGGGAAGAACCCCCCCCCCCCACACACACACACACAGTATTAGACTGGTACTTTATTTATCAACCTAAAAAAATGAAAGGCAAAGTTGAACTCTGGATTTGAGCTGAGAGTGCAGTGAACCAGAACTGAAGCTTATTTAATATCTTCCGCGGGAGGAGAAAGAAAAAGAGGAAAATCGACCCCCCCCCCCCCAACACCACGAGAATTTGAGCTGAGAGTGTGGTGAACTAGAACTGAAACAAAGTTGAACACCGTGGAATTTGAGCTTAGAGTGTGGTGAAATAGAACTGAAACAAAGTTGAACACCGTGGAGTTTGAGCCGAGAGTGTAGTGAACTAAAATCGAAACAAAGTTGAACACTAGAATTTGAGCTTAGAGGGTGGTGAACTAGAACTGAATGTGTGGTGAACCAAAATTGAAACAAAATTGAGCACCATGGAATTTGAACTGAGAGTGTAGTGAACTGCAACCAAAACAAAGTTCAATGCTGTGAAATTTGAGCTGAGAGTGCAGTGAACAGCAACAGAAGCTTATTTTAATTTGTCACCCTAACAACTTAGTTAATTCGCCTGCAGCAGCAGCAGCACCACCTTACTAAACAGGTTTACCAAGTGATGTCTTTCATTTACTGAACACCTGTTTCAATCATAACAGTCTCATAAGCATTCTATTGTACTACATCTAACAGATCATCTCTTAACTCATACATCTCCATTCATTAGAAAGCTTTTTTTATTTTATTGCTCATGTTTGACTATCATGCAGCAAATTAGACACATACACTCTCTCTCTCTCTGTCTGTATATATATATATATATATATATATATATATATATATACACACACACTCATATTTATATATAATACACACACTCTCTCTATATATATATAATATATATATATATATATATATATATATATATATATATATATATATATATATATATACACACACACACACACACATCATGAAGGTATGTAGGCGCCATAGTAAAAAGGCATCCAGTACTCACTGTAAATGAGGTTGGTGTTAGGAAGGGCATCCGGCTGTAAAAATCAAGCCAGAATCAGTTCCCGTATGAGCAAGACATGGTCACCTGACCTAGCATTGCCCACAACAGGACAACTCATCTAACTCATGCTAGCGTGGAAGAATGGACATAAAACGATGATGATGAAGACATATTTATAATATACAATACACACACAAATATATATATATATATATATCATCTTGTAGTTATGTTAGGCAAATTGCAAGTAGAATTATTGTGTTCTGAATTACAGAAATAGTTGAGGAAATATGTACTAATATAACATCTGTCACATGGATTTAATGTCACAGTAACAGGTGGCTGTGATTGTGACTGTGACAGCATTAATGTCAGAGGGTTGTGACTGTGACAACACTAATGTCACAGTAACAGAGAACGATGACTGTGACAACACTAATGTCATAGAAGCAGAAGACTGTGACAACACTAATATCATAGTAGCAGAAGACTGTGACAATACTAATATCATAGAAGCAGAAGACTGTGACAACACTAATATCATAGTAGCAGATAACTGTGACAGCACTAATATCATAGTAGCAGAAGACTGTGACAACACTAATGTCATAGTAGCAGATAACTGTGACAACACTAATGTCATAGTAGCAGAAGACTGTGACAACACTAATATCATAGAAGCAGAAGACTGTGACAGCACTAATATCATAGTAGCAGAAGACTGTGACAGCACAAATGTCATAGTAGCAGATAACTGTGACAGCACTAATATCATAGAAGCAGAAGACTGTGACAACACTAATATCATAGTAGCAGAAGACTGTGACAACACTAATATCATAGTAGCAGAAGACTGTGACAACACTAATGTCATAGTAGCAGAAGACTGTGACAACACTAATGTCATAGTAGCAGAAGACTGTGACAGCACAAATGTCATAGTAGCAGAAGACTGTGACAACACTAATGTCATAGTAGCAGAAGACTGTGACAACACTAATGTCATAGTAGCAGAAGACTGTGACAACACTAATGTCATAGTAGCAGAAAACTGTGACAGCACTAATATCATAGTAGCAGAAGACTGTGACAACACTAATATCATAGTAGCAGAAGACTGTGACAACACTAATATCATAGTAGCAGAAGACTGTGACAACACTAATGTCATAGTAGCAGATAACTGTGACAGCACTAATATCATAGTAGCAGAAGACTGTGACAACACTAATGTCATAGTAGCAGAAGACTGTGACAACACTAATGTCATAGTAGCAGAAGACTGTGACAGCACAAATGTCATAGTAGCAGAAGACTGTGACAACACTAATGTCATAGTAGCAGAAGACTGTGACAACACTAATATCATAGTAGCAGAAGACTGTGACAGCACAAATGTCATAGTAGCAGAAGACTGTGACAACACTAATGTCATAGTAGCAGATAACTGTGACAGCACTAATATCATAGAAGCAGAAGACTGTGACAGCACAAATGTCATAGTAGCATAGTAGCAGATAACTGTGACAGCACTAATATAGTAGCAGAAGACTGTGACAACACTAATATAGTAGCAGAAGACTGTGACAACACTAATGTCATAGTAGCAGAAGACTGTGACAGCACTAATATCATAGTAGCAGAAGACTGTGACAACACTAATGTCATAGTAGCAGATAACTGTGACAGCACTAATATCATAGTAGCAGAAGACTGTGACAACACTAATGTCATAGTAGCAGATAACTGTGACAGCACTAATATCATAGTAGCAGAAGACTGTGACAACACTAATGTCATAGTAGCAGAAGACTGTGACAGCACTAATATCATAGTAGCAGAAGACTGTGACAACACTAATGTCATAGTAGCAGAAGACTGTGACAGCACTAATATCATAGTAGCAGAAGACTGTGACAACACTAATGTCATAGTAGCAGAAGACTGTGACAGCACTAATGTCATAGTAGCAGAAGACTGTGACAACACTAATGTCATAGTAGCAGAAGACTGTGACAGCACTAATATCATAGTAGCAGAAGACTGTGACAACACTAATGTCATAGTAGCAGAAGACTGTGACAACACTAATGTCATAGTAGCAGAAGACTGTGACAACACTAATGTCATAGTAGCAGAAGACTGTGACAGCACAAATGTCATAGTAGCAGAAGACTGTGACAACACTAATGTCATAGTAGCAGAAGACTGTGACAACACTAATATCATAGTAGCAGAAGACTGTGACAGCACAAATGTCATAGTAGCAGAAGACTGTGACAACACTAATGTCATAGTAGCAGATAACTGTGACAGCACTAATATCATAGAAGCAGAAGACTGTGACAGCACAAATGTCATAGTAGCAGATAACTGTGACAGCACTAATATAGTAGCAGAAGACTGTGACAACACTAATATAGTAGCAGAAGACTGTGACAACACTAATGTCATAGTAGCAGAAGACTGTGACAGCACTAATATCATAGTAGCAGAAGACTGTGACAACACTAATGTCATAGTAGCAGATAACTGTGACAGCACTGTAGCAGAAGACTGTGACAACACTAATGTCATAGTAGCAGATAACTGTGACAGCACTAATATCATAGTAGCAGAAGACTGTGACAACACTAATGTCATAGTAGCAGAAGACTGTGACAGCACTAATATCATAGTAGCAGAAGACTGTGACAACACTAATGTCATAGTAGCAGAAGACTGTGACAGCACTAATATCATAGTAGCAGAAGACTGTGACAACACTAATGTCATAGTAGCAGAAGACTGTGACAGCACTAATGTCATAGTAGCAGAAGACTGTGACAACACTAATGTCATAGTAGCAGAAGACTGTGACAGCACTAATATCATAGTAGCAGAAGACTGTGACAACACTAATGTCATAGTAGCAGAAGACTGTGACAACACTAATATCATAGTAGCAGAAGACTGTGACAGCACTAATATCATAGTAGCAGAAGACTGTGACAGCACTAATATCATAGTAGCAGATAACTGTGACAGCACTAATATAGTAGCAGAAGACTGTGACAACACTAATATAGTAGCAGAAGACTGTGACAACACTAATATCATAGTAGCAGAAGATTGTGACAACACTAATGTCATAGTAGCAGAAGAGTGTGACAACACTAATGTCATAGTAGCAGAAGACTGTGACAACACTAATGTCATAGTAGCAGAAGACTGTGACAGCACTAATGTCATAGTAGCAGAAGACTGTGACAACACTAATGTCATAGTAGCAGAAGACTGTGACAGCACTAATATAGTAGCAGATAACTGTGACAGCACTAATATCATAGTAGCAGAAGACTGTGACAACACTAATGTCATAGTAGCAGAAGACTGTGACAACACTAATGTCATAGTAGCAGAAGACTGTGACAGCACTAATATCATAGTAGCAGAAGACTGTGACAACACTAATGTCATAGTAGCAGAAGACTGTGACAGCACTAATATCATAGTAGCAGAAGACTGTGACAGCACAAATGTCATAGTAACAGATAACTGTGACAGCACTAATATCATAGAAGCAGAAGACCGTGACAGCACAAATGTCATAGTAGCAGATAACTGTGACAGCACAAATGTCATAGTAGCAGATAACTGTGACAGCACTAATATCATAGAAGCAGAAGACTGTGACAGCACAAATGTCATAGTAGCAGATAACTGTGACAGCACTAATATCATAGTAGCAGAAGACTGTGACAGCACTAATATCATAGTAGCAGAAGACTGTGACAGCACAAATGTCATAGTAGCAGATAACTGTGACAGCACTAATATAGTAGCAGAAGACTGTGACAACACTAATATCATAGTAGCAGAAGACTGTGACAGTACTAATGTCACAGTAACTGTGAAATAGAGTTGATAAAATGTTAAAACTTCATGGAAGACTAAACATACAAATTAAAATTTATTAACAATTACCTGGCTCCGTGCCGTAAAAAATGACAGATAATTGAAATATGTATACATAATATAAAAAAGATTTTTGTTGGTTTGTGATACAAACATACAAACAGACAGCTGTGACGAATCTTAAAATGCTGGACTTCTATAGTTTCTCACCCGTCTCAGTCATCACATAGACGTGTGTATATGTAATAATTATTTTTTATAAATGTGTCTGTTTATATATATATATGTATAGATTCGTGTGTGTTTGTAATTCTATTGTCTATGTATCTTCCTAAATGAACACACACAAACACATATACACTCACACAAATATTATATAAAAATATCATTTACACAAACACATATACACACACACCAACACTTACATAATCATAACAGCCAATGTGTGTAGCCAATTCGCTATACATATATACACACAGGTGCAGCGATGTTAAACATTGCTACCCCTTCCTTCCTCAGTCATCTCTAATGCATTATAGACAAATCATCATCATCATCACCATCATTTTACGTCCGCTTTTCCCTGCTTGCAAGGTTGGGACGGGTCCTCTTCAGCACAGCATCTCTACATTCGTCAGAGTCACTTGTCATCTCCTCTGTGAGCAGAGTGGGATTTACGTATAAGCTAAACAAGCTATAGCTTAGGGCCCCCACTTTCTTGGGGCCCCGAAAAAATTGAAAAAAACGGTGTGTACATTTCCAAAATATAAGATAAAAAAGAACTAAAATAATGCAATAGTTTTAAACAATTTTCTTCTTTAATATTGAATGCTTTGCTGTTTTTATAACATATTTTCTAACATATAAAGGGCCCCATTATCTCAAAAGCTTAGGGCCTCATCAGATCTAAATTTGGCCCTGTCTGAGAGCTTCAGAGATCTGAGGTCAGCTCTCACCACCTCCACTCATGTTTATATTAGTAGATAAAATATAACGTGCCATAACCAACCAATATTTACTTGACTCATAAATTTTAATGCACATATAGACTCCACATTAACATTATAGGATTAAACTCTGAACTGCCATTTACCTATCTTACTGTGGACTATAAAATCACATTTGAGCTTTAAATTATTCTGTGCCTTATATGATTGTGTTATCAACTTGTCTGA
>OZ024762.1:8117975-8182975 GCA_964016885.1 Eledone cirrhosa
GCCACAATGACACACACACACAGTGACAGCCACAATGACACACACACACAGTGACAGCCACAATGACACACACACACAGTGACAGCCACAATGACACACACACAGTGACAGCCACATTGACACACACACACACACAGTGACAGCCACAATGACACACACACACACACAGTGACAGCCACAATGATACACACACACACAGTGACAGCCACACTGACACACACACACACACACACAGTGACAGCCACAATGACACACACACACAGTGACACACACACACACAGTGACAGCCATGTTGACACACACACAGTGACAGCCACAATGACACACACACAGTGACAGCCATGTTGACACAGACACAATAAAAGACACCAGAAAGGATGTATTTAAGAAAGAAATGGACAACAGATGAAATAAGACAAACAAAAGATGGTGACAGGAAATAAAGGAATACAGGTGTATGTGTGTGTGTATATGTGTGAGTGTGTGTGTGTATGTGTATACGTATATGTATCTGTGTGTATGTGTGTGTATTTGTGTGAATGTGTGTGTCTATGTGTGAGTGTGCATGTGTATTTGTATCTGTGAGTGTGTATGTATGTGTGTGTGTATATTTGTGTGTGTGTGTGTATATGTATGTATATGTATATGTATGGGTGTTTGTGTATGTATATGTGTTTACGTGTATTTATGTATGTGTGTATGTATATGTGTATACATGTATCTATGAGTGTGTATGTATGTTGTGTATATATATATATATATATGCGTGTGGTAACAAATATATGTAAATAAATATATATATATATGTGTGTATATATATAATGAAATGCCAGTTGAAGGAAGACGTAGTAGAAGAAGACCACGAAAAACATGGACGGAGGTGGTGCGAGCAGACCTCAGATTGCTGAAGCTCACGGTGGAGATGACGAAGGACCGTGACAAGTGGAGAAATGCTGTGCTGACTAGTACCCATCCCACTCTTGCAAGCAGGGAAAAGCGGATGTAAAATGATGATGATGATGATGATGATGATGATATATAGTTCAAGGACACAACAAACAGTGGTACAAAGTCTTATTAGTTTCATGCTTTATATGGAAAGGAGAAAAGAAAGTTCAATGTGTTGGGCTTAAGCCCTTCTTCGGGAGTACAAGGGGAGAGACAAGATCATAAACCAACACCTAGACTCATACTTATTTTATTGATCCTGAACATATGAAAAGCAAAATAGACCTCAATGTGATTTGAAGAGAGAATGCAAGAAGCCACCACTGTGGGGGGAGAAAGGGGC
This sequence comes from Eledone cirrhosa, assembly GCA_964016885.1. NCBI lineage: Eukaryota > Metazoa > Mollusca > Cephalopoda > Octopoda > Eledonidae > Eledone > Eledone cirrhosa. The sequence continues at coordinate 8,119,267 of OZ024762.1, forward strand.
AATTCTTCCTCAGATGTCAGTCCTTGGAACTCCCTCCCTCTCCAAGAAGCTACCACAAGTGAAGACATGCCAGGAAATCCCAGTGGAAGAAAGCTGCAGCAGAGGTTGACCAAGGAAGACCTGGGCAGAGGTGGTGAGAGCTGATCTAAAATCACTGAGACTGACAGAGGAGATGACGAAGTAACACAGTGGGTAGAAAGATGCTGTGCTGACAAGGATCCATTCAACCCATGCAAGCATGGAAAAACAGACGTGATGATGATGATGTCAATCCATTGGAACTCTCCCTCTCTCCCCAAGAGGCCATCACTGTGAGGGGTAATTCTTCCTCAGATGTCAATCCTTTGTAACTCTCCCACCCTGCCCAAGAAGCCATCACTGTGAGAGGTAATTCTCCCTCAAATGTTAGCCCATTGGAACTCTCCCACCCTGCCCAAGAAGCCATCACTGTGAGAGGTAATTCTCCCTCAGATGTTAGCCTACTGGAACTCTCCCACCCTGCCCAAGAAGCCATCACTGTGAGAGGTAATTCTCCCTCAAATGTTAGCCCATTGGAACTCTCCCACCCTGCCCAAGAAGCCATCACTGTGAGAGGTAATTCTCCCTCAGATGTTAGCCTACTGGAACTCTCCCGCCCTGCCCAAGAAGCCATCACTGTGAGAAGTAATTCTCCCTCAAATGTTAGCCCATTGGAACTCTCTCTCCCTCCCCAAGAAGCCATCACTGTGAGAGGTAATTCTCCCTCAGATGTTAGCCCATTGGAACTCTCTCTCCCTCCCCAAGAAGCCATCACTGTGAGAGGTAATTCTTCCTCAGATGTTAGCCCATTGGAACTCTCTCTCTCTCTCCCCAAGAGGCCATCACTGTGAGAGGTAATTCTTCCTCAGATGTTAGTCAATTGGAGCTCCACCTGCCACCCCAAAAAGCTGTCACTGTGGGGTGTGTGTGTGGAGGGAGAGGGGGAATTCTTCTTTCTCCGATGTCAGTCCATCGGAACTCTCTCTTAGTCCCCAAGAAGTCACCACTGTGAGAGGGGGGGGGAGGACAATTCTTCTTTCTCGGATGTCAGTCCATCGGAACTGCTCCACCCCACCCCCACCCGCCATGTTTTTCTTAGTCATAGACTTGCAATTGTTCCAGAAGACTATTAACCAGATTCCCCACATTCATATCTCATATCTCAGGTCTCTGCTGACCAATTAAGTCTAGGGACAAAACCCATTTCCTCCAGGTCAAACAAGCAAAGAAAAAAATAAACAAACAAACAAAAGTGAGAGAGAGAGAAAGAAAACAAAAAGATTCCCACCCCACACCGAAAAAAAAAAAAAAAAATTGCAACGGTAACAAAATGGCAGCTGGTCAACATAAAAAGGAATCAAGACATATTTTGGAAAAGTTGAGTGAGAAACATTTTCCTTCCCATTTTTCAATTCTTCCTTCTTAATATCTTATTAATTCTGACATTTCCACTAAACATTATGATTTGCCTGTCACAGAGAAATATCTCTGGAGACTCACACTGAAATCACTTGATATGCAACTTATTATCATCAAAAAGAAAGAACATTGTTAGGTCTGATTACAGTCTTTTGATAACAACCCACCTGAGATTACCTTCCTTCTATATTATAAAGCTGTCTCTCTCTCTCTTTTTTTTTTAATGTTCAGATTTAAATTAACCCTTTCATTACTAATATTTCTAATGAAACAATATTTCTAATGAAACAAATGTGGACTATGATTTTCAAATAATTGTTTCTACTATTGGCACAAGGCCAGTAATTACCCAGTACATTACTGGTACTTTATTTTATCGACCTCGTAAGGATGAAAGGCAAATAATATTATATTGAAAGTAAAAAAAAATTTGGAGGGTTTTAGTAACATAACTAACATCCTTGTGTGAGTGTGTGCCTGTGAGTGTGTGTCTGTGTGAGTGTGTGTCTGTGTGTGTGAGTGTGTTTGTGTTTACAGGGCGTCCCAAAAAATTAAAAAGTGTATACATATTTTGATTACCTGTACAGGCAATATTTATTAGAATGTTGTTGAAGTGTGGTATACATTTTTGGAGAACATCCTATATATATATATATATATATATATATATATATATATATATATATATATATGAAAAAATTCAGGACCCCAACGGCTGAGCTCCGGCCTCTTCAACCGCTAGATCCGAATTCGGATCTAGCGGTTGAAGAGGCCAGAGCCGCAAAAGCCAATCTGGCAAAATGTGGATATTTAACGGATGGGGTCGCTGTGTGTGACTGTGGCATTAAACCACAGGCTACGCAGCACCTCCTGATATGGCCTCTGCTGGAACACCCCTGCACAGCATTGGACTTAGCAGAATTTAATGAGAAAGGACAGTAATATGTTCAGCTGTGGAAGAACCACATCTAGCCAAGCTTTGTAGCCGACACTCTGGTGGAGATGATAAGAAGAAAGAAGAAGTATCAGCAATGGAAAAACCAATGGAAACATTGTTTCCTTGGTCCGATTTGATGAGTTCCACTCCACTTGGTAAACAAATGAGGTCTAGGATCTTGTTGAACGATTCTTTCTTTATTTTTCTCCTAACACTCAATAATCTTCCTGATTTGGTCAACTGTCTTGATACCTCTATAGTTACCTCTATAGTTACCTCTCTCTAGTGCATCTCCTTGGCCCTTGTAGAAATTTATAATGATATTCCTGCACTAACACCACTACCAATGCTACCACCATCACCACAACCACCAACACCCTCACTACCACCCCACCACCACCAACATCACCAACACCCCCCATCACTACCAACACCATCAAAACCAACATCACCATCACCACCACCAACACCGTCACTCAGACCATCAACATCATCCCCTCCATCACCAACACCGTCACTGTTACTCCCACCCCACCACCAACATCACCATCACCGTCACCATCACCACCACCAACACCATCACGGCCACCACAAACACCACCAACATCACCATCACAAACACCACCAACATCACCATCACCATCACCACCACCAACATCACCATCACCACCACAAACACCACCAACATCACCATCACCATCACCACCACCAACACCATCACGGCCACCACAAACACCACCAACATCACCATCACCACCACAAACACCACTATCACCAACGACACCATATTCCCACCCCCACCATTACTTCTACCCCCCCTCACCACCACCACCACCACCACCATCACCATCACTGTTCTGCAGTAAGATATTCTAGATAACTGTAGGTCACTGAGTACATTTCATGGCAGCTCCTACTTAGTGTAAGACTACTGGTGAGTGAAGTAAGAGGAGAGAGAGGTAAGAAATAGAGAGAGGGAGAGATAAGAAATAGAGAGAGGGAGAGATGAGAAATAGAGAAAGATATAGAGAGGTGGTAAGAGATATAGTGTGGAGGGAAGGGAGTTGAGACATATATAGAGAGTGGAGAGGAGGAGAGAGAGAGTGGAAGTGAGAGATATAGTGGAGAGAGAGGAGAGAGGTATAGAGTGGAGAAAGAGGAGAGAGGTATAGAGTGGAGAGAGAGGGGAGGTGAGAGATATAGAGTAGAGAAAGAGAGAGAGAGAGGGGAGGTGAGAGATATAGAGTGGAGAGAGAGGGGAGGTGAGAGATATAGAGTGGAGAGAGAGGGGAGGTGAGAGATATAGAGTAGAGAAAGAGAGAGAGAGAGAGAGATAGAGTGGAGAGAGAGAGGAGGGGAGAGTTATAGAGTGGAGAGAGAGAGGAGGGGAGTGTTATAGAGTGGAGAGAGAGGGGAGGTCAGAGATATAGAGGGGAGAGAGTGAGAGTAGAGAAAGAGAGAGAAAAGAGGGGGGAGATATAGACTGGAGAAAGGGGGGAGGTGAGAGATAGAGTAGAGAGAGGGGGGAGGTGAGAGATAGAGTGGAGAGAGAGGGGGAGGTGAGAGATAGAGTGGAGAGAGAGGGGGTGAGAGATAGAGTGGAGAGAGAGGGGGTGAGAGATAGAGTGGAGAGAGAGGGGGAGGTGAGAGGAGAGAGAGGGGGAGGTGAGAGATAGAGTAGAGAGAGAGGGGAGGTGAGAGGAAAGAGATATAGAGTGGAGAGAGAGGGCGGGGGTGAGAGATAGAGTAGAGAGAGAGAGGGGAGGTGAGAGGAGAGAGAGAGAGGGGGTGAGAGATAGAGTAGAGAGAGAGGGGAGGTGAGAGGAGAGAGATATAGAGTGGAGAGAGAGGGGGAGTGGAGAGAGAGGGGGAGGTGAGAGATAGAGTAGAGAGAGAGGGGGAGGTGAGAGGAGAGAGATATAGAGAGAGGGCAGGGGTGAGAGATATAGAGAGTGCCTTGAGTGTGAAGGGGAGGTTGAAGAGAGGGAGGAATAAGCAAGGAGGTTGAATATATCCATATAGTAGTAGTAGTAGTAGTAGTAGTAGTAGTAGTGGTTGTGGTGGTGGTGGTAGTGGTGGTTGTGGTGGTGGTAGTAGTAGTAGTAATAGTCATAGTAGTAGTTGTAGTGGTGGTGGGAGTAGTAGTCGTAGTTGTTGTGGTGATGGTGATGGTGGTGGTGGTGATGGTGGTGGTGGTGATGGTGGTGGTGGTGGTGGTGGTGATGCTGATGGTAGTAGTGATGGTAATAATGGTGATGGTGATAGTAGTAGCAGTAGTAATAGCAGCAGCAGTAGTACTAATAGTAATAATAGTGATGATAATGGTAGTGGTATTGGTAGTGATAGTAGCAGCAATAGTAGGGGATATTGTGGGTGCAGAATCTTCAGACATGCCTTCTTGAAGATCCTGTCAGAAGCAACCATCTCCAATTGATCCAGTTGGATCCCCAAGATGAACCAACTGAGTTACTTGTGGGCTACCTCTGGGTTTCCTGCTGGTTGTCTACCCTTGGGTTTCCAGTTGGTTGGTTTTTACCAGTATCTTCACTTCAAGTCATATTACCTTTATATTGTAAAGCACCCAGCCTACACTGTAAAGTGGTTGTGTAGGTGTCATGACAAAAAACACCCAGCACACACTGTAAAGTGGTTGTGTAGGAGTCACGACAAAAAGCACCCAGCACACACTGTAAATGTGGTTGGTGTTAGGAAGGGCATCCAGCCATAGAAACCTAGCCCAAAACAGTTCTATATGAGCAAGGCATGGTCACCCGACCCAACTTGTCTCTAATGGGACAACCCATCTAACCAATGCTAGCATGGAAAATGGATGTTAACCCTTTAATGTTCAAACCGGCCAAAACCGGCCAGAATTCTCTACCTCTTTCTGTTGAAACTGGCTGTAACTGGTTGCTCAAACTGATGTTAAGGTATTCTTCTCAAAATAAATACTTTCAAAATCTCATAGATTCGATATTATGTGAGATAACTATGCGAAGTAAATCCTTTACCATGAAAATATAATAGTATATATAGAGTAATGTGAATGCTAAAGGGTTAAACGATATTGATGATGATGATGATGAATCTTGGGTAATGACTGAAAGAATATGATCGCAAATACAAAATGGGGTTCCACTGAATGGTCTTTGGAGTAACATTACTTGAAAGGGTGCATAGCTCAGAGATCAGATCACAACTCCAATACTACAGATATGTGGTTAGAATGTCTTAGGAAAGAATCGCTGGACAAGATTTGATGAGGAGGTCTGTCTTGTTTTAAATATCTACTTTATGGGGAGGGAATATTTATATAAATATATGAAGCAGGACATGTTTGTCAAACTTTAGAATATTATAATTATTATTTAAGTCCATAACTCTCATAACTTAGTGCATTTGAAATGTCATGCAATAGGCATGCACTCAGAATTAGCGGGACAGCTCACAGAACAAATGAATCTGTTCTGGAAGAGATTGGTGCAATTGACAGTTGGTTGAAACAGTAAGGAAAAGGAAACCAGTATTTTGGTCATGTCATCAGGGCCCAAAATTTGACTACCCACATCCTTGAGGGACAAATACAGGGGAAAAGGGCTAGGGTATGGCAGAAAAGGAGATGGACAGGAAGGAGTTTGGCGAAATGTATGGCAATGGCAAGAGACAGGACAAGATGGAGCATGCTGGTCCCTAAGTCCATGACCCCCCCACCTTCAGATATGAGGGTCGGGATGAGAAGAAGAATTATTATTAAACTCGTTTCTGTTATAGAGATCTGCATGTATGGATGCTGGAATCTCCACATAGTTCTATGTATAGGACTACATTTATGTACTTTTAATTTTCATAAGTTTTCTTCATCATCATTATCATCATCATCATCATCATCTTCGTTTAACATCCATCTTCCACGCTAGCATGGGTTCTTGTGAACAGATACTGGTGGCGTTCAGTGTTATCTAGTTCAGAATCCTATACATTATTCAACCAGGGTCCTGCGTGATGGAGGCCTCAAATGTTATTCACCCAGGGTCCCCAGTCATGGGGAATCCAGGTGCTGGAAGCTTCAACTGTTATCTACCCAGGGACCTTTTGACGAGGGCCGTAACAGCTAGCCAGTACATGGTCGTCAGTTGCTGAAGGTGTAATAACCAATGTAGTGTGTTAAACATTCAACAAGAAATAACGTCTCATACAGATTTAGATGCAGCATTTTAGACAAGCTATTTCCAGTCTCTGGCCTTTCGCACCCAGTTTTAGATGTAACAGCTTGGTAAAGTTATGTCCAGTCTCTGGCCTTTCGCACCCAGTTTTAGATGTAACAGCTTGGTAAAGTTATGTCCAGTATCTGACCTTTCACACCCAGTTTTAGGTGTAACAGCTTGGTAAAGTTATGTCCAGTATCTGGCCTTTTACTCCTTTTTAGGTGTAACAGCTTGAGAAAGTAATGTCCAGTATCTAACCTTTCACATCCAGTTTTAGGTGTAACAGCTTGGTGAAGTAATGTCCAGTATCTGGCCTTTTACTCCCAGTTTTAGGTGTAACAGCTTGAGGAAGTAATATCCACTGACTAGCCATTGAAATTATGTTGTTTTTTTTTTTTCTATTGTTTATTCTTTTACTAGATTTTATTAAACTGCGGCCATACGGGAGCACTACCATGAAGGGATTTAGTTGAAGATATCAACCCCAGGGTATATCTTTTCAAGGCTAATACTCAATTTATCAATCTCCCTGATAAATGAAAAGCTTGTGGTAGACAAACAATATATACATATACATACACACACATATATACAGTATATATATATATAATATACATAGACACAAACACACCTCATACAAACAGTAATTGAGACGGTGTATAGTGGGAGAGGGTGTATAATGTGAGAGGGTGTATAATGAAAGTGGTTGTATAGAGAGAGAAAAGAGACAAGGGAGAGAATCCATGACACATCAGATCAGTCAGAATTCAGCTTAGAATGGATCAAATCTTTTGATAGCTGCTTCCTCTCTTCCTACACATCTCTCTCTCTCTGTCTCTCTATGTCTCTCCCTGCCTCACCCCCTTTTTTCTTCATCTCTCTATATCTCTCTCTTTCTTTGTTTGTCTCTTTATCTCTCTCTCTCTCTTTCTATCTCCATGTCTCTCTCTGTCTTTTTTTTTTTTTGCATTCCTCTCTTTCTACCACTCTGTCTGTCTTTGTACCTCTCACCCTTCCTCTCTCTGTAACTCTGACCATGTCTACTAATGGACGATAGATAGATAGATAGATAGAAAGTGAGAGAGAGAATGAGAAAGAGAGAGAAAGGGAGACAGAGACAGACGGATGGAGAAAGAGAAAGAAGGGGAGGGAGAGAGAGAGAGGGAGAGGGGAGAGAGAAAAAAGGAAAGGGAGAGAGAGACAGAGAAAGTGAAAGAATTCCAGTAAGGACCAAGATAAATCTTCTGATATGATTTAATGTCATTGATGGAACCACCAATAACAGACCATCACCACCACCACCACCACCACTACCACCACCATCACCGGCACCACCGCCACTATCTCCACCACCACCACCACCACCACCACCACCAATATCAACGCCACCCACACCACCACTACCGTCGCCACCACCACCAATATCAACGCCACCCACACCACCATCACCACCACTAACACCACCACTATCAACACCATCACCACCACTACCACCACCAACACCACCACCACCACCGCTACCGTCGCCACCACCAATATCAACGCCACCCACACCACCATCACCACCACTATCAACACCATCACTATCACTACCACCACCCACACCGCCACCACCCACATCACCAACACCAACACCACCACCGCTACGGTCGCCACCACCACCACCACAAAGAAACACTATCCCTTTGAAATGTGAAATTAACAATGGGTTTATCTCATTCTGTTTTGTTGTGGAAGTGGTAGCAGGCATTGTGGTTATAATTGGAGGAGAGAGGGGGTGAGGGATGGAGAGAGGAAGAGGAGGGGACACAGAGAGATGGGGGAAGAGGAGGGGATGGAGAGAGATGGGGGGGGGGGGGGGGCAGAGAGAGATGGCGGGAAGAGGAGAGAGATGGGGGGAAGGGGGGATGAGGATGAGAGGGAAGGGGAGGTACGGAGAGAGATGAGGAAGAGAGGGAAGGGGAGGGACGGAGAGAGATGAGGAAGAGAGGGAAGGGGAGGGACGGAGAGGGATGAGAGGGAAGGGGGGCGGACATTGGATATGGACAGTTACTATGACCCAATACAGCGTATAAATATATATATATATATATATATATATATATATATATATATATATATGAATATATATATATATGTATATATAGGAACGAGTAGGACCCCGACGGCTGAGCTCAAGCCGTTTCGACGGCTAATTCTGGACTATATATATATATATATGTATATATATATATATATATATATATATATATATATATATATATATATATATATATGTATATATATATATGTATATATATATATATATGTATATATATATATATATATATATATATATATATATATATATATATATATATATATATATATATATATATATACATATATATATATATACCTATATATATATATACATATTTGTTAGTTTCAGAAGATCCCATTAAGGGTGAAAGCAGCGATTCTTTGCTTAAACTTTAATCTGTAATTTTAATAAATATATATATATATATATATATATATATATATAATTGTTTCTATTTTAGGCACAAGGCCAGCAATTCACCAGTACATTACTGGTACTTTATTTTATCGACCCCGTAAGGATGAAAGGCAAAGTTAACCTCGGCCGGATTTGAACTCAGATTGTAAAGGGACGTAACTATGGTGGAAAGCATATCCGACCCTCTACCGATACTGCCAATTCACCACCCTATATATATATATATATATATATAATGTGTATGTCTCATATATATGTGAGTGTATATATATATATACCACACCCTCTCTGATATATATATATCAGAGAGGGTGTGGTAAGATTCCAGGTGGACCATAACCCACCAGAGTACTCGATACTTGGGGAAGTAGAGTGGGTATAATCTTTTCACATATATATATAATGTATATATATATATGTGTGTATGTATGTATGTATGTATTATGTTAAGAGAGTGGGACTGGCTTTGTGTAGTGTCTTTGCTCACTATAAAAGCTTCACGGCACAGGCATTGCTTTATATCTGGAGATCTCTCTGCACTTGTCGTCACATGAATAAAGGTCACACTCGTTCAGCGCATCAGTAGGGGTTCTCCTACATGGATATAAAGTAGTGGCCGTACTCGAAAACGAGTTGGCAGCCACCATGTATTATGTATGTATGTATGTAAGTATGCATGTATGTATTAGCAGTAGTACTAACATAACATGGTTCACAATAGAGGTGTATATGGAGGCATATACAATATGTTTATGTAAAAAAAATTAATATTTTATATTCTGATCATGTCAGCCTATTTCAGTAGCCGGTGAGAATGCCAGACACATGTTTCTGGATTTTTATCCGCCATCAGCGAGATTTACTCCCTCGGTAACAAGACAAGCTAGAGATGGAAAATATACAATCGCACTACACCTCTTGTGTACCCATATATAACAATGTGTACACTGTATATTCTTTTTCTATATATCAAGGGAATAGCGCGGGGAATTGAGAGGCATTAGAATGGTATTTGTTCCGGATCCCTATTCACTGAGTTCAAATCCTGCTGGGGTCAATAAAAAAAAGTACCAGTCCAGTACTGGGCTCGATTCTTCCTCTACATCTCTTTCTCACTTCCTCTCACTTTCTATCTGTCTCTGGAAAAAAATCAGCTGTACTCAGGCCTGGAGAGGGACGAGGCTCTGCCAAGCTTAAAATGACCAAGAAACGCTGAATGCCAATATGGCACACCTACAACTCTATCAGGATATTGGGACCATACCATACCATACCACATATCAAGCATGGCTACTTCTCAGTTAAACACCTACATGTACTGAACTCATTACTTCCTCTCACTCTACTGATAACACACAGTACCAGATTTAGGACAAATGAGGCCCTGTGCTAGTTAAGTTATGAGGCCCCTTACTCATAGAAAATTCATCATTAAAACATTTGAGGGCAGAAAGATGGGCCCCCTTGGCCAACGGGGCCCTGTGTTTAAGCATACCTAAGCACAATGGTAAGTCCAGCAATACTTACACAGGAGTAGGCAGACACATGAGCCCTGTTATTCTGTCCATAGTTCACACAGGGGTGAGCTGTAGGTGGAGCCTTGTTCCTCTGTACATGGTTTACACAGGGGTGGGGTGACACCTGAGCCCTGTTCTTCTGTACCTGACTTACACAGCAGTGGGCTGATGGTTGATCCCTCTTCCTCTATACATGGCTGATGACTGAGCCCTCTTCCTCTATACATGGCTGATGACTGAGCCCTCTTCCTCTATATATGGTTGATGACTGAGCCCTCTTCCTCTGTACATGGCTGATGACTGAGCCCTCTTGCTCTATACATGGCTGATGACTGAGCCCTCTTCCTCTATACATGGCTGATGGCTGAGCCCTCTTCCTCTATATATGGTTGATGACTGAACCCTCTTCCTCTATATATGGTTGATGACTGAGCCCTCTTCCTCTGTACATGGCTGATGACTGAGCCCTCTTCCTCTGTACATGGCTGATGACAGAGCCCTCTTCCTCTATACATGGCTGATGACTGAGCCCTCTTCCTCTGTACATGGCTGATGACAGAGCCCTCTTCCTCTATACATGGCTGATGACTGAGCCCTCTTCCTCTATACATGGCTGATGACTGAGCCCTCTTGCTCTATACATGGCTGATGACTGAGCCCTCTTCCTCTATACATGGCTGATGGCTGAGCCCTCTTCCTCTATATATGGTTGATGACTGAGCCCTCTTCCTCTATATATGGTTGATGACTGAGCCCTCTTCCTCTGTACAAGGCTGATGACTGAGCCCTCTTCCTCTGTACATGGCTGATGACTGAGCCCTCTTCTTCTATACAAGGCTGATGACTGAGCCCTCTTCCTCTGTACATGGCTGATGACTGAGCCCTCTTCCTCTATACATGGCTGATAGCTGATCCCTCTTCCTCTGTACATGGCTGATGACTGAGCCCTCTTCCTCTATACATGGCTGATGACTGAGTCCTCTTCCTCTATACATGGCTGATGACTGAGCCCTCTTGCTCTGTACATGGCTGATGACTGAGTCCTCTTCCTCTATACATGGCTGATGACTGAGTCCTCTTCCTCTATACATGGCTGATGACTGAGCCCTCTTCCTCTATACATGGCTGATGACTGAGCCCTCTTCCTCTATACATGGCTGATGACTGAGTCCTCTTCCTCTATACATGGCTGATGACTGAGCCCTCTTGCTCTGTACATGGCTGATGACTGAGTCCTCTTCCTCTATACATGGCTGATGACTGAGCCCTCTTGCTCTGTACATGGCTGATGACTGAGCCCTCTTCCTCTATACATGGCTGATGACTGAGTCCTCTTCCTCTATACATGGCTGATGACTGAGTCCTCTTCCTCTATACATGGCTGATGACTGAGCCCTCTTCCTCTATACATGGCTGATGACTGAGTCCTCTTCCTCTATACATGGCTGATGACTGAGCCCTCTTCCTCTATACATGGCTGATGACTGAGTCCTCTTCCTCTATACATGGCTGATGACTGAGTCCTCTTCCTCTATACATGGCTGATGACTGAGCCCTCTTCCTCTATACATGGCTGATGACTGAGTCCTCTTCCTCTATACATGGCTGATGACTGAGTCCTCTTCCTCTATACATGGCTGATGACTGAGTCCTCTTCCTCTATACATGGCTGATGACTGAGCCCTCTTCCTCTATACATGGCTGATGACTGAGTCCTCTTGCTCTGTACATGGCTGATGACTGAGCCCTCTTCCTCTATACATGGCTGATGACTGAGTCCTCTTCCTCTATACATGGCTGATGACTGAGTCCTCTTGCTCTGTACATGGCTGATGACTGAGCCCTCTTCCTCTATACATGGCTGATGACTGAGTCCTCTTCCTCTATACATGGCTGATGACTGAGCCCTCTTGCTCTGTACATGGCTGATGACTGAGCCCTCTTCCTCTATACATGGCTGATGACTGAGTCCTCTTCCTCTATACATGGCTGATGACTGAGTCCTCTTCCTCTATACATGGCTGATGACTGAGCCCTCTTCCTCTATACATGGCTGATGACTGAGTCCTCTTGCTCTGTACATGGCTGATGACTGAGCCCTCTTCCTCTATACATGGCTGATGACTGAGTCCTCTTCCTCTATACATGGCTGATGACTGAGTCCTCTTGCTCTGTACATGGCTGATGACTGAGCCCTCTTCCTCTATACATGGCTGATGACTGAGTCCTCTTCCTCTATACATGGCTGATGACTGAGTCCTCTTCCTCTATACATGGCTGATGACTGAGCCCTCTTCCTCTATACATGGCTGATGACTGAGTCCTCTTGCTCTGTACATGGCTGATGACTGAGCCCTCTTCCTCTATACATGGCTGATGACTGAGTCCTCTTCCTCTATACATGGCTGATGACTGAGCCCTCTTGCTCTGTACATGGCTGATGACTGAGCCCTCTTCCTCTATACATGGCTGATGACTGAGTCCTCTTCCTCTATACATGGCTGATGACTGAGCCCTCTTCCTCTATACATGGCTGATGACTGAGCCCTCTTCCTCTATACATGGCTGATGACTGAGCCCTTTTCTCTGTACATGGCTGATGACTGAGCCCTCTTGCTCTGTACATGGCTGATGACTGAGCCCTCTTCCTCTATACATGGCTGATGACTGAGTCCTCTTCCTCTATACATGGCTGATGACTGAGCCCTCTTCCTCTATACATGGCTGATGACTGAGCCCTCTTCCTCTATACATGGCTGATGACTGAGCCCTTTTCTCTGTACATGGCTGATGACTGAGCCCTCTTGCTCTGTACATGGCTGATGACTGAGCCCTCTTCCTCTGTACACGGCTTACACAGGGGTGGTCTGAGGACCGAGCCCCACTCATCTGTACATGCTTACACAGGAGTCGGCTGACACCTGAGCCCTGTACATGGCTTAAACATGTAAAGCCCACAACTTTTTTTTACTGTTTTTTTGGGTCTACCTTACATTTGGACTTTTACTCCTCCTGGGTGTATGTGTGAGGGGTACCTCGTTCTCCTCCCCCCTCATCCTGGGGAGTGGGGTACATACTGCAATACCATTTCCTCCACCCCCTCTTCTTGGAGGTGAATATGGGTGGGGGAGGGTGATACACACAGCAATATCTCCACATCCCCCTCCCTCATCTTGGGGGTGGGGGGTGGGGATACACACAGCAATATCTCCACCCCCACCCTCATCTTGGGGTGGGGGTGGGGATACACACAGCAATATCTCCACCCCCACCCTCATCTTGGGGTGGGGGTGGGGATACACACAGCAATATCTCCACCCCCACCCCCATCTTGGGGGTGGGGGTGGGGATACACGCAGCAATATCTCCACCCCACCCCCTCCCTCATCTTGGGGTGGGGGTGGGGATACACACAGCAATATCTCCACCCCCACCCCCTCCCTCATCTTGGTTGTGGGGATGGAGACACATACAGCAATATATTTTCCTCCACTTCATGGGGTGGCGGAATGGGGGTACATACTGCAATATCCCCTCCTCCACCACCTCATGGGGTGGGGATGGGGGTACATATAGCAATATCCCCTCCTCCTCCACCACCTCATGGGGTGGGGATGGGGGTACATATAGCAATATCCCCTCCTCCTCCACCACCTTATGGGGTGGGGATGGGGGTACATATAGCAATATCCCCTCCTCCTCCTCCACCTCATGGGGTGGGGATGGGGGTACATATAGCAATATCCCCTCCTCCTCCACCACCTCATGGGGTGGGGATGGGGGTACATATAGCAATATCCCCTCCTCCTACTCCACCTCATGGGGTGGGGATGGGGATACATATAGAAATATCCCCTCCTCCTCCATCTCATGGGGTGGGGATGGGGGTACATATAGCAATATCCCCTCCTCCTCCTCATGGGGTGGGGATGGGGGTACATACCTCCTCCTTCTCCCCCTCCATTTCACTATTACACTCAGCCCTGTTTAATAGCCTACTGACTCACATGTATTAAACTACACACACACAGATACATAGACACACACACACACACACACAGATACATAGGCACATACACATACATAGAGATACACATACAAACACACACACACACACACACGCACACACACACAAACAAACATAGATACTCACACAGGCAAACAAACACACACATGCAAACACAAACACACACACACATATGGGCATACACGAAAACACACACACACATAATGATAGACACACAGATATACACACATACATTGTGATATACATATACACACACACACACAGATACATACATAGTGATACACGCACATACATGGTGATATACACACATACAGTGATACACACACATACATAGTGATATACACACACATACATAGTGATATACACACATACAGACACATACATAGTGATACACACACATACATAGTGATATACACACAAACGGACACATACATAGTGATACACACACATACATGGCGATACACACACATACATAGTGATATACACACATATAGACACATACATAGTGATACACACACATACAAACGTACATACACATACATAGCCACAGACACAAAGATTATAAGGTGATTATAAAATTGTGTAGAAGTCTATTTCAACATTATACATTTGATTACCTCCCTTGAATGATGCTGTTTGCCTGTGTGTGTATATAGGACTGGCTTTGGGTTTGACTGTGTATGTGTGTGTGTGTGTGTGTGTGTGTGTGTATATATAGGACTGGCTTTGGGTTTGACTCTGTATCTGTGTGTGTATATATATAGGACTGGCTTTGGGTTTGACTCTGTATGTGTGTGTGTGTGTATATATAGGACTGGCTTTGGGTTTGACTCTGTATCTGTGTGTGTGTATATGTAGGACTGACTTTGGGTTTGACTCTGTATGTGTGTGTGTGTGTGTAGGACTGTATCAGTGTGTCTGACTGTGTGTATGTGTGTATATATAGGACTGGCTTTGGGTTTGACTCTGTATGTGTGTGTGTGGGACTGTCTCATTGTGTCTGACTATGTGTGTGTGTCGGGGGATGTAGGACTGTCTTTGGGTTTGACTGTGTGTGTGTGTGTATACAGGATTGTCTTTGTGTTTGACTTTGTGTGTGTGTGTGTATGTGTAGGACTCTCTTTGTGTGTATGACTGTAAGTGTGTGTGTGAATGTGTGTTTGTGTAACTCTGCGTGTGTGAACGTATATGTGTGTGTACGTATGTGTATGTATGTATGTGTAACTGTGTGCATGTATATAAATGTGTAACTATGTCACTGTGTGTGTATGTATAACTTTGTGTGTAGCTGTGTGTGTCTGACCAACTCAACATAAAACACTGTCCATCTGATTACCTCCCTTGACTGACATAGTTTACCACTGGCTGAGTGTGTGTGTGTCTGTATAATATGTATGTGTGTGTGTGTGTGTATGCATGTGAATCTGTCATATGTGTGCATGTGGATGTATGTGTGTATGTATATGCTTATGCATGTATATATATGTACGTATGTTAGTTACCACAACATCCAGTCCTAAATAAATGAGGTTGTGTAGGTGTCACGACAAAAAAACACACACAGTCCACACTGTAATGTGGTCGTATAGGTAACACGGTAAAAACCTCCCAGTCCACACTGTAAACGTGGTTGGTGTTAGGAAGGGCATCCAGCCATAGAAAACCTGCCAGACAGTCCCATACGAGCGAGACGACCAATCTTGCCTCAAGTGGGACAATTCCCATCTAAACCCATGCTAGCGTGGAAGATAGACGTTAACCGATGATGATGATATGTATGTATATATATATATATATAGATAGATAGATGTGTGTATGTATGTATGTATGGATGCATGGTCCCGTTACTCCTGAGGAAGTTATAAGAGTGTCATATTGTTTGGCATTTCCAAGACACTTTTAAACCAGGCAGAGATCGTCTCCTCTCCAGGTCTGAATACAGCAAATTTCTTCAAGAGAAGGATAGAGAGAGTGAGAGAGTGGAAGTGAGAAACAGATATAGAGGAAGAATCGACCCCAATACTTAACTGGTACTTTTTTTTTTATCGACCTTGAAAGGATGAAAGGCAAAGTTGACTTCGATGGGATTTGAAATCAGAGAACAGACAACTGAAACGAATACTGCAAAGCATTCTATCTAATGTTCTAACAACTCTGCAACTCTGCTAATTTCACCACCTTTATGTATATGTATATATATATATAAAGAAAAAAAGATGAAATCGAAAATGCAACTGGAGTCTTATTTTTAAAAAAAATATATATATTTATTTGGTTCCTTTACCGGTTTCGCAGTTTTTCTGCTTTTCAAGAGTAGAGTTGAGATGGAGTGTCTGTGGTTTTTCTCACATCTGGTTGGTCTCTGAATGTTACTTGTTTTATATGGAAAAAGTGGCTTGAAATGTCAGGTTTTTCGAGAAGTAATTTGATTGGTTGGTCAATTATTATAATTATTGACCAACCAATCAAATTACTTCTCGAAAAACCTGGCATTTCGAGCCACTTTTTCCATATAAAACAAGTAACATTCAGAGACCAACCAGATGTGAGAAAAACCACAGACACTCCATCTCAACTCTACTTTTGAAAAGCAGAAGAACTGCGAAACATGGGACGAGTTAGGTAGAAGTGGTAACACAGTGGTTCTTCCTATTCCGTATAACCATGACCAGTCCGAGCTGAAGATCCGCTAAGGTGAAACAATTGTTCTCGGTATGGTGAACTAACTGTTGTTACCACTTCTATATACATATCATCATCATCATCATTTTACGTCCGCTTTTCCCTGCTTGCAAGGGTTGGACGAGTCCTATTCAGTACAGCATCTCTCCACTTGTCACGGTCCTTCGTCATCTCCACTGTGAGTTTCAGCGATCTGAGGTCTGCTCACATCATGCCTCACTGGGAGGTTGTAACAAGAAGATATTTTGTCACAGTTGGTAATAATTGTTTCTACTTTTTGGCACAAGGCCAGTAATTACCCAGTACATTAGTGGTACTTTATTTTATTGACCCCAAAGGATGAAAGGTAAAGCTAACCTCGGTGGGATTTGATCTCAGAACGTAAAGGGCCGCAACTCTAAGCCATAAAGCATGTTATGCAACATTTTAATGATAATGCCAATCCACCACCCAGTTGGTAATAATAGGGCTAACATCTTTAATTTTTGTTTTGTACAATCTACATTTATTGTCAACTGATGACCCTTCTCTTTTGTGCAGTCTTTCATTAGAAATATGGTAATGAAAGGGTTAAACATGGGCAGTGTCTTTCATTAGAAATATGGTAATGAAAGGGTTAAATATAGACAGTATCTTTCATTAGAAATATGGTAATGAAAGGGTTAAATATAGACAGTGTCTTTCGTTAGAAATATGGTAATGAAAGGGTTAAACATAGACAGTGTCTTTCATTAGAAATATGGTAATGAAAGGGTTAAACATAGGCAGTGTCTTTCATTAGAAATATGGTAATGAAAGGGTTAAATATAGACAGTGTCTTTCGTTAGAAATTTGGTAATGAAAGGGTTAAACATAGGCAGTGTCTTTCATTAGAAATATGGTAATGAAAGGGTTAAACAGAAGCAGTGTCTTTCATTAGAAATATGGAAATGAAAGGGTTAAACATAGGCAATCCTTCATTGTAAATATGGTAATGAAAGAATTAAACAAAGGCACTGTCTTTCATAAGAAATATGGTAATGAAAGTGTTAAATTACTTAAATTTATCTAAAAACCTTTCGTTGTAATTTTATGTAAGAACCTTTGCTAAGTTATATTCAAAACACTTGCTTAATAATGAGAAAATTAGTTATATTGCTAAATCCCTCCAAATTATTGATTATTTTCAAAATGATTTGAAAACGATGCGCAGTGTCTTTCATTAGAAATATGGTAACAAATGGTGTAGATTGAAATTAGAATGAGAAACAGGAGTCATTTTTTATTAGCGGATGGTGTGTTTTTCATGATTATAAAAAAATGTTGTCAGTAATATAATTTAAAAAATGAAACCTTAATGTTTTCACCATCGTTAACTAAGATTCAACACTTCAATATTGAAATTGTAATATCAGATTTTAATTATGTTTGAACACGATACCAAGATCAAACATATTAATAACAACAAAAATATTAACAATTACAAAGGAAAACAAACACTGGCGAAATAATAATAATAATAATAATTGTTTCTACTTTAGGCACAAGGCCAGCAATTTGAAGGGAAGGGGGGAAAGTCAATTAAATCAACCCCAGTGTCTTACTGGTACTTTATTTATCGACCCTGTAAAGATGAAAGGCAAAGCTAACCTCAGCAGGATTTGAACTCAGAACATAAACAAACAGAACAACACTTTAACAATTCTGGCACTCCAACACCCTTAACAATTGTTTCTATTTTTGGCACAAGGCCAGCAGTTTGAACGGAAGAGGACAGACGATTAATTAAATTGACTCCAGTGTGTTACTGGTACTTTATTTTATCAACATCATACGGATAAAAGGCAAAGTTAACCTTGGCGGGATTTAAACTCAGAACATAAATAATGATTTTAAAAAAATATATATTTTGTCACAAGGCTGTTTGAGGTATGGGTGTTCAATACTCGAGGTATGCGGGGGTTCAATACTCGAGGCATGGGGGGGGGTCAATATCTAAGGTACAGGGGCTCAATACTTGAGATATGGGGGTTCAATACCCAAGGTATCAATACTCAAGTTATGGAGGTTTAATACCCAAGGTATGGGGGTACAATACTCGAGGTGTAGGGGGGTTCAATACTCAATGCTCTAAGCCACTGATGATCTTTTTCTTTATACTGTGTAGATGGTGAAAATCAAAATCCAGGTAACGCCACATTTTGTATATGTGTGAGAGGAGAATACTATTGCATACACCCAACAGGCCACTCAACAATATACACCCAACAGGCCACTCAACAACACACACTCAACAGGCCACTCAACAACATACACCCAACAAGCCACTCAACAATATACACTCAACGACACACTCAACAGGCCACTCAACAACACACACTCACCAGGACACACTCAACAACACACTCAACAACATACACTCAACAACACACACTCACCAGGACACACTCAACAGGCCAATCAACAACACACACTCAACAACATACACTCAACAACACACACTCACCAGGCCACTCAACAACACACTCAACAACACACACACAACACCTTTAAATCATGGCCATTCTTTTGTGTGTGGTGTGTGTGTTTTGTATGAGGGGGAGGGGGCAAGAGTGAGAGAAAGAGATGAGAAAGGATGAGAGATAAAGAAAGAGAGAGAGAGAGAGAGAGAGAGAGAGAGAGAGAGAGAGAGAGGAGACTATATTTAATTAGAGTGTTAACAAGTAAACAAACTTCCCATGAATAGAAGTTGAGAGGGGAGAGAATTAAATATTTTTAGTGAATATATGTACAAATGGTTGAGTTGTCAATGTGTGTGTGTTGTATAAATATATGTATATATGTGTGTGTGTGCATAAAAAGTAAACAGAATTAACAAAGCAAATGACACAGTAGAATGAAGAAATATATTAGTTTAAAGCTGTATAAAGAGAGAGAGAGAGAATTGTGTATATATACTAGAAGAAAATCCAATGTGTGGTATATATACATATACTAGCCGACGTACCCAGCTTTGCCAGGGTAAACAGATGATAAGAGAAAACAGTGTGTGTGTGTGTCTGTGTGTCTATATATGTGTGTGTGTGTGTGTGTGTGTGTGTGTGTGTGTGTGTGTGTGTGTCTGTGTGCGTGAGAGAGAGAGAGAGAGAGAGAGATCAAAAACAGTAAAAAAAACTTCCAGAGACACCAGGTTCTTTGTGTTACCTTTTGCACATAGTATAATGAAGGTTTCTAGATGTTCCCACTCGTGAACAACCTACATATAACTATCCGATTCTCTCATATTCAATCCTACAGTTTGAGAGTCTGAGAGTCTGAGCTTTATTTATGGCTATAGCAAAACTGGCTCTGACAGGAAACTGAAGTCTTGAGAATTTGAATGGCAGTTCAGTAGGCAAAGTTATGAGAGGAATCTTGGGAATAAATGCACTTTCTCCTTGATGATTGCCTTCAAGAATAGTGCCACACATGTGGGTATGTGATAAATATGACAATTGAATGAGGGGAGTTGTGGGGGTTACATGTTCAATCCTGAGCAAAATATGTATCCAGGAAATGTTTTGAATTCAGCACATCACAAAGATTCACAACTTATTTTTTTAATTATTCTTTGTTTCCATTTTTTTGTTACATCTTTTGTTTTTGTTTCCTTTTTTAATACACAGAAACCCATATTTGTACCGTCCTGTGTTGTCCTTAATGTATTTTTATGTAAACCCTTTGTGGTTAATAAAGAAATCAATATTGTTATTATTACCTCATAGAAATACAAAATCAAAATATAGTAAAGGAAAACCTGAAATAAATTGTAAATGAAACCCAAAAACTATAAACTACTTACAACTGTACTTGTGATTTCTCATCGAGTTTTCCCTTTCTTGATAAGAGCGAAGGAAAGCCACTCATTACGATTTGGCAAAGATCTGGTGTCTCGATGGAGCACCAGATGTCACTAGTGTGCTTATGGTCAGGACTGGCAGAAAGATCTGAAAATAAGACAAAACTTTAGCCATATGTCAAGACATACCATCAAGGTGTTACTAGTGCTTGTGGTCAAGACAGACTATCAGGATGTTACTACAATGATTGTGGTGAGGACAGGTAAAAAGATCTGAAAATAAGACAGTCATATTTTTAAAAACTTTTATTATATATATATATATTTTTTTTTTTTGTAACACTTTTATTACCATATTTCTAATAAAAGACATTGCCTGTGTTTAACCCGTTCTTTACCATATTTCTAATGAAAGACATTGCCTGTGTTTAACCCTTTCTTTACCATATTTCTAATGAAAGACATTGCCTGTGTTTAACCCTTTCTTTACCATATTTCTAATAAAAGGCATTGCCTGTGTTTAACCCTTTGTTTACCATATTTCTAATGAAAGACACTGCATATGTCATTAACCCTTTCAAAATAGATTAGTCAACTGCCCAGGGGCTAATAACTGGACACAGTGTAATCATTAGATTAAATGAGACAGTTTGTAGGAGAGAGACAAGGGGGAATAACAAACATGGTGATATGGTATGGTCTGGTAACTCTTGATGGAGTTGTAGGGGCGCCATATTGACATAAAGTATTTCTTGGACATTTTATGCCTGGCAGAGCCCATCCCTCTCCAGGCCTGAGTACAAAAGATTTCTTCTAGGAAAGGATAGAAAGTGAGAGGGGGGAAGCGAGTGAGAGATATTGAGGAAGAATCGACCCCAGTACTAGACTGGTACTTTTTTTATCGACCTCAAAAGGATGAAAGGCAAAGTTGACCTCGGAGAACCGGAACGAATACCATAAAGCATTATGTCTGACGTTCTAACGACTCTGCCAATTTTCCACCTTATAACCAACATACCCCAAGAGAATAGCTATAGCATATAAACTGTCTAAAATAAATTAAAATATAAATAGTGTTAAGCCACCTGAAGGAAGATACGGTATAAAGATAATAATATTAATGAAAATTATTGTGTACAGTGCTCAGCGCGGGTGGGACCAATCCGGTTGACCACCGAGTCCATTGTCATGATCAAACTGCCACCCTCCTTCAAAAACGAAGGAGAGGCGGTTTTCCTTTGTGTGATAGCTATGGCGAAAGAGGTTGTATGGTGGACAAGGTTAAAAGGGCTGAGGTCAGACACCTTTCTCTCCGGCCAACAACTGATTCTTTTTTTTTAAATACCACTTTGGAAGAAGAATCAGGATGGAGAGAGAGGTGCTGTACCCCAGCAAGTTTTATGAAAGGTGGGTGAAAGTGGCGAGAATGGCCCGAGTGAATGGGCCTTCTCTCTATATCAGCCTGTAGGTTGAGGAAAAAGAGGAAGAGAGGAAAGGGGTACTCACTCTTCGTACTCCTGGAGATGAGGGTTGCACATTTTTTCGGGGGTATGTGTTACCCATATGAAATGTCTCCCCCTATTGGGGAAAATCGATTAACTTTTAAATTGCATTTGTGATAGTATTTTACACGTTTTTATTGTATGTAAACTTCCCCCTTTGTATTTGTCCCCTTCTTTTGTGCCCCTGTGGCTAATAAAGAAACATTTCTATCAATCCATTTGTCTATCTTTATCTATCTATCAATCTGTCTATCTATCTATCTTTGAGGAAAAGGAGGAGGAGAGGAAAGGAGTACAAGCTCTTCGTACTCCTGGAGATGAGGGTTGCACATTTTTTTCGGGGGTCTGTGTTACCCATATAAACTGTCTCCCTCTATTGGGGAAAATCGACTAACTTTTAAATTCCATCTGTGATAACATTTTACACGTTTTTATTGTATGTAAACTTCCCCCTTTGTATTTGTCCCCTTCTTTTGTGCCCCTGTGGCTAATAAAGAAATATATCTATCTATCTGTCTATCTATCCATCTATCAATCTACCTATTTACATATCCATCTATCTATTTAACTATTTGTCTATCAATCTATCTATTTATGAATCTATCTAACTAACTATCTCCTGAAGTTGAGGGTTGTTCTATCTACGGGGTATTAAACAACCCATTTGTGGTCATCCCCCCCTATTGGGGATTTCGATTGTTATATTTGTTTGTTTGAATATTTTTACACGATTGTATGTAAAATCCCCGGCATGTGTCTTTGTTTTGTCCCCTTTTCTTGTGCGCCCTTGTGGCTATTAAAGAAATCTATCTATCTACTTCAAATGAGAACAAAATGTATGAAACTGAATTTAATAGAAACAACTGCCAAAGATATGCACACACACACATTACATACATACATAGTACATACATTATTCTATGTACTATAGATGCACCTTTCATGAGTTGTAGTGCACCTGAGCACTGTACACAATAATTTCATTATATCATTATATTATATGTAGAGGGTCGGATGCCATGCTTTGCACCATAGTTATGTCCCTTTACGGTCTGGGTTCAAATCCCGTTGAGGTTAACTTTGCCTTTCATCCTTACGGGGTCGATAAAATAAAGTACCAGTAATGCAGTGGGTAATTGCTGGCCTTGTGCCAAATGTAGAAACAATTATATTATATATATATATATATATATATATATATATATATATATATATATATATAATATATTCTGATGACTGATAAACTGGAAAATGGACGTTAAACGAAGATGATGATGATGATGATGATGATATATATATATCATCAATAAAGTTTTGACAAAAAAAAACAATAAATAAATAAAAAGCGATTTAAGCAGAAATAATGAAATATAAATAATTAGGAAAAACTAAATTTAACGAGGCCATCTGAATTGGTAATCAGCAGAAGCAGGTAATTATTAATGAGAAGATTGATGCAAGGAGCAGGTTTATTAAAGCAGAACATCTTTAATGTTAATGATAATTAGCAGGTGAGAGAGAGAGAGAGAGAGAGAGTAAGAGAGAGGGGGAGTGAGGGGTGAGAGTGAGAGGAAGAGAGGGGTGGGAGGGACAGACAGAGAGGTGTGTGAGTTAGATAGATATATAGAGAGTAAGAGAGAGGGTGCGAGAGAGTAAGAAAGAGGGGGAATGAGAGTGAGAGAGAGAGAGGTGTGTCAGATAGAGAGAGAGAGAGACAAAGAGTGAGAGAGCAAAAGTGTGTGTGTGTGAGAGAGAGAGTGTGTGTGTGTGTGTGTCTGAGAGAGAGAGAGGAGGGAGAGAGAGGGGGGGGGGGGGGGATATACAGGTATTTCCACTTGGTGTATTGTCACAGCATGCAAAAAATATTGACAGTGTGTATGTGTATATATATATATATATATATATATATCTATATATATATATATATATATCATCATCATCATCATCATCGTTTAACGTCTATCTTCCACGCCAGCATGGGTTTGGACGGGAATTTTCCCACTTGAGACAAGATTGGTTGTCTTGCTCTGGCGGGTTTTCTACGGCTGGATGCCCTTCCTAACACCAACCACATTTACAGTGTGGACTGGGAGGTTTTTACCATGTTACCTACACAGCCACATTACAGCGTGGACTGTGTGTTTTTTTTGTCGTGACACCTACAGGACCTCATTTATTTAGGACTGGATGTTGTGGTACCAACATAACTTTACATCGAAAGGGGGTGGTCTGGATGGGGTGGGGTGGTGGGACGGGGGTGTATTTTTGTTAAGAGGTGCCTACTGACTGTAAGTTTCGCTTTGTACTTAGGCAAGGCGGGTCTTCTGTATTACTGTGTAGCGCCAAAGATCTCGGTCCAGTGACATTGTCTTGGAGATGTAAGTGTGTGAGGTCGGAATTTATCAAGTTGTCCCAGGTTTTTCTGCGTCTGTCTACTCCGTGACTACCGTCTATTTTTATCGCCCAGCACTTTTTTATACAGCTGTCGTCTTTCATGCGCATCACGTGACCATATCAACGTAGTCTTCTCTTGACAAAAATGCCTCAGGGGACAGAGACAGTGCACTTCACCTTGCCCTCCTCCTCTTTCAATCTTTACTATATTTCATCTGCCTGTCGCCCACTTTGTGGTTTGCCTCTCTGTTGACCACTGGCTACTGGTCTCTGTACCCTGAGGCATTTTTGGTCATTGCTGTCTTTTATAGCACTTAGTTGTTCTAATGATGAGTTTTCTTATTTTTATATATATTCAATCAGATACACTCTCACTTCGTCTCGATCAGAGATAACATTGTTTATATATATATATATATCATCATCATCATCATCATCATCATTTCATTTTACGTCCGCTTTTTCCCTACTTGCAAGGGTGGGACGGGAACTGATTCTGGCTTGATTTCTACAGCTGGATGCCCTTCCTAACACCAACCTCATTTACAGTGAGTGCTGGGTGCTTTTTTTGTCGTGGCACCTCCACGACCACTTTGCAGTGGAATGATAGGGACCCCAGTCCCTATCATCTCATTTCTACAGCTGAGTAAACTGGAGCAATGTGAAATAAAGTGTCTTGCTCAAGGAAACAACAAATCATCATATCATCATCATCATCGTTTTACGCCCGTTCTTCCACGCTAGCATGGGTTAGACGGGTTGTCCTGTTGTGGGCAGTGTCTGGTCGGCTGACCATGCCTTGCTCATACAGGAACTGATTTGGCTAAATATATATATATATATATAAATATACAGAATCAGTTCCCGTATGAGGAAGACAAGGTAAACCGACCAGACACTGCTCACAACAGGACAACCCGTCTAACCCCATGCTAGCAGGGAAGAACGGACGTAAAACGGTGATGATGATGATGATTTATTTATATAGACACACAGATTTTGCAAAATAAAACAAATTTAATAGTGCTGGTATCAGAATAAGATACACCTAGTACATTCTGTAAAGTGGTAGGTTTGGTGCCACAATAAAATACACCCTGTACACTCTGTAAAGTGGTGTGGTGGCATTGTCACAATAAAAGATACCTAGTCCACTGGTAAAGTGGTAGTGGCATGATAAAACACAACTAGTACACACAGGGAAGAGGTTGGCATTAGGAAGGGCACCTAGCTGTAGAATTCATGCCAGAATAGAATGTATGAGTGAGATACAGTCATCTCATATGTCTGACTGAAGGACATGAGAACCTGTCCAACCCTTGCTAGAATGGAAAATAGATGTAAAAGAGTGATGATGAAGATGAAGTTCAAAGTGATGATGAAGTTCAAATCCCGCCGAGGTTAACTTTGTCTTTCATCCTTATGGGGTTGATAAAATAAAGTACCAGTAATGCATTGGGGTTGATTTAATCGACTTACCCCTCCCCCAAAATTGTTGGCCTTGTGCCTATATAAAAAACATTATTTTGGCATAGAGTTATGGCCCTTTACATTCTGAGTTCAAATCCTGCTGGAGTTAGCTTTGCCTTTCATCCTTACAGGGTTGATAAAATAAAGTACTGAGGTCGATTTAATTGACTTTCCCCTCCCCTGAAATTGTTGGCCTTGTGCCTTATGTAGAAACAATTATTTTTGTAATGAAATAATTAATAATCTTAGTAAACCCTTAAAATTCTTCATTAATCAATTAAAATAGAGTGTATTTCATTAGAAACTAACAAAAGAGCCCTTCGTTGCCAGACACACCTTTCACCACAGTAAATAAAGACCCTTCTCTCCTCAACATGGCCGTCAGCCCTAGAACTCTGCTATTTTAGGGGGTATAAATATTTTAACTATATGTTGACATGCTCTGGGAGCTGAATAACCTATGTATCAAATTTGAACAAAATCGGATGGAAACTGTGGAAATGGATTGCCTACCACTATAAATAAAGACCCCTCTCTCTTAAACATGGCCATCAGCCCCAGAACTCTGCTATTTTAGGGGACAGAAATATTTAAACTATATGTTGACATGCTCTGGGAGCTGAATAATCTATGTATCAAATTTGAACAAAATCGGATGGAAACTGTAGAAATGCATCGCCTGCATACAGTCGGACATTTTCGTTTTTATATCTATAGACGTAGTCAAGAAAGGGTTAATATATATTGTGTGGGGAAAACAGTTACTATCTGGTAAACTGTAACAAATCATAGAAAATCTGACCTTTTTTTCATCAATGACTGTAAAACAGAAGCCGGGAAGGATTATGAACTTATCACCATGGTGATGCATAATCTAATCCTTTGTGGAATTTATGGGGAAATAAATGGTTTTTCCTGCCTATGTGGAGTTGTTCTGCTTCTGTTAGCAACATGTTCTGGCTGGGGATAGTTTAGAAAGATGAAAGACAATAGTTTTACCATAAAAACATTGCATCTGTGACAATATGGTTGTCAATGGCTGAAGAAGGTTATTGGAGATTTCAGAATTATGGCTAGAGTTTAATGGTGAGAGGTGGGTGGTGGGTAGTG
Organism: Eledone cirrhosa; assembly: GCA_964016885.1. Lineage (NCBI taxonomy): Eukaryota > Metazoa > Mollusca > Cephalopoda > Octopoda > Eledonidae > Eledone > Eledone cirrhosa. Next base: position 8,146,865 of record OZ024762.1, read on the forward strand.
GATAGATTATGGGTATATTGTGGTGAGCATATTGGGTTAAACATAAGCAACATCTTTCATTAGCATTTACATTACTCTATATCTACTATCATATTTTCACAGTAAAGACTTTATTTCACATAATTATCTCACATAATATCAAATCTATAAGATTTTGATATTATTTATTTTGATAACAATACCTTAACATAAGTATGAGTGGCTAGTTGCAGCCAGTTTGAACATAAAGAGGAGGTGAGAGAATTTTGGCCGGATACGGCCGGTTTAAATACTAAAGGGTTAAACATTGGCAGTGTCTTTCATTAGAAATATGGTAATGAAAGGGTTAAACATAGGCAGTATTCTATGAGACAAAACCACACATGATGATGATGATGATGTAGTGAGAGAGGTATGAGAGAATTAAGGTGGTAATGTAAAAGGTGTTCACTACATCCTGGAGAGAAGAAGAAAAATTAATGTTTTGATAGAAAAGAATATAGAATACAATCAAATAAACACACCACCAACACTAATGACCATACCTCTACCACCATCACTACTAACCATACCATCACCATCACCAACACTACTGACCTGGGGTGTTAGAAAGATATTATAGAAAAGAAGGTTTTATAGTGAAGGGTGGGGATAAGCTCAAAGTGCCAGATTGTGGTTTGTAGTTATCTAGATGTTATCCAATTATAGAAGATGTACTCAAATACATGCGGGCAGTGGTTTCAAAAGTTGGAACTCATATTTAGGTATGTTTCGCCATCGTTCATTTTTGCATAATATACACGACTTGTTACCACTGAGGTAAGGATTTGATCTTTCCAACCCTTTAGCATTTACATTCCCACGGGTACAAGCCGAAGCTAAAGCATATAGACAGTATGCCCCCCCCCCCCCTTCCACTGTAGAGTGATCACGAAGGTGTCATGACTAAAAAAAAAAACAGTACTCACTCTAAAGTGGTCTTGTAGGTGTCACGACAAAAAAGCACCCAGTACTCATTGTAAATGAGGTTGGTGTTAGGAAGGGCATCCAGCTGTAGAAACCAAGCCAGAATCAGTTCTGTATGAGCAAGACATGGTCACCTGACCTGGCATTGCCCACCACAGGACAACGCGTCTAACCCATGCTAGTGTGGAAGAATGGGCATAAAATGGTGATGATGATTATGATAATGATTACTCTATATTTACTATTGTATTTTTGTGGTAAAGGCTTTATTTTACATAGTTATCTCACATAATATAAAATCTACAAGATTTTGATGTTATTTATTTTTCGAACAATACCTTAATGTCAGTATGAGCAGCTGGTTATGGCCGATTTAAACAGAAAGTGGTGAGAGAATTCTGGCCAGATATGGCCGGTTTAAATGCTAAAAGGGTTAAGTTGCACTGGATTAACTATAAGTAAAAATGCATCATTAATATACTGTACACAACTGTGATGAGTGTGACCATGAATATGAAAATAATGTAATTGGAGAGAGTTGTGATGTGAAATACGCCAAACAAGTATCGGCAATGTGCACAGTTATACGGTAGGTAGCGACATGCCTGTAGATATATTACCTATGTTAATGTATAGTAAACTGATTGCATTAAGCTAGTCTGTTAACTCTTTAGCATTTAAACCGGCCGTATCCGGCCAGAATTCTCTCACCTCTTTCTCTTCAAGCCAGCCAAAACTGGCCACTCATACTGACATTAAGGTATTGTTCTCAAAATAAATAATATCAAAATCTCATATATTCAATATTATGTGAGATAATTATGTAAGATAAAGCCTTTACTGTGAAAATACAATAGTTTATATAGAGCAACGTAAATGCTAATCATTTAAACCAGCCATATCCAGCCAGAATTCTCTCACCTCTTTCTGTTCAAACCAGCTGCAACTGGCCACTCATACTAATGTTATGGTATTGTTCTCAAAATAAATAATATCAAAATCTCATAGATTCGATATTATGTGAAATAACTATGTAAGATAAAGCCTTTACTGTGAAAATACAATAGTTTATAGAGAGTAATGTAAATGCTAAATGGTTAAGTTTGATGAATCTGAGTAAGAGAGCGGGTGTAAATATTTATAAGAGCTATGTAGCCTTGTTTATAGATTTTGTTATTTACTAAGACGTTTGTTTTGATACATAGAATCAGTAATGCTACTTTAATTCACTGTGTTTTGTTTATACTGGATTTGAGATTCTGCTACTTTGGGTTCTGGCTTCAATTTCAAGTCCCTCAAAAGTAGTATACATGTAATAGTCGACCCCATAAATTGAACCTTAAAAAATGGTGAAAATAATTAGACTTTTACACAAGTATATACAGTATATATAATATATCATCATCACCATTTTACGTCCGTTCTTCCACGCTAGCATGGGTTAGACGGGTTGTCCTGTTGTGGGCAGTGTCCAGTTCGCTGACCTTGTCTTGCTCATACTGGGACTGATTCTGGCTTGATTTCTACAGCTGGATGCCCTTCCTAACACCAACCATATTTACAGTGAGTGGTGGGTGCTTTTTTGCCATGGCACCTCCACGACCACTTTGCAGTGTGAGTGTGGGGAGGGGGGGGGGGGGGGTTATATATATATGAAAAATATGGGGAGAAGAATACTGCATGGTTGCACATGGATTACATGTTATAAAATGAGTCCCTCATCGGTGATTTGCCAACGATCATTGGTATTTCATTGCATTAAAAATCATATACCTCACGTTGGTGCGACAATAACTAAAATAAGTTATTAGGACAATTGAAACGCGTAAAGCAAGTGAAACAAGTAAACAACACAGGGGAAAGCTAACCGAAGATATATATATATATATATATATATATATATATATATATATATATATATATATATATATGTTTAAATTTGGTGGTTTACCACTGGGTAGAATTGGTCATTCTGCAATGTTAACCATGACATAATGAGAAAAGCACTCAACGTTAAGCAACTCATCCATCTTCAATCTTGAATCCTGTTGTGTGCAGGAATGGAGTAAATGTATTATAAAGTGAAATGACAGGAGGCTAACATATTTGGCCTCCTGCCATTTCACTTTATAATATATATACACATATATATATATATAAAGAAAATTTCGCTCTACATGGCTGAATACAATAAATGTAATCTGAGTTTTTCGAATATTAATAATAACATTTGATTCGTTTGCAATTATACAAACAAGCCTCATTTTTATAGCCATGCCAGAAACATTAGTGTATTCAGTTCTGTTCGCATGCCAACACAAGAGCAAGAATGAAGTGTTCATTCTACTGACATGGCTATAAAATTGAGGCTTGTTTGCAAAATTACAAATGAATTGAATGTTATTATTAATATTTGAAAAACTCAGACTACATTTATTATATATATAAATATACATATATATATATATATACTGTTATACTTTGGGAGGGTCATGTTGCCAATAAGAGAAACACACGCACCAGTTGCTTTCACTCCAATTTATAAAGAATCTTGCTAAACAAATTCAGAAACGAAATATATATATATATATACCTTCTCGGCCCACATACCACATCAAAAAATATATCTTTTGTCACAACACCAATTTGAGGAGCAGATCAATACTGGAGTCAGGTCCATAACTCCGATGGGTTACCTTGAGCCAATCCTCTGCGAAACGCGTGTAACAGGTCAATAAATAATAAATATTTTACATATGTAAACAAAACTTCCTCGTTTTTTATATTATATACACTCTGCCTGTGCATAGAATGCTTTGGTAGCAACACCAATATTTCACCATACTACCTACACTATATATATATATATCTTTTACTCTTTTACCTGTACCAGCCATCCGGCTGAGACCATGCTGGGGCACCGCCCTTGTTGCTACACATTTTATCTCCAGCCTGTATTGGTTGGCCACTGGTGCAAGAAGGAGTTCGTTGCTGCTGCCCTTAGGTTTCCCTCGTGCCTTGCCGTGGGCTTATCCGGGATCCTGGATAGCAGGGTGTCGAGATGTTTCTTGAAGACATCCACCTCCACACCATGCATATCTCTCAGATCCCTCCATTGAGGGCCCTTGAACCTCAGGCTATTGCAATATCTGCTCCTTATTCTAGATGTGGAAGACGGGACCTTTGGCACCACACAGTGACGTCCTGTTCGACGGTTGGTCCAGCTCCCAATGCCAAAGTTTGGTGCTAGTTCCTCCAGGATTTTCCACATGTAGATCACTGTGTATCTCTCCCGTCTTCGTTCCAAGGAGTAGAGGTTCAGTTCTTTTATATATATATATATATAGGAAAATGTATGACCCCGACGGCAGAGCTCAAGCCGTTTCGACGGCTATTTTAGCCGTCGAAACGGCTTGAGCGCTGCCGTCGGGGTCATACATTTTCCTATTACCCACTCTACTACCCTAAGTATTGAGTACTCTGGTGCGTTATGGTCCATCTGGTTCCTTACCACAACTCCTTCATTATATATATATATATATATATATATATATATACATATATATATATATATATACATATACATATATATATTTATATATATATATATATATATACACATATATATATACATATATATATACATATATATATATATACATATATATATATACATATATATATATACATATATATATATATATATATACACATATATATATACATATATATATACATATATATATATATACATATATATATATACATATATATATATATATACATATATATATATATATACATATATATACATATATATATATATATACATATATATACATATATATATATATATATATATATATATATATACATATATATATATATATATACATATATATATATATATATACATATATATATATATATATACATATATATATATATATATATATATATATATATATATATATATATAGAGAGAGAGAGAGAGAGAGAGAGAGAGAGAGGGGGGGGGAACTAGAAAGAAGTTAATTTCTTAGATTTATTACTGCCAGATATCACATTCTTTTCATAAAATTTAATTTCAATAATCATCTGAAACTATTTAGTAGATTAATTTCCTGTTAAGGAGGTGTTTAAGTCGTTAGTGGAGCTGCCATTAAAGAGAACATAGAGTTCGGAGTTGAAATTTGAGAAAAATATGAAATAAAGAAGAAATGTTGACTTTCTAAACCCGTGGGGAATTATAGCAGATATTTTACAGTATGTATTTAAAGGTGGGTAGCAAATACCAAGATTCTAGCGTGGTAAAAATGTTGATGTTAGAATTTAACACTTTAGCATTTAAACCAGCTGTATCCGACCACAAATCTCTCACCTCTTTCTGTTTAAACTTGCAGTAACCGGCCACTCATACTGATGTTGTGGTATTGTTTTCAAAATAAATAATATCAAAATCTCATGGATTCGATATTATGTGAGGTAATTATGTGAGGTATGCCTTTACCACAAAAATATAATAGTAAATATAGAGTAATGTAAATGCTAAAGGGTTAAACCAGCTGTATCCGGCCAGAATTCTCTTACCTCTTTCTGTTTACACCGGCTGTAACCAGCTGTTCATACTGACGTTAAGATATTGTCCTCAAAATAAATAATATCAAAATCTCGTAGATTCAATATTATGTGATATAATTATGTAAGATAAAGCTTTTACCACAAAAATATAATAGAAAATATAGAGTGATGTAAATGCTAACAGGTTAACCCTTTAATGTTCAAACTGGCCAAAACCGGCCAGAATTCTCTACTTCTTTCTGTTGAAACTGGCTGTAACTGCTCGCTCAAACTGATGTTAAAGTATTGTTCTCAAAATAAATACTTTCAAAATCTCATAGATTCGATATTATGTGAGATAATTATGCGAGGTAAAGCCTTTACCATGATAATATAATAGTATATATAGAGTAATGTGAATGCTAAAGGGTTAAACCATACTGAAGTGGGTAAATAGTGGAATTCTAGTGTGGAAAAAATGTTGGTGTCAAAATTTAAACCATACTGGAAGGGAAAATAGTGAAATTCTGTGGAAAAACTGTTGATGTGGAAATTTAAACCATATTGAAGAAGCAATAGAAAGAGAGAAAGAGTTTACAGCCATTATTAGCAATTGAGTATAACTTGGAAGACCAAACCATGCTTTTTCACTAATGATTTTAGTTGACCATGGAGTTATGAGCAGTCACAGATCAGTGATTGTACGTGTGGCAGTGGTGGTGGTAGTGGTGGTGGTGGTGGTGGTGGTAGCAGCAGTAGTGGTGTTAGCTATAGTAGCAATGGTGTTGGCAGTAGTATCAGTAGTGGTAGTGGTGTTGGTTATAGTAACTGTAGTAGTGGTGGTGTTGGCAGTAGTAGCAGTAGTGGTAGTGGTGTTGGTTATAGTAACAGTAGCAGTGGTGGTGTTGGCAATGATGATAGTGGTGTTAGCTATAGTAGCAGTAGTGGCAGTGGTGTTGGTTATAGTAACAGTAGTAGTAGTAGTGTTAGCTATAGTAGCAGTAGTAGTAGTGTTAGCTATAGTAGCAGTAGTGGTAGTGGTGTTAGTTATAGTAACAGTAGTAGTGGTGTTGATGTGTAATTTAAGGCCTGTCATAAAAGTTCAATGACATACAGTACAACAATCTTTGAATCTCATTGGAAATCCTGCTTAGAACATCTCAATGAGGATTTAAACACTGACTATATAAATGATATTAATAAATGGAAACTATATTTATAAAACCATATTTATTCTATTATATATATTTCAAGGGTATCAAAACTTTGGTATGCTCTCATCAGATAAAATACAAAGTTTGTTTTATAAATATTGACATATCCAGGAATGAGACCTTAACGGTTCAAGTTTTACCTGGATAGTTTGTATTTTATCTGATGAGAGCGTGCCAAAGTTTTGGTACCCTTGAAATATATATAATAGAATAAATATGGTTTTATAAATATAGTTTCCATTTATTAATATCATTGATATTATACTCCAGAAAACTTGTCGAGTGCTTCGAATCTGTTATAAATATATATGTTGAATTACCAACAAATTAAATAGTCCTTCATCAGAAGAGAGAATGAGAAATAAAAGATGAAATAGAAAGATAGAGAGTGAGAAAAGAAAGAAACGGAAAATAATTTGTTGAGAAAAAACACGTGTGTATTCATTCAGTCAGCTATTTTAACATTGTAAAGAGGTTTTCTTCTTATCATGTCCAACTGTATAAAGCTAACCAAATATATATGTAAAGCAGAGTGACTTACCATAGCTAAAACAGTGGAATATTTTTACAGTGAGCTAACTTGTTAAGTGTTATTTTTAGGTAAGGAGATTATTAAAAAATGATTTTTTATTTGTCTTTCTTCAGTAAATGTAGTGTATTGGGGGAGGTCTGGGTAGGGGAATTTTTTTTTTTTTTTTTTCGTTTATATTCCTACATTTGTTGTGCAGCAGAATGAGGCCTGCAAGAGAAACAAACAAAACAAAACAACCATTACACACACACACACACACACACAGAGAGAAGATAGGAAGGAAAGGAAGGCAGAGATTACACACACACACACATACATATATACACACACACACACACATACATATATACACACACTCACACACATTTATATACACACAAACATGCAGGCATAGAAAAAAAAATGGGGGTAAAACGAGGGTGACAAAGATGATGATAACACATCATTAACATTTTATGCCCATTTTCCAAACTGGCATGGGCTGGACAGGTGGTCATGATGTGACACTGGACATGGCTGGACAGGTGGTCATGATGTGACACTGGACAGAGCTGGACAGATTGTCATGATAAGGGCTGGAGAGGGATGGACAGGTGGTCATGATGTGACACTGGACAGAGCTGGACAGATTGTCATGATCTGACTCTGGACAGAGCTGGACAGGTTGTCATGATAAGGGCTGGAGAGGGATGGACAGGTTGCCATGATGTGACACTGGACAGGGATGGACAGATTGTCATGATCTAACTCTGGACAGAGCTGGACAGGTTGTCATGATCTAACTCTGGACAGAGCTGGACAGGTTGTCATGATAAGGGCTGGACAGGGATGGACAGGTGGTCATGATGTGACACTGGACAGAGCTGGACAGATTGTCATGATCTAACTCTGGACAGAGCTGGACAGGTTGTCATGATAAGGGCTGGACAGGGATGGACAGGTTGTGATGATCTGACATTGGACAGGACTGGACAGGTGGTCTTGATCTGACACTGGACTGAGCCAGACAGGGCTGAAAATCATGTCTTGCTCATACCTACATTTTGGCATGGTTTCTATAACTGAATGCCCTTCCTAGTGCCAGAGTGAACTGGGTGTATTTTATTATGACACCAGACTGCCACTCCACAGTATGGGCTGGGTGTACTTTACTGACACCAGAACTACTACTTCACAGTATGGGTTGGGTGTATTTTATTGACACCAGTACTACCACTTTACAGACTGTACTGCACGAAGGCACATGGCTTAGCGGTTAGAGCGTTGGGTTTACAATCATGACGCTGTGAGTTCGATTCCCGGACTGAGATGTGTGTTGTGTCCTTGAGCAAGATACTTTATTTCATGTTGTTCCAGTTTACTCCAGTTCAGTCAGCTGTAGAAATGAGTTGTGACGTCACTGGTGCCAAGCTGTATCGGCCCCTGCCTTTCCCTTGGACAACATCGGTGGCGTGGAGAGGGGAGACTAGTATGCCTGGGCGACTGCTGGTCTTCCACAAACAACCTTGCCCGGACTTAAGCCTCGAAGGGGAACTTTCTTGGTTCAAATCCCGTAGCCATTCATGACCAAAGGGAGTCTTTATTTTACTGGGTGTATTTTATTGTGACACCAATACTACCACTTTACAACTTGAAATATATTCATATAAAATTTTATGAAAATGTTTACCTTCATCAGTACAAACTATGAAACAATTAGCACCATAAAAACCAAATAAAACCATTTATTAAATATATATATATATATATAATGTGTTGTTATATCTCAAGAAAACGTGTTTTAATATAGTAAGATTTGTATATCTATATATATAGAGATAGGGGAGGGAGGGAGGGATGGTGAGATGGAGAGAGACTAGAGGGAGAGGGTGGAGATTAAGAAGGGATAGAGCATGATGGAGATAGAGGACAAAAAGAGGGTGGGAGAGAGTGGGAGCGAGGGGACAGAGAGAGATGGAGAGGGGAGAGGGGCAAAGTACCTTTATGAAATTTGTAAAGAAGCTTTACTATAGGTGTGGAGGGGGTGGAAGAAACAATAGTGTCTTAAATAAATATACAGAAAAGCAAGCTTAAATTATCTTCTTAATTCAATCTTATGTGTGTGTGTGTGTGTGTGTGTATGTGTGTGTTTGTGTGTATGTGTATGTATGTGTGTTTGTGTGTATGTCTGTTTGTATGTATGTGTATGTATTTGTGTGTTTGTATGTGTATGAATGTGAGTTTGTGTATGTGTGTGTGTGTTTGTATGTGTGTATGTATGCATGTGTGTGTATGTGTGTGTTGCCCCCTCCCCCTTCCTGACATGAAGCAGTAAATAAACTATTAGTATATTTGCAAATATTGCCCACTCACCACCCACAACACCACCACCGCCACCACCACAAACCCACACCACCACCACCACCACCACCACCACCACCACAACCAACAGCAGCCACACTACCATCATGATCACCACTCCCTTCCACACCACCACCATCACCCTCCATACTTCCATCATGACCACCACCACCACCACCACTACCACTACCCACACTACCATCACCATCATCTGCACCACCACCACTACAACCACTACGATGACCACCACCCACACCACCAACACTACAACCACTACCACCACCACTACAACCACTACGACCACCACTACCACTACAACCACTACGACCACCACTACCACTACAACCACTACGACCACCACCACCATCCACACCACCACCACTACAACCACTACGACCACCACCACTACCACTACAACCACACCACCACCACTACAACCACTACCACTACAACCACTACGACCACCACCACCAACACCACTACCACTACAACCACTACGACCACCACCACCAACACCACTACCACCACTACCACCCACACCACCACCACCACTACCACCCACACCACCACCACTACAACCACTAGCACCACCACACAATATGCTATTCTTAACCAAGACCTACAGAACTGCTTGCTGTTAGTCATCATAATAAATATAGTACATACACACACACACATATATATATATACATGTGTATATATATATACACACACACACACACACATATATATGTGTGTGCATATATATATATATATATATATATATATATATATATATATATATATATATATATACATACACACACATATATATGTGTGTATATATATATATATACATACACATACCTATACACACACATACATACACATAATGCATACACACATAACGCATACATTCATACATACACATATAACACACACATACACAACCATACACATACCCCCACACACACATACATAGGCACAACTTTTCTTATTTTCCTTTAAAAACAAGGAGGCCCATCTCTGTACCTTATCTTTAAATGAAAGGGGGAGGGGGGTCAGGGAAGTTGAAATGAGGGGGGGTATGAGGTATATTCACCTCATGTTTATGATGATGATGGAGATAATGATGAAGTTGGTGGTAGTGGTGTTGCTGATGATAGTGGTGGTGGTGGTGGTAGGGGATGGTGGTGGTGGTGTTGCTGATATTGGTGGTGGTGGTGGTGGTGTTTGTTACTGATGGTGGTGGTGATGGTGATAGTGGTGGTGTTTGTTGCTGATGATGGTGGTGGTGGTGGTGGTGTTGTTGTTGTTGGTGGTGGTGGGGTTGCTGATGATGGTGGTGGTGTTGTTGCTGATGGTGGTGGTGGTGTTGTTGCTGATGGTGGTGGTGGTGGGTGAGGGTAGGGGAAGATGGTGGTAGTGGTGATGGTAGGGGATGATGGTGGTAGTGGTGTTGCTTATGATGGTGGTGGTGGTGGTGTTGTTGCTGATGATGCTTGTGGTGGTGTTGTTGCTGATGGTGGGGTGGTGGTGTTGCTGATGATGATGATGGTGGTGTTGCTGATGATGATGGTGGTGGTGGTGGTGTTGCTGATGATTGTGGTGGAGGTGGTGGTGGTAATGATGATGATAATGATGGCACTCCCATCCTTTCTTACTATCCACTCTCACTCCCACCATTTTTTATACTCCAACCATTTCTAGAATCCATAGTCCTTACTAGTATCTCTAGTCCCTACTAACACTTGATAGTATTGTTGGTCCTTACTAATACTTACTAGTATCTGTAGTCCCTACTAGTATTTGATAGTACTGTTGGTCCTTACAAGTACATAATAGAATCTACAGTTATCATTAACCTTCAGCATATTAAAAAATGTTTATGAATTGCTTCCCTTGACAGTGCATTGTGTATTAAGGGGAGATTATCGGTGACTTAATGCACCAGGAGCATCCAGAAGGTTAATAGTTGGTAGTAGTATTGGTCCTTAATATGCTAACCTTTACAATTTTCACACTGCGTTTCAAACTTTTCTCGCAATTTTTTAACCCTTTCATTGCCATATTTCTAATGTTTTCCCTCTATTTATCATATTTCTAATGAAAAACACTGTCAATGACATTAACCCTTTCATTACCATATTTCTAATGAAAGACACTGCCTATGTTTAACCCTTTCATTACCATATTTCTAATGAAGGACCTGTCTATGTTTAACCCTTTCGTTACCATATTTATAATGCAAGACACTACCTATGTTTTTACCCTTTCATTACCATATTTCTAGTGAAAGACATTGCCTATGTCATTAACCCTTTTATTACCATATTTCTTATGAAAGACACTGCCCATGTTTAACCTTTTCATTACCATATTTCTAGTGAAAGTCACTGAAAATAACTCAGAATTTGGAAAGATTTGGTGCTGGGAACAAGACTGTAACTCATCCAATGTAACTATCTAGTACTATCTCCAGGTTGTCTCCCCTTTCCCCCCACCCCATATTTAATTCCCTCCCTTTCTACAGTATGCAAATCTAATAGAATTCCTATTAATTATCTCCCTTGTTTGATTACTCTTCAATAAATGGTGCCATGTCACCCCCCCCCTCCTCCCTATTTTTTTATTTTTCATTATTTCTTTTTTCCTCCCCTACTTTATTCTCTGCTTCTCTCCCTCTTTCTCTCACTCTCTTGCTCTCTCACCCACTCTCTCTCTCGGTCATTCTCCCTCACCCACGCACCCACTTTCACCCCCCCCCCCTCACACACACACTCTCTCTTTCCTTCATTCCCCCCTTCTCATACATTCTCTTTCCCCCGCAATCGCCCCCCCTCTCTCTCTCTCTCTCTCACAACTCCTGCTATCCCTCACTCTCTCCACACAATCTATTGATTCAGTACCAGCTGGAATCACCAATCACAGGAGTCTTCCTCTTCACTACATGTCAATGGTATGTTCCTCCTCATCACATGTCAAACCAATTTACTCCCCCTATAACCATCAACTGACAACCTAAATCCTCAACCTTACTTTCCTCAGCTCCATTTCTTCCTCTTCTCTTTATCTTTTATTTCTCCTTCTATCTTCTGATGAAGGACTAGTGTCCAAAACTTTAAGACTCTTTTCCTATTACTTCAAGTGTTAAACTAATATATTTCTTCAATGTACTGTGATGTTTGCTTTGTTATTTCTGTTTATTTTTTATATACATATATATGTAACAGCAAAAAGCGCCCAGCCCACACTGTAAAGTGGTTGTGTAGGCGCCAAGACAAACAGCACCTAGTCCACGCTGTAAAGTGGTCATGTTTGGCAAAAGCACCCAGTACTCACTGTAAAGTGGTTGTGTAGGTGACGCAGCAAAAAGCACCCAGTCCATGCTGTAAAGTGGTCAGGTAGGTGACGCAGCAAAAAGCACCCAGTCCATGCTGTAAAGTGGTCAGGTAGGTGATGCAGCAAAAAGCACCCAGTCCATGCTGTAAAGTGGTCAGGTAGGTGACACAGCAAAAAGCACCCAGTCCATGCTGTAAAGTGGTCGTGTAGGCGCCACGAAAAAAAGCACCCAGTACTCACTGTAAATGAGGTTGGTGCTAGGAACGGCATCCAACAGTATAAATCAAGCAAAAATCGGTTCTGTATAAGCATGACATGGTCACTAGACCTAGCATTGCTCACAACAGGATAACTCGTCTAACACATGCCAGCATGGAAGAATGAACAAATAATGGTGATGATGATGATATACACACATATATATAAATGACTGACTGAAAACGCACAAGTGATTTGGGGGGAGGGGGGGGGGGGAGATTTTTTTTTTTTCTTTTCCTTTCTTTTCTCTTTATCTTTCTATTTCATCATTTATTTCTCATTCTATCTTCCGATGAAGGACCTGTGTCTGAAACTTTAAGACTCTTTTCCTATCATTTCAACCGTTAAACTAATATATTTCTTCATTGTACTGTGATGTTTGCTTTGTTATTTCCGTTTACTTTTTATATACATATATGTGTGTGCATGTGTGTGTGTGTATATATATATATATATATATATATATATATATATATATATATATATACACATAGACATCTACAGTTAGTGAAAGTTAAATCTATTTAATTAGTATGTATTTAGGTTAATTAAAATGATCTATTGCTCTGATAGGAATATTTTCATGAGAGAAGATATCGACAAATGCAAGTTTGCTAATAGCATTTTCTAGTTAAAACTATTGTGGATTCAAATTACTGATGTTTATGTTTTATTTGAACTCATGTGTACGAGTGCATCCTTCATGTAACACATGCATATGTATCTGTATGTTATCACTTAAGTATACGTGTGTGTGTGTGTGTATGAGTGCATCATTTATGTACACATGTATATGTGTGTGTGTATTATCATTTATGTACACATGTATATGCGTGTGTATGAATGGATCATTTACGTATATGTGTATATATGTGTGTATTATCATTTATGTACACATGTATATGTGTGTGTATGAATGCATCATTTACGTATACGTGTATATATGTGTGTATTATCATTTATGTACACATGTATATGCGTGTGTATGAGTGTATCATTTACATATACGTGTATGTGTGTGTGTATTATCATTTATGTACACATGTATATGTGTGTGTATGAGTGCATCATTTACGTATATGTGTATATATGTGTGTATTATTATTTATGCACACATGTATATGCGTGTGTAAGAATGCATCATTTACGTATATGTGTATATATGTGTGTATTATCATTTATGTACACATGTATATGCGTGTGTATGAATGCATCATTTACGTATACGTGTATATATGTGTGTATTATCATTTATGTACACATGTATATGTGTGTGTATGCGTATATGTGTATATATGTGTGTATTATTATTTATGCACACATGTATATGCGTGTGTATGAATGCATCATTTACGTATATGTGTATATATGTGTGTATTATCATTTATGCACACATGTATATGTGTGTGTGTATTATCATTTATGTACGCATGTATATGCGTGTGTATGAATGCATCATTTACATATACGTGTATATATGTGTGTATTATCATTTATGTACATATGTATATGTGTGTGTATGAATGCATCATTTACGTATATGTGTATATATGTGTGTATTATCATTTATGTACACATGTATATGCGTGTGTATGAATGCATCATTTACATATACGTGTGTATATATGTGTGTATTATCATTTATGTACACATGTATATGTGTGTGTATGAGTGCATCATTTACGTATATGTGTATATATGTGTGTATTATCATTTATGTACACATGTATATGTGTGTGTATGCGTATATGTGTATATATGTGTGTATTATTATTTATGCACACATGTATATGCGTGTGTATGAATGCATCATTTACGTATATGTGTATATATGTGTGTATTATCATTTATGCACACATGTATATGTGTGTGTGTATTATCATTTATGTACGCATGTATATGCGTGTGTATGAATGCATCATTTACATATACGTGTATATATGTGTGTATTATCATTTATGTACACATGTATATGCGTGTGTATGAATGCATCATTTACGTATATGTGTATATATGTGTGTATTATCATTTATGTACACATGTATATGCGTGTGTATGAATGCATCATTTACATATACGTGTGTATATATGTGTGTATTATCATTTATGTACACATGTATATGTGTGTGTATGAGTGCATCATTTACGTATATGTGTATATATGTGTGTATTATCATTTATGTACATATGTATATGTGTGTGTATGCGCATACATGTATATATGTGTGTATTATCATTTATGTACACATGTATATGCGTGTGTATGAATGCATCATTTACGTATATGTGTATATATGTGTGTATTATCATTTATGTACACATGTATATGCGTGTGTATGAATGCATCATTTACGTATATGTGTATATATGTGTGTATTATCATTTATGTACACATGTATATGTGTGTGTATGCGCATACATGTATATATGTGTGTATTATCATTTATGTACACATGTATATGCGTGTGTATGAATGCATCATTTACGTATATGTGTATATATGTGTGTATTATCATTTATGTACACATGTATATGCATGTGTATGAATGCATCATTTACATATACGTGTATGTGTGTGTGTATTATCATTTATGTACACATGTATATGCGTGTGTATGAATGCATCATTTACGTATATGTGTATATATGTGTGTATTATCATTTATGTACACATGTATATGTGTGTGTATGAGTGCATCATTTACGTATATGTGTGTGTATGAGTGCATCATTTACGTATATGTGTATATATGTGTGTATTATTATTTATGTACACATGTATATGCGTGTGTATGAATGCATCATTTACGCATACATGTATATATGTGTGTATGTGTTATTTATGTACACATGTATATGTGCGTGTGTATGTGTGCATTATTAATTTATATGTGTATATGCGTGTACCTTATTTATATACATGTGTATAAGTATGAGTATGTGTGCATTATTTATCTACATGTGAGGGCGGTGAATTGGCAGTATCGGTTGAGGCATGGAGTTACGGCCCTTGCCATTCTGAGTTCAAATCCCGCTGAGGTTAACTTTGCCTTTCATCCTTACAGGGTCGATAAAATAAAGTACCAGTAATGTACTGGGTAATTGCTGGCCTTGTGCCAATAGTATAAACAATTATTTATCTACATGTGTATGTATGTGTGTGTGCATATGTGTATGTGCGTACACATATGTATATGTGTACATACATGTATATATATGTACACACATGTATAGATGTGTACATACATGTGTATATAAGGGGTAAAAGGGTAAAGACCCCCTTCGATCACGAATGACCATGGGATTTACATCTAGAAAGTTCCCTTCCAAGGCACAAGTCCAGGCAAGGTTGTTTGTGGAAGACCAACAGTCACCCATGCATACCAGTCTCCCCTCTCCACGCCACCAATGTTGTCCAAAGGGAAAGGCATAGCCGATACAACTTGACACCAGTGACATCACAACTCATTTATACACTATATATACACATCATATATACACTATTCTAGGGCGGGTAAAATTCCCGAGATCCATGGACGAGTTCTCTCCACATGGTCTCTGTCCCTCATTATCGCTGCCATGTCCTGCGTCTCCAACAGACCAGTGTCTGTCCTTAGGGCATCAACATACGTTAACCTTGGTCTTCCTCTTCCAGTCTGTGCTGCTGTACAGGTCTGAGACTTGGACACTGACCAAGAAACTCACTCAGATGGTGGATGGGTGCTACACGAGAATGCTGAGGATGGCTCTGAACATTAATTAGTATACACTGAGGATGAAAAACTCAGAGCTGTATGGGAGCCTCCCAAAAGTCAGCTCAAAAGTGACACAGAGGAGACTGAGGTTAGCTGGACATGCTCACCGACATCCAGAGTTGACATATACACTATGTATAGTATATACACAATGTACATTATATATACACTATGTACATTATATATACACTATATATGATGTTGTCCAAGGGAAAGGCAAAGGAAATGGATGATACAGCTGGGCACCAGTGATGTCGCAACTCATTTCTACAGCTGAGTGAACTGAGGCAACGTGAAATAAAATGTCTTGCTCAAGAACACAACGCAACACCCGGTCCGAGAATCGAACTCACAAACTCACGATTGTAAGACCAATGCTCTAACCACTAAGCCCTGCACCCTCACTAGTGTGTATATATATATATACACACATGTAAATGTGTGTGTTCAGCTCAGTGGTTAGACCTAAGGTAAAGTTGCACCAAAAAACGGTTAATGGTGACTGTTTGGTGGTCAACAGGCAGATTAACCCTTTAGCATTTAAACTGGCCATATCCAGCCAGAATTCTCTCACCTCTTTCTGTTCAAACTGGCCGTAACTGGCTGCTCATATTAATGTTAAGGTATTGTTCTCAAAATAAATATCAAAATCTCATAGATTCGATATTATGTGAGATAAAGCCTTTACCGTGAAAATATGATGGTGATGGTGATGATGGTGGTGATAGTGATGATGGCAATGGCGAAGATGGTGATGATGAGGTGATGATGAGGATGATGGTGGAGGTGATGATGGTGGGGTGATGATGATGACTCTCGTGATAGTGATAAGGATGAAGATGAGGATGATGATGATGATGGGGATGATGATGGTGTGATGGTGATGATGATGATGACATTGATGATAGTGATAGTGATGATGGTGAAAGCAATGATGATGGTGGTGATGATGATGATGAAGGGTTAATAGTGATGGTGAGGGTGATGATGACAATGATGATAGTGATAGTGATGATGGTGAAAGCACTGATGATGATGGCAATGGTGGTGATATGATGAAGGTGATGGTGATGCTGATGGTATGATGGTGATGGTAGTGAGGAGTGGGTAACAATTATCCTCCTGATGGTGATAAAGGTAATACCGAGACTTACGGTAATTAGCATCGTTTTGACAGGGACAATTATAATAATGGTAATTAGAATAATTATGACATTTTATAGCAGTAGCAGCAGCTGACACCACCACCACCACTGCCACCAATACCACTACCGCTGCAGCCACTGCCACCACCACTAACACAACCACAATTACTACCAACACCACCACCACCACCACCACCATCACCACCATCACACAACCACTACTTCCACCAATGCCACTACTAACACAACCACAACTACCACCACCACAGCCACTACTACCACCACTGCCACCACTAACATAGC
This sequence comes from Eledone cirrhosa, assembly GCA_964016885.1. Classification (NCBI taxonomy): domain Eukaryota; kingdom Metazoa; phylum Mollusca; class Cephalopoda; order Octopoda; family Eledonidae; genus Eledone; species Eledone cirrhosa. The sequence goes on from OZ024762.1 coordinate 8,165,238, forward strand.
GACAACCACCACCACCACCACCGCCACCACCACAACCACCACCACTGCCACCACCACCAGTCACAACCCCTACTGCCTCCACCACTAACACAACCTCTACCACAACTACGACCACCACCACCACAACAACCACTACTACCACCACTGCCAACACCAATCACAATCCACTACTACCACCACTAACATAGCCACCACCACCACCACAACCACCACCACTGCCACCACCACCAGTCACAACCACTACTGCCTCCACCACTAACACAACCTCTACCACAACTACGACGACCACCATCACCACAACAACCACTACTACCACCACTGCCAACACCAATCACAATCACTACCACCACCACCACTGTACCACCACGTTCACCACCACCACCATCATTGCCACCAATACCAACATTATGCTGCAAAACATGTAGTCTGATACTCTGGAGAGACGTCACAACAAGAGTGTCTAATGCACTGAAAAAGCAAGCAACCAGAAGACATTGGAATATGACAAAACTCCAAACTTCTGGTTGAAATATTTAACAGGGATGCATGTTGTATTGGCAAAAAAGTTTAACCCTTTAGCATTTAAACCAGCCATATCTGGCCAGAATTCTCTCACCTCTTTCTGTTCAAACCGGCCATAACTGTGCGCTCATACTGATGTTAAGGTTTTGTTCTCAAAATAAACAATATCAAAATCTTGTATATTTAATATTATGCGAGATAATTATGTGAGGCAAAGCCTTTACTGTGAAAATACTATAGTAAATATAGAGTAATGTAAACGCTAAAGGGTTAATGAGTGTTGATGGAACCAGAAATAACACTTGTCTAGCTTATTGAAGGGAAAACCACCCTGATCCCAAAGAATAATGACACAGAAAACCCTCCAAAACTACAGACTAATAACATGCCTTCTTACAACCTACAAGACGATGACCACAATAATATCACAGAAACTGACCAAACACTTGGAAAAAATACAATCCGTTTCCAGAAGAGTAGAAAGGATGCTACAAAGGCCCATATGGCTACAGCGAACAATTATTTATCAGCAAAAGGGGGAAAAATCTCAGCATGGCATGGATTGATTACCAAAAGGCTTTTGACAATGTTCCCCATACCTGGATATTGAACACAAGCCATAAACAAAGTAGCAATAATAAACATGCTATGAGTGAATAAAAAAAGTTTTGCAGATACAAACAAAAGATGGAATTTGAAAATAGAGCCCATTCCACTTAACAAACGGATATTTCGAGTGGACACTTTCACTAGTCCTCTTCCGTAAAGCATTGACACCGTTATCTGAGACACTAAACAAGACTGAACTTGGATTTAAATTCTATGGTAAGAAAATTAACCATCTCCTGTATATAGATGATCTGAAGCTGTATGCTGCAGATGACAGATAACTTGAAACACTGCTGCAGACAGTACATGGATTCGCAAAAGAAATAGACATGAAATTTGGACTAGAAAAATGTGTCAAGGCAACCCTGAAGAGAGAAAAACTAGTGAAAAACTCTAATATCATGCTAGATAAAGAAACTGAAATAAGAGAATTAGATAAAACACAGTCATACAAATACTTAGAAATCACTGAACCAGACAAACACAGAAAAAAAATCAGAAAGGAACATTATAGAAGGATTAGATTACTACTTAAGACAGAACTAAATGCAAAAAATAATGTAATTGGTATCAATACTCTAGCAATCGCAGTAATAAGCTACAATTTCAACATTCCAAACTGGAACTGAAAGAACTAGTAGAAATAACCATAAAAATAAGAAAAATAATGACTGTATTTAGAATACACCACCCCAAATCAGATGTAGAAGGGTTAAAAATATTGCTCTGGTGTGTCTAAAAGATAAAATCCAAAAGCCAATCAGAGGGCACATCTATCTTACTAGGCCTCCACCCTTGACAATAGGGCACTACCTTAGCCGATAGGGCCCCCAGTTGATAGGGGCCAGAGACAAATGCTGCATCCACCACACTACTAATCCAGCCCTGCTACTATGAATACAAGGAGGAAGAGGCCTTATGCAACTAGAACGCTATTATAAAATAACCACTATAGAACTACAAAAAAATATAAAATGAAAAATAATGGAAAGTTAATAGAAATAGCCATGAAACATGAACAAAATAATAAATAGTTTTCTACCTTCAAGGAAGCCAACAAATTAAAAACATAAGCTGAAGTGACAGATAATTATGAGGAAAATGAAAACGGTGGTGGTGGTGGTGGTGGTGGTAGCAGTAGTAGAGGTGGTGGTAGTAATATTAGTAGCAGTAGTAGTGCTGGTGGTAATAATATTAATAGTAGCAGTAGTAGTAGTAGCCATTATCATTATCAAAAGACAGTGGGGGGTTACAGGGATACAGCTTGAATAGTTTTATCCAAATTTGATATTTACATTGTATTAGAAAGCTACAGCTGGATGCTCTTCATACCTGGAAACCATCCAACTGTGAAATACTAGTTGAAACCCTTCATTAACTCGTTTGATATCAAACTGCCTGAAACTGCCTTCTCTTCTATCATAAAAAAACTGATTATTTTAAAGGGTTTATGCTTATTAAATACCCCCCGTCATAATTTTATGTAAGAAACTTTGTTAAGTTATGTTCCAAATACCAGCTTAATAACAAGAAAGTTAGTTTATATGGCGAGCTCCATCCAAATTCTTATTTTCAAAATTATTTAAAAACCAGAGGTAGTGTCTTTTAAAAGAAGTATGGTAATGAAAAGGTTCTTGTTTTAAAGTGTTTATGTTTACTAAAAAAATCTTCCATCATAATTTTATGTAAGAAATTTTGTTAAGTTATGTTCCAAACACCAGCTTAAATGAGAAAACAAGTCTAAAGTCTGTTTCAAGCCAGGAGGCTCATAAAGGTGGTGCTTATGCCAGTTTTACATGGCATTAAGTGACTGAGAATGAAAGACTTCCCCCTGTTCATCGTCGGGTTAAACTCCCAGCTACTGATTTCAGGTGAGTTTTCTGGAGCAACATGAAATGAAGTGTTTTGCTCAAGAACATAACACACAACCCAGACCAGGAATTGAATCTATGACATTATGATCATAAGTCCAACAGACTTACCACTAGGCCTAGTGATAAGTCTGTTGGACTTATGATCATAATGTCATAGATTCAATTCCCACACCTCCACTCTTAATGAGAAAGTTAGTTATATTGTTAGATCCCCCAAATTTTTGATTATTTTCAAAATTATTTGAAAACCATAGGCTGTGTCTTTCATTAAGAGTAAAGACCCCCTGCGGTCATGAATGACCATGAGATTTGCACCTAGAAAGTTTCCCTCCGAGGCACAAGTCCAGGCAAGGTTGTTTGTGGAAGACCAGCAGTCGCCCATGTATACCAGTCTCCCCTCTCCACGCCACTGATGTTATCCAAGGGAAAGGCAATGGCCAATACAGCTTGACACCAGTGATATCACAACTCATTTCTACATCTGAGTAAACTGGAACAACGTGAAATAAAGTGTCTTGCTCAAGGACACAACGCAACACCCGGTCCGAGAATCAAACTCACAACCTACCGATTGCAAGCCTAATGCTCTAACCACTAAGCCATGCACTTTCACATTAGAAGTATGGTAATGAAAGTTTCTTCGTCACCCACATACTCCTGGGAGGGTCATGGGAGAAGAGTTCTCAAACACACCTTCCTGGGGGTCATCCTATCAGTAGCAACCATTTCCAATTGATTCAGCTGAATCTCCAAGTGAGACCAACCAACTTCATGGATGTCATCCAACCATCTTGCTTATAGTCTTCTTCTGGATCTCCTGTCAGCAGTTATAAGAAAGTCTTGTACTTATATTACTATATTGAACATTAACTCTTTCACCACCATATTGTTAATTAATTAATGAAGAATTTTGAGTGATTTACTAAAATTATTAATTATTTTATTCCTAAGGTGGTAACTTAATATATGCTTTTTATAGAAGATTATGTTGGAAGATTTTAATTTAAATAGCAGTGCTTTAAAATGGGTCATTTTATTTAATAGAATCAGAGCTGGTTTGGGGCAAGTTGGTATCAAAAGGATTAAGTCAATCAATTAAGAATTTTTTCCTGTTTAGTCAAAGAAAGAACAGTTTTACACACCACCCCAAACCATGACTAAATGCTTACAACAGAGCAGACTCTGCTCAACTAACCCTATATTCACAGAATGGCATTAAACTAATGGATCAAGTCTACCACTTAAGTATGCTCCATAGAGATTTCAACTCAGCATGCTATAAAGTGAGACAAGAATAAATAACTACACCTGTTACTCTAATCATTCCACTAATCCTCCACCTTAAATTGTGGCCTTATTTCTACTACACACCAAAAGGATGAAAGGTCGTAGTTGACCCTGGTGACATTTGAACTCCAGGTGCAAAGAACTGGAATAAATATTACAAGACACTGTGTTCTACACTCTAATGACTCACTCATGAGTCGAGTTTCCTCAATCCAATGAACAGCATTCTTTCTATTTGTCTCGATCTAACATTATCACTCCAAGATCCGTTAAATTTCCTCCCAAGTCAACACATATCATATCCAGGTATGTTGTTGCAGGACAACCTCTACTTCTTGGACCACGTGCAGGCTTCCATTAAAGAACACGGCTGACACACTTGTTTTTTGCTCTGTAATAATTGTTTCTACTTTTGGCACAAGGCCAGCAATTACTCCAGTGCATTACTGGTACTTTATTTTATCAACCCTGTAAGGATGAAAGGCAAAGCTAACCCCGGCAGGATTTGAACTCAGAATGTAAAGGGGCATAACTCTATGCCAAAATAATGTTTCTTATATAGGCACAAGGCCAACAATTTTTGGGGAGGGGTAAGTCGATTAAATAAACCCCAGTGCATTACTGGTCCTTCATTTTATCGACCCCATAAGGATGAAAGGCAAAGTTAACCTCAGCTGGATTTGAACTCAGACCTTAAAGGGCCGTAACTCTATGCTGCAAAGCATGGTGTCCAACCCTCTACCGATAATGCCAATCCACCGCCCTGTAATAATGGTTTCTTATATAGGCACAAGGCCAGCAATTTTGGGGGAGAGGAAAGTCGATTAAATCGACCCGTGTGTGACTGGTACTTTATTTCATCGACCCCATAAGGATGAAAGGCAAAGTTAATCTCGGCGGGATTTGAACTCAGAGCATAAAGGGCCGTAACTCTATGCTGCAAAGCATGGCGTCCGACCCTCTACCGATACTGCCAATCCACCCCCACCCCCACCCCACCCTGTAATAATGTCCTGCAAAATGTATCCTTCTTAGATGAACAATATCCAACATGGGAGGACTATCCAGATATAGTTCTCCATTTGTGACTCAGTCGCCAAGATATGTTGAAAGCATGTCTCAGGAGTCTTGTATAACATACATTTAGTCCAGGGACGTGCAACAAGTGGCCCATGAGCCACAATCCGGCCCGCCAGACCAGTCAGAGTTGCCCATGATGACCGTTTTTAATTTTTACCTTGTAGGCTTATTTAGAATTTTTTCGTAACCATAATACAATTTTTCTGTTGGTTGACCTATACTAAAGGGCTTCACTGATAGGGTTATGTGTGTTATACTTTCCCAGTTCTATGTTATGGAAAGAAGTTGTGGTGAATCTTTGGAATAGTGCTTAATAAATATCAATGGCCCTATTAGTATTATTAACACTTTAGCATTTACATTACACTATATATACTATTATATTTTCACAGTAAAGGTTTTATCTTACATAATTATCTCACATAATTTCGAATCTATGAGATTTTGATATTATTTATTTTGAGAACAATACCTTAACATCAGAATGAGTAGCCAGTTATGGTTGGTTTGAACAGAAAGAGGTGAGAGAATTCTGGCCAGATACAGTCAGTTTAAATGCTAATGGGTTAATACAATAATGATTTCTAGTATAGGCATAAGGCCAGTAATTGGGGGGTGGAGTCGATTAAAAGGACCCCAGTGCATTACTGGTGCTTTATTTTATTGACCCCCGTAAGGATGAAAGGCAAAGTTAACTTCGGTGGGATTTGAACTCAGACTGTAAAGGGCCGTAACTCTATGCTGCTAAGCATGGGTCCAACTCTACCGATACTGCCAATCCATCGCCCTGGGTTAATACAATAATACAATACAGTCTATATAAGCAAAATGATGTCAAACTTATATAAGAGTTTCTGAAAAACAATAAAATGATTTTTAATAAATTTATGAAAAAATGTACTAAAATTCTTTTTTTCTCAAAATGTCTTTATAAAACCAAGGAGCGTCTTATATGAAAGGGCATCAAATAGGCCAACAAATACGGTAATAAATAATTTAAAAAATAATAATAATTAATTTTTTAAAAAAACCTTGAAAATTAAATGGAAATTTCAGATATAAGAAAAATATTTTCTAAAATAATGATATTACCTTTTCTGATGAAAGATTTGTGGAGAAATGAAGTCTTGAAAAAATGTGAAAATGTTAAAATGCTCCAAAATACTTCCAGTAATTTCCTAAGAATTAACTCACTTTCCCTAAAGGGAGATAATCACAGCTGTTTGTTAAAACATCCAAAACCTATGAAAAGAAAGAAAAAAAATTAAATTAAAATAGAGACAATATCGAAAAAAAAAACAAGAATTGGAATACCACAGGGATTATATATATATATATATATATATATATATATATCATCATTCATCATTTCATTTTATGTCCACTTTTCCCTGCTTGCAAGGGTGGGACGGGAACTGATTCTGGCTTGATTTCTACAGCCGGATGCCCTTCCTAACACCAACCTCATTTACAGTGAGTGCTGGGTTTTTTTTTTTGCTGGGTTTTTTTTTTCCACTTTGCAGTGGAATGATAGAGACCCCAGTCCCTATCATCTCATTTCTACAGCTGAGTAAACTGGAGCAATGTGAAATAAAGTGCCTTGCTCAAGGAAACAACACATCACCCGGTCTGAGAATTGAACTCACAACCTTTCGATTGAAAGGCCAATGCTCTAACCACTAAGCCATGTGCCTCCATATATATATAATTATGTAATAAACAACACAATATAATTATTCCATTACTCAAGGTTTCACGAAGTCAAACGATTCTAACAGAGGTGTCTGAAGCGATTCATCAGATAGAAATCTTTAATTTGGATATAAAGATTTCTATCTGATGAACGGCTTCAGACGCCTCTGTTAGAATTGTCTGACTTTGTGAAATCTTTGGTAATGGAATAATTATATTGTGTTGTTTATTACATAATTAACTAGCTCTGTACTATACATAGAGCACTCTTCTTTCCTTTACCTTTTCCACGGAAATACTTAACACACATCACCACCCCACTCTCAAGAGCGTGAAACTAATAAACCTTTGTTCGTACTGCCTCTGTTTTGTTCCCGTTCAATTTTTTTACTATATATATATATATATATATATATATATATATATATATATATATATATATATATATATATATATATTAGTAGAACACTGGAGGGTTATATCCGTAGTAGTAGAGCACTCAGTCCATGGGACGAGTTTGGTAGAAGTAGTTCCACAACAGTTAGTTCACCATTTCCGAGAACAACCTTTAATATGGCTTAAAGAGAGAGACCACATCTCCTCCACACAAATATCTATATGGAGTCATCCTTCTCCAAGATAGGTTGCCTTCACAACAGCTTAAGGAGACCAAATCTCCTCCACACAAATATTTACAGTCACCTGTAATACACACACACACTGACATCCACAAATACACACTCACACACAGACATGTACCTACAATACACACACACACACACTGACATGCACCAATGACACACACACATACCTATACTACACAGACAAACTACATTTTACACTTAGTTTTTATAGTGGTTAGGTAAAAAAAAAGCGCCTAACAGAACAATAACACCCCACCGCCCTAGTCTGGCCCTACCCTTTCTCTGGTGAAACCTAACATTTTGGCAGTTTTCATCAATCCCATCAAGTTAATGACCTTCATACAGTAAAGGTCACCCAATCACAGACCCCCACTCCAGCTTTCATTTGTATTTTTTATTTACTATTTATCATAATTTGATCATTTTTTTTATCTATTAGGGATTGGGGTGTTGAGGGTTGTGGTGGGGTGGTGTTGGGGTTAGGGTGGAAGGGGTCCTTGTTCAGTATAGAAATGTGTGTGTGTGTGTGCGTATGTGCATGTGCACGTGTGTGTATGTGTATGTAAGTGTGTGTGTGTGTGTGTGTGTGTGTAAAGGGGGACACTAATCAATCCCCACTGTGTGTACATGAGTGCATGTGGGTTGGGGTAGGGAGTTGGGTGGTGTGTGTGTGTGCGGGGTGGGGGTGGAAGGAGTCCTTGTTCAGTGTAGAAATGTATGTGTATGTGTTTGTGCATGTGTGTGTGTGAAGGGGGACACTGATCAATCCCTACTGTGTGTATATGTGTGTGTGTGTGTGAGTTGGTGAGGGTTGGAAGGGGTCCTTGTTCAGTGTAGAAATGTCAAGCATGAAAAGAATGTGAATAATGTAGAGAAATATTGTGACAATAGAGAAATTGGAGAGAAAGTGTGTGGTTCAGGGGTTAGAGTATTTGGCTGACATTCATAGGGTCGTGGTTTCGATTCCTATGCTCAAACAAAATATCTATATACTACTAAAACTCTGTGATTGTGTAGTTGTCTGTAATTTAATACAGCAAAAACGGCACATAATGGGAAAATACTTTGAAAGGAAGTTGCACCTGAAATGGGAACACAAATGGAATAAAACAAGTTTCACATAAATCAGAGCACTGGTTCCAGAAATACAGGGTTTTTCCAGGTACCTTCATAAATAGATAGAGAGAAAAACAGAAGAGATAGTAGTCGTGAGAGAGTAGATTGAAAGAGAAACATAGAAAATGAGAGAGAAGGAGACGGAGAAGGAAAATTGAAGCGAGAGAGAAGGAGACAGAGAAGGAAAATTGAAGCGAGAGGGAAGGAGACAGAGAAGGAAAATTGAAGCGAGAGGGAAGGAGACAGAGAAGGAAAATTGAAGCGAGAGGGAAGGAGACAGAGAAGGAAAATTGAAGCGATAGGGAAGGAGACAGAGAAGGAAAATTGAAGCAAGAGAGAAGGAGAAAGAGAAGGAAAATTGAAGCGAGAGAGAAGGAGACAGAGAAGGAAAATTGAAGCGAGAGAGAAGGAGACAGAGAAGGAAAATTGAAGCGAGAGAGAAGGAGACAGAGAAGGAAAATTGAAGCGAGAGAGAAGGAGACAGAGAAGGAAAATTGAAGTGAGAGAGAAGGAGACAGAGAAGGAAAATTGAAGTGAGAGAGAAGGAGACAGAGAAGGAAAATTGAAGCGAGAGGGAAGGAGACAGAGAAGGAAAATTGAAGCGAGAGAGAAGGAGACAGAGAAGGAAAATTGAAGCGAGAGAGAAGGAGACAGAGAAGGAAAATTGAAGCGAGAGAGAAGGAGACAGAGAAGGAAAATTGAAGCGAGAGAGAAGGAGACAGAGAAGGAAAATTGAAGTGAGAGAGAAGGAGACAGAGAAGGAAAATTGAAGTGAGAGAGAAGGAGACAGAGAAGGAAAATTGAAGTGAGAGAGAAGGAGACAGAGAAGGAAAATTGAAGTGAGAGAGAAGGAGACAGAGAAGGAAAATTGAAGTGAGAGAGAAGGAGACAGAGAAGGAAAATTGAAGCGAGAGAGAAGGAGACAGAGAAGGAAAATTGAAGCGAGAGAGAAGGAGACAGAGAAGGAAAATTGAAGCGAGAGAGAAGGAGACAGAGAAGGAAAATTGAAGCGAGAGAGAAGGAGACAGAGAAGGAAAATTGAAGCGAGAGAGAAGGAGACAGAGAAGGAAAATTGAAGCGAGAGAGAAGGAGACAGAGAAGGAAAATTGAAGCGAGAGAGAAGGAGACAGAGAAGGAAAATTGAAGTGAGAGAGAAGGAGAAAGAGAAGGAAAATTGAAGCGAGAGAGAAGGAGAAAGAGAAGGAAAATTGAAGCGAGAGAGAAGGAGACAGAGAAGGAAAATTGAAGCGAGAGAGAAGGAGACAGAGAAGGAAAATTGAAGTGAGAGAGAAGGAGACAGAGAAGGAAAATTGAAGCGAGAGAGAAGGAGACAGAGAAGGAAAATTGAAGCGAGAGAGAAGGAGACAGAGAAGGAAAATTGAAGTGTGAGAGAAGGAGACAGAGAAGGAAAATTGAAGTGAGAGAGAAGGAGACAGAGAAGGAAAATTGAAGTGAGAGAGAAGGAGACAGAGAAGGAAAATTGAAGTGAGAGAGAAGGAGACAGAGAAGGAAAATTGAAGTGAGAGAGAAGGAGACAGAGAAGGAAAATTGAAGTGAGAGAGAAGGAGACAGAGAAGGAAAATTGAAGCGAGAGAGAAGGAGACAGAGAAGGAAAATTGAAGTGAGAGAGAAGGAGACAGAGAAGGAAAATTGAAGTGAGAGAGAAGGAGACAGAGAAGGAAAATTGAAGTGAGAGAGAAGGAGACAGAGAAGGAAAATTGAAGTGAGAGAGAAGGAGACAGAGAAGGAAAATTGAAGTGAGAGAGAAGGAGACAGAGAAGGAAAATTGAAGCGAGAGAGAAGGAGACAGAGAAGGAAAATTGAAGCGAGAGAGAAGGAGACAGAGAAGGAAAATTGAAGTGAGAGAGAAGGAGACAGAGAAGGAAAATTGAAGCGAGAGAGAAAGAGAAAGAGAAGGAAAATTGAAGCGAGAGAGAAGGAGACAGAGAAGGAAAATTGAAGCGAGAGAGAAGGAGAAAGAGAAGGAAAATTGAAGCGAGAGAGAAGGAGACAGAGAAGGAAAATTGAAGCGAGAGAGAAGGAGACAGAGAAGGAAAATTGAAACGAGAGAGAAGGAGACAGAGAAGGAAAATTGAAGCGAGAGAGAAGGAGACAGAGAAGGAAAATTGAAGCGAGAGAGAAGGAGACAGAGAAGGAAAATTGAAGTGAGAGGGAAGGAGACAGAGAAGGAAAATTGAAGCGAGAGAGAAGGAGACAGAGAAGGAAAATTGAAGCAAGAGAGAAAGAGAAAGAGAAAGAGAAAGAGAAAGAGAAGGAAAATTGAAGCGAGAGAGAAGGAGACAGAGAAGGAAAATTGAAGCGAGAGAGAAGGAGACAGAGAAGGAAAATTGAAGCGAGAGAGAAGGAGACAGAGAAGGAAAATTGAAGCGAGAGAGAAGGAGACAGAGAAGGAAAATTGAAGCGAGAGAGAAGGAGACAGAGAAGGAAAATTGAAGTGAGAGAGAAGGAGAAAGAGAAGGAAAATTGAAACGAGAGAGAAGGAGACAGAGAAGGAAAATTGAAGCGAGAGAGAAGGAGACAGAGAAGGAAAATTGAAGCGAGAGAGAAGGAGACAGAGAAGGAAAATTGAAGCGAGAGAGCTGGTGGTGTTGTTGAATGAAATATATATACACATACACACATATATATATATATATATGTACACACACGCACACACAATATATATAGCTAACTTAGTCATTTGCAATTGGAACACATGTATAATTGTATCGGTGTTCATCCCTCTCATATATTCAATTATACTACATGGCTCGGAAAGATTCCCTTCTCTGAGCTATTTAATTGTAAAAGACTATTTTGAGTTTCTAACTCAATCTATGATATATATATATCATCATCATCATCATCATCGTTTAACGTCCATGTTCCACGCTTGCATGGGTTTGGACGGGAGTTTTCCCACTTGAGGCAAGAGTGGTTGTCATTGCTCGCATAGGACTGTCTGGCGGGTTTTCTACAGCTGGATGCCCTTCCTAACACCAACCACATTTACAGTGTGGGGCTATATATATATATATATATATTGAAAGGATAACAAGGACGATTGATTACTCCTTCATTGCATCGAGTGCTCTCCCGGGTGAACCTGCAGTAACTCCTAGTTACACCCCCATTTGTTAATATACAATATATTAACAAATGGAAACTATATTTATAAAACCATATTTATTTTATTATACATATTTCAAGGGCCACCAAGGCAAATTATGGTGCGCTTTCATCAGATAAAATACAATACAGATTTGTTTTATAAATAAATATTGACATACCCTGAATCCCAACAAATTAAATATAACCTCTGCATATATATATATATATATATATATATATATATATATATATGGGCCTTCCAATTTCATTTTATATTATATACATGTCTGCGTATATTTGAATTATTTAAAAATTATTTTTAACCCTTTAGCATTACTCTCTATATACTATTATATTTTCATGGCAAAGGCTTTTCCTTGCATAAGGATCTCACATAATATCGAATCTATGAGATTTTGAAAGTATTTATTTTGAGAACAATACCTTAATATCAGTTTGAGTGACCAGTTACAGCCAGTTTCAACAGAAAATGGTAAAGAATTCTGGCCGGTTTGAACATTAAAGGGTTAAGTGAATATGATTTAAAAAAAATATTTTTAAGTGAACATGACCCTTTGGGTCACAGGTGGTCTAGTACTAATCAAATATATCTCACATTGTTCTAGTTCATCCAACCTATGTAATGTCAGTGTCATTTTTATATTCTGATTGCTTTCGTCCCTTGTCATATATATTACATTATATAAGTAATATTGTTTCTGTAATATTCTTGTCATCATCATCATCATCATCACCGTTTACTATCCATTTTTCCATACTAGCATGGGTTAGACAAGTTGTCCTGTTGTGAGCAATGCCAAGTCAGGTGACCATGTCTTGCTCAAACAGAACTGATTCTGGCTTGGTTTCTACAGTTGGATGACTTTCCGAACACCAACCTTATTTACAGTGACAAACAACTGTCATCTGGAAAATCTAATGGGTACAATTCTATGGAGGTAGATAAATCCTGTCTATTCTCTCCATAGGAATATTGATTCTTCCTAGAAGGTGAAACACTGCGTAAGAAATATAATTTGTTCTTAAGAGTCTTGTTTTCTCCATCATGTATTTCTGTTTATATTTACTCTGCTTATCCTCAGTACATTAACTCTCCTTAACCCTTTAGCATTCACATTATTTTATATATACTAGAGGGCGGTGAATTGGCAGTATCGATAGAGGGTCGGTCATGCTTTCCAGCATAGTTACGTCCCTTTACGATCTGAGTTCAAATCCCGCCGAGATTAACTTTGCCTTTCATCCATACAGAGGTCGATAAAGTAAAGTACCAGTAATGTACTGGGTATTTGCTGGCCTTGTGCCAAAAGTAGAAACAATTATTTATATATACTATTATATTTTCATGGTAATATCGGATCTATGAGATTTTGAAAGTATTTATTTTGAGAACAATACCTTAACATCAGTTTGAGCGACCAGTTACAGCCAGTTTCAACAGAAAGAAGTAGAGAATTCTGGCTGGTTTTGGCCAGTTTGAACACTAAAGGGTTAACTCTTTAGTATTTAAACCAGCTGTATCCAGCCAAAATTCTCTCACCTCTTTCTGTTCAAACCAGCTGTAACCGGCCAGTCATACTAACGTTAAAGTATTGTTTTCAAAATAAATAAATAACAAAATCTCATAGATTCAATATTATGTGAGATAATCACATAAGGTAAAGTATTTACCGTGAAAATACAATAGTAAATATAGAGTAATGTAAATGCTAAAAGGTTAAATATTAACTCCACTTTAATATTTCATATTGCATCTTTAGGCATTGAGCATGCTTCGATTTGTTTAAGGCATCTAACATAATATATCATAATATCTTCTCCTCTGTATTTATTGTATATGACTTCTATTTGTATATATATATATAGGAAACGGTTCAGGACCCCGACGGCAGAGCTCAAGCCGTTTCGACGGCTATTTCAGTTCAGAAATAGCCGTCGAAATGGCTTGAGTTCTGCCGTCGGGGTCCTGAACATTTTCCTATTACCCACTCTACTACCCAAAGTATTGAGTACTCTGGTGCGTTATGGTCCACCTGGTTCCTTACCACACTTCCTTCGTTATATATATATATATATTGAAAAATATGTGAAATCCTTGGTACAGTTAGGTATATTTGAAAAAATGAAAAGAATGACTTCACTTGTAGTTGGTATTCTATAACAATTTAATTTTACAATTTTATAATTTTGCTATGTAGATCTAATGGGTAGTTTGTTAACTTTGTTCGAAAATTTTTTTTAAAAGTCCTGGTTGACTTTCTGGAGAACTTTCTCGCATTCATCAGTGGCAATTGTCAAACTGATCTGAAGTTGTAATGTGTTGACAATCGCCACCAAGGAATGCAAGAAAGTTCTCCAGAAAGTTAACCAGGATCCCATGGTCATTCGACACCTGAGGGGATCTTTACCTTACCTTCATATATATATATTACAAATTAGAACATTTAAAGAAATTATATTTTTTAATATATAGAAATCCTAAAAATAATACATGATGTAATAATTAAATCAAATGAGAATTATCTGCCATGGAGAGGAACTCTCAAACTAATCAGACAACTATTTTTTTTGTGTGTGAACTCATAAATATCATATTTATCATTGCCGAACTTCATTCAGACTGTCAATATGAAAGCTGAATGGTAAAGTAGTACACTATGAAATCATAAGATCCCAGGTTCGATTCCACTGCAATGCAGGACCAGACTTTCACCTTGCTGAAGCACTTTGAAAATTTTAAATAAATATACATGATTATTTTTTATATTAATGTTAATGATAAAGAATAAATAAATTACATATATATATATATATATATAACAAACAAAGAAGGTGTGGTAAGATACCAGGTGGACCATAACGCACCAGAGTACGCATTACTTTGGGTAGTAGAGTGTGGATAATAGGAAAAGAGTCAGGACCCCGATGGCTGAGCTCCAGCCGTTTTGAAAGCTAGATAGGTTTTGAAAGCTAGATAGATTTTGAAAGTCAAAACGGCCAGAGCTCAGCCATCAGGGTCCTGGCTCTTTTCCTATATATACACACACCAACACATCACAACTTCAGATCAGTTTGACAATCGGCACCGACGAATACGAGAAAGTTCTCCAGAAAGTTAACCATAATTTTTTTAAAAACTTTCCACCTGATCACGGCGTGAAGAAGTGCCAGGAAATCCTGTTGCAAGGAAACCACTGTAGAGGTAGACCAAGAAAGACATGTTTGAGAGGTGTTTGAGAGCTGACCTCAAATCACTGAGACTCACAGAGGAGATGATGAAGGAACATTATGAGTGGAGAGATGCTGTGCTGAAAAGGACTAGTCTAAGTGCAGAAAAATAGGCATAACAACAATAATGACAATGATGATGTATGGATATGTGTGTGTGGATATGTATATATACACACACACATTTGTTTTGTGAAGCATTGAGAAAATTTGAATTTTGAAAGTCGTTAAGTTATTGCAAAATGCTAGGACACATTTAACTATAAAATAGTCAAATAAATTGAGCAGATAAACCCCCTAGACAGCTACATTACCGTTACACCAAAGAGAATCTGACACCTTCTTGCATGTTATTTTTAAGTCTTATCTATCAGCCACTAGATGTAAACACGTGATATTCCCCTTCTATACACACACATGTATCTGTGTGTATATCATTACTCATACACTGTTCACTTTCCTGACATGTGTACATTATTCTATGTACTGTACATGCACTTTTGATGAGTTGTAGTGCACCTGAGCACTATACACAATAATTTTCATTATTATTATGAAATAATTACAGGGCGGTGGATTGGCAGTATCGGTATAGGGTCAGACGCCATGCTTTGACGCATGGAGTTAGGGCCCTTACCATTCTGAGTTCAAATCCCGCCGAGGTTAACTTTGCCTTTCATCCTTACGAGGTCGATAAAATAAAGCACCAGTAATACACTGGAGTAATAGCTGGCCTTGTGCCAAAAGTAGAAACAATTATTATCATTAAATAAACAATAAGTTTTACAATGTGTTGAGTGAATTTTAAAACTATGTCAGTTTATTGTTAGTGGCTATGATGTAGGTGTCACTATTAAAAAGTGAACAACTTGGGCATATAAACTTGTTCTACCAACTGCAAGCTTACTACTACTACCACCACCACCACTAATACTATTGTAATTACTACCACCACCACCACCACCACCACCTCAACAGCCACTAATAATGATTTCTTATATAAGCACAAGGCCAGCAATTTTGGGGGAAGGGAAAGTCAATTAAATCGACCCAGTGCGTGACTGGTACTTTATTTTATCGACCCCCGTAAGGATGAAAGGCAAAGTTAACCTCGGCGGGATTTGAACTCAGATCATAAAGGGACGTAACTCTATGCTGCAAAGCATGGCATCCGAGCCTCTACCGATACTGCCAATCCATTGCCCTAACAGCCACTAATAATAGTAATAAAACCTATAATAAAGGTTTCTACTTTAGGCACAAGGCCAGCAATTTGAAGAGGGAAGAAGAAAGTCAATTAAATTGACCCTCAGTACGTCACTGGTACTTTATTTTATCGACCGCTGGAGGATGAAAGGCAAAGCTAACCTCAGTGGGATTTGAACTCAGAATGTAAAGAGCCGTAACTCTATGCCACAAAGTATGTTGTCCAACACTCTATTATTCTTTAATAATAATTGTTTCTACTTTTGGCACAAGGCTAGCAATTACCCAGCACGTTACTGGTACTTTATTCTTTAATAATAGTGACTTCTAGTATAGGCACAAGGCCAATAATTTTGGTGGGGAGGGGAAAGACGATTAAATCGGCCCCAGTGCATTGCTGGTACTTTATTTTATTGACCCCGTAAAGATGAAAGGCAAAGCTAACCTCGGTGGGATTTGAACTCAGAACTGGATGTTGTCACTATCTTGACTAAACCGGGAATTATGATCAATCCTAAGGGAGAGCATGATGATGATGATGATGATTGTTTCTACTTTTGGCACAAGGCCAGCAATTATCCCAGTGTATTACTGATACTTTATTTTATCGACCCCCGTAAGGACGAAAGGCAAAGTTAACCTCGGCAGGATTTGAACTCAGAACGTAAAGGACCATAACTCTATGCCGTAAAGCATGGTGTCTGACGCTCTACCGATACTGCCAATTCACCTCCCCATTGTGATGCTGATGATGATGATAATAAAGGGTTTTGAAATTCATGAATCTATCGCGTGGGAAATTTTTTTTTTTTTATTTCCAAGTCTATCATTTGCTTACATTTTGGCTAGGATAGCCATAGGCTGATATTGTTGGTGTCCTTCACAGTTGGTCATGTGTTCTCTGGTATATTTAGATGGTGAAGAGAGGTAACTTACACAGGATTAAAGTGTGTGTGTGTGTGTGTCTCAGCACCACCACCACCACCACCACTTCTGCCTGCTACACACACACAAACACCCACACACAAGCTTTCTTTCTCAGAGAAAGTTGTGACAAGCAGAACAATTTTTGCCTCAAGATGATTTATTCTCATCATCTTAATTAATTCAAACATTGTTCTTTAAAATGTGTGAATTCCCCTGCCCCTATCTCTCTCTCTTGCTCATATCTCTCTCTCTCTCTATATATATATATATATATAGATATATATATATATATATATCTTTCTCCATATGTATAACTGCCTGTATGTATGTATCTACCTATCTATAGATATTCACAGAGAACTGAGAGTAAACTCAAAAACCAAAGTATTAATAAATAGGAAAGAAGACAAGGCTCTGATCC
>OZ024762.1:8187975-8202975 GCA_964016885.1 Eledone cirrhosa
TGCTAGCGTGCAAGATAGACGTTAAATGATGATGATGATGATATATATATATAAAGAAAATCAATGTATTTACATATATATATATAAACATATCCATATATATATAGTTCAAGATTAATGAAGACAAATAGAGAAATACAATTATACAAAGTCTTAATAGTTTCATGCTTATTGGAAAAGGAAAATGAATGTTTCAATGTATCGGACATTAGTCCTTCGTTAGTTACATGTTTGGAGAGTGAAGTATAAAAAAGAGCTTGTCAGGATGGGTGAGGGGAGCATGCAAGTAGTCCCTCCCTCATGCAGAGTTAAGTGCCAAGGTGGATGTGGCATGTTGAGGTCTATCATTGACACTGATATTATGTGTGCACAGATGAGGTGCATTTTGTGAATGTGCGTGTTGATGTTTTATTCTGTGTGTGCATACATGTGTGTGTGTAGTGTGTATGCATGTGTATGTGTCGTTTGAGGTTTGTGAGCAATGTATGTGTGGAGGTGCAGCATTTGTGGATGATAAAGTTGGAGGGAGGAGGCAATGAGAATTGGTATATGGTGGATGTGCAATGCCAATGTGCGTGAATGACCAAGCATAGACGAGTTGAGAAAGAAACTGGGTATAAGAGGGATAAGTTGTGCTGTGCAGGAGAGAAAGCTGAGATGGTATGGACATGTGATGCGCATGGAGGATGACCGCTGGGTAAAGAAGTGCCAAGAAATCCCAGTAGAAGGAAGACGCAGTAGAGGTAGACCACGTAAAACATGGGCGGTGGTGGTGAGAGCAGACCTCAGATTGCTGAATCTCACTGAGGAGATGACGAAGGACCGTGACAAGTGGAGAGATGCTGTGCTGAATAGGACCTGTCCAACCCTTACAAGCAGGGAAAAGCGGATGTATAATGGTGATGATGATGATGATGGAGGATACCTGTTGCTGGTAGTGAAGAATGAGATTAGAGGGCAGGAGGTTGTGGAGCTATCATTACCTTTCTTCTGTATTGTAGAGGTCATCACACCATACAACCCCCAACATGTACCCCCTCCATGCCTGTAAGCCAGTTTGATGACAATGCCATCATAGTGGAGCAGAGGGCGACAAGTTCGGCCCAGGAGATATGGCTCCATTGGTAGTGTTCATGGAAATCGAACTAATTCACTGTGCTAAAACAGGCATGGACAAAGGTATCTAAGCTGCTGAATTCTTTTATATCTCTTTCTCACTCGCTTTCCTTACTGTTGTGGTGGACACCCCTTTGGGATTAAAGAAATGGACTCAGCGGACTATTATAAATAAGCAACGTGTCTCGTGGTCAGGAGTTCGGTTGAAGTCTCATTTGAAAGTCTCGTGTTTTGAAGTCGGAAGTTACACCTGAGATAAAATTGTTAGTACCCCCGCATCGTAGAAAATATAACCACTCCAAAGGGTTATAAAAGTCCGCCGAGTTCATTTCTTTAATCCCAAAGGAGTGTTCAAAACAACACTTACTCTGGAAAAAACTGGCTGTATTCACATCGGGAGAGTTGATGTGTTCTGCCACGATAAAACAAAACACTCAAGGTTAGCTATGGACAGTTTTGAATAAACATCATTGTGTTTAAGGTAAGTACATATGACCTTAATTGCTAAAAAGGTTAACTGACAATTGTTCATAATTCTTGACAATGCCCCTACAACTCTATCAGGAGTTACAGGTCCATACATATATATATATATATCCAGGGGGTGTAACTTGGAGTTACTGCAGGTTCACCCGGGAGATCACTCGATGTTTAGGTTCACTTCTGTGATGAGGTGTAGAGCTATACAGAGTGTAATATATTATATATATATATATATATGTAGGAGGTGAGTTTTATTGTAGTACAATAAAGCAATGCAGATATCGGATAAGAAGCATTCTATATGTTGATTTAAAACTGCACTATTCACAAGTGTTCTTTAACCTTCATATCATGTCTTCCTATTTTATCTGATGAAAACACAAATGTTATTGCATGATAATATTTGTTTTTGAAATGCGCATAATAAAATACATGGAACTCTTTTAACCATCTTTTGATATTATATATTATGTAATGTGGCCGTGTAGGCAACACGGTAAAAACCTCCCAGACCCACACTGTAAATGTGGTTGGTGTTAGGAAGGGCATCCAACTGTAGAAAACCTGCCAGACAGTCCTATGCGAGCAAGACAATCACTCTTGCCTCAAGTGGGACTACCCCCGTCCAAACCCATGCAAGCATGGAACACGGACGTTAAACGTTGATGATGATGATGATGATTATATATATATATATATATATATATATATATATATATATATATATATATATATATATATATATATCATTCATATATATTATTATTTGTCTGACCCGAATTTTCTTGGTCGTTTTTTCGGCTGTGCATTATCTCAGTGTGTTGGTATTTAAACGTTAGTTATAGCTCTGGTTTATCCAAACTATTGAGCACTTTGCCACACTTTTCGAAGATTGTGTTTCGTTATTTCGTGGGCCGAGATTCCGATTCTCGATAATTTATTTGTATATATATATATATATATATATATATATATATATATATATATACATATATATACAGTGTGTTTGCATTTTATGTGAAGATGTGATCATGAATGCATCGCGTAAATCAAATTCACGTAACTTAAGTCTAATTTTCTGATAAATAAAAAAACTAAAAACCACACATGTTATAGTACATTATTCATGGAAAGTGAATATTTAATAATATTTTTTTGAAGAGGCGAACAACATTACTAGAGGTTTCCATTGTTATAGGTTTGACAAGAAATCAGTCCAATTCATGGGGTTAACCCCTGTAGGTGGCCAACAAAATAATTCGGGGACCCAGAACACTAGAAGTCTCCACCATTATAGGTTTGACAAGAAACCAGTCCATTTTTCATAGGGCTAACCCTTTTAGGTGGCCAACTCTGTCCTGATAGCAGAGAATAGGGAGCTGGTTCAGGGAACAACATTACTAGAATTTGCCAACATTACTATAGGTTCAACAACAAAAATGTTTGAGGTATCATAGAACCAAGGTTGATTCCAGTCCTGGACTTACCCATAAGCTATAGCTTAGGGCCCCACACCCTTGTTTGTAGTACCATAGAACCAAGGTTGGTTCCAATGTTGGACTAACCCATAAGCTAAATAAACTATAGCTTAGGACCACACACACTTGGGGTCTCATTTAAAAAAAAATTATTTCTATTTTATCATGTTTTTGTTCTTTAACACTAAACCATCAAACATTATATATATATACCATATATACTCAAGTAATAGTCGATCCCATGTAACAGTCAACTCCCTCCCCCCTCCATTTTTGGGCTCAAAATCTGGAATTTTCCATTGACCTCATATAAAAGTCAACCCTAGTATTTCATGGATAACAGGTCAACATTTGTAGGCCTCAGTATCCTGTAGATAGAAATAACACTATTTCAAAATCATCATGAATTTAAGGCAAATTTCATGAGGCCAGTGCTTATCCCAGTTTCTGTGGCATTAAGCGAGTGAAAGTACTAGACTAGCCCTGGACAGGATGCCAGTCCATCACAGGGTTAAACCCTCAACTACTGTTGATACTCATTTTCAGCTGAGAATACTGGAGCAACATGAAATAAAGTGTTTTGCTCAAGAACACAACAAATGACCCAGTCCAGGAATCAAGCCTATTACATTATGATCGTAAATGCAACACCCTTACCACTAGGCCACGCACCTTCACATATGTTATGGTGGGATTGTATTATTTTGTCCAGTCTGAGTTCAAATCCCGCCGAGCTTAACTTTGCCTTTCATCCTTACGGGGTTGATAAAATAAAGTACCAGTAATGTACTGGGTCTAATTTTCCGTGTGCCAAAAGTAGAAACAATTATCTTGTCGAGGTCATGACATGTCTTTTCAAAAATGTTTAGGCAGTTAATTTGAGGAAGATTCCTGGCTGCTATTTCTAACAAGTTAAATGACTACGCAGAGAGTCCAGTCGCCCAGCCCACCCCAGTTGCTTGCTTTTGGTGATATTTGGTGTTAGTGGATGTTATCAACAAGGTCAGTTATGAACAGTTTGAATAAACATCATTGTGTTTATGGTGAGTACATACGGCCTTGATTACTAAAAGGTTAACCCTTAAACTGACAGTTGTTGATAATTCTTGACACTTTAAATACGCGGCTGCTCTTATGGAAGTCTGAAAACAACAAATGTGAAAGCTTGGATGGACTTCTCAAGATTGTTCATGCCTCATTAAATATCATTGTTCATGTGGGAGGACAAATGAACAACTAAGCATGGATGAACTGACAGAAAAATGCTGGGTGTCAGAAGAATCAGATGTTATGTGCAAGAGAGGTGACTGCACTGGTATGGACATGTGATGTGTATGGATGATGATTTCTGAGTGAAGAAGTGCCAAGAGATCCCTGTGGAAGTAAGCTGCAGTAGAGGAAGACCAAGGAAGACATGGGCAGAGTTTGTGAGAGATGACTGCACTGGTATGGATATGTAATGTGTATGGATGATGAGTTCTGAGTGAAGAAGTGCCAAGAGATCCCTGTGGAAGTAAGCTGCAGTAGAGGAAGACCGAGGAAGACATGGGTAGAGTTTGTGAGAGATGACTGCACTGGTATGGATATGTAATGTGTATGGATGATGAGTTCTGAGTGAAGAAGTGCCAAGAGATCCCTGTGGAAGTAAGCTGCAGTAGAGGAAGACCAAGGAAGACATGGGGAGAGTTTGTGAGAGATGACTGCACTGGTATGGATATGTGATGTGTATGGATGATGAGTTCTGAGTGAAGAAGTGCCAAGAGATTCCAGTGGAAGTAAGCTGCAGTAGAGGAAGACCAAGGAAGACATGGGGAGAGTTTGTGAGAGTTAATGTAGTATGCAAGGGAGTTGACTGTGCTGGTATGGTGCTGGTGATTTTTGAGTAAACAAGTGCCAAGAGATTCCAGTCATTTGTCATTTTAGTAATCCATAATATTGAAACAAATTCCATTGATTTTTGAAGGGGTGGGTGTCGGATGAGAAAAATATTATCCAATTTGACATGGGATTAATTACCTATATATATATTCATATATACATTTATATATATGTTATGTGTTAAGGTGCAAGTTAATTGCATCCGTAGGCAGTACACCAAGTGAGCACTTGATGCTCTTGGAGAGCAGAGTATCAATAGTATTAATATATTTTCGGAAAATATTCAGACAGTCTCAAATGCGAGCCTCCATATTAAGACATATCTGAAGAACTTCCGATTCTAGAGTCAGGTTCGACCATTAATAGATCATTCCTCGAGCTGATCGACAGTGAAACGTGTAATATGTAATAAATATGTATATGATGCAAGACTGATTCTTTGTTCCTTTATATATTAATACTACATTTACATATATTTACACACATATATATATATATATATACACATCTATGTGTCTACTCTGGGAGTTTATTTAACATTACCTAAAGAGTACGCTGAGATGCAACTGGTCCTTGCAGTGAAACCTATGCTAGTTCCATCAACTTATTATATATATATATATATATATATATATATATATATATATATATATATATATATGTATGTAAAATGTAAACAGAAATAACAACACAATCGGTACAGTATATGGAAGGGATATATTAGGTTAACGCTTGATAGAGCAGGAAGAGGGTCTTAACGTTTCGGATGCTAGCCCTTCATCAGAAGAAAGAATGAGAAATAAGGTAGATTGAGGGGACTGGCGGGATGGAAGTGGAAAAAATGTCTTTAGATAAAAATAACAGGTCCATTTATGTTGACATCTCTTATTCGATTTGTGCTATTTATGCAATTTTTTGCATGATTTACACATACTGAATTCATTTGCCAAAATCTGGGATTTTTCCCCTGTGAGTTACATATGTGCTTTTACAAAACACTGTATCATCCACAACACTGGCGCTGAACAAAATACCTGTTGATAATGTGATATTCCTTGTTCGATCATTATACCAAAAGCTTATAGTTTTAAGCAGACAGTATTATTGATTTAGGTGTCGCAGAAACCCTGTACTGGATTTTACCATCAATTCCAAGGGTCCAGGTTTGTTATATATATATATATCATCATCATCATCATCACCGTTTTACGTCCGTTCTTCCACGCTAGCATGGGTTAGACGGGTTGTCCTGTTGTGGGCAGTTGTCTGGTCGGCTGACCATGCCTTGCTCATACAGGAACTGATCTGGCTTGATTTCTACAGCTGGATGCCCTTCCTAACACCAACCTCATTTACAGTGAGTGCTGGGTGCTTTTTCGTGGCGCCTACACGTCCACTTTACAGTGTGGGCTGGGTGCTTTTTTGCCGTGGCACCTCCACGACCACCTTGCGGTGGGGGGGGGGGGGGGGGGGGGGGGGGCATATTGTTTATATGCTTCAGCATGTACCCATGGGAGGTCGGGTACCCCATATATATGATTATGTCATTTATTTTGTCTGACCTGTTTAGCTTGACTTGTTTTTTGGCTTAGGTGGTTTATGACTTCTTGACCGCCTTCTCAGTTTGTATGGCCTTTATAACCTATGTTTATTGCTCTGGTTTTTTAGCCCATGGAGCGCTTGCCAGCATGACTCGGAATTTGCATTACATTTCGCTTTTTCTACCCGCCGAAATGCGATTCTCACTGAATTTCTATTTCTATATATATATATATATATATATATATATATATAAATATATTAGAAAGTGAGGTTTTTTTACAAAATGAAAAATAACCGAGGTGTCCTACACGAGTGAAAGTATAAAGAAAAAAAGATGAAATCGAAAATGCAACTGGAGTCTTATTTAAAAAAATATATATATATTTATTTGGTTCCTTTACCGGTTTCGCAGTTCTTCTGCTTTTCTCACAGTAGAGTTGAGATGGAGGGTCTGTGGTTTTTCTCACATATATATATATATATATATATATATATATATATATATATATATATATATATATAACAATTAGTTATCGCTCTACATGGCTGAATACAATAAATGTAATCTGAGTTTTTCGAATATTAATAATAATATTTGATTCGTTTGCAATTATGCAAACAGCCTCTTTTATAAGCCATGTCAGTAGAATGAGCCCCTCATATATATATATATATATATATATATATATATATTGTATTATTATATTATTATATATATATATATTTTTTTTTTTAATTGATCAACAAGATCCCAGACCTCACTTACTGATTGGGGTGGAACTTGACAAATCGGACCAGGGAAACAATGTTTCCATTGACGATACTATCTATCGGTTACAATTCCTCCCTGTGTGTGTGTGTTGTTTGTTTATGTCCTGTAATTTAGCGGTTTGACAATCAGAGATCAATAAAATAAGTGCCAAACTTGAAAAAAAAAAATTATTACTGGGGTCGATATTATCGGCCAATTCCTTAATGACGGTGCCCCAGTATGGCCTCAATGTACAACAAGAATAATAGAATATATATTATATAACACTCACACAACACACCTATGTGTGTGTGTGTGTGTGTACGATTGTTACCTTCAAACGTGAATATATATGCCTATAGCAGAGAGATGAGGGGTGGGTAGGAGAGAGAGAAGGGGGAGAGTTGAAAGAGGAAAGTGTATGAGAGAGAGAGAGAGGGGGAGTAAGAGAGGCAGACAGACACAACTTCCTTCTCCCACTACTACTATATTACTGACATCACTGCCACCCCCACCACCACCACCACCACCACGACAGTACAGACATTACCGCCGCCTCCACCACCATCACCAACAGAGTAATGACATCACCCTGCCTCCACCACCATCACCAACAGAGTACTGACATCACCACCACCTCCACCACCATCACCAACAGAGTACTGACATCACCCCGCCCCCCACCATCATTACCAACACAGTACTGACATCACCGCACCTGTACCATCATTACCAACAGAGTACTGACATCACCTCCACCACCAGAGTACTGACATCACCGCCGCCTCCACCATCATTACCAACAGAGTACTGACATCACCACCGCCTCCACCATCGTTACCAACAGAGTACTGACATCACCCCGCCTCCACCACCAGAGTACTGACATCACCGCCGCCTCCACCACCATCACCAACAGAGTACTGACATCACCCTACCTCCACCACCATCACCAACAGAGTACTGACATCACCGCACCTCCACCATCATTACCAACAGAGTACTGACATCACCCCGCCTCCACCACCAGAGTACTGACATCACCGCCGCCTCCACCATCATTACCAACAGAGTACTGACATCACCCCACCTCCACCACCAGAGTACTGACATCACCGCCGCCTCCACCATCATTACCAACACAGTACTGACATCACCGCCGCCTCCACCATCATTACCAACAGAGTACTGACATCACCACCGCCTCCACCATCATTACCAACAGAGTACTGACATCACCACCGCCTCCACCATCATTACCAACACAGTACTGACATCACCGCCGCCTCCACCATCATTACCAACACAGTACTGACAACACCGCCACCTCCACCATCATTACCAACACAGTACTGACAACACCGCCACCTCCACCATCATTACCAACACAGTACTGACATCACCGCCGCCTCCACCATCATTACCAACACAGTACTGACAACACCGCCACCTCCACCATCATTACCAACACAGTACTGACATCACCACCGCCTCCACCATCATTACCAACACAGTACTGACATCACCGCCGCCTCCACCATCATTACCAACACAGTACTGACAACACCGCCACCTCCACCATCATTACCAACACAGTACTGACAACACCGCCACCTCCACCATCATTACCAACACAGTACTGACAACACCGCCACCTCCACCATCATTACCAACACAGTACTGACAACACCGCCACCTCCACCATCATTACCAACAGAGTACTGACAACACCGCCACCTCCACCATCATTACCAACACAGTACTGACAACACCGCCACCTCCACCATCATTACCAACACAGTACTGACATCACCGCCGCCTCCACCATCATTACCAACACAGTACTGACAACACCGCCACCTCCACCATCATTACCAACAGAGTACTGACAACACCTCCACCTCCACCATCATTACCAACAGAGTACTGACATCACCACCGCCTCCACCATCATTACCAACACAGTACTGACAACACCGCCACCTCCACCATCATTACCAACAGAGTACTGACAACACCTCCACCTCCACCATCATTACCAACAGAGTACTGACAACACCTCCACCTCCACCATCATTACCAACACAGTACTGACAACACCTCCACCTCCACCATCATTTCCAACACAGTACTGACAACACCGCCACCTCCACCATCATTACCAACAGAGTACTGACAACACCTCTACCTCCACCATCATTACCAACACAGTACTGACAACACCGCCACCTCCACCATCATTACCAACACAGTACTGACATCACCGCCGCCTCCACCATCATTACCAACACAGTACTGACAACACCGCCACCTCCACCATCATTACCAACAGAGTACTGACAACACCTCCACCTCCACCATCATTACCAACAGAGTACTGACAACACCTCCACCTCCACCATCATTACCAACAGAGTACTGACATCACCTCCACCTCCACCATCATTACCAACAGAGTACTGACATCACCACCACCTCCACCATCATTACCAACACAGTACTGACAACACCTCCACCTCCACCATCATTACCAACACAGTACTGACAACACCGCCACCTCCACCATCATTACCAACAGAGTACTGACAACACCTCCACCTCCACCATCATTACCAACAGAGTACTGACAACACCTCCACCTCCACCATCATTACCAACAGAGTACTGACATCACCACCGCCTCCACCATCATTACCAACACAGTACTGACATCACCACCACCTCCACCATCATTACCAACACAGTACTGACAACACCTCCACCTCCACCATCATTACCAACACAGTACTGACATCACCGCCGCCTCCACCATCATTACCAACAGAGTACTGACATCACCACCGCCTCCACCATCATTACCAACACAGTACTGACATCACCGCCGCCTCCACCATCATTACCAACACAGTACTGACAACACCGCCACCTCCACCATCATTACCAACACAGTACTGACAACACCGCCACCTCCACCATCATTACCAACACAGTACTGACATCACCACCACCTCCACCATCATTACCAACACAGTACTGACAACACCTCCACCTCCACCATCATTACCAACACAGTACTGACAACACCGCCACCTCCACCATCATTACCAACAGAGTACTGACAACACCTCCACCTCCACCATCATTACCAACACAGTACTGACAACACCGCCACCTCCACCATCATTACCAACACAGTACTGACATCACCGCCGCCTCCACCATCATTACCAACACAGTACTGACAACACCGCCACCTCCACCATCATTACCAACAGAGTACTGACAACACCTCCACCTCCACCATCATTACCAACAGAGTACTGACAACACCTCCACCTCCACCATCATTACCAACAGAGTACTGACATCACCTCCACCTCCACCATCATTACCAACAGAGTACTGACATCACCACCATCTCCACCATCATTACCAACACAGTACTGACAACACCTCCACCTCCACCATCATTACCAACACAGTACTGACAACACCGCCACCTCCACCATCATTACCAACAGAGTACTGACAACACCTCCACCTCCACCATCATTACCAACAGAGTACTGACAACACCTCCACCTCCACCATCATTACCAACAGAGTACTGACATCACCTCCACCTCCACCATCATTACCAACAGAGTACTGACATCACCACCACCTCCACCATCATTACCAACACAGTACTGACAACACCTCCACCTCCACCATCATTACCAACACAGTACTGACAACACCTCCACCTCCACCATCATTACCAACAGAGTACTGACAACACCGCCACCTCCACCATCATTACCAACAGAGTACTGACAACACCGCCACCTCCACCATCATTACCAACAGAGTACTGACAACACCGCCACCTCCACCATCATTACCAACAGTGTACTGACATCACCACCGCCTCCACCATCGTTACCAACAGAGTACTGACATCACCGCCGCCTCCACCATCATTACCAACAGAGTACTGACATCACCACCGCCTCCACCATCATTACCAACAGAGTACTGACAACACCTCCACCTCCACCATCGTTTCCAACAGAGTACTGACATCACCACCGCCTCCACCATCATTACCAACACAGTACTGACAACACCACCGCCTCCACCATCAATACCAACAGAGTACTGACATCACCACCGCCTCCACCATCAATACCAACAGAGTACTGACATCACCGCCGCCTCCACCATCATTACCAACAGAGTACTGACAACACCCCAACTCCACCATCATTACCAACAGAGTACTGACATCACCACCGCCTCCACCATCATTACCAACAGAGTACTGACATCACCACCGCCTCCACCATCATTACCAACACAGTACTGACATCACCCCACCTCCACCATTATTACCAACACAGTACTGACATCACTGCCACCTCCACCATCATTACCAACAGAGTACTGACAACACCACCGCTTCCACCATCATTACCAACAGAGTACTGACATCACCACCGCCTCCACCATCATTACCAACAGAGTACTGACAACACCACCGCCTCCACCATCATTACCAACAGAGTACTGACATCACCCCACCTCCACCATCATTACCAACACAGTACTGACATCACTGCCACCTCCACCATCATTACCAACAGAGTACTGACAACACCACCGCCTCCACCATCATTACCAACACAGTACTGACATCACCCCACCTCCACCATCATTAGCAACACAGTACTGACATCACCCCACCTCCACCATCATTACCAACACAGTACTGACAACACCACCGCCTCCACCATCATTACCAACACAGTACTGATATCACCACCGCCTCCACCATCATTACCAACACAGTACTGACATCACCTCCACCTCCACCATCATTACCAACAGAGTACTGACAACACCACCGCCTCCACCATCATTACCAACACAGTACTGACAACACCACCGCCTCCACCATCATTACCAACACAGTACTGATATCACCACCACCTCCACCATCATTACCAACACAGTACTGACATCACCTCCACCTCCACCATCATTACCAACACAGTACTCATATCACCACCACCTCCACCATCATTACCAACACAGTACTGACAACACCACCACCTCCACCATCATTACCAACACAGTACTGATATCACCACCACCTCCACCATCATTACCAACACAGTACTGACATCACCTCCACCTCCACCATCATTACCAACACAGTACTGATATCACCACCACCTCCACCATCATTACCAACAGAGTACTGACAACACCACCGCCTCCACCATCATTACCAACACAGTACTGACATCACCACCACCTCCACCATCATTACCAACACAGTACTGATATCACCACCACCTCCACCATCATTACCAACACAGTACTGACAACACCACCACCTCCACCATCATTACCAACACAGTACTGATATCACCACCACCTCCACCATCATTACCAACACAGTACTGACATCACCTCCACCTCCACCATCATTACCAACACAGTACTGATATCACCACCACCTCCACCATCATTACCAACACAGTACTGACATCACCTCCACCTCCACCATCATTACCAACACAGTACTGATATCACCACCACCTCCACCATCATTACCAACACAGTACTGACATCACCTCCACCTCCACCATCATTACCAACACAGTACTGATATCACCACCACCTCCACCATCATTACCAACAGAGTACTGACAACACCACCGCCTCCACCATCATTACCAACACAGTACTGACATCACCACCACCTCCACCATCATTACCAACACAGTACTGATATCACCACCACCTCCACCATCATTACCAACACAGTACTGACAACACCACCACCTCCACCATCATTACCAACACAGTACTGATATCACCACCACCTCCACCATCATTACCAACACAGTACTGACATCACCTCCACCTCCACCATCATTACCAACACAGTACTGATATCACCACCACCTCCACCATCATTACCAACAGAGTACTGACAACACCACCGCCTCCACCATCATTACCAACACAGTACTGACATCACCACCACCTCCACCATCATTACCAACACAGTACTGATATCACCACCACCTCCACCATCATTACCAACACAGTACTGACATCACCTCCACCTCCACCATCATTACCAACACAGTACTGATATCACCCCACCTCCACCATCATTACCAACACAGTACTGACAACACCTCCACCTCCACCACCATTACCAACACAGTACTGACAACACCTCCACCTCCACCATCATTACCAACAGAGTACTGACAACACCACCACCTCCACCATCATTACCAACACAGTACTGACAACACCACCGCCTCCACCATCATTACCAACAGAGTACTGACATCACCACCGCCTCCACCATCATTACAAACACAGTACTGACATCACCACCGCCTCCACCATCATTACCAACACAGTACTGACATCACCCCACCTCCACCATCATTACCAACACAGTACTGACATCACCCCACCTCCACCATCATTACCAACACAGTACTGACATCAACACCGCCTCCACCATTATTACCAACAGAGTACTGACATCACCCCACCTCCACCATCGTTACCAACACAGTACTGACATCACCGCTGCCTCCACCATCATTACCAACAGAGTACTGACAACACCCCACCTCCACCATCATTACCAACACAGTACTGACATCACCGCTGCCTCCACCATCATTACCAACAGAGTACTGACATCACCACCGCCTCCACCATCATTACCAACAGAGTACTGACAACACCTCCACCTCCACCATCATTACCAACAGAGTACTGACAACACCGCCACCTCCACCATCATTACCAACAGAGTACTGACAACACCCCACCTCCACCATCATTACCAACAGAGTACTGACAACACCGCCACCTCCACCATCATTACCAACAGAGTACTGACATCACCACCGCCTCCACCATCATTACCAACAGAGTACTGACAACACCTCCACCTCCACCATCATTACCAACAGAGTACTGGCATCACCGCCGCCTCCACCATCATTACCAACAGAGTACTGACATCACCCCACCTCCACCATCATTACCAACAGAGTACTGACATCACCACCGCCTCCACCATCATTACCAACAGAGTACTGACATCACCCCACCTCCACCATCATTACCAACACAGTACTGACAACACCACCGCCTCCACCATCATTACCAACACAGTACTGATATCACCACCGCCTCCACCATCATTACCAACACAGTACTGACAACACCACCGCCTCCACCATCAATACCAACAGAGTACTGACATCACCCCACCTCCACCATCATTACCAACATAGTACTGACAACACCACCGCCTCCACCATCGTTACCAACAGAGTACTGACATCACCGCCGCCTCCACCATCATTACCAACAGAGTACTGACATCACCACCGCCTCCACCATCATTACCAACAGAGTACTGACATCACCACCGCCTCCACCATCATTACCAACAGAGTACTGACAACACCTCCACCTCCACCATCGTTACCAACAGAGTACTGACATCACCACCGCCTCCACCATCATTACCAACACAGTACTGACAACACCACCACCTCCACCATCAATACCAACAGAGTACTGACAACACCACCACCTCCACCATCATTATCAACAGAGTACTGACAACACCCCACCTCCACCATCGTTACCAACAGAGTACTGACATCACCCCACCTCCACCATCATTACCAACAGAGTACTGACATCACCACCGCCTCC
>OZ024762.1:8205475-8237975 GCA_964016885.1 Eledone cirrhosa
TATATATATATATATGGAGCGTATGTGTGTGTGCAAGTTTGTAAGGTGCTTGTGTGTGTGTGTGTGTATACGAGTGTGTGTGTATGTGTGTATACGAGTATGTGTGTGTGTGTGTAAATAGAGCAAGTGAAAGATTCTGATGTGACAGTTAAAGAATTATGAGAGAAAAAAAAAGGAGAGAGAGAGAGAGAGAGAGATGATATAGCAGAGAGAGAGAGAGTGAGAGAGATGATATGAGAGAGAGATATGATATAGCAGAGAGAGAGTGAGGGAGATGATATGAGAGAGAGTGAGAGATATGATATAACAGAGAGAGAGTGAGAGAGATGATATGAGAGAGATATGACATAGCAGAGAGAGAGTGAGAGAGATGATATGAGAGAGAGATATGATATAGCAGAGAGAGAGTGAGTGAGAGAGAAAGGAGAATGTGGTGGTAGTGGTGGGAGGATATGAGTCAACAGTGAGAGGAGGAAGGGGAGGAGTATCAGAATGAGGCCAAGGTCTCACAGTTTGGAATATAAAACAAAAATAAAAGAAAGGGAAAAAATCAACACAAAGACGAAACCAGAACAGCAAATATTATAGCAGCTACTGTATTGTAGTATTGGTAGTGGTGTAGTGGTGGTGGTGTACTGTATTGTAGTAGTGGTAGTACTGTATTGTAGTATTGGTAGTGGTGTAGTGGTGGTGGTGTACTGTATTGTAGTAGTGGTAGTACTGTATTGTAGTATTGGTAGTGGTGTAGTGGTGGTGGTGTACTGTATTGTAATATTGGTAGTGGTAGTACTGTATTGTAGTATTGGTAGTGGTGTAGTGGTGGTGGTGTACTGTATTGTAGTAGTGGTAGTACTGTATTGTAGTATTGGTAGTGGTGTAGTGGTGGTGGTGTACTGTATTGTAGTAGTGGTAGTACTGTATTGTAGTATTGGTAGTGGTGTAGTGGTGGTGGTGTACTGTATTGTAATATTGGTAGTGGTAGTACTGTATTGTAGTATTGGTAGTGGTGTAGTGGTGGTGGTGTACTGTATTGTAGTAGTGGTAGTACTGTATTGTAGTATTGGTAGTGGTGTAGTGGTGGTGGTGTACTGTATTGTAATATTGGTAGTGGTAGTACTGTATTGTAGTATTGGTAGTGGTGATGGTGTATTGTATTGTAGTATTGGTAGTGGTGTAGTGGTGGTACTGTATTGTAGTATTGGTAGTGGTGGTGGTGGTACTGTATTGTAGTATTGGTAGTGGTGTACTGGTGGTGGTGGTACTGTATTGTAGTATTGGTAGGGTGTAGTGGTGGTGGTGTACTGTATTGTAGTATTGGTAGTGGTGTAGTGGTGGTACTGTATTGTAGTATTGGTAGTGGTGGTGGTGGTACTGTATTGTAGTATTGGTAGTGGTGTACTGGTGGTGGTGGTACTGTATTGTAGTATTGGTAGTGGTGTAGTGGTGGTAGTAGTACTGTATTGTAGTATTGGTAGTGGTGTACTGGTGGTGGTGGTACTGTATTGTAGTATTGGTAGTGGTAGTACTGTATTGTAGTATTGGTAGTGGCGTAGTGGTGGTGGAGTACTGTATTGTAGTATTGGTAGTGGTGTGGTGGTGTACTTTATTGTAGTATTGGTAGTGGTGTAGTGGTGGTGGTGGTACTGTATTGTAGTATTGGTAGTGGTGTAGTGGTGGTGGTAGTACTGTATTGTAGTATTGGTAGAGGTGTACTGGTGGTGGTAGTACTGTATTGTAGTATTGGTAGTGGTGTGGTGGTGGTAGTGTGGTGGTGGTGGTGTAGTAGTGGTAGTACTATGTTATAGTATTGGTGGTGGTGGTATGGTGGTGTTACTGTGTTGTGGTGGGGTAGTTGTGGTGTGGCGGTATAGTGGTGGTGTATTGGTGGTTGTGTTGTGGTGGTAGTGGTGGTAGTGTTATGGTGGTATTGGTGGTGGTGTAGTGGTGGTTTTGGTGGTAGTGTTATGGTGGTATTGGTGGTGGTATAGTGGTGGTAGTGGTGGTAGTGTTATGGTGGTATTGGTGCAGTGATGGTTTTGGTGGTAGTGTTATGGTGGTATTGGTGGTAGTGTTATGGTGGTATTGGTGGTGGCGTAGTGGTGGTATTGGTGGTAGTGTTATGATGGTAGTGGTATTGGTGGAGTTATGGTGGTATTGGTGGTGTAGTGGTGGTAGTGTTGTAGTGGTATTGGTGGTGTTATGGTGGTATTGGTGGTAGTGTTGTGGTGGTATTGGTGGTGTTGGTATTGTAATGGTGTTGTGGTATCGGTGGTGGTGGCATGGTGTTGGAGTAGTAGAGGTGGTGGTATTGTAGTGGTGGTGGTGGTATAGTGTTGATGTTGTAGAGGTGGTGGTATTGTATGGTATTGTTGTGGTGGTGATGATGGTGGTGGTGTGGTGGTAGTGATGTGGTGGCAGTGGTGTAATGGTGGTTTTGTGGTATTGTTGATGGTGTTGTGGTGTGGTGGTGTTGTGGTGGTGTTGTGATATTGTTGATGGTGTTGTGGTGGTGGTGTTGTGGTGGTGTGGTGGTGGTGTTGTGGTGGTGATGTGGTGGCAGTGGTGTAATGGTGGTGTTGTGGTATTGTTGATGGTGTTGTGGTGTTGGTGTTGTGGTGGTGGTGGTGTTGTGGTATTGTTGATGGTGTTGTGGTGGTGGTGGTGTTGTGGTGGTGTATTGTGGTGTGTGTAGTTGTAATGGTGGCAATGTGTGGTATTGCTGCAGTTGGTGATGGTGATGATGTAATAACAGGGGGAGAAAGAGTTGTAAGATGAGAGAGAGAACAACCCCACCACTGCCACACTGTCTCCAGTGCAAGTTTACAGTAAAATAGTTTTCCATCATAGTGGCTAACACACACATATATATACACATACACACACACATACATACATACACACACATGCATATACACGCATACATACACATACATATATATACACACATATACACACATACATACACTTACACACATACATACATACACTTACACACACATACATACATACACTTACACACACATACATACACATATATATATACATATACACACATACATACACTTACACACACATTATATATATATATACACACATACACATACACGCATACATACACATACATATATACATATACACACATACATACACTTACACACACACACATATACACGCATACATACACACACACATATATATATATATACATACATATACATACACACATGCACAGTTAGACATGTTGGTCCCATGGTGGTCCATACATGGCAATACCATTTGAAAATATATTAACTACTTTTTTACAAATTTATCTTAAATTTTCATATTTTGAAAATATACTACCTGAAAATTTATTATGGAAAATTTCCAAATTTCCAGGTAAAGTTTTTAAAATAAAAAATTTAAAATAATTAAAATAAATATTTGGTAAAAAAAAAAAGTTAAAAATAAATTTTTGATAAAAAAAAAAGTTAAAAATAAATATTTGGTAAAAAAAAAAGTTAAAAATAAATTTTTGGTAAAAAAAAAAGACTAAAATAATGATTTCTATTTTAGGCACAAGGCCAGCAATTTGGGGAGAGGGGAAAGTCGATTAAATCAACCTCAGTGCATTACTGGTACTTTATTTTATCGACCTCGTAAGGATTTGAACTCAGAATGTAAAGGGCCATAACTCTATGCTGCTAAGCATGTTGTCCGACAGTCTACTGATACACCACACACATCACACCACACTACACCATACCACACCACACATCACATCACCCTACACCACACTACCACACACCACACCACACTACACTATACACCACACCATACAACACCACACCACACTACACTATACACCACACCATACCACACTACACCACACCACACTACACCACACACCACACTACACCACACCACACTACACTATACACCACACCATACCACACTACACCACACACCACACTACACCACACTACACTACACACTACACCACACCACACACCACGCTACACACTACACTACACCACACACCACACTACACCACACCACACTACACCACACTACACGACACACTACACCACACCCACACCACACTACACCATAATATATAAGTCAATGTCAAACCACCCACGTCTTCATAGCTTAATTGAATTATATTCACTTCCTTATCATGAATAAACACACACACACACACACATATATATATACATATTCACATACATACACACAAACAAATATATATATATACACATATATACAAATGTATATATATATATGCACACACACATATATATATATATACATTTATACTTACACACACACATATTATATATTCATGTATACATAAATACATACATGTATATACACACGTTTTACTCTTTTAACTGTTCCAGCTGACAGACTGAGGCCAAGCTGGGGCATGGCCATATTTACTACACATTTTTCTGGAAAACATTGATATTCATTCCATGTTGGTCTCTCAAGTTTATTGGCAACCTATTAAAGAGCTGGGGGGAGGGGGGGTCCTTCAACCCCAAGCTATTGCAGTATCAGGTCCCTAGTCTAGATGTGAATTTATGGGACCTTTGGTACTACACAGTAGTGCCCTGTTCGAGAGTTGGCCCAGTTCTCTATACCAAAGTTTGGCGCTAATCCTTCCAGGATCTTCTACATATAGCTGGATGCCAACCACTTTACGTGTACTGGGAACGTGATTTCTACAGCTGGATGCCCTTCCTAACACCAACCATTTTACAGCGTGGTTTCTACACAAGGATCTTCCATATATATATATATATATATATATATATAATATATAAGATCAAAAGATGGTTAAAGGAGTTCCATGTATTTTATTATGCGCATTTCAAAAACAAACATCGTCATGCAATAATATTTGTGTTTTCATCAGATAAAACAGGAGGACATGATATGAAGGCTAAAAAACACTTGTGGATAGTGCAGTTTTAAATCTACATATATATATATATATATCCCTGTATCAACATATATATATATATCCCTGTATCTCTCCCGTCTTCACTCCAGGCAGTAGAGCTCTAGTTCTTTCAGTCTCTCCCAGTGGTTCATCTCCTTCAATAACCCTTTAGCATTTAAACCACCCATATCCGGCCAGGATTCTCTCACCTCTTTCTGTTCAAACCGGCTGTAACCAGCTGCTCATACTTATGTTAAGGTATTGTTCTCACAATAAATAATATCAAAATCTCGTAGGTTCAATATTATGTGAGATAAAGTGTTTACCTTGAAAATACAATAGTATATATAGAGTAATGTAAATGCTAAAAGGTTAAGGTAATCTTGGTGTAGCTTTGTTGGATTGCTTCAAGTTCTGCAGTAAGTTTGACACTGTGGGGTGACCACAGCTGGGAGCAATAGTCCAGTTGGCTGAGGACAAATGTCCTCCAAAGGACCAACATGGTTTCCTGGTCACTTGTCCTAAAATACCTCAGAATCCATTAAGCCAGTTGTCTCTACACTACTGCCATCTTATGTTATAGACATGAAGCATAAATGTATGTAATGTATATATATTTATATTTATAAAGGGGTGGTCAATATTGGGTCTTAAAACCTTGGGTAGCACTTTTGTTCCATGTAGCGTACAGAATCCTTACAATATTAATGTGTGTGTATATATATATACGCAAAGGGCGGAGGAACTCAACAGAGTCAATGGCCATCCAAATAATAGTTGTTTTTTTTGTTTTTTTTCTTGACCTGGGAGTGAAAGGCCCTCAGATGTTGTCACAACACCTTTCTAAGAGAGGGAAACTCTGAAAAAAAACCTGCGGCTTCGGAAGCATCTGATGATGTTGACCAGTTCTCCTTTTTAGGTAGTGTTTTCGATGCTCAGAGAGTGGGATTGGTCGAGTGCAAGGCCTTTCCCCACTTAAAAAACATTCAAAGCACAGGCATTGCTTGTTCAGGATCTGTTACAGGTTCGTGTGGCTGGCCATAGCCTAAAAATGCATCATTTTTGGTAATCTGACAAACAATTGCAATACTCTCAGCAGAGTTTGCAGCCATCATATATATACACACACACACATACATACATATATACATATATATATATATATGCAAAAGTTCTATTTAAATTGTAGGGATACAACAAGCAAATATTTTTATCCGGGAGCTTCCAACAGTAATGGTTGCATTTTTTAAGGGTATGTCAATATTTATTTATAAAACTGATCTATATTATATTTTGTCTGATGAAAGCACACCATAATTTAACTTGGTGTCCTTGAAATATGTATAATGAAATAAATATGGTTTTATAAATATAGTTTCCATTTGTTAATATCATATATATATATACGGGGTAACAAATTATTGTTATAGGTAGTCCACTTAAGTGTAGTCCAGTTATGGTACTCCGGGTAGTGTATATATATATATATATACATAATATATAAGATCAAAAGATGGTTAAAAGAGTTCCATGTATTTTATTATGCGCATTTCAAAAACAAATATCATCATGCAATAATATTTGTGTTTTCATCAGATAAAATAGGAAGACATTATATGAAGGTTAAAAACACTTGTGAATAGTGCAGTTTTAAAATCAACATATGTTGATTTAAAACTGCACTATTCACAAGTGTTTTTTAACCTTCATATCATGTCTTCCTATTTTATCTGATGAAAACACAAATATTATTGCATGATGATATTTGTTTTTGAAATGCGCATAATATGTTGATTTAAAACTGCACTATTCACAAGTGTTTTTTAACCTTCATATCATGTCTTCCTATTTTATCTGATGAAAACACAAATATTATTGCATGATGATATTTGTTTTTGAAATGCGCATAATATGTTGATTTAAAACTGCACTATTCACAAGTGTTTTTTAACCTTCATATCATGTCTTCCTATTTTATCTGATGAAAACACAAATATTATTGCATGATGATATTTGTTTTTGAAATGCGCATAATAAAATACATGGAACTCTTTTAACCATCTTTTGATCTTATATATTATGTATACTCCAGTCCTACAAACTGTAGAGTGCTTTTATCCGATATCTGCATTGCTTTATTGTACTACAATAAAACTCACCTCCTACATATATATATATATATATATATATATATATATATATATATATATGTGTGTGTGTGAATATATGAGATTATATATCATCATTGTTTAACATTATCTGTTCCATGCTAGCATGGGTTGGCCAGGTCTTTTCAAGCTCTGTCTCTCCACTCATTGTGGCCATCATATGTATATATATATATATATATATATAAATATATTAACAAATGGAAACTATATTTATAAAACCATATTTATTTCATTATACATATTTCAAGGACACCAAAGCAAATTATGTGCGCTTTCATCAGATAAAATATAAGGGTATGTCAATATTTGTTTATAAAACTGATCTATATTATATTTTATCTGATGAAAGCACACCATAATTTGCTTTGGTGTCCTTGAAATATGTATAATGAAATAAATATGGTTTTATAAATATAGTTTCCATTTGTTAATATATTGTATTTTTACTCCAAAAATTTGTTGAGTGCTTTATATCAGTTATAAAAATATTTGCTTGTTGTATCCCAACAAATTAAATATAACTTCTACATATATATATATTTCAAGCATATGTGGTTTTTCAACCCTTGTAATTTTAGACACACGGTTTACTGTGTTTCTTACTATATATTGTTAATCGGCTCAGTATTTATTTGTACTTTATACTTAGAGCTTAATGGTTACAGGGTTCTAATTCATATATATATATATATATTGTTATACTTTGGGAGGGTCATGTTGCCAATATTCAGAAACGAAATATATATATATATATAGAAACGAGTAGGACCCCAACGGCTGAGCTCAAGCCGTTTCGACGGCTAATTCTGGACTAAAATTGCTACTCGTTCCTATTACCCACTCTACTACCCTAAGTATTGAGTACTTTGGTACGTTATGGTCCATCTGGTTCCTTACCACATTTCCTTCGTTATATATATATATATATATATATATAAAACAGTCGATCAACAAAATCTCAGACCTCAGTTACTTAACGAGTGAGGTGGAGCTCATCATATCGGACCAAGGAAACAACGTTTCCATCAGTCTTTCCAATTGCTCCAGTCTCCATCTATCTCACCACCCTATCTCCCCACATCATCTCCCGCTTCACCCTCTCTCTCACCACCCCCTTTTCCTTCTCTTCACCACCTCTCCCTCTCACCACGCCATCTCTCAACCCCTCTCTATCTCACCACCCTCGCTCCCTCTCTCTTCACCACCCTCTCCCTATCTTCAACCTCCTCTCACTCCACCCCCACCACCACCACTATCATTATACTGTAGTTTTATCATTTGTTATTTTCTTTATATGTTTCTATCAAAACTATTTCTTTCAGCAATAACTAATACCACATGTTGGGGATTTATGGCCAACGTATCTACACCACCACCACTACCACTACCACTGCCACTACATTACTACACCACCACCACTACCACTGCCACTGCCACTACATTACTACACCACCACCACCACCATTACCACTACACTACTACCCCACCACCACCACTACTGTCACTGTCATTACACTACTGCCACTACACCACCACCACTGCTACTACATACACTACTACACCACCACCACAACACCAACACTACATCACCACCACCACCACTATACCCCCCTCCCCACCAACCCTACCTCCACCACACCACCAGCACTAAACATTCACCACCACCACCACCACTACCACCACCTCCACTACACCACCACCACCACTACACCACCACCACCACTCCCACTACACTACTACACCACCACCATTACCCACTACACTACTACACCACCACCACATCACCACTATACCCCCCCTACCTCCCCCACAACCATCACCACACCAACACCACCAGCATTAAACATTCACCACCACCACCACCACACCACCTCCACCACCACCACACTACTACCACCACCACCACCACTAGTACACCATCACCACCACCACCACCACCACCACTACTACACCATCACCACCACCACCACCACCACCACCACACCACCTCCACCACTACCACCATCACTAATCCCAAATTCTTGTTGGTGAGTAAACAGACACATTAGTGAAAAATCCTGGTGCTTTACCGGCTACATGTGTGTATATATGTATATAGGCATGTGTGTATATATGTATATAGGCATGTGTGTATATATGTATATAGGTATGTGTGTATATATGTATAGGTGAATAGATATGTGTGTATATATGAATATATGTATATGTATGGGTATGTGTGTGTATGTATATGTGTATAGGTATATATGTATATGTGTACAGGTATATGTGTATATATGTATACATGTGTATATGTATGTATGTATATATGTATATCTGTGTGTATACGAGTATATATATGTATATAGGCATGTGTGTATATATGTATATAGGCATGTGTGTATATATGTATATAGGTATGTGTGTATATATGTATAGGTGAATAGATATGTGTGTATATATGAATATATGTATATGTATGGGTATGTGTGTGTATGTATATGTGTATAGGTATATATGTATATGTGTACAGGTATATGTGTATATATGTATACATGTGTATATGTATGTATGTATATATGTATATCTGTGTGTATACGAGTATATATATGTATATAGGCATGTGTGTATATATGTATATAGGCATGTGTGTATATATGTATATAGGTATGTGTGTATATATGTATAGGTGAATAGATATGTGTGTATATATGAATATATGTATATGTATGGGTATGTGTGTG
Organism: Eledone cirrhosa; assembly: GCA_964016885.1. NCBI lineage: Eukaryota > Metazoa > Mollusca > Cephalopoda > Octopoda > Eledonidae > Eledone > Eledone cirrhosa. The sequence continues at coordinate 8,215,297 of OZ024762.1, forward strand.
TATGTATATGTGTATAGGTATATATGTATATGTGTACAGGTATATGTGTATATATGTATACATGTGTATATGTATGTATATATGTATATCTGTGTGTATATATATATATATATATATAGGTATATATGTATGTGTGCATAGGTATGTATGTATGTATGTGTGTATATGTGTAAGTGTGTGTATATGTATGGGTATGCGTGTGTGTATGTATGGATGTGTGAATATATTTATGTGTATAGGTATGTATGTATTTATATGTATATGTACATGTGTTTACATGTAAGGGTATGTATATACATGTGTATATGTATATATATATATGAATGGGTATGTGTGTACATATGTATAAGTATGTGTGTATATATGTATGAGTATATGTGAATATAGGTATATGTGTATATATATGTATATATATGTGTACGTATATGAATGGGTTTGTGTGCATACATGTATATGTGTTCATATATGCTTTGTGGCATAAAGTTATGCCCCTTTATGTTCTGAGTTCAAATCCCGCTGAGGTTAGCTTTGCCTTTCATCCTTACAAGGGCAATAAAATAAAGTACCAGTAACACACAGAGAGCCAATTTGATTAACTTTCTCCTCCCCTAAAATTGTTGGCCTTGTGCCTAAATCTGAAACCACTGTTACAGTGCTCTCAACCAACAAAAGTGATTTGCATCTCTCACTCAAAAGGTCAGCCTTGTCACACACTGTCAAACTGAATCTCTCTGATAACTACATTAAGCGTACACGAGCCAGTGGAATACTCAGCCACTTGCATGTTACTTTCATTTCATAAACAGACTGTTCCACTCATCGTTCGAATCAACAAAGATTCAATTCATTCATGTTCTGTTCTAGACATCTACAAGTGTAAATGAAGCTGGGTAGTTTCTGCTATGACTTCTCTTAACTGTAATATTTATTTTTCCAATAAAATACATTTTCTTAGACATCTGTTTACAAAACAATCGTGTTTAGTCAATTATAATTCGTTCGTTCATCAACACTTTTGATACCAGACTGCCTGAAACAGATCCAGTTTCTATGATACAAAACTATTAGTTTTCAAGTGCTTATAGTCTAAAGGCAGCGAATATATATACATCATCATCATCATCATTTTACGTCCGCTTTTGCCTGCTTGCAAAGGTGGGGTGGGTCCTATTCAGCTCATATATATATGTATATATATGGAGGCACATGGTTTAGTGGTTAGAGCATTGGCCTTGCAATCGAAAGGTTGTGAGTTCAATTCTCAGACCGGTTGATGTGTTGTTTCCTTGAGCAAGACACTTTATTTCACATTGCTCCAGTTTACTCAGCTGCAGAAATGAGATGATAGGGACTGGGTTCCCTATCATTCCACTGCAAAGTGGTCGTGGAGGTGCCACGGCAAAAAAGCACCCAGTCCACACTGTAAATGAGGTTGGTGTTAGGAAGGGCATCCAGCTGTAGAAATCAAGCCAGAATCAGTTCCCCTCCCACCCTTGCAAGCAGGGAAAAGCGAACGTAAAATGAAATGATGATATATATATAGGGAGACCCAGAGCAGGCATTGTTTACAAATGGCTAGCGAATTTGAAAATTAGGTAGTAACATGTGCTTACGCTGTATTTGACTACATGGAATTAGTCTGTTAGTTGGGATTTTAAAAAACCCTCTGAATGGATTCATGTCCCATGTACGTCAATACTCATCCTTTTTTTCCATTCAGAGGGATTTTTAAAATCCCAACTAACAGACTAATTCTATTGAGTCAAATACAGCGTAAGCACATGTTACTACCTAATTTTCAAATTCGATAGCTGTTTGTAAACAAAGTCTGCTTTGTGTCTTCCTATTTATATATATATATATATGTATATATATACCTGCTATGGTTATATAGCTTCTAATTGAATATATGAAATCTATAGAGCAACTGTCTCCAATTGATCTAGCTAGATCCAGAAGTGGGACCAACCAAGCTCATGGGTATTATCCAACTATCTTACTCATGGTCTACCTCTCAGTCAGTCTCCTATTGGTTGGCTTTTCCCATAAAATCTGCCCTACTATTCTTTCCTAAGAAATTCTTATCACATCTGTAGTACCGGAGCTGTGATCTCTTGATTCGGAAAAGTAGCAGCTCTGCCTGGAGTGACTGCTGCATCTCCAGCCTACACACACTATCAAGTAACATTATTCCCAGGTCCCTTAAGAGGTACACAATCAAGTTACTTATATTCTTAATTTCCTCCAAATTCTTCATTATTTCCAAATTTATAGACAGTATCTTTTATTAACCCTTTTTGATACCACCCTAGCCAAAAAACAGCTCCAATTATATGAAACAAAACCCACACATTTTAAAATGTTCCTATTTAAATAAAAATCTTCCAATATAATTATATATAAGAACCATATGTTAAGTTACTTTGTAATGAAATAATAATTTTAGTAAATCCCTCCAAATTCTTCATTAATTAATTGAAATACAGTGTTTCTATTTAAATTTAAATTTATTTTCCAACACAATTATATATAAGAGCCATATGTTAAGTTCATTGATTTGACGAACTGAGAAATGTCATGCTCGACTGGGACGATTGGAGAAAGTCTGCTGAATCTTTGCGAGTGTAAACTCAGCCAAAGAAGATATGTTAAGTTACTGTCTTTGCAATGAAGTAATAATTTTAGTAAATCGTTCCAAATTCTTCGTAAATTTATGAAATAGAGTGTTCCTATTTAAATTAAAATCTTCCTACATAATAATATATATGAATCATTTCCAAATAAGGGGTTACGAGGACCCTTCAATTTGTGTCATAAGACATGACAACTTCTCCTCTGCACTCAATATCAGGCATGTCAATCATGTGACCTGCGAGCCGCATGCAGCACTTTACAAGCACACCCGTGGCCCACACAAAAGTTTTTACAGAGCGAGCATGTTTTATCTTCGTAAAATTAGTTGTAATGTGTGCAATTAGTTGTCATGTTGTGGCCCTCAGACAACACATATGTGACCCATATGGACCTCGGTGGAGCCCCAGTTTGACATGCCTGCTCATTATGACCGTACGTAAGTGGGCTACAGACCCCTTGGCTCGTCTGGGAGGTCAGTAGCCCTGCTTCAATACTAACTTGGTCTGTGTAGACCTGTCCAACCCTTGCTAGAAGGGAAAGTGGATGTTAAATAATGATGATGAAGATGAACCATATGTTAAGTTACTATCTTTATATTAAAATAATAATTTTAGTAAATCCCTCCAAATTCTTCATAAATTTATTGAAACAGAGTGTATTTCATTGGAGATAGTCACAAAAGGGTTTAACATATGGTAATAAAAGGGTTCACTTAATAACAATCTTAAATTTTTTTTTTTTTTAATTCAGGTGTCGTGTGTTCTAGTTCTGTGACAATGGATGCCCAACACACACACATAGAGGGAGATATTGAAAGAAAAGACAGGACGTTTAGAGAAAAATCAATGGTGATGTCAAACAAAACAAAATACAGGAAATTCAAATAGTTTGAATAAATAAATTCGAAAATAGGAAGGACTTAAATAAACATGGAAGGTAAACAAAGAAAATGTAAAGATTGGGGGGGTTAAGAAGATACCCTAATCTATAAGATAACATTGATCAACTGGTAGAGACAGGGTGGCCCCAGTAGCTAAACTACCAACTGGTAGAGATAGGATGACTCCAGTAGCTAAACTACCAACTGGTAGAGCTAGGATGACTCCAGTAGCTAAACTATCAACTGGTAGAGACAGGGTGGCCCCAGTAGTTAAACTACCAACTGGTAGAGATAGGATGACCACAACAGTTAAACTATCAACTGGTAAAGACAGAGTGGCCCCAATACCTAAACTATCAACTGGTGGAGACAGGTTGACCACAGCAGCAAAACTATCAACTGGAAAAGACAGGATGGCCCCAGTAGTTAAACTAAACTATCAACTAGTAAAGACAGGATGGCCCCAGTACCTAAACTATCAACTGATAGAGACAGGATGACCACAGCAGCAAAACTATCAACTGGTAGAGACAGAATGACCACAACAGTTAAACTATCAAGTAGTTTAGGTAAACTCAATGATATATGATAACACAATATCATAGCTTTTAACATCTTGTAATGATTTATAGCAAAAGATATCTAAAAACAAATTTGTTAATTCAAATGTTCATAGTGGACAGATTGCTGTAAAACTTTTCAGTATTATCTTTTAACATCCAGACAATATCTAAAAACAGGTTTAGTTCAAACGTTTAAAGTATCTTTACAAGTTGAGAGATTGTTGTGGAAATTTGAAGTAAATTAAAATTTCAATATTTAATGTGATGCAATCATAGAGGTGTTTTTTTGTTTTTTTTAAGAATGTCTTGCTAAATGTAGTTTTATGTGGTATAGGATATTAAGAGTTAAAATGTTCATAATGATATTTCTAATAATTTGGAAGGATTTAGTCATATAACAATCTTATCATTATCAACCCTTCTGATAACAAATACACCATACACACCACACACTCTACACACCATACACTACACTACATCACACACCATTACACGACACCACATCATATACTACACCACACCACATCTAAAAAAAGTCTGTCTTAAGCCAGAAGGCTCATTTGGCCGGTGCTTATCCCGGTTTCATGGCGTGAAGCGACTGAGAGTACAAGACTCCCCACTGGACGGGACACCAGTCCATCACAGAGTTAAACCTCCAGCTATTGCTGGCACTCATTTTAAGCTGAGTAAACTGGAGCAACGTGAAATAAAGTGTCTTGCTCAAGGAAACAACACATCACCCGGTCCGAGAATTGAACTCACAACCTTTCGATTGCAAACCTAATGCTCTAACCACTAAGCCATGTGCCTTCACCCACACCACATCACACACCGTTATACCACATCACACCACACCATATGATACATTACACTACACACTTCAAAAACTACACTACACACCATACCATACATCATACACCACAACACACCATGCAATAGACTGCACCACACATGTCAAAAACTACACGACACACCATACCGCACCACACAACACACTACATCACACACCTCAAGCACTATACTACACAATATACCACACATACACTACACCATTCACCATATGATGGACTGCACCACACACGTCAAAAACTACACGACACACCATACCACACCACACAACACACCGCATCATACCACATCACACACCGTTATACCACATCACACCATATGATACACTACACCACACACGACACAACTACACGACACAACACACCACACACCTCAAACACTATACTACACACTACACACCACATCAAACCATACACCACAAAACAACTGAAACTGCACCTGATTCTAAGATGCTGTACAGTTTATATTAAATTATTTATAGTTATCTAAAAGCTTTCCATTACATGAGATGAATAATGAGAAAGCAAGTTATATTACCATACAGACTTGAATATAAGCTGTTCCGAATATAAGCCGGTCTGAAAATGGGCAAAAATCCCAACCCTGTTTATAAGCCAAGGCAGCTAATCAACACATTATGTTTAGATGATGTGGTTTTGAAATTCTTATGAGTATCTATATACTACTAAAACTCTGGTGGTTGCTTGCTAGCTTGTTTGCTTGTCTGTAATGTAATACAGACAGCCAAAAGGGCGCATAATGGGAAAATACTTTGAAAGGTAGTTGACCCTGAAATGGGAATACAAATGGAATAAAACAAGTTTCACGTAAATCGGAGCCCGGGTTTCCGAGATATGGGGTTTTTCCGGGTACCTTCATAAACACAGAGAGAGAGAGAGAGAGAGAGAGAGAGAGAGAGAGAGAGAGAGAGAGAGAGAGAGAGAGAAGGATAGAGAGAAAGAGATAGTGGTTGTGAGAGAGTAGACTGAAAGAGAGACAGAGAGAGAGGGAGAGGAGGCAGAGAAGGAGAATGGAAGAGAGAGAGAGAGAGCTGGTGGTGTTGTTGTGCATATATATATGTGAGTGTCTGTGTATATATATATGAGTGTGTATACCTGTGTGTGTGTCTATGACTAGTGTATATTGATCACAGACACCCACATATATATATACACACACATACATACATACATATATATATATATATATATATATATATATATATATATATATATATATACACACACAGACACATTTACATATATACATACACACATGTATATATATATGGGCCATCCAGTTTCATTTCACATTATATATATGTCTGTGTATATTTTAATTATTTAAAAATCATTTTTAAGTGAACATGATTTTTAAAAAAATATTTTGTATTGAACATGACCCAACGGGTCACGGGTGGTCTAGTAAAATATACTTATGAAGTTTTAATATTTCGATGTTTAAAATGTTTTAAGTGTTGTTAAGAGTATACCATTTATTTCACAGCTTCATACAGGAGACACGCCTTCCCATGGGCACAGACTCAAACATACATCTAGTAGGCACCTCTTAACTACTATACTCCCACTCACCTACCCCTGTCCACACCACCCTTTCACTGTGAACAAAATATATCCAGCCCACACTGTAAGGTGGTCGTGTAGGTGACACGACAAAAAGCATCCAGCCCACACTGTAAAGTGGTCATTTTGGTGTGATGACAAAAAGCACCCAGCACACACTGTAAAGTGGTCATTTTGGTGTCATGACAAAAAGCACCCAGCACACACTGTAAGGTGGTCGTGTAGGTGACACGACAAAATGCATCCAGCCCACACTGTAAAGTGGTCATTTTGGTGTGATGACAAAAAGCACCCAGCACACACTGTAAAGTGGTCATTTTGGTGTGATGACAAAAAGCACCCAGCACACACTGTAAAGTGGTCATTTTGGTTTCATGACAAAAAGCACCCAGCATACACTGTAAAGTGGTCATTTTGGTGTCATGACGAAAAGCACCCAGCACACACTGTAAAGTAGTCATTTTGGTGTGATGACAAAAAGCACCCAGCACACACTGTAAAGTGGTCATTTTGGTGTCATGACAAAAAGCACCCAGCACACACTGTAAAGTGGTCATTTTGGTGTCATGACAAAAAGCACCCAGCACACACTGTAAAGTGGTCATTTTGGTGTGATGACAAAAAGCACCCAGCACACACTGTAAAGTGGTCATTTTGGTGTCATGACAAAAAGCACCCAGCACACACTGTAAAGTGGTCATTTTGGTGTGATGACAAAAAGCACCCAGCACACACTGTAAAGTGGTCATTTTGGTGTGATGACAAAAAGCACCCAGCACACACTGTAAAGTGGTCATTTTGGTGTCATGACAAAAAGCACCCAGCACACACTGTAAAGTGGTCATTTTGGTGTCATGACAAAAAGCACCCAGCACACACTGTAAAGTAGTCATTTTGGTGTCATGACAAAAAGCACCCAGCACACACTGTAAAGTGGTCATTTTGGTGTGATGACAAAAAGCACCCAGCACACACTGTAAAGTGGTCATTTTGGTGTCATGACGAAAAGCACCCAGCACACACTGTAAAGTGGTCATTTTGGTGTGATGACAAAAAGCACCCAGCACACACTGTAAAGTGGTCATTTTGGTGTGATGACAAAAAGCACCCAGCACACACTGTAAAGTGGTCATTTTGGTGTCATGACAAAAAGCACCCAGCACACACTGTAAGGTGGTCATTTTGGTGTGATGACAAAAAGCACCCAGCACACACTGTAAAGTGGTCATTTTGGTGTGATGACAAAAAGCACCCAGCACACACTGTAAGGTGGTCATTTTGGTGTCATGACAAAAAGCACCCAACACACACTGTAAGGTGGTCATTTTGGTGTCATGACAAAAAGCACCCAGCACACACTGTAAGGTGGTCATTTTGGTGTGATGACAAAAAGCACCCAGCACACACTGTAAAGTGGTCATTTTGGTGCCATGACAAAAAACACCCAGCACACACAGTAAAGTGGTCATTTTGGTGTCATGACAAAAAACACCCAGCATACACTGTAAAGTGGTCATTTTGGTGTCATGACAAAAAGCACCCAGCACACACTGTAAGGTGGTCATTTTGGTGTCATGACAAAAAACACCCAGCATACACTGTAAAGTGGTCATTTTGGTGTCATGACAAAAAGCACCCAGCACACACTGTAAAGTGGCAAGAAGGAGAGAGAGTGGGAGTGAGAAGGGAGAGAGTGGGAGTGAGAAGGGAGAGAGAGTGGGAGCGAGAAGGAGAGAGAGTGGGAGTGAGAAGGGAGAGAGAGTGGGAGCAATAGAACACAAGTTAGAAGTAAGACTTCAAATCTTACGTAAGGTTGAAAAAAAAATCATTAGTAAGTCAGAGAAAAACAGTCAGCACGAGCGTCTATGCTTGATGTATGTATGTGCGCATATGTATTTGTGAGAGTGTGTGCATATGTGGGTGTGTATGTGTCGGGGGTATATGTGTATTAAAATGCCATAAGGGACTAAAATGGTTAGTACCAGAAAGGGCACAAGGTTGGAAAAACATTGCCTAAAAAAGGACCCCATGGTAATCATGAAACATGTCAAGGAACCTACAAAGCTAAGCCCTACTTTAGCAGAGAAAAGGGCCCCCCAAAAGCTTGTTACATTTGCCATATGGTTTGACATTAGGATATCATGTTTAATGGCCTAACATCACATTTTTAATGGCCTAACATCTCATGTTTAATGGCCTGTCATCACATGTTAATGGCCTGGCAACATCACGTTTCATGGCTGGGTATCATGTGTGTAATGGCTGATGTCACGTATTTAATGGCTAGACTGTAAATGTGGTTGGTGTTAGGAAGGGCATCCAGCTGTAAAAGCTCCAGCTAAATTTACAGTCCTGTCAAAACAAGGTACAGTGTGGTCAATCCTGGCCAGACTTGTCTCTCGACGCAACGACCCGCCTGACCCATGCAAGCATGGAAACATGGATGTTAAACAGTAATGATTGATGTCACATGTTTAATGATAGAACATGGCATGTTTAACAGCATGTAGGAAGAACATCCTACATTATGCAGTCATATGCATGACAGATGAGCAACAAAAGCATCCAGCCATTAAACACGTGACATTTGGCCATTAAACATGACACCCTGCCATTAAATGAGATATTTGACCATTAAATGTGACATCCAGCCATTAAACATGATATTTGACCATTAAATGCATGACATCCAACCATTAAACGTGATATTTGACCATTAAACAAGCGACACCCAACCATTAAACAGGTGGCATTCTGTCTAAGTTCTAAACTTCATGTTTTACTGGTTGCACCTTGTGTGAGCAAGGTTTGTAGTTAGTTTACCCTTTCATTACCATAGTTCTAATGAAAGACACTGTCTATGTCATTAACCCTTTCATTAGCATATTTCTAATGAAAGACACTGCCTATGTCATTAACCCTTTCATTTCCATAATTCTAATGAAAGACACTGCCTATGTCATTAACCATTTCATTACCATATTTCTAATGAAAGACACTGCCTATGTCATTAACCCTTTCATTACCATATTTCTAATGAAAGACACTGCCTATGATTTTCAAATCATTTTGAAAATAATCAACAATTTCAAAAGATTTAGTGATATAACAAACCTTCTTAAAAGATTTAGTGATATAACGAACTTTCTCAAAATATTTAATAATATAACAAACTTTCTCATCATTGAGCTGGTCTTTGGAACATCACATAAGAAATGTTCTTAGATAAAATTACGATGGAAGGTTTTTAAATAAATATAAACAGTTTAACGGAAACATGTTTTTAATTCATTAAACCTGGGTGCAATTTAAAGCAGGCAACTATCAAAAGGGTTAAACTAAAGATGTGTTGTTTAGTGTGTTTGGTACAGTTTGGTCAGCAAACTGAACTGTTTGGTGTTTGTTTGGAGAGAATTAACAAAATTCTTTAACTCTCTCCATCTGTTTCTCTGTCTCTCTGTCTGTCTATTTCTCTGTCTTTCTCTTCTTCTCTCTCCTCTCTCTGTGCCTTTCTCCCCCCTCTCCTCCTCTTCTCTCTAGGTATATATTTGCTTGCCAATCATACTCTTTTTCTCTCTCCCTGTTTATCTCTACCTCCCTCTCTCTCTTCCAACACCTTCTCTCTCTCTCTTGCATTCTCCCCCTCTCTCTCTCTCTTTCTACACCTTCGCTCTCTCTCTCTTTCTACACATTCTCTCTCTTTTTCTCTACCCCCCCCCCTCTCTGGCTCTCTTCGCCCCTCTCCCTATATATATATAGTTGCTAATCATCTACAAATTCTTCCTTCCAACACAGAGATCAATGAGATATTGACTACTACCACCACCACCACCACCATTACTACTACTTCTAACACCACCACTATTACTACTGCTACTGCTGCTAATTAGGGATCAATATAGTTTAGAAATTATTTCAACCTTATCAATAATAATTTTGTTTAATAATCCCTTTGGGGGGTGGCATGGGGTGAGGTGGGGGATGGTTATGTGTGTGTGTCAGTGTGTGAGTGTCTTAGTGTCTAATAGTCTGTGTATGTATATCTCAATGTATCTTAATATGTGTGTATTTCAAGGTGTTCATGTATGTGTGTGTTAGTATGCATGTATGTGTGTGAGAGTGTTAGTATGCATGTGTGTGTGTGAGTGTTAGTATGCATGTGTGTGTCTGAGTGTTAGTATGCATGTGTGTGTGTATGCATACATGTGTGTGAGCGTTAGCATGCATGCGTATGTGTGAATGGGTATGTGCTGTATGCAGAATAGAGTGTGTATGTGTCTAAGTGTATATGTGTATGTCTGTGTATATATGTCTATGTATACATGTATGTTTGTGTACATATCTGGATATGTGTCTGTGTGTATGTGTCTGGGTGTATGTGTGTGTGTGTATATGAGTTTGGGTGTATATGTGTATGTGTCTGAGTGTATATATGTGTATGTGTCTGAGTGTATATATGTGTAAGTGTCTGGGTGTATATATGTGTTAGTGTTTGGGTGTATATGTGTAAGTCTGGGTATACATGTGTATGTGTTTGAGTATATATATATGTGTCTGTGTATATATATATATGTGTCTGTGTATATATATATATATATACTATATATATTAGTTATGTAATAAACAACATAAGATAATTATTTCATTTACCAGTGGTTTCTTGAAAGCAAACAAATTTGCTTTCAAGAAACCAATAATAAGCTCTGTAACCTACATAGAGCACTCTTTTTTCCTGGACCTTTCCGACGGAAAGTACCTCACTAATATATATATATATATATATATATAGAAATATATATATATTTCGTTTCTGAATTTGTTTAGCAAGATTCTTTGTCTGAAAACGTGTGTTGAAACCGATATTGTTATACTTTGGGAGGGTCATGTTGCCAATAAGAAACACCCGCACCAGTTGCTTTCACTCCAATTTATTATAAATTAAATTTATAAATTTAAGAAATTTGTAAATTTCAAGCTGGTTGGTTGGTTCCACAACCGGACGGCTGTTCATAAAAACAAGATGGCGTCATACAGAACAAAGGAGAGGCACAAAACAAAGAAAATAATCCCCAGTCACTGAAGAGCTCACAGAATGTGTGACGAAAGAACTTTGACAATATGTGAACAACCGTCAGTACTTTATTAAAGCCCCTTATTGTACAGCCAACCATGTTACTCTTCATTCTTTAACTATAAATATATATACATGGCAGTGAGACATAGGCATTACGTGCAGAGGACCTGCGTAGACTGGAAAGGAACGAAGCATGCATGCTCTGTTGGATGTGTAATAGTAATATACGTGAACGGCAAAGCATAAATGAACTAAGTGAGAAATTAGGAATAAGAGGGATCAGATGCTGTTTACTCGAGAGAAGACTACGTTGGTATGGCCACGTGATGCGCATGAAAGATGACAGCTGTATAAAAAAGTGCAGGGCGATCAAAATTGATGGTAGTTACGGAGTAGGTAGACCCAGCAAAACCTGGGATGATCTCATAAATTCCGACCTTACACACTTGCACCTCTCTAAGACAATGTCACTGGACCGAGATCTTTGGCGCTACACAGTAATACAGAAGACTGTATTACTGCGTAGCGCCAAAGATCTCGGTCCAGTGACATCCACTACCCCTACCTTATCCTCCCACTCCCACCAACACCACCCTCTCTCTATAAAGTTGGTACCACAACATCCAGTCCAAATAAATGAGATAATGAGATCGAGATCATGTAGGTGTCACTTAGAAAAAACACAGTCCACGCTGTAATGTGGCCGTGTAGGTAACACGGTAAAAAGTTCCCAGTTCCACACTGTAAATGTGGTTGGTGTTAGGAAGGGCATCCAGCCATAGAAAACCTGCCAGATAGTCCTATATGGGCGAGACACGGTCACCTGACCAACCTTGCTTCAAGTGGGACAACTCCCGACTAACCCATGCTAGCGTGGAAAATGGACGTTAAACGAAGATGATGATGATGATATATATGGCTTAGTGGTTAGAGCATTGGCCTTGCAATCGAAAGGTTGTGAGTTCAATTCTCAGACCGGGTGATGTGTTGTTTCCTTGAGCAAGACACTTTATTTCACATTGCTCCAGTTTACTCAGCTGTAGAAATGAGATGATAGGGACTGGGGTCCATATCATTCCACTGCAAAGTAGTCGTGGAGGAGATGCCTCGGAAAAAAAGCACCCAGCACTCACTGTAAATGAGGTTGGTGTTAGGAAGGGCATCCAGCTGTAGAAATCAAGGCCAGAATCGGTTCCCGTCCCACCTTTGCAAGCAGGGAAAAGCGGACGTAAAATGATGATGATGATGATATATATCAATCTACCACCACCACCATCACTATCACTTTTGCTCAGCCACCCTTAAATCCACTCACAAATCATCTTCCAGAATATGTATTTCACTGTGTGTGTGTACGCGTGTCTCTGTGTGTACGTGTGTACTTTCAATATTGTGTGTGTGTGTGTTTATAAGTGTATGTTTATATTTTATTACAGCTGTTGGTTTATATCAACATCAACTGTGCACACACACATACAAACACACACATATATATAGACATACACACACACACACACACTGACTGGCGCCTCTCACCCTCTCTGCCTGGCTGTCTTTAACTGTCTCTGCCTCTATGTTTGACTGTCTGTATCCCCCCCCTTATCTCTATCTAGTTCTCTCTCTATGTCTGTATCCCCCCCTTATCTTTATCTATTTCTCTCTCTATGTCTGTATCTCTTTCCCCACCTTTATCTCTGTCTGTATCCCTCCCTTATCTCTATCTATTTCTCTCTCTATGTCTGTATCTCTCCCCCCCTTATCTCTATCTATTTCTCTCTCTATGTCTGTATCTCTCACCCCACCTTTATCTCTATCTAGTTCTCTCTCTCTCTCTGTCTGTCTGTATCCCTCCCTTATCTCTATCTATTTCTCTCTCTATGTCTGTATCTCCCCCCCCCCTATCTCTATCTAGTTCTCTCTCTCTCTGTCTGTCTGTATCTCTCCCCCCCCCTATCTCTATCTAGTTCTCTCTCTATGTCTGTATCCCCCCCCCCTTATCTCTATCTAGTTCTCTCTCTATGTCTGTATCTCTCTCCCTCCCTTATCTCTATCTATTTCTCTCTCTATGTCTGTATCTCTCTCCCCACCCTTATCTCTATCTAGTTCTCTCTCTCTCTGTCTGTCTGTACCCCCCCCCCACCTTATCTCTATCTTGTTCTCTCTCTCTCTGTCTGTACCCCCTCCCTTATCTCAATCTAGTTCTCTCTCTGTCTGTATCTCTCTCTCTGCCCCTTTATCTCTAACTATTCCTCTCTCTCACTCTGTCTGTCTCTCTCTCTCTCTCTCTCTATATATATATATATATACACCTTTATCTTTATCTATTTCTCTCTATATATTCCAATATTCCAATACTCCATATATTCCAATATTCCATATATTCCTATATTCCATATATTCTAATATTCCACGAAAAAGCACCCAGCACTCACTGTAAATGAGGTTGGTGTTAGGAAGGGCATCCAGCTGTAGAAATCAAGCCAGATCAGTTCCTGTATGAGCAAGGCATGGTCAGCCGACCAGACACTGCCCACAACAGGACAACCCGTCTAACCCATGCTAGCGTGGACGAACGGACGTAAAACGGTGATGATGATGATGATGATGATGATTCCATATATTCTTATATTCCATATATTCCAATATTCCATATATTCCAATATTCCAATATTCCATATATTCCATATATTCCAATATTCCATATATGCCAATATTCCTATATTCCAATACTCCGTATATTCCAATATTCCATATATTCCAATATTCCATATATTCCAATATTCCATATATTCCAATATTCCATATATTCCAATATTCCAATATTCCATATATTCCATATATTCCTATATTCCTATATTTCAATATTCCATATATTCCTATATTCATACAATTTTCCATATATTCCAATATTCCATATATTCCAATATTCCATATAATCCTATATTCCATATAATCCTATATTCCAATATTCCATATAATCCTATATTCCATATATTCCTATATTTCAATATTCCATATATTCCAATATTCCATATATTCCTATATTCATACAATATCCCATATATTCCTATATTCCAATATTCCAATATTCCATATATTCCTATATTCATACAATATTCCATATATTCCTATATTCCAATATTCCATATAATCCTATATTCCAATATTCCATATATTCCAATATAGAGATATCAAGGAAGATCCGAGCAGAGGTTGTGAGAGCTGACCTGAAGTTCATAGTTGAGATGATGAAGGATTGTGATGTGTGGAGCGATAGTGTGCAGGAAAAAAACCCTTCCGTGGATGAGCTGATATCAAACTATGATGATATATACACATACATACATATCTATCTAATCTAAGGCGGGTAAAATTCCCGAGATCCATGGACGAGTTCTCTCCAGCGGTCTCTGTCCCTCATTATCGCTGCCATATCCTGCATCTCCAACAGACCAGTGTCTGTCCTTAGGGCATTAACATATATATATATAATTGTTTCTACTTTTGGCACAAGCCCAGCAATTACTCCAGTACATTACTGGTACTTTATTTTATCGACCCCGTAAGGATGAAAGGCAAAGTTAACCTCGGTGGGATTTGAACTCAATCCGTAAAAGGACGTAAATCTGTGCCGCAAACCATGGTGTCCGACCCTCTACAGATACTGCCAATCAACCACCCTCCATATGTATATATATATATTATTTATTTATGTTCATACACAGAACAAAAGTGCTACCCAAGGTTTTAAGACCCAATATTGACCACCCCTTTATAAATATAAATATATATACATTACATACATTTATGCTTCATGTCTATAACATAAGATGGCAGTAATGTAGAGACAACTGGCTTAATGGATTCTGAGGTATTTTAGGACAAGTGACCAGGAAACCATGTTGGTCCTCTGGAGGACATTTGTCCTCAGCCAACTGGACTATTGCTCCCAGCTGTGGTCACCCCACAGTGTCAAACTTACTGCAGAACTTGAAGCAATCCAACAAAGCTACACCAAGATTACCTTAACCTTTTAGCATTTACATTACTCTATATATACTATTGTATTTTCAAGGTAAACACTTTATCTCACATAATATTGAACCTACGAGATTTTGATATTATTTATTGTGAGAACAATACCTTAACATAAGTATGAGCAGCTGGTTACAGCCGGTTTGAACAGAAAGAGGTGAGAGAATCCTGGCCGGATATGGGTGGTTTAAATGCTAAAGGGTTAATGAAGGAGCTGAACCACTGGGAGAGACTGAAAGAACTAGAGCTCTACTGCCTGGAGTGAAGACGGGAAAGATACAGGGATATATATATATATATATATATATATATATATATATATATATATATATATATATATATATATATATGGAAGATCCTTGTGTAGAAACCACGCTGTAAAATGGTTGGTGTTAGGAAGGGCATCCAGCTGTAGAAACCATACACCCAGTTAAGTGGTTGGTGTTACGAAGGGCAAGCAGCTGGAGAAACCACACTCCCAGTACATGCTGTAAAGTGGTTGGTGTTAGAAAGGGCATCCAGCCGTAGAAACTATGTTCCTAATACACACTTTAAAGTGGTTGGTATTAGGAAGGGCATCCAGTTGTAGAAACCATGCTCTTAGTACACACTGTAAAGTGGTTGGTATTAGGAAGGGCATCCAGCCATAGACACCATCCTCCCTGTACATGCTGTAAAGTGGTTGGCATGAGAAAGGACATCCGTGTGTAGAAACCTAGCCAAAAGTTGAACATATGAACAAGTCTAGCCTCAAAAGTAACAACTCATCTAACACATGCAAACATGGAAAATCAACATTAAACGATGATGATGATGATGATTATGGTCTATATATATATATATATATACACATATTAAGAATAAGACATCGAAATTTCAATTCAATATATTTTATTTCTAATCATGGTTATATATTCAGTAACATAGCTTTAATCTGGATTTGGTATCCACATCAGACACTATGTCGATGACAATAAAATATATATCTATATAGCCTCGCCTGTCTACACAGACACACCTCTTTCATTCAACTCATCTTTCAAACTCCTGGATTTTGTCCACCATGGAATGTGCACCACATGCACACATGCAACCAACCACAACCAACAACCACACATCTCTGCCAAACATGCATACCAGTAATAAACACACTCACACATATGTATGAATACACATCTCCACCAACAACATACTTAACACCCATACATAAACAAACGCACAATGATATGTGCACCCCACCTACGCACAAACACCCACTGCATGTCAGCCTCCTCCACCCCAACACCCCACAAGGACATCACACCACTTCCCCTCTCCACTCATTATTTTTTTTTATTTCAATTTTTTCTCACCTAATTAATTGTATTTTTTTTTTGCGGTTTTCTTTCCTTAAGCCTTTAGTGTTCAAACCAGCCAGAATTCTCTACCTCTTTCTGTTGAAACTGGCTGTAACTGGTCACTCAAACTGATGTTAAGGTATTGTTTTCAAAATCTCATAGATTCGATATTATGTGAGATAATTATGTAAGGTTTACCATTAAAATATAATAGTATATATAGAGTAATGTGAATGCTAATGGTTTAACGTCTTGTTTACTATTTCCTATTGCGTCATTCTTGATGAAGGACAAATGCCCGATATGTTGCCCCACTTGAGGCAAGATTGATCAGGTGGCCATGCCTCACTCAAATAGGACTCTGTATCTGGCAGGTTTTCAACAGCTGGATGTTCTTCCTAACACCAACCACATTTACAGTGTGAACTGGGAGCCTTTTTACCGTGTCCCCTACACAACCTCTTTACAGCGTGGACTGGGTGCTTTTTGTCGCGAAATATAATAGTACACTGGAGGGTTATATCCATAATAGTAGAGCACTCAGTCCATGGGATGAGTTTGGTAGAAGTAGTTCCACAACAGTTAATTCACCATTACCAAGAACAATTGTTTGACCTTATGCGGATCATCAGCTCGGTTTTAAAAAAAACAAGCTGATGATCCGTATAAGGTGAAACAATTGTTCGAGATGTTAACATGAATGGATCTGTTATTTTTCTCTAAAAGCATTTCTTCCAATACCGCCCCGTCCGTCCCCTCAATCTATCTTATTTCTCATTCTTTCTTCTGATAAAGGACTAGCGTCCAAAACGTAAGACCCTCTTCCTGCTATATCAAGCGTTAACCTAATATATACCTTCTATAGACTGTGCCAATTGTGTTGTAATCCCTGTTTACTTTTTATATACATACATCATGAATGGACTTGTTAATTTTATCTAAAGACATTTTTTCCAATCCCAACCTACTCGTCCCCTCAATCTATCTTGCTTCTCATTCTTTTTTCTGATGAAGGACTAGCGTCCGAAACGTTAAGACCCTCTTCCTGCTATATCAAGCGTTAACCTAATATATCCCTTCCATATACTGTACCGATTGTGTTGTTATTTCTGTATATATATATATATATAAATATATATATATATATATATATATATTTATATATATATATATATATTTATATATATATATATATATATATATTTATATATATATATATATATTTATATATATATATATATATATATATATATATATATATATATATATATATATATATATATATATATTTATATATATATATATATATATATATATATATATAAATATATATATATATATATATATATATATATATATATATTTATATATATATATATATATATATATTTATATATATATATATATATTTATATATATATATATATATTTATATATATATATATATATATATATATATATATATATATATATATATATATATATTTATATATATATATATATATATTTATATATATATATATATATATATATTTATATATATATATAAATATATATATATATATATATATATATTTATATATATATATATATATGTATATATATATATATTTATATATATTTATATATATATATATATATATATATTTATATATATATATAAATATATATATATATATATATATATATTTATATATATAAATAAATGAACCTGCATCAATTAGATTGTAGCGTTTCAGTGTTTCACCCAACAGAACAGCTTTCCCGTGAAATTAATTTTAAAGTGGCTGAGCATTATAAAAACATATGTACCTTTAACGAGAAATTCTCTATGACATGACACAATGAGTGACAAGGCTGGCTTTTGAATTACAGGCAGAATTCATTTTTGACAGCTGAGTAGATAGGAGCAATGTGAAATAAAGTGTCTTGATCAAGGACACATTGTGATGCAGGGATCATAACATAGATACATGAATAAAAGATAGTTTCGACATTCTATGTAGTATGTGCATTTCTAAAGGAATTTATAACAGGGTGTTTAAAGAACAAACCAAACTCACTGCACACACACACACACACACATCACAGACTATGTTACATACATACATATCCCCCCCCACACACACACACACACATCACAGACTGTGTTACATACATACATATCCCCCCCCCCACACACACACATCACAGACTGTGTTACATACATACATATCCCCCCCCCACACACACACACATCACAGACTGTGTTACATACATACATATCCCACACACACACACATCACAGACTGTGTTACATACATACATATCCCCCACACACACACACACACATCACAGACTGTGTTACATACATACATATCCCCCCCCCCACACACACACACACATCACAGACTGTGTTACATACATACATATCCCACACACACACACACACACATCACAGACTGTGTTACATACATACATATCCCACACACACACAATCACAGACTGTGTTACATACATACATATCCCCCCCCCCCCCACACACACACACACATCACAGACTGTGTTACATACATACATATCCCCCCCCCCCCACACACACACACACATCACAGACTGTGTTACATACATACATATCCCCCCCCCACACACACACATCACAGACTGTGTTACATACATACATATCCCCCCCCACACACACACACACATCACAGACTGTGTTACATACATACATATCCCACACACACACACACACACACATCACAGACTGTGTTACATTCATACATACACATCACAGACAATGTTACATACACACACACACACATCACAGACTATGATACATACACATCCCACTATAATATATAGACATCACACAATACATACACACACATACATACACACATACATACATACATACACACATATATACATACACACACACATGCATACACATAACACACCATGCATTATCACAGAGCACATCTCATCATACACACACATAACAATACACAAAAACACAACACATACACACATGTATACATACACATACACACACACACACACAACACATACGTATACATACACATACACACACACGTGTATACATACACACACACACACACACACATCTAAGAGGCAACATTAGTAATATATACATTGATCAATAATTTAAAACAATTCCTCCATTACCACCACACCACCACTACTACACCACACCACCACACCACCACTACTACACCACACTACCACACCACCACTACTACACCACACCACCACACCACCACTACTACACCACACCACCACACCACCACTACTACACCACCACACTACCACACCACCACTACTACACCACACCACCACACCACCACTACTACACCACACTACCACACCACCACTACTACACCACACCACCACACCACCACTACTACACCACACTACCACACCACCACTACTACACCACACCACCACACCACCACTACTACACCACACCACCACACCACCACTACTACACCACCACACTACCACACCACCACTACTACACCACACCACCACACCACCACTACTACACCACACTACCACACCACCACTACTACACCACACCACCACACCACCACTACTACACCACACCACCACACCACCACTACTACACCACACTACCACACCACCACTACTACACCACACCACCACACCACCACTACTACACCACACCACCACACCACCACTACTACACCACCACACTACCACACCACCACTACTACACCACACCACCACACCACCACTACTACACCACACCACCACACCACCACTACTACACCACACCACCACACCACCACTACTACACCACACTACCACACCACCACTACTACACCACACCACCACACCACCACTACTACACCACACCACCACACCACCACACTACCACACCACCACTACTACACCACACCACCACACCACCACTACTACACCACACCACCACACCACCACTACTACACCACACCACCACACCACCACTACTACACCACACCACCACTACTACACCACACCACCACTACTACACCACACCACCACACCACCACTACTACACCACACCACCACTACTACACCACACCACCACACCACCACTACTACACTACACCACCACACCACCACTACTACACCACACCACCACACCACCACTACTACACCAGCACTATTACACCACCACACCACCACTACTACACCACCACACCACCACACCACCACTACTACACCACACCACCACACCACCACTACTACACTACACCACCACACCACCACTACTACACCACACCACCACACCACCACTACTACACCACCACACCACCACTACTACACCACACCACCACACCACCACTACTACACCACACCACCACACCACCACTACTACACCACACCACCACACCACAGCTATACCACTACTACACCACACCACACAGCTATACCACACAGCTATACCACTACTACACCACACCACCACACAGCTATACCACTACTACACACCACCACACAGCTATACCACTACTACACAGCTATACCACACAGCTATACCACTACTACTACACACCACCACACAGCTATACCACTACTACACCACACCACACAGCTATACCACTACACAGCTATACCACTACTACACCACACCACTACAAAGCTATACCACTACTACACCACCACACCACACAGCTATACCACTACTACACACCACCACACAGCTATACCACTACTACACAGCTATACCACACAGCTATACCACTACTACACCACACCACTACACAGCTATACCACTACTACACCACACCACACAGCTATACCACTACTACACCACACCACTACACAGCTATACCACTACTACACCACACCACACAGCTATACCACCACTACACCACACCACACCACATTACACAGCTATACCACTACTACACACCACCACACAGCTATACCACTACTACACCACTACACCACCACTATGGCTGATGAAAACACAAGAGAACACTTTAAAAAGGATTCTTAGATATACTGGACAGTGGAAACTACGCTATGTGAGAGCTCCATATAGAGATACACACACACACACACATATATATATATATACACATACTCCATGTATAGAGTCACATATATATATAAACACACAACACACTCCATGTAGATATTCACACTCATATATATACACACACGCCATGTATAGATTCACACACGCACACATATATATATATATATATACACACACACTCCATGTATAGTCACACATACATATATATATACACATACTCCATGTATAGATTCACACACACTCCATGTTTAGCTTCAGACATACACATACATATATATATACACACACACTCCATGTTTAGCTTCACACACACGCATACATATATATACACACACTCCATGTTTAGATTCACACACACACATACATATATACACACACACTCCATACATATATACACACACACACACATATATATATACACACTACATGTTTAGATTCACACATACACACACGTACATATACACACACACTCCATGTTTAGATTCACATATATACACATACACATACACACATACTCAATGTTTAGATTCACACATACACATACATATACACACATACTCCATGTTTAGATTCACACATACACATACATATATATATACACACACTCCATGTTTAGATTCACACACACACACACACACATACATATACACACATACTCCATGTTTAGATTTACA
>OZ024762.1:8242975-8255475 GCA_964016885.1 Eledone cirrhosa
CCTAGTTTTTACTCCTCACTCTCTCCTCTTCCTTCCTCTCTATCATACTCCTCTTTCCATCGATGTCTATTTCTCCACATCTTTATCCAATTTTTTGTCTTTCATTCAATTAATTTTGTTTATCAATATTTCCTTCCGCTCTCGTTCTCTCTATTTCCTTCTTCCCTCACGCTCTCTTGTTCTATTTCCTTCCTAACTCAATCACTCTATTTCGATCCTCACTAGCTTTCTCGTTCTCTTCATTTATTTTCTCACTCGTTTGTTCATTCTTTCTTTTTCCTTCCCACCCGTTCTCTCTCTCTCTTTTACCTTCCTCACTCTCCCTCTCCCTTTCCTTCACCCTCCCTCGTTCATTCTATTTATTTCCTTCACTGGATCTCTCATTCTCTCTGTCTTTCGTTCATATTTCCTTCACTAATTAACTATGATTCTATCCCTCTTTTCTTCGTTATCTTTTTTTTAAACATTTCTCATTCACCCCTTTTCTCTCTTATCCTGTTTTCCATATTTCCCACTCTATCTATCCATCTACTTATCTACCTCTCTCTCTCTCTCAATTTATCTGTGTATCTATCTGTATATGCATGTATCTCTCTGTCTCTCTCTCGCTCTCTCTCTCTCTATATATATATATATATATAGAGAGAGAGAGAGATATCTATCTCTCTCTCTATATATATATATATAGAGAGAGAGAGAGCGAGAGAGAGACAGACAGATATATCTTTCTCTCTCTCTTTATACATATATACATAGACAGAGAGAGGGGAGAGATACATTTCCTTAATCTGTTTCTTCCCCTCCTCCTATCTTTCTCTATGTATCTATCTCTATCACTGTATGTCTCTATCTCCCTGTTCCCTCACCACACTCCCTCGCTCATTATTCACTCTCTTTCTCTCTCTGCTTTATATCTTCCTCTTTATTCCATTCACCAATGTCTATTACTACTTCTTACTTAACTTAATTGCAGTCTCTTTTATTCTTTTATCCTTTTGATTCTTTCTCCTCGTCTTTTCTTCTTTTCTTCTCTTATTTCTATCTATCTTCCCATCTCTCTCTCTCTCTCTCTCTCTCTCTCTCTCTCTCTCTCTCTCTCTCTCTCTCTCTCTCTCTCTCTCTCTCTTTGTCTCTATCACTGTACATCTCTCTTCTCTCTCTGTGTATCTCTCTTCTACTGTATATCTCTCTTCT
The DNA here is from genome assembly GCA_964016885.1 of Eledone cirrhosa. NCBI lineage: Eukaryota > Metazoa > Mollusca > Cephalopoda > Octopoda > Eledonidae > Eledone > Eledone cirrhosa. The sequence goes on from OZ024762.1 coordinate 8,244,170, forward strand.
CTCTCTCTCTTCTTTTTGTCTATCACTGTACATCTCTCCCCTCTCTCTCTCTCTCGCTTCTTTCTGTCTATCACTGTATATCTCTTCTCTCTCTCTCTCTTTCAGTCTATCATTGTATATCTCTCTTCTCTCTCTCTTCTTTTTGTCTATCACTGTACATCTCTCTCTCTCCTCTCTCTCTCTTTCTGTCTATCACTGTATATCTCTTCTCTCTCTCTCTCTTTCTGTCTATCACTGTATATCTCTCTTCTCTCTCGCTTTTTTCTGTCCATCACTGTATCTCTCTCTCTCTCTCTCTCTCTTCTTTCTGTCTATCACTGCAAATCTCTCTTCTCTCTCTTCTTTCTGTCTATCACTGCAACTCTTTCTTCTCTCTCCCTTCTCTCTGTCTATCACAGTAAATCTCTCTCTCTCTCCCTTCTCTCTGTCTATCACAGTAAATCTCTCTCTCTCTCTCTCTCTCCCTTCTCTCTGTCTATCACTGTACATCTCTCTCTCTTCCTTCTCTGTCTATCACTCTATATATCTCTCCTTTCTCCCTTTTCTCTGACTATCGCTGTGTATCTTTCCCCTGTCTGTCTGTCTGTCATTCTTTCTCTGTCTATTTACTGTCTATATTTCCCTCTCTCTGTCTTTCTCTTCATTGTCTATTCCACCCTGTCTATCCCCCTTTGTCTACTCTCTCTCTCTCTCTCTCTTTTTATCCCTGTCGATCTATTTCTCTATCTATCTATCACTGTCCATCCCCCCTCTCTTCGTTTATTTTCCCTTTCTCTTTCCCATCTCCGTCTGTCTATCTACCCCCCGCTCTCACTGTCTATTACTATCTTTCTCCCCTTCTCCACCCCCTATCTCCGACTTTGTCTATTACTGTCTATCTTCCCCCTTCTCGCCCCCCCCTCTCTCTCTCTCTCTATCACTATTTGTCTGTCACTATCACTGCCCTCCCTCCCTCTCCGTCTATGTCTGTCCCTCTCTGTTTCTCCCTCTCTCTCTCTCTCTATATATATATATATATCACACTCCCCTGTATCTATCTATCTAATACCTTCACAAATGTCTCTATCCTTCTCCCTTTCTCCCACTCAGGTCTCTCTCACCAATCACTCCATTGTTATCTCACGATACTTTCATCTTTTATCTCCATCATACCTCTATCTCCCGTTTTTCTTTTCGCTCTTTCTCTTTCCCACGTTCTTTCTCTCTATCTCCTGTTTTTCCTTTTTCTCTCTGTCTCTTTCCTTCTTTCTCTCTCACCCTCCTGTCTTTTTCTATCACTCTATCTCTCTCTCCTCTCTCTTTTCCTGTTACTCTCTCTCTCTCTCTCTCTTTCTGTTTCTCCTGCTTTTCCCTTTCACTTTCTCCCTCTTTCTCTCTGCCTGCTGTCCTTGCCTTTCACTTTTTCGTCTCTCTATCTCTCTCTCTCTCTGCTTTTCCCTCTCGTCTTTAATTTCTTTTTCGCTGTTTTATTCTTTAAACACTTTCTGGATTTCACTTGCACACACACATATATGCATACACTCTCCTTCTCTCTCTCACACCCACTCTCTCGCTCACACACACGCATATACATACACTCTCCCTCTCTCTCTCACACCCACTCTCTCGCTCACACACACACATATACATACACTCTCCCTCTCTCTCTCACACCCACTCTCTCGTTCACACACACACACACATATACATACACTCTCCCTCTCTCACTCATTCTCTCGCTCACACACACACACATATGCATAAACTCTCCCTCTCTCTCTCACACCCACTCTCTCGCTCACACACACACACACATATGCATACACTCTCCCTCTCTCTCTCTCACACCCACTTTCTCGCTCACACACATACACTCTCTCTCTCTTTCACAAACACTCTGTCTCTCTCACACACACACAAAATGATATAATCACACTCTCGCTCACACACACACATATATACAATCACTCCCTCTCTCTTACACACATATACATACACATTTTTTTCTCTCATAATCCATACACACTCTTCTTCCATTCTCCTCTCTTATTCTTTTTCTTTCGTTCCTTATCTTTCTCCCTTTCCTCTCTCTCTCTCTCTCTCTCTCTCTCTTTCTCCTTCAGTCTATCTATTTATCCATTCATCCATCTCTCTCGTTCTGTCTATCTATTTATCTGTTTCCTTATTGTTCCTTTCTCTCCGGCGAGCAACTGATTTGTTTTTTCAAATATCATTTTGGAAGAAGAATCAGGATGGAGAGAGAGGTGCTGTACCCCAGCAAATTTTATAAAAGGTGGGTGAATGTGGCAAAGATGGCCCGAATGGTTGCGCCTTCTCTCTATATAAGCCTGTAGGTTGAGGAAAGAGAGGAAGGGAGTACTCACTCTTGGTGCTCCTGGAGATGAGGGTGGTACATTTTTTCGGGGTGTACAACCCCTGTGTAACGCCTCCCCCCTATTGGGGATATCAATTGTTATTTGTTATTTTATTAATAGTTTTATTTTCATATACCTGTATGTAAACTCCCCATTTGTATTTGTCCCCTTCTTTTGTGCCCTTGTGGCTAATAAAGAAATGTATCTATCTGTTCCCTTATTCCTCACAAACTCTCAACTTCTCAATCTAACAATCTTTCACCCTTCTTTACATGTTACAACACACTCTCTCTCTTCTTGCCATCCTTTTCTTACCTTTTGAAGTGTGTGTGTATGTGTGTTTGTCCTCCCTCTTCCTAACACTCTTACCCCAGCTGCCCCCTTCCTTACTAAGACATTATGTGTGTGTGTGTATGTATGTCCCCTTTTCCTCCTTCCCGCCATCTCCTCCCTCATTGTGTGTCCCCTTCAATCTCTCTTAGCACCGCTTTTCCCCCTCCTCCTTATTAATATATTGCGTGTGTTTATCCTCCCCCCCCCCCGATTATGTGTGTGTGTGTCTGTGTATTTATCTCCACCACCCCCTCCTATCTCTCTTATCCACCCCCTTCCTATCTCTCTTATCCACCCCCTTCCTATCTCTCTTATCCACCCCCTTCCTATCTCTCTTATCCACCCCCTTCCTATCTCTCTTATCCCCCCCCCTTACTAACACGTTATGCAACACATGGATTACTTTTCCTATTTTGTTGTCCATTCAAGCAGACATTCTTTCACGTTGTTTCTCCGCATACTCATACACACTCACAAACATACATACATATACACACACACACACACAGAAATACATAGATACACTGGTAAACACACAATCTCATATATACATACAAACATACATATATACACAGACACATACAAACACACACAAACATACCTACACCCATACACATACATACACAGGTTACTGGCTGAAGAATTTCACCTTTTATCAACAAGATCTCGTACGGTTGTATGGAGAAGGTATCAAGGGCACACAAGAACTGCCCCTATGGTTATCAACTGCCACTACTCTCCTTATCTCCCAAAATAGCCAAACCACCCTTGATAAAAAATTACCCCCCCAATAGCCTGCTAGAACATCATGTACAAATTATACACTGGGTGCCTTAATCTGTTCTTGCAAGATCATTGTGCCACCAACAACTTACACCTGAGCAAGCTGGGGGAAAGAAAGGAAGTCTGGGGGCTGTATAGAACATCTTAACCCTTTAGTATTTACATCATCATCATCATCATTTCATTTTACGTCCGCTTTTTCCCTGCTTGCAAGGGTGGGACGGGAACTGATGCTGGCTTGATTTCTACAGCTGGATGCCCTTCCTAACACCAACCTCATTTACAGTGAGTGCTGGGTGCTTCTTTGCTGCGGCACCTCCACGACCACTTTGCAGTGGAATGATATGGACCCCAGTCCCTATCATCTCATTTCTACAGCTGAGTAAACTGGAGCAATGTGAAATAAAGTGTCTTGCTCAAGGAAACAACACATCACCCGGTCTGAGAATTGAACTCACAACCTTTCGATTGCAAGGCCAATGCTCTAAGCACTAAGCCATGTGCCTCCATACTATCAACAGTAGCGAGCAGAGGGGGCGAGGCACGGTGTGTTGGCCCCGATCATCCTTTGGATGGGGGGGTATCATTTGGAGAAAAGAACTTAATAAATTTGATTGATTTATATTAAAATCAAAGAAAGCGTTTATTTCATGTTTCATCTGTGTTTATATATTCAAAATGTTTTCCTTTCTCATAATTGTTTCTACTTTTGGCACAAGGCCAGCAATTATCCCAGTACATTACTGGTACTTTATTTTATCGACCCCGTAAGGATGAAAGGCAAAGTAAACCTCGGCGGGAATTGAACTCAGATCGTAAAGGGACGTAACTATGCTGGAAAGCATATCCTACCCTCTACCGATACTGCCAATTCAAAACAATGTCACTAGACCGAGATCTTTGGCACTATGCAGTAATACAGAAGACCCGCCTTGCCTAAGTACAAAGCGAAACCTACACTCAGTAGGCACCTCTTAACCAAAAATGTACAGACCATTGTTTATAACTATATCTCCTGGACACGCTGTAGACATGTTTCACCACAAATTAAGTGTAGAATCATATCGCTAACGACTAGGCTTTACCTCACATAATATTGAATCTATGAAATATTGATGTTATTTATTCTGAGAACAATACCTTAACATCAGTATGAGTGGCTAGTTACGGCCAGTTTGAACGGAAAGAGGTGAGAAAATTCTGGCCGGATACGGCCAGTTTAAATGCTAAAGGGTTAAGTATCATGCACACTCTGATAGGTTTGTGGTCAAGCCTGTAAGCAGTGGAGACTTCCAGCATTCTTGGCCCCCAGACAACATGCCTGTTCACTGATATTGGAGCAGAGTTGGCTGCCTGCAGGTGCAAGCCCCATGAGGTGGAAGTGACTGTTCCAACATGTCTTCCTCACCGTCCTTCAATGTAACGTCTTCTCCATCCTGTCGGCCGGCACCATGAGGTGGACGACCTATTAGGGTTGGAGTAGGGTGGCATTCTTCAGGTGAAAGGGTTAATAACTGTTTCTACTTTTGGCACAGGGCCAGCAATTATCCCAGTGCATTACTGGCGCTTTATTTTATCGACCCCGTAAGGATGAACAGCAAAGCTAACCTCAGCAGGATTTGAACTCAGAACATAAAGGGGCATAACTCTATGCTGCAAAGCATGATGTCTGACACTACTGATACTACCAATCCACCAATGCTGACACTCACACACTACAAAATATGTAATTATCCTTTTAATAGGAGATTAACCCTTTACTCCATATTTACTATTGTATTTTCACACTAAAAACACTTTATTTCACATAATTATCTCACATAATATAGAATCTATGAGATTTTGATATTATTTATTTTGAGAACAATAATTTAACATAAGTATGAGCAGCCAGTTTGAACAGAAAGAGGTGAGAGAATTCTGGCTGGGTACGACCGGTTTAAATGCTAAAGGGTTTACAAAATATCCAAAGAAAAACAGTAATGTATCACAGGAACTTGACTGTTGTGTGGCTGGACTACCAGAAGGCTTTTGACAGTATACCATATCAGGAGCAGTAGAACTAAAGGGGCCATGTCCCTTCACCCCAATAATTATATTTTCCTCCTGAAACTACCAAAACACACATCTATTAGTATACGCGTTACAATTTATGTACATGTTATGTTTATCACACATCAAAGATTTTTATATCTTGGTTGATATTTGATAATAAAAGTGTAATATATTATGTTAACTTTCATAGTAATTTTTTTTGTCATGACAACTTTTTCTCCGCATGTCACTATTTGCCAATTGCTAATATGTGTATTCAGAGACAGATTTCACATGTCATTTTGCTATAATCACTTTATAATTATTGACAGCTGTAAATGTAATATGACCTGCTTAGATTCAAATTACATTTTCTGACCATTTTAGAGTGCAAAGAACTAAGCTAATCACTACAACTAAATTGACTAAATTTGCACACACACACACCCCAGTTCAGAAATGATTCCTCTGCCTCTGCACATGGGTGGATTATCAAGGCTTTACCGTTAGCCACAGTCCCACAACCACTAGTAGCTGGTATTGTATGTCTGACCAAGAATTAATACGCCACTTTGTACCTTAGGGGTGGTAAGGTGCAAATTAAGTCTGATAGCATTCACTATCAAAAATGCATCTTTCAAGGTGAGTAGCACTGACTTGTCAGTGTTACTCTTTGTCCTCTCATTAAAACCACTATCATACCTGCTCGCTATACATAGTGGCCATAGGTCCAGAAGTATCTCCCCTCTTTTCTTTGCCCACTTATTCCTGGGAGAGTGTCATGGTAGTAGAAAACTCAAGTATTCCTTCCAGTATATGATTATGAAAATTCTATATATATCATCATTCATATACATATATTATATATATATATATTTGCCTGCAGCATATCACATAATTGGATTTTCATCTGAAGATACTGTTGCCAAACCAACAACAAATACATACATTACATTGTGGGTTGCATAAGGGAACCATTGAAATAATTATAATGAATAAACGATTTATGTAATAGCATCTTTTTTAATGTTATTCTTACATATATATATATACATATATGTATATCATCATCATCATCATCATCATTTTACGTCCGCTCTTCCCTGCTTGCAAGGGTGGGACGGGTCCTATTCAGCACAGCATCTCTCCACTTGTCACGGTCCTTTGTCATCTCCTCCATGAGTTTCAGCGATCTGAGGTCTGCTCTCACCACCTCCGCCCATGTTTGTGTGCGTGTAAAAGGTAAACAGAAATAACAACACAATCGGTACAGTATATGGAAGGAATATAACGCCTGAAATAGCAGGAAGAGAGTCTTAACGTTTCGGACGCTAGTCTTTCATCAGAAGAAAGAATGAGGAATTAGAAAAATTATATATATTCATATATATTCATATATATAAAGAATTCGAAGTTTGAAAGCCACAACAATGCAAAATGGATGGATAAACAAACAAGTCGGATGAAACAAGATGTTATGTGTTTTACCTTAATTTATTTATATGTCCTGATATTTCAAAATTAATATCTCTTCTTCTGAGGAAAATAAAAGGGACTAATCCAGTGTCTGATGAAGCACACTATACCATGCTGACAGCAGTGGTTTTTTTTTTTTTTTTTTAGGGCGGGGAATTGGCAATATCGGTAGAGAGTTGAACGCCATGCTTTCTAGCATAGTTACGTCCCTTTATGATCTGCGTTCAAATCCCGCCGAGGTTAACTTTGGCTTTCATCCTTACGGGGTCGATAAAATAAAGTACCAGTAATGCACTGGATAATTGCTGGCCTTGTGCCAAAAGTAGAAACAATTATTTTTTTTTTTCAACCTCTTTTGTTTTAATAAAATTATAGTTCTTGATAGGTCAAAAGGGGCACAGAGTTATTTCCCCTTAAATCTACATAAATACATACATACAACAACCCTGAGCACCATTTTGATTTCCATGTGAGCATGCCTACAAAGTCAGAAAACAGCACAGCTCCCATGACTTTCGGAAACATTTTTTCAAGCTCAGAGTTGCTGAAGCATGGAACAAACTACCTGCATCAGTTGTTAGCTGCCGAGACACTGCAACTTCCATGTTTCCTGAAATTTGCCAACACTACACTTGATATTCCTCCTCCATACACATGTACACATGTATATCATGACTCATACACTGTTCACTTTCCTGACATTTGTACATTATTCTATGTACTATATGTGCACCTTTGATGAGTTGCAGTGTACCTGACACTATACACAATAATTTCATTATTATTATTATTGTGTGCTGCCACACACGTTCACATACATGTGTAAACATGCAAGCTCACAGACATGCATGAATATAATCGTATAAACACATACATGGACATACACAATTTCTCACAGTTAAATAATCTGATGGGAGTGTGTCTTCTCACATAAGTAAATCAGCCCACATATATGAAAGGCCAGTTATAAGTAAATCAGCCCACATATATGAAAGGCTGCATAGTAGTGAGACATGGGCAGCAACTGCAGAGGATATGTGACGGCTGGAGAGAAATGAAGCAAGCATGTTCCGTTGGATGTGCAATGTCAATATGCGTGAATAACCAAGCATAGACGAGTTGAGAGAGAAACTGTGTATAAGAGGGATAAGTTGTAGTGTGCGGGAGAGAAGCCTGCATTGGTATGGATCTTGTTAAATACTCACTCTGCAGCCAACAGGCTTCTGGTTCAGTTCTGCTGAGTGACACCTTAAGCAAGTATCTTCTTCTATAACCTTAGGTTAACCAATTCCTGTGAGTGAAATTTGGGAGACAGAAACTATTCAGTTTCTATTTGAATTAAAATTTCCACCATAATCTTTCATCAAGTCTGCTACATATTAATTACCATCTTAATAATGAAATAATTAATGATTTTAATAAATTCTCCAACTTCTTCGTTATTTCTAATGAAATACACTGTATTTCATTAGAAATATGATCATGAAAGGGTTAAGGCCATTTTCCCTGTTAAAGCAAGGTTTAGCCATGTGGAGACACCATAGGAGATGCAATCATAATGATGAGGCCCTAAAGCAAGATTTAGGCATGTGGGAGTCACCATACTGGACATAGTCAAGGTTTAGGTATGTGGAGGGCACTATAGCTGATGTGGTCATGATTTAGGCATGTGCGGACACCATAGCAGATGTAATCAAGGTTTAGGCATGGTTGGGCACAGTAACAGATGTAAGCAAGGTTTAAGCTTGTGGGAGCGCCATCCAAGCCATAATTATACTTATGATGGTGTCCTTTTACAACAATGTTTTATGGTCAGGTCAGAGGCAATATTTTAGGTGTCTTAGTAGTCATTAAAGTGTCAGTTGAATTAGTTGTTACAGTCAGATTTAATGCTTAGTATTCATTTCAGCTTACTGTGCTCAAAGTTCAAATTCCAGTGAGGTCAAACTTGCCCTTCATCCATCTGGTATCAATAATTGAAGTATTAGAGAGGTCAACTTTGATCTTACATCCAAGTGGACAATAGAATGGAGAAAGTGTTTTCCCCAGAGGAGAGTGAGGGGACACATTGGAATGGTCATTCCAACTGACAGGGCTCACTCCTGAAGGTGGCCAACTCCACCCTGATAGCAGTGAATAGAGAGCTGGTTTAGGGACCCAGAACACCAGAAGTCTTCACTGTTATATGTTTTAAAATGACAATGACAACGATGATGATGATGATAATTAATATATTAATATAAAAAATGATAATCATGGATAATTATTTTTTCACCTGGAAAAGCAGGTGTTAAAATGACAATGACAGTGATGTTGAAGATTGATATATTAACACAAAAAATGATAATTATGTATAATTATTTTAAAAAATTTTACCCAAACTTTTTTAGAGAAGGGCTCAAATTCCTACAGCTTAGGGTCTCAGCATGTGAAAATTCATCTCCACCTCTGGTTGGTTCCATGTGTGGTTTAATATGAAAAAAGTTAAGGAAACATAAATACAAATATTCTAATTTTTCTTGTTTTTCAGCCATAAAAAAATAGAAGAAAGATCATTTCTCACAACACTAAGTTCTTGTTTATTATTTTACAAAAAGTTTTCTTTACTTTTGTCACAATTTCTTTATGTTGTCAATATTTTTCAAAACAACATTTCAAAAAGATTGACTTTCCAGGAAGACAAATACAACCTTTTGTTGACCACAACTGACTACAACAATACAACTTTTAAAACTATGAGAAAGTACCTAGGATGGGAAGATAATGCTTATTTAGTGTTAGTTAACAACTGGTAAATGTTCTTTAGTCTTTTGCTACTACTACTACTACTACTGCTGCTGCTGCTGCTGCTGCTGCTCTACTACTACTACTGCTTCTACTACCACTACTATTGCTGCTACTACTACCACCACAACTGCTACTACCACCACTACTGCTACTGCTACTGCTACTACTACCACTACTGTTACTACTACCACCACCACCACTACTGCTACTACTACCAACACCAGCACTACTGCTACTACTACCAACACCAGCACTACTGCTATCACTACCACCGCTAGTACTATTACTGCTATTACTACTACCATAACCACCACTACTGCTACTACTACTAACACCACTACCACCACCACTACTGCTACTACTACTAACACCACCACCACTACTGCTATTGCTACTAACACCACCACCACTACTGCTACTACTACAAACACCACCACCACTACTGCTACTACTACCATCACCACCATTACCACTACTACTACTAGAATCATAACCACCATAACTATTATTACAACTACCACAACCACAACCACCACCACCACAACCATCACCATCACTACCACTACTACAACTGTTACAATAGACATTATAACCACCACCATTAACACTACTACTGCCATTGTTATCACCACCGCCATCACCAATATCATTATTATTATTATCATTATTAATGCACTGGTTAATTGCTGGCCTTGTGCCTAAAGTAGAAACAATTATCATTATTATACGGTGGATTGGCAGTATCGGTAGAGGGTCGGACGCCATGCTTTCCAGCATAGTTACGTCCCTTTACGATCTGAGTTCAAATCCCGCCGAGGTTGACTTTGCCTTTCATCCTTACAGGGTCGATAAAATAAAGTACCAGTAATGCACTGGGTAATTGCTGGCCTTGTGCCTAAAGTAGAAACAATTATTATTATAATTGTTTCTACTATTGGCACAAGGCCAGCAATTACCCAGTGCATTACTGGTACTTTATTTTATCGACCCCGTAAAGATGAAAGGCAACGTTTAACCTCGGCGGGATTTGAACTCAGAAATGGCAAGGGCCGTAACTCTATGCGTCAAAGCATGGCGTCCGATACTGCCAATTCATTGCCCTTATCATCATTATTATAATATCTGCTTGCTCTGGCCGATACTCTAACGAAATAGGTTAAGTTTGGTTTCGTGTGTTTCTTAATATCAATAATCTTTGTATGACATTTATTCTTGAATTAGTTGGTGTATTTTGTGGAAAAAATTTACTGCGGACCTTCTCCTTGCTAATGAGTGGGGGGGGGGGGGGAGAGGAAATGGTAGAGGAAGATGGAGTGAAAAGTCAATGTTATGTCTGCATCATCATTTAACATCTGTTTTCCTGCTAGCAAAGGTTGAGCAGGACATCACTGACCAAGTGAGAACTCTAATAGAGTTTCCACACTTTATCGATTGCTCAGATGTGCCGAGGGGCCTGCATTTCTTGTATATGTTTCCACAGTCTATCGATTGCTCAGATGTGCCAAGGGGCCTGCATTTCTTGTAAATATATGTTTCCAT
>OZ024762.1:8260475-8289516 GCA_964016885.1 Eledone cirrhosa
ACAGGGGTGGCAGGTAGTAGGAACATCATCATCAGGTCGAGCTTGCTCGGCCTTCTACGACACGTTTCCTCCATCCATCTCTCATAGCGTTTGCCAGTTCTTCCGCAGTGCATCCAGTATCGTCCTCAAGTTGCTTGACGTATGTCTTCTTGGGACGACCAGCGTTTCTTGCTGCATGAGATGGACTCCATAACAATACATGGCAATATACCGCCTATTAGCAAGTCAATACGTAAACAGAGACTCAGATTTGCTGGCCACTGTTGGCGCAGCAAGGAAGAAATAGTAGGAACATCAATAAAATATATTTTTTCCAATCACAGTACTCATTGCCAACCCTTATTCTGCTGGTTGTCTTTCTATACATGACCTGCACAGCTCTCACAAGCCATACATCTACACCTAGCTTTTTAAGTATCTACCAGATTATAGAGCATGGGACCCTGCTAAAGGCTTTCTCTAGATCTACAAATGTTAGATACCATGGCTTACTCCTAGCTAAGTACCACTCTTATAGTTGTCTCACTAGAAAGAGTGCATTAGTAGTACCCCTACCAGGCATAAATTCAAACTGCATCTCATTTAACTTGATTGAGCTATAAAATTCTTTCAGATTGATGTCTCTATAGTTACTTCCCTCTAGTGTGTCCCCTTTGCCCTTGTCTCAATTTACAATGACATTGCTGTGCCAGTCATTGGGTATGACACCGTCCTGTACTACTTAACTATTTGTCTGACAAGCCCATATCTTTCCATACCAGCTACTTTCCCTATGTTCATGTCCTTAATTGCTTTATCTATTATACTGCTGTCAACTTTCATGGCTGGTCTCTCAGTAGAGTCTGCATGGGGTAGGCCCTTACTGTCCCATTCATTTTCCTCATTCAACAGTCTCTCATCAGACAGGGTAAGTGTTCCACTATAATTTCGAACACACTATTCTCCAACCATATCATGATTTTCTCTAGTATAGTCTCACAATCCTGAACACTTCATGCCTCCGATCCTCACAACACAGAACATATGCAAACTTCTTTTTTGCCTCTCCCCTTGATAGATATACTTGGTGCCTGGCCTCCCTTCTTGCTATCTGGTATTACTATATATATATCTAACCCATGCTAGCGTGGAAGATAGACGTTAAACGATGATGATGATGATGATTCATTGTCCACCATCGGTTACAGTAGAACACACCAGAATAAATTTAAAACCACATGGATAGAATTCTAGAGGGATGGCATTCTGGAGAAGAAGGACTGGACATACTGGTTAATGCAGGGCCTGGGAGGGTTGGAGTGGAGGTAACAGAGAAGTGGGAGTGCTTGAGTGGAGGTAAGGGAGAACTGAAAGTGTGAGTCCCTGAGTAGTGGCAATAGACAATTAGGAGTGCCTGAGTGGTGGCAACAGAAAGCTGAGTGTGAATGGGAGAGCCTGAGTAGAAGCAATAGGGAACTGAGTGTGAATGGAAGTGCTTGGGTAGAGGCAACAGAGAGCTGATTGAGAGTGGAAGGCTTGAGTGGAGGCAATAGAAAGCTGAGAGTGGGGATGGGAATACCTGAGTAGGGGCAATAGGGAACTGCTGGGAGGGGGCAACAGAGCTGAGTGGGGGCAGCAGGGAGTTGAGTGAGAGTGTGTGTGCCTGATTAGCGACAATAGAGAGCTGAGTGTAAGTGCGTGTGCCTGAGTAGAGGCTATAGACAGCTAGGAGTGTCTAAGTAAAGGCAATAGTCAGATAGGAGTGATGAGTGGAGGCAACATACCTGAGTGTGAGTTCCTGAGTATAGGCAACAGAGAGCTGAGTGAGAGTGCTTGAGTAGAGGCAACAGAGAGCTGAGTGCTTGAGTAGAAGCAATAGAGAGCTGAGTGAGAGTGCAAATGCCTGAGTAGAGGCAACAGAGAGCTGAGTGAGAGTGTTTGAGTAGAGGCAACAAAGAGCTGAGTGAGAGTGTAAGTGCCTGAGTAGAGGCAACAGAGAGCTGAATGAGAGTGTGAGTACCTGAGTAGAGGCAACAGAGCTGAGTGAGAGTTTGAGTGCCTGAGTAGAGAGGTTTATGACAGGTTTACAGTGCTATGTTTAACTGTAGACCACCATAAAGTTTCATGTGAAATATTTTATGGTAAAAACCACAAAGTTTGGGAAAATATGGTGACAACAATGGAAGACAAAACAACTATTTGGTATTTACATTGGATTCTCATACTTGTTTGGTGGTTTAACTCACATCTGGTACACACTCACACACAAATATAGATGTACATGCTTATATATATATATCCACACATATATATATTTATACACATACATAAATATATACATACACACACACATATATATATAGATATACATGTATGTATCTATCCATAAACACACACACATGAGTGCGTGTACTTGGTTTAGAATACGTACACTGTATCCTGGTGTGTCGTAAGAAAAGACAAGAAGGGTTGCTGTCAGCAAGGGTATTCAGGTGTAAAACTGTTTCAAAAAGTCCTGTCCAACTCATGAAAGCCAACAAAATTGAAGGCAATGAAAACATACTGTATACATTCATATATAAGGTGAGAAATATGTGACCAAAAAAAAAAAAAAATCAATGTTAAAACGTGGATAATAAAATGTTGTTTGCTTGAAGTATTGAATATAGTAAATGATGTAGAAAATGATTTAAACCAGCCAGAATTCTTTCACCTCTTTCTGTTCAAACTGGCTGCTCATACTTATGTTAAAGGTATTGTTCTCAAAATAAATAACATTAAAATCTCGTAGATTCGATATGTGAGATAAAACCTTTACCACAAAAATACAATTGTAAATATAGAGTAATTTAAATGCTAAAGGAATAACCCATTGCTCTATATTTACTATTGTATTTTCACGGTAAACACTTTATCTTACATAATTATTTCACATATCGAATCTATGAGATTTTGATATTATTTATTTTGAGAAGGGCAGTGGATTGGCAATATCAGTAGAGCGAGATACCATGCTTTGCAGCATAGAGTTATTGCCCTTTACGTTCTTAGTTCAAATCCTGCTTAAATTAACTTTGCCTTTCATCGTTACGGGGTTAATAAAATAAAGCACCAGTAATGCACTGGGTAATTGCCTACCTTGTGCCAAAAAGGTATAAACAATTATATATTTTGAAAAGAATACCTTAATGTCAGTATGAGGGGCCAATTATGGCCGGTTTGAACAAAGGGCGGTGAGAGAATTCTGGCCAGATATGACTGGTTTAAATGCTAAAGGGTTTAGACAATGCAAAATGGACAGTAAAATGAAGGCAACGAAAAAGAAAGTTTGTTACCTGGTATTTATTATTATTATCTTTTTTTTTTGTTCTAATATTTCGGGACTTAAAATCCCTTCTTCCGAGTATGGGGGCAACTCTTAGAGCAAAATGTTCTGTTCTTGTCACTTTGAAATTCAATTTAAATAAAAAAAAATTTAGAAACTGCTTTCAACCATTGTGTTTTGATGTATGCTGTAGTATCTGCAATAGCAGGAGGATGACGTCACTTGCCGTATGTATTATCTAACTGAAGCAAATTTCTTGTGTTTGGGCTCCATCTGTCATTTTATGTCATGTATTGTGTGCTGAATTCCGTTCTGTTGTTGATTTGTGGGTTGGGCCTACATATAAGTAGTGCTTCCTTTAATCTCAAGTTACCCACATTTCTCTTTCTCACTTCAATATTGACTGTTATGCTTTTGTTGATGTGCTAGCATTTGTCTGTGTGTTTTTTGAATGAGGATGTGAGTGTTCTTTAATGCAGGTGTGGAATGGTCGGGTCATACTACCAATGTAGAACTCCTTTTATTTGTCGCATTTAATACCACGTATCAGCTGGTACATACCTGTGCCGCAGATATGGCACTTAGTTAGCGTACATTGGTTGTTGTTGGCACTGGATTGCTTTTTAGATAGAGTGTCCTCACAGTGAAGGACCGGAGTGGGCTAATTGTATGTCCAGTTCTTCTTTGCGGAAGGTTCTGCAGATAGTTGTGGTCATGTTTCCGCTAAAGTGTGGTACTTTCATGAAGCAGGTGTTAGAGGAGGTCTTATGCCTGCGGCGCCTTCGATTCCTAAGACGATTCATTGTGGATGTTGGGTATCCGTTTGTCTTCAGTACATCTATGAAGTGTGCAGTGTGAGTGATCAGGTCCTCTGTCTTGCTGCATTTACTCTGGATATGCATAAGTTCATTTCTTATTTATCTGATTTTAGCACCAAGAAGAAAGGCTGACCTATAATGCACAAACAGGTCTCTGCTGGCAGCTTTCCTATAACAGTTAGCGTATATATTGTTTTCTTCTACATGGCTTAGTGGTTAGAGCATTGGCCTTGCAATCGAAAGGTGTGAGTTCAATTCTCTGACCGGGTGATGTGTTGTTTCCTTGAGCAAGACACTTTATTTCACATTGCTCCAGTTTACTCAGCTGTAGAAATGAGATGCTAGGGACTGGGGTCCCTATCATTCCACTGCAAAGTGGTCGTGGAGGTGCCACAGAAAAGAAAGCACCCAGCCCACACTGTAAAGTGGACGTGTAGGCGCCACGGAAAAAAAAGCACCCAGCACTCACTGCAAATGAGGTTGGTGTTAGGAAGGGCATCCAGCTGTAGAAATCAAGCCAGAATCAGTTCCCATCCCACCCTTGCAAGCAGGGAAAAGCGGACGTAAAATGATGATGATGATGATGATGATGATGATGATTCTAAGTTGGATTGAGGGGGAACTAGTCAAATCGGACCAAGGAAACAATGTTGACCCATCACCAATACTTCAATTATTGATCCCAGATGTATGAATGGTCAAAGTTGACCTCGCTAGTACTTCCTTTAGTCTCCAAAACAATGAAAAACACAAGTATATATTGACAGGATCCCTGACTTTTTACCATGTGGGGTGGGGCTCCTCAAATTGAACCAAGGAAACAATGTTTCCATTAGTCTTGCAAGTCTTTAAAATGCTTGAAGTCTGTTTCAAGCCAGGATGTTCATCAGGCAGGTGCTTACCCTGGTTTCCTGGACGCCAGTCAATCGCAGAGCTAACCCCCCCAGCTATTGCTGGTACTCATTTTCAGAACAATGTGAAATGAAATGTTTTGCTCAAGAACATAACATACAGCCCAGCCTGGGAATCAAACCCATGACATTAAGATCGTAAGTCCAACAACCTTACCACTGTTTGTACAAGCATAGAAAAATAGACTTATGATGATGACGATGATATATATATACAATGGTGGAGATGATAGGTATCTGAGTAGGTCGGTAGCTATCTAGGTAGGTAGGTAGGTCGGGTGCTATCTAGATAGGTAGGTCGGGTGCTATCTAGGTAGGTAGGTAGGTCAGTAGCTATCTAGGTCGCAACTACCTGGGTAGGTAGGTTGGTAGCTATCTAGGTAGGTTGGTAGGTAGGTAGGTCAGTAGCTATCTAGGTCGCAGCTACCTGGGTAGGTAGGTTGGTAGCTATCTAGGTAGGTAGGTAGGTAGGTAGGTCAGTAGCTATCTGGGTTGCAGCTACCTGGGTAGGTAGGTTGGGAGCTATCTAGGTAGGTCGGTAGGTAGGTAGGTCAGTAGCTATCTAGGTCGCAGCTACCTGGGTAGGTAGGTTGGTAGCTATCTGGGTTGATAGGTAGCTATCTAGGTCGCAGCTAGGTCAGTAGCTATCTGGGTAGGTAAGTAGGCTGGTAGCTATCTGGGTAGGTAGATTGTAGCTACCTGAGTAGGTAGGTAGCTATCTGGGCAGGTAGTTAGGTAGCTATCTGGGTAGGTAGGTAGGTAGTTAAGTAGCTATCTGGGTAGGTAGTTAGGTAGCTATCTGGGTAGGTAGTTAGGTAGCTATCTGGGTAGGTAGGTAGGTAGTTAGGTAGCTATCTGGGCAGGTAGTTAGGTAGCTATCTGGGTAGGTAGGTAGGTAGTTAGGTAGCTATCTGGGTAGGTAGTTAGGTAGCTATCTGGGTAGGTAGTTAGGTAGCTATCTGGGTAGGTAGGTAGGTAGTTAAGTAGCTATCTGAGTAGGTAGGTTGGTAGGTGTCTGGGTAGGGAGCTAGCTGACAACCTGTAACCGGGGTACAGAAGGAACAGGATTTTCTAGTTGTTTCTCCAGCTCCCTGTATTCTTCAATGATTTCCTCAAGACTGTTTAAACTGTCAGTGAATTCCTCCAACTCCATACCATCTACCATTGTGTAGTGGTGGACGTGGGCCTGGAAGAGAAGACATATCATTACCATCACCGTCACCACCACCGCCACCATCATCACCATTACCACAACCATCATTATCACTGCTACTATCACCACCACCACCATCATCACCACAACAACCACCATTATCATCACACCACACACACAGGCATCACACCACACACAGGCATAACACCACACACACAGACATAACACCACACACACAGACATCATACCACACACACACAGACATCACACCACACACACACATCATACCACACAGACACAACACCACACACACAGACGTAACACCACACACACACACACATCATACCACACACACAGACATCATACCACACACACACACACACATCATACCACACACAGACATCACACCACACACACACAGACATAACACCACACACACACACACACACACAAACACACAGACATCACACCACACACAGACATAACACCACAAACAGACGTAACACCACACACACAGACATAACACCACAGACATAACACCACACACACACACACAAACACACAGACATCACACCACACACATCATACCACACACAGACATAACACCACAAACAGACGTAACACCACACACACAGACATAACACCACACACACACACATCATACCACACACACAGACATCACACCACACACATCATACCACACACACACACACACATCATACCACACACACAGACATCATACTGCACACACACACACACACACAGACATCACACCACACACACCGAGAGAGAAATGAAAAGAACCGACCTTGCGTCTGTAAAGTTTCACAAATCTGTCACGTAAGTGTGAGAATGTCTGCTGGACACAGGTATTATTGGCCAGAGTTAAGAGGGAATATGGATGACCAACAGGTGGGACTGAGCACAGTCCTGTCTTCCAACCTTCTTTATTCCAGCTGATGAACTCTAACTTACTCCTTAATCTACAATGAAACATGTGTATATACATCAAAATCATGAGAAGGCTCTACAATTAAGCATATATATATATATGCTTAATCCGGATGGCTTCCAAAAATAATGGTTGCATTTTAATAGGGTACGTCAAAGCTTATTTGTAAAACTGTTATATATTGTATTTTGTCTGATGAAGGCAAACCATAATTTAATTTGGTATCCCTGAAATATGTATAATGAAATAAATATGGTTTTATAAATATAGTTTCCATTTATTAATATCGTATATCTACTCCAAATACTTGTCGAGTGCTTTATATCAGTTATAAAAATATTTACTTGTTGTATCCCAACAATTTTAAATAGAACTTTTGCATATATATATATATATATATATATATTTCAATCATATTTTTTTTATTTGTTTGACCCGAATTACTTGGTCGTTTCTATGGCTGTGCGGATAATGGTTTAACCATCGTCTCAGTGTGTTTGGCCTTTTAACGTATGTTGTAGTTCTGGTTCGTTAGAATCTATTGAGCGCTTGCCACACATCTCGGAAGTTGTTTTTCGCTAATTTCCAATAGCCGAAATACGATTCTCGCTAATTCTAAATAGCTTGCCAAGTCATGCTGACAGAAAATTTCCCTCTGAAGAAGAGATATTATCTCGAAAATTAAGGACATTTAAATAAATCTAAGGTAAAAGACTAATTGTCAACAATATCTTTTGCATTTGCATTCTTTATTCTATGTCCATACCTGCATTGTTTTGGCTTTATTATACATATACAAACGTTTATATATATATATATATATATATACACACCATCATCATCATCATTGTTGAGAGAGGGCTCTACAATAAAACATATATATAGATACATCATCATCATTGTCTTTATTATCATGAGGGAGTGGATTGCATTATGTATTAAGGAGAGGTTACTCTATTGGTGACATAAGTTGCCTACAGTGCCCCAGTATGGCTGCAGTTGAATGACTGAAACCAGTAAAATAATATTAGACTAAATACCTTCAAAGTAGTGCCTATGTATTGTCACAGTTTAAGGACTGAAACCAATAAAATAAAAGAATAAAAAATATTCACCGTTCGATATTTCTTCTCATATCAGAAATACTAACTTGCCCTCGCACCATGAGGGCACAAGCAAGGTAAAGGCTGTGTTTGGGGTCAGCTTTTATCAACTGGTGATCCTTTGAAAATGCATCAGAGAACATTTGGTCAAGACTGAAAATTGAATTAAATAAAAAAAAAATGTTATTTACAGCTCACACCTATGTCCTCCAGTCCTATCATGTGTTTATATATATTGTCACAGCTCCCTCATATGTAGGTTTAGATGGCCTCCTACAAGGTTTATCTCATAGGAGGTTTCTTAGGTGTTTCAATGATAGGGGCCCCATCCTATCATGTTGTTACAGCTCACACATATGTAGGTTTAGCTGATCTCCTACAAGGTTTATCTCATAGGAGGTTTCTTAAGTGTTTCAATGATAGGGGCCCCCATCCTATCATGTTGTTACAGCTCACACATATGTAGGTTTAGCTGATCTCCTACAAGGTTTATCTTATAGGAGGTTTCTTAGGTGTTTCAATGATAGTGGCCACAGTCCTATCATGTTGTTATAGTTCACACATATGTAGGTTTAGCTGATCTCCTACAAGGTTTATCTTATAGGAGATTTCTTGGATGTTTTAATGATAGTGGCCACAGTCCTATCATGTTGTTATAGTTCACACCTATGTAAGTTTAATTGGACTCATTCCATTCTCCTTCACAACATTCATCACAAGTTCTATTCCTCTCACCCAGTCACTTTCATCCTTCCTCAACACCTGACCCAAACATCTCATTCCATTTCTTTTCACAGCATTCATCACAATTATCCCAACATCATGATACATAAAACCCGTAATGTAACAATGTGTGAAAAAGGCCCTCACAATTAAAATAACTGTCAATGTAGAGAAATGTTTAACCCTTTACCATGTACATCACTCTATATTTACTATTGTATTTTCACAGTAAAGGCTTTATCTTAAATAATTATCTCACATAATATTGAATCTTCGAGATCTTGATGTTATCTATTTTGAGAACAATACCTTAACATAAGTATGAGTGGCCAGTTACAGCCGGTTTGAACAGAAAGAAGTGAGAGTTCTAGCCAGATATGGCCAGTTTGATTAGAAAGAGATGAAAGAGTTCTGGCTGGATACGGCCGGTTTGAACAGAAAGAGGTAAAAGAGTTCTGGCTGGATATGGCCGGTTTGAATAGAAAGAGGTGAAAGAGTTCTGGCCAGATATGGCCAGTTTGAATAGAAAGATGTGAGAGTTCTAGCTGGATACGGCCAGTTTGAACAGAAAGAGGTGAAAGAGTTCTGGCTGGATATGGCCGGTTTGAACAGAAAGAGGTGAAAGAGTTCTGGCCAGATATGGCCGGTTTGAATAGAAAGAGGTGAAAGAGTTCTGGCCAGATATGGCCATTTTGAATAGAAAGATGTGAGAGTTCTAGCTGGATACGGCCAGTTTGAACAGAAAGAGGTGAAAGAGTTCTGGCTGGATATGGCCGGTTTAAATGCTAAAGGGTTAACTTACCGTCGTGGAGCAATCTTGACATCAGCCAGAGCGTAGAGGGGAGTTTGACTGGCCACAAGATAGTGGAGCTTTGGATAAGGTACAAGGTTGGTGGCCAATTCATTTAAATCAACATTTAACGAACCTTCAAATCGCGATGAACTAAATAAATGAATAAAATAAAATAAATAAAACATCATTATAAAAAGATGCCTTTCTCCAGATTTTTTCAATTTCTAAGGGTTTTTTACATGATTTTCTCAACTGTTATTTATAGTGATTGATTGTTATTACAGTAATTTTCTATTGAAGTCGATAAAAAAGAAAGTACCAGTCTAGTACTGGGGTTGATTCTTCATCTATATCTCTTTTTCACTTCCTTACTCTCTCTCACTATCCATCTCTGGAAAAATCTACTGCAATCAGGCCTGAGTTATGGGTCTATACCATAGCATGGTTCCATAACTCCTGAAGGAGTCATGAATCATAAGGGCACTGTATGACATACAGCATTACTAGGGTATTTTTTAAAACCTAGTGGAGCCCAATCCTCTTAAGGTCTGAATACAGCAGATTTCTTTCAGAGAAGGATAGAAAGTGAAAGAGAAGCGAGATAGAAGTATAGAGGAAGAATTGACCCCAGTTGATGTCGAAAGGATGAAAAGCAAAGTTGACCCCGGTGGGATTTGAACTCAGAAAATCAGAACAAATACTACAAAGCATTCTACCCGACATTTTAACAACTCTGCCAATTCCCCGCCTTATACCATACAATGTGAATACCCTCTATAAGACACCTGTCATACTCTGAACGCCTTCCTTCCCTGGGCATGGATACATTAAAGCTACGATGTCTGGCAACTGACTTGGTAAACACCCACAAAATTATAAATCACCTTTCCAACCACAACCCTGGGTACCTTTTTGAATTCCATGAGTCAAACACCCGTGGACATGCTTACAAAATTAGAAAACAGTACAGCTCCCATGACTTTTGGAAACATTTGTTCACACTCAGAGTTGCTGAAGCATGGAACAAACTACCTGCATCCATTGCATCCTTTAAAACTTCCCTGCTTCCCCAAATTCACCAACACTAGACCCGATATTCCCCCTCCATACACACGCATGCATATATCTGTGTGTATAGCATGACTCATACACTATTCACCTTCCTGACATTTGTACATTATTCTATGTACTATACGGTGGATTGGTCGGTGGATTGGCGGTATCGGTAGAGGGTCGGACGCCATGCTTTCCAGCATAGTTACGTCCCTTTACGATCTGAGTTCAAATCCCGCCGAGGTTGACTTTGCCTTTCATCCTTACGGGGTCGATAAAATAAAGTACCAGTAATGCACTGGGTAATTGCTGGCCTTGTGCCTAAAGTAGAAACAATTATTCTATGTACTATACATGCACTTTTGATGTGCTGTAGTGCACCTGAGCACTGTACACAATAATTTTCATTATTATTATTATTATTTTATGATACCTATAAAATGTAAAGCTATGAAATACCTGGTCATGTTAAGTATTAAATTGGCAACAATGTTGTTCATAGAGTCAAAAGGCTTTTGTTTCTTCAGTTTGGATAACTGTGGGTTGGTTGCACAGATGGCAGAGTTGGCTAGAATCTTGCTACCTTTGTCACCATAAGTTCTCTTCCCTGTCTTCTCACATGGAACTGCTTGACCAATCTTATTCACAATATCAACCAAAGCCTGAAAAAAAAATTGCCCTAAATTACAAACAAAACCTCATCATCATCATCATCATCATCACCAAGAATAATAGTTAGATGATCACATCTCACTCGTATGCATTATTTGGGACATGATTTCAATGGCTGGATCATATTCCTAACACCAACCACTTTACAGAGTGTACTGGGTGCAATATTCCATGGCACCAGCACTATGTATCAAAACTATTCATTTTAAAGGATTTCTATTTAACCCTTTAGCATTTAAACTGGCCATATCTGGCCAGAATTCTCTCATCACTTTTGGTTCAAACTGGCTGTAACAAGCCACTCATACTGATGTTTAGGTATTGTTCTCAAAATCTCATAGCTTCAATATTATGCAAGATAAAGCCTTTACTGTGAAAATACAATAGCAAATATAGAGTAATGTAAATGCTCAAGGATTAAACTAAAAACTTTCCTGCATAATTTTACTTTTGTTATTTTCCAAATGTTATCTTAATAGTGGTTTGATTTAGGTATCAGGTCAACAATTTAGGGGTAGGGTAAAGTCGATTAAATTTACACCAGTGCGTTACTGGTACTTTATTTTATCGACCCCGTAAAGATGAAAGGCAAAACTAACCTTGGTGGGATTTGAACTTAGAACGTAAAGAGACGTAACTCTATGTCACAAAGCATGTTGTCCGACGCTCTACCGATACTGCCAATCTACTGCCCAATAATCAAATAAATAACTTTAGTAAATCACTACAAATTCCAATTAAACCCTCTTCTTCTTTGCCCACTTATTCCTGAGAGGGTTGAGGGGGCAGAGTCCTCAAACACTTCCTCCAGTGGGTCCTGTTAGAAGCAACCATCTCTAACTGATCTGGCTGGATCCCCAAACACGACCAGCCAAGCTCATGGATGATATCCAACTATCTTGCTCGGGGTCTAATTAAAATACAGTAACAAAAGGGTTAATTATTCAACCATCACTGCACCAAGCAATTTCAAAATATCACAACTGATTTGGGTTAGGAATTATTTTAAGTGTATACATCTCTGTGGAATACTCAGCCATTTTATACAATAATGGTATGACATACTAAGTAGACATGACTGGAATACTCAGCCACTTTATATAGTAATGAGATGACCAACTAAGTAGCCACACGTCTGTGGAATACTCAGCCACTTTATATGTTAATTCATGAGTTAGACATTCTCACCAACCCCTAACTTACCTAGTTCGCAGTGCTCCCTTAACCCCTAACTTACCTGTTTTTCACCACTCCCTAAACCCCTTAAGTTACCCAGTTCCCACCGACCCCTAACTTACCTGGTTCTCAATTGGCAGAACACAGTCAGCTTTGTGTGTTAATTGGTTCATGGCAAGGACACTGTTGTAAGGTGAAGTGATGACATCATCGTCGGCAGAAGGGTAGACAGAGTTGATAAACCTGGGTAACATAGGGGAAAGTCGATTAAATCAATCCCAGTGCATTACTGGTACTCTGTTTTATCAACCCCTTAAGGATGAAAGGCAAAACTAACTTCGGTGAGATTTGAACTCAGAATGTAAACAACCATAACTCTGTGCCACTAAGCATGTTGCCTGATACTCCAATCCACTGCCTATGGTTGAATAATATCCATAAGCTTGGGTGGTCCCACATGGGTATCCAGTTGGATCATTCGGAGTAGGTTGCTTCTGATAAGAACCTCAGGAAGGCATGTCTGAGGACTCTTCCAGGAATAAGAGGATGAACAACAAGAATGACTTGCTACCAATTCATGCTCTAACGACTCCACTGATTCACTTAACCCTTTAGCATTTAAACTGGCCTTATCTGGCCAGAATTCTCTCGCCTCTTTCTGTTCAAACCGGCTGTAACTGGCTGCTCATGCTGATGTTAAGGTATTGTTCTCAAAATATATAACATAAAAATCTCATAGATTCGATATTATGTGAGATAATTGATGTTGATACTATGGACAGAAATTCATGGAGAGCGGCTGTGAGACATTGCCTGGTGTTGTCTACCTCGGAGACACCCGCAGCACCGTAAAGACCAAAACTGGATATGGATGGATGGACTTATGTGAAATAAAGTGTTTACCGTGAAAATATAATTGTTTCTACTTTTGGCACAAGGCCACAATTACCCAGTGCATTACTGGTACTTTATTTTATCGATCCTGTAAGGATGAAAGGCAAAGTTTACCTCGGCGGGATTTGAACTCAGAATGGCAAGGGCCGTAACTCTATGCGTCAAAGCATGGCGTCCGACCCTCTACCGATACTGCCAATTCACCGTGAAAATATAATAGTAAATAAAGTGTAATATAGATGGTAAAGGGTTAAGTGACCAAAAGAAAACAATATAAAGGTAAGCATACCTGTAGACATCAGGAAATTCTTCACTGAGTAGGTCTAAAATATATGTCCCCACACCAGCACCGGTACCTAAATGGTTGAAAAAAATTCTTTAAGATGTCTCTTTATAATTTAGGAAACTGATAAGAAGAGCATCCAACCATAGAAAGCTTGCCAAACAAAGGGTTGGGAGACAACTGAGCTCCTGAAAAGACTGCTGATTGACAACCTCGAGGATGTGCTTCACACGAGACGCATGCGCTGGTATGACTATGTCGAGTGAAGGGAGGGCTGGATCAGCAAAGTGATGAATGTCGATCCAGGAGGCAGTAGAAGCCCAGGAAAACCCCAAAAAGTCTTGGATGGAGGATGCCCATCCGGATCAAGCTAGGCTTGGCTTAGCCTGGCCCAAGTGTGACTGGCGGACAGAAAAACATGGAGTGGGACATGAAGGAGCGCTGTCAGGCAGGACCCACCTCTATTTAGGGATTGATTGGGCCCTGCATAATCAAAACCGGATGAGGATGGTGATGATTTCAGTCATGTCAAGGACATGCTGAATGCCCTTCCTAACACCAACCATTTTACAGTATGTACTGGAAACATGGTTTCTATGGCTGGATAACCTTGCTAACATCGACTAATTTACAGTGTGGTACCAGCAGGCAGTCTTTACACAATTGTTAGGTGCTGGCATGTAGTTAAGAACTTCCCTTTGGTTCAATTCCACTGGGCAGCACCTTGGGCAAGTGCCTTCCACTATAGTTTACAACAGGGTTTCTCAAACTTTTTCAAACATGGAACCCTTTTTGGTTCATAAATTTTTTGGAGAACCCTTAAGTCTAATACTGTTATACAATCGTAATATAAATATACTCCTTTACTTTTTTTCACAGAACCCCAGAGACTCCTTTGCAGATCCCTTGGGTTCCATGGAACCAACTTTGGGAACCATTGGCCTAGAGGATGAAATTTGTCTACATGTATATCATTATCATCATCATATATATATATATATATATATATATATGTGTGTGTATATATATATATATACACACACACATATATATATATACATACACACACATATATAGATCATCATTTTCACATCAACTTTTCCATGCTGGCATGGTTGGACAGGATTTCTTGAGGCAATGTTTTACAACCAGATACCCTCCCTGACACCAACCCTATGTTTTATCTATAAATATGTGGTTGGTGTTAGGAAGTGTACAGTGTTTGTGGCCAAACAAGGGTTTAGGAGGACCCTTCAATTTATGTCAAAAGACATGACAACTTCTCCTATGGACTTGATATGACTGTACATAAGTGGGATACAGACCCCTTAATTGATCTGTGAGGTTAGTAGCCCTGCTTCAGTATTGACTTGATCTATGTAGACCTGTCCAACCCTTGCTAGTGGGTTGGATGTTATATGATGATGATGTGTGAATATGTTGAATGTTGTGATGTATGTTAAACTAAAAGCCAGTTACTCACCTCCACCCATAGAATGGATGATAAAGAAACATTGAAGACAATCACAAAATTCTGCAGCTCGTCTCACAGACTCTAGGATTGCTTCTCGATAGCGGTGGCCATACATCTTGTTTCCAACAGCCCTTGATGGAGAGAAAGGGAGCAATATAGTCGAGCAGAGATATAGAACTGGGAACAAGGAGGGAAATTTGGGGTAACTTCAACTATAATAGTAGAGCAGAGATATAGAACTGGGACCAAGGAGGGGAATTTGGGGTAACCTCAACTGTAGTAGTAGAGCAGAGATATAGAACTGGGACCAAGGAGGGGAATTTGGGGTAACCTCAACTGTAGTAGTAGAGCAGAGATATAGAACTGGGACCAAGGAGGGGAATTTGGGGTAACCTCAACTGTAGTAGTAGAGCAGAGATATAGAACTGGGACCAAGGAGGGGAATTTGGGGTAACCTCAACTGTAGTACAGCAGAGATATAGAACTGGGACCAAGGAGGGGAATTTGGGGTAACCTCAACTGTAGTAGTAGAGCAGAGATATAGAACTGGGACCAAGGAGGGGAATTTTGGGTAACTTCAACTGTAGTAGAGCAGAGATACAGAATTGGAGGTCGATAAAATAAAGTACCAGTAATGCACTGGGATAATTGCTGGCTGTGCCAAAAGTAGAAACAATTATTATAAACAAATGGGGGCCCGGTGAACAGAACTTTCAACTTCATCTCTGCCACACCACCACCACCATAATAACACTTACCAGTTATTACCACTTCCAGAAACATCTGTAATGAGTTGCTGATGGTCAAACAATTCACCTAGGGGACTTCTCAATATCTCACTGACCACACTTTCTTCCATGTCAACCAGGACAGCCTGCAAATATAGACACACACACACTGTAAAGTGGTCGTGTAGGTGTCATAACAAAAAGCACCCATCCCACACTGTAAAGTGGTTGTGTAGGTGCCACAACAGAAAGCACCCAGTCCATACTGTAAAGTGTTCATGTAGGTGTCATGATAAAAAGCATCCAGTACACACTGTAATGTGGTCGTGTAGGTCTCATGACAAAAAGCACCCAGTACCATACTGTAAAGTGTTCATGTAGGAGTCATGACAAAAATCATCCAGTACACACTGTAATGTGGTCGTGTAGGTCTCATGACAAAAAGCACGCAGTCCATACTGTAAAGTGTCATGTAGGAATCATGACAAAAAGTTCCCAGCCCACACTGTAAAGTGTTCATATAGGAGTCACATCAAAAAGCACCCAGCATACACTGTAAAGTGGTAATGTAGTAGGTGTTACAACAAAAAGCACCCAGTGTACACTGTAAAGTGGTCGTGTAGGTGTCATGATAAAAAGCACCCAGCACACACTGTAAATGTGGTTGGCATTAGGAAGGGCGTCCAGCTGTAGAAAACTAGCCAGAAACAGTTCTGTATGAACAAGACATGGTCACCTGACCCAACTTGCCTCAAATGGGACAACCCGTCTAACCCATGCTAGCATGGAAAGTGGACGTTAAACGATGATGATACATGATTTTATTGGAAAATACACACTAATATATACATGATTTTACTGGAAAACATACACAACCACACACACAATTTTATTGGAAAATACATACAAACACACATACATGATCTTATTGGAAAATACACACACATAAATACAAGGTTTTATTTTAAACACATCCCCACCACTACCATGCACTACACCAACAATCACCACCACCACAACCACCAAACTAAAAGTCACCAACACCACCATCACTACACCAACGTCATAACCACTGCTGCTGCTGGTGGTGACGGTATATGATAATGGTGGTGCTGCATGGCAGCAGTGATGGTGGTATGAGGTGGTGCTTGTATGTGGTGGTAGTGGTCATGTGTGGTGATGATGGTGGTGGTGGTGGTGATGGCAGTGGTGTGAGGTGTTGGTGGTGCATGGTAGCAGTGATGGTGGTATGTGGTGGTAGTGGTCATGTGTGATGATGGTAGTGGTAGTGGTAGTAGTGGTGTTTGTGTGTGTGTATATATATAGGGAAGGGGAAACCGACCCCACCCCCCAACATCTTACCCGTGCTTTCAAAGTGTGAATCCTTGTCCTGGTGTCAACATTGATGGAAGAATCAGTGCGAGAATCAACATTACGGAAGAAACTACTCACGGCTTCATTGTAGACTCCTTTCTGCAAGAGACAGCAACAAAACAAAACAATAGATTTCTATGTATGGTATGGTTCTATAACTCCTGATGGAGATAGTGGGGCGCCAATAGTCACATATGGCATTTCTTGGGCATTTTAACTCCCTAGCATTTATATTACTCTTTATATACTATTGTATTGTCGTGGTAAAGGCTTTATCTTACATAATTATCTCACATAATTGTAAAGGCATGTGGCTGAGTGGTAAGAGAACTGGATTTGTAATCGTGAGGTTGTGAGTTTGATTCTTGGACTGGGTGATGCGTTATGTCCTTGGGCAAGACACTTTATTTCACATTGCGACTGATAGAGAGTAATAGCAATTGGAAAGACCAACAGAAACACTGTTTCCTCGGTCCGATTTGACGAAAGTCGATTGACTGTCGAATATTGAATCTACGAGATTTTGATGTTATTTATTTTTAGAACAATACCTTAACCTCAGTATGAGTGGCCATTTACAGCTGGTTTGAACAGAAAGAGGAGAGAGAAGTGGACAGGTGCAGCCGGTTTAAATGCCAAAGGGTTAAACCAGCCATATCTGGCCAGAAATCGCTCACCTTTTTCTGTTCAAACCAGCCATAACTGGCTGCTCATACTGATGTTAAGGTATTGTTCTCAAAATAAATAATAACAAAATCTCATAGATTCAATATTAAGTGAAATAAAGCCTTCACTACGAAAATATAGTAGTATATATAGAGTAATGTAAATGCTAAAGGGTTAAGCCTGGTGGAGCCCATTCCTCTGCAGGACTAAATAAAGCAGATTTCTTCCAGAGAAGGATAAAAAGTGGGAGAGAGGAAGTGAGAAAAAGATAAAAAAGAAGAATCGACCCTGGTACTAGACTGGAAATGTTTTTTTTATCAACCTTGAAAGGATGAAAGGCAAAGTTGACCTTCGCAGGATTTGAATGCAGAGAACAGAGAGCTGGAGCGAAGACCACAAAGCATTCTATCTAACGTTCAAACGACTCTGCCAATAGATTTCTATGTATGGACCTGTAACTCCTGATGGAATGGCAGGAGTGACATCAGAGTACCCAGCATGTATTGGCCATATTACATCTGGTCAGTGATTCCCAACATGGGTCAGCCTTGTCACTGAGTCACGCTGAATCTGCGCAACCCCCTCTCCCCAAGAATCACGTTAAAAGAAACGTCCCTGGAGTGCTCAACCACTTGCACGTTAATTTCCTGAGCAGGCTGTTCCGTTGATCAAACCATTGTCGAAACCGACGGAGGTCCACTCCAAATATATAATACCTCCCTTATTCTCTCATATATTTATCGGATTGATGTTCATTACAAGAGATTTCCTAACGAATTTCCTGTTCTTCAGACAAACAAAACTATTTTTGTTTATTTAAATGTACCTTTAGTAAGAAAATTTTCACAAAATAAGTTATTTCCCTTTAAATGAAATAATTTGTTACCTCCCTTTTATTTCCCTCTCCCTCTACTAATCTATCTACCTACCTACCTATCCACCAATCTATTTATCTACCTACCTACCAATATATCTATCTATTTAACTACCAATCTATACACACACCTTATCATCATTACCTGGCAGTGTGGGAAGATACGGAGGTGATAACAGTTACTACAGGCGCCATGACATATGTTTTAGGGTGTTAGAGAGCTTGGGTGGGTCTTGGGTAGAGAGGGAGGATGAGTGGTGATCCTGGATAGAGAATGTGCGGTGATGTAGAGTGGATGTATAGTGATGCTGAGAATGGCTACTACGGGAGTCGGAGCTGAAGGTGTACGAGGTGTCATGATTGTGAGGATAGCAACTAAGGAGTTATATAGTGGGTGGAAGAGAGAGGAGATATTGATGGGGCAGATTGGTCTTCACCAACAAAGTATGTCGTCAATCATTGCGGGCCTTTGACATCTTTGTTGTGAAGTCCAACCAACTTTTTATGATCAGCCCATACTACTTTGTCCCAACCATGTCATCTTGGGTCTCCCTCTTCCATGAGTTCCACCCCCTGAGATTACTCGGCATTTCTTTATACAGTAAAAAACTTGTCTCACAAAACCACAGGTTGTTCTTGAGATGATTGACTAAATACGGCCGTGTCCTAACATGGCCACAGTCTATAACTAAATAAGGCGGTGCCCTAGCATGGCCACAGTCTATGACTAAATAAGGTGGTGCCCTAGCATGGCCACAGTCTATTAACTAAATAAGACAGTGTCCTAATATGGTCTCAGTCTACTAAATAAGATGGTGCCCTAGCATGGCCACAGTCTACTGACCAAATAAGGCAGTGCCCTAGCATGGCCAGTCTATTGACTAAAACCAGTGAAAGTGTTTTATCATGAAGAGATAAGCCCTATAGTACAAAGGGTTTGAAATATAAGATGTAAACAGAAGTAACCTACTTTGTTAGTTCTAGCATGTTCCTGGAGAGCTAAATCCCAGAACTGACGTCCAATTTGGTTTCCACATTGGCCAACTAGAATAAAGACAATATAATTAATTACACAAAGATTACCTTTACTTTTCGTTACTTCATCTTACAGTCCATTTTACATTGTTTGGCCTTCTATCTCTTTCAATGTTATATATTATATACAATGCTTCAAGCAAACTACATTATATATATATTATGGAATACTGTTGGCTTTTTTGCTACAATATTTTCTATACCTTTCATTTATATACACCCAGTCCACATTGTAAATGTGGTTGGGGTAGGGAGGGCATCCAGCTGTAGAAACTAAGCCAGAAACAGTTCTGTGAGAGCAAGATACGGTCACCTGATCTGACTTGTCTCACAACGCCAGGACAACTCGTCTAACCCATGCTAGCGTCGAAAAATGAATGCTAAACTATGATGATGATGTCAGTTTTTACCACATCATCCCAAGCTTTTCTAGGTTTTCATTCCGTAATTCTCATCAACTTTGAACCCTCTGCATTTATTTATGAGGCTTTAATCTTTTATATGCATGACATGTCCATACCAATGTAGTCTCCTCTCCACCACACTGTAAATTGCTAACACTATGGAGGTTGTCATGTCTTTATATATTTATATGTGTGTGTACAGGTCAGGGTGGAGGCACGTGACCTAGTGGTAAGGGTGTTGGACTTATGATCATAATGTTGTGGGTTCGATTCCTGCGTTGTGTGTTGTGTTCTTGAGCAAAACACCTCATTTCACGTTGCTCCAGTCTACTCAATTGGCAAAAATGAGTTGTATCTGCAATTCGAAGGGCCAGCCTTATATATAGAAATAATATGTATATATATATATATATATATATATATATATATATATATATAATGTCAGTTTGTTTCCTGGACTGGGTTGCATGTGTTGTTCTTGAGCAAAACACTTCATTTTTCCTCTCGTTGCTCTAGTATACTCAGCTGAAAATGAGTACGAGCAATAGCTGGGGGTTTAACCCTGCGATAGACTGGCACTCTCAGTCTTTTACTCTATCGCTTCATGCTATGAAACCGGGATAAGCACCGGCCAATTGAGACTCCTGGCTTAAGACAGACTTTAGACTTTTTTTTAGTACAGGTCAGGTCAGGTTTCTGCCCGCTACTGGTTCCATGTAACCCAATACAACCTGCTTAATGTTCGAGTGGTCGGTGACTAAACTGGCTCTCCAAACATACCTTGATCCAGTGAAGAGAGTACGTGGATTCCCAGCAGTACAAGAAAACAAAACAAATGCTGTTAAAAAGGTAGATGAACTCCCCAGAGTCAACAGCCATCCACCCAACTATAGGTTAAATAGCTCCACCAATCTGCAATTGGCCAATGTAGTCTCCTCTTCACCATACTGTAAACCGCTAACACTATGGAGGTAGTCATGTCTATATTTACTTATACGTGTGTGTGTGTATAAGACTTGACCCAAACCAAACAGAAAGCAGTAGAGGTCAATTAGGGAGGCGTTCCTCCAACAGGAGTGACAAGGCCCTGCATTGGATTGGTATAGTGTCTACAGTTGGCTTTAGGATTTGAGTTTATGGCTAGGGGTTGAACGTTGTAGTTGTATTGAAATTTCTTTCCAATATTCAAAGCGCATGCACGAAAACAAAAAATGAATCGAAGCATCTATTTGTTTTGAAGCATAAACTAGTTGAGAGTGAAACTGTGCATAAGAGGGCTAAACTGTAGTGTGCAGGAGAGAAGACTGCGCTGGTATAGACATATGATGTACATGGAAGATGACTGATGGGTGAAGAAGTGCCAGGTGATCCCAATGGCAGGAAGACCACGAAAAACATGGGCGGAGGTGGTGAGAGCTGAGCTCAGATCGCTGAAGCTCACAGAGGAGATGACGAAGGACCGTGACGAATGGAGAGATGCTGTGCTGAATAGAATCCGTCCCACCCACGCAAGAAAAAGCGGAGGTAAAATGATGATGATGATGATCTCGGTAAATCTATAGAAGAAGCCCCTCTCCCAATTTCAGTTTGAAATTTTTTCCTCCTTGGAATTTCCACAGGTCGCGCTAGTACAGGGTGGTCCGAAAGTCTTGTCACATATTGTTTTGACTTTCATTATTCTGAGTTCAAATCCCGCCGAGGTTAACTTTGCCTTTCATCCTTACGGGGTCGATAAAATAAAGTACCAGTAATGCACTGAGTAAGTGCTGGCCTTGTGCCTAACGTAGAAACAATTATTTGGTCTGAGTTCAAATCCCGCCTGGGTTAACTTTGCCTTTCATCCTTACGGGGTCGATAAAATAAAGTACCAGTAATGCACTGGGTAATTGCTGGCCTTGTGCCAAAAGTAGAAACAATTATTTTTTGTTTTAATAATATAATATATAATTGTTTCTACTTTTTGGGACAAGGCCAGCAATTACCCAGTGCATTACTGGTACTTTATTTTATCGACCCCGTAAGGATGAAAAGCAAAGTTAACCTCGGCGGGATTTGAACTCAGACCATAAAGGGCCGTAACTCTATGCGTCAAAGCATGGCGTCCGACCCTCTACCGATACTGCCAATAATATATAATAATAATAATAATAATAATTTTGCCTTTCATCCATACGGGGTCGATAAAATAAAGTACCAGTAATGTATTGGGTTATTGCTGGCCTTGTGCGAAAAGTAGAAACAATTATATAATAATAATAATATAATTTTCTATTTCATAGCTCCTACATTTTGGAAGAGAGGCGGCTTGCAAGTGTATGGACACATGATCGTGTGTATTCTAGTAATAGGATGGAGGATGTGTGACATTACTTCACTGCAAGATTCGGCAAACCAGCTCCTCCGAAGAGGACGATACTGCGATCGGAACTTAAACGTTTCTCATTACTTTTTGGTAGGGGTTGACAAGACTTTCGGACCACCCTGTACATGAATATACTGTTAGTAAAATTATAAATTCACCTTGAATTATAATGGATTGTGTCATGAAAGTAATTTAACAAATAATATATATATATATATGACAATAGTTCAGTACAACAGTAAAGTTTCAAGTGTTACTCCGATAAATAGCCCACGACTCCAGTAAATAGTTTAGTATATTCCAATACTCCAGTAAAACTCCGATAAATAACCCAACACTCCAATAAATATTCCAGAATACTCCAATAGAATTAAACTAAAAGACATTCAGTTTTGTATAACTAAAAGTTATTCAACTTTGGCGGCCATGTCAGGAAAAATATGACAACAGGAAGTGACGTCACATCTCTCATAGCAACCAAACATATCTGCAGCCAGGTATTTAAAAAATTTCTTTCATTTAATTAATTCAAATTTTATTGTCATTTTTATTAATTGATTAAATAATTAAGGAACATTTCTCGCTCGTGCAAACTTACTTTTTTTATATTCATGCAGGAAAAAGAAAAAAAAACAACAAATAACTTTCCGTAAACCACTGCATTGAATATAGCAGAAGTAAATTCCCCAAAACCCAGTTTTCGGCAACACAATTGTGTTATGAAGCGGAGAATGTAGTCGTTTGAACTGATATCACTCACTATATTACTGGTATTTATTTTGGTCATTTTTTTTACAATTACTCCCGTCTTACGTTGGAGGAGAAATTAATATTTTTATTATGTTTCTGTTTTTATGTCCTCCAAAAACTGTTGGAAATTATTTATTTTTGTTTTAGTCAACTGGGATCCACCCTCGGAATTTTCTGGTTTGTGGGTGCATATCACACTTTGGTGGTGGAATTTATTTTATGGGAGAATTTAAACGCAGGACGTAAAACAACGCGACTACACCACAATCGGTAACTTTGTTTACATTTTAATACGTCCTCCACTTCACAAACACTTAGTCAAAACCGGGACCTGAACGACCGTTTCTTCATTGCACCGGTCACAATCAAGACTTCTGGTGTCTTTGGTCCCCCGCACTGCCGATTTTCTTCATAAAGTTGGAAAGACAGCGGCCCGCTTGAGGAGGGACCCCTGTGAGATGGGGTGGCTGTTACAATGGGTGTCTCTGGCCAGAGACACCCATTGTAACAGCTGCGGGGGGCGACAGAGGTACCGCTCACATTGGGGTGTAGTGACTCTCCCTATCTCTTTCTTTCGTTGCTTCATACTTCTTTCTTTTTCTGTTCCCTTTAGTAATGTTTTTTTTTTTTTTATCAGATACTGCTCAATTATTTTTATATAATGTCGGTGGCTTTTCATGACATTGTGAGATTTTGTATATTGAATAAATATTATCACTTAACTGTTTAAAAAGGAGGTAGGAGCAAATTCTAATGAATCATTAAATAAGAATTTTTATTTACAGTAATAATAATGATAATAATAATGACAGCAATAATAAAAAAGAAAAGAAAAAAGAATAGGAAAATATAGAGGAAAAGAAAAAAACAGAACGGGAAGGGGAGGAGATGGCAAGAACTCTAGTGTCGCAGAAGAGAGATGAGGATGAAGGGGGAGGGTGATTGGGCCTAGGGCATGGGGGAAGAAGGGCTGAGTCCCGCGGACAATCCCAAGCTATTGAAAAGACTCTGACGAGGTTCCTAATTTCATGATTGTCTTCATCTCTTGATGGTAAAGACAGTTGTCTGATACAGCTTGGTACCGAGGATCTTGCAGACAAAGGTGGAACGTAAAGGGCCGTAAGAAATACCGCAGGGTATCTCACTCAACGTTCCAACAACTCGACCAATTCATCACCTTTTGTCTGGTATTTTATTTAACGACCCACAAATGATTAAAAGCAGAGTTGACGTCGGCGTGAGTTGAACTCGGAACGCAGAGAGCAGGAACAAGTTTTTCAAAGAATTTTAATCCTGCGCTCTAGCGACTCTGTAAATCCGCCGTCCTATACGCTGTTAAGTAGCTGTATAAAATTATTGCTTCATAATAAAAAATTACGATGCTTTTTACATAGAAAACTGCTATTTTCATCTGGAAAGACCACTAAGAGTTATCTCCCTTCGCATATCAACTTGAAGCAGTCGACCTCGACCGTGGAGACAGCAAACACCTCGACGGAATTACCCTCTTCCCACTCGAAGGAGGTAAATCCCTTATCTGGGACGCTACATGCTGCGACATGTTCTCCGCCTCCAACGTAGTCGCTTCAGCCACAAACCCCGGAACCGCAGTCAGCAATGCAGAGGACATGAAGATTAGTAAACACCGGTTGCTTCCTCTTTGCACCAGTCGCCGTGGGGATCTCAGGCGTCTTCAGACTCCGTACTGTTGACCTCCTCCGTAAAATCGGAATGATAGTAACTCGTCTGTAGAAGGATCCTCGCGAGGTGGAGTGGCTGTTGCTGGCCATTGTTCTCGGTTTTCTATGGCTGGATGCCCTTCCTAACACCAACCACATTTACAGTGTGGACTGGGAGCCTTTTTACCGTGTCTCCTACACGACAAATATATATATATTTTTAATTACATAATAAACAACACAATATAATTATTTCATTACCGAAGGTTTCTAGCTCGTTTGTAAGACAAAACAATTAATTGTTTTGTCTGATGAACAAGTTAGATGTGTCTGTAAGAATCATCTAGTTTCTCGAAACCTTCGGTAATGAAATAATTATATTGTGTTGTTTATTATGTAATTAAATAGCTCTGTACTATACATAGAGCACACTTCTTTCCTTTACCTTTTCTACAGAAATACTTAACACACACACACTCACATATATATAATATATATATATAATAATACAAAGACGAATGGTTACTTCTTCTGACCGACGAGCTTTTGTTTTCAGAGTCGGACCAGATCGATACAGATCGAACCTTGAGCTGCTCAGTAACGAAATGCATATCAACCAATAAACGTAATGAAGGAGTAACCATTTGTTCTTGTATTATTATATTATACTCTGTCTAGCTCTACACGTCAACACTGATGTGAACCTAACCGCGTTACACTCCCTGGATATATATATATATATATTATTATTATTATTATTATTATTACTATTATTACTATTATTAAAGGGCGGTGAATTGGCAGTATCGGTAGAGGGTCGGATGCCATGCTTTGTCGCATAGAGTTACGGCCCTTTATGGTCTGAGTTCAAATCCCGCCGAGGTTAACTTTGCCTTTCATCCTTACGGGGTCGATAAAATAAAGTACCAGTAATGTACTGGGTAATTGCTGGCCTTGTGTCAAAAGTAGAAACAATTATTATTATTATTACTTTCAAAGTAAAGGGTGTCATGAATGATACAAAATCAAACATATGTCTTGTCTCTAAAAACACCTCAAGATAGAATTCAGAGAATAAAATTGAGCCTTAATCATTATTAGAAAGTGATTGAAATATAGTTCTAAGTTTTGAATTGTCTTAATACACACTTATGTGTGTATGAATATATTTCAATCATTTTCTTATAATGATATATATATATATAATTTATTTTTCATCATTAACATTAATATAAAAAATAATAATGTTTTACCCAACATTTTTTGAGAAGGGCCTCAAATTTCATATAGCTTAGGGCCTCGGCAATTGAATGTCCAGCCTTGCTGCTACACCATGTCTACAATAACACAAAACTACTCCTGGATAACAGTTGATGAGTGAAAAGACTTATAAAGCACAGCAGAGATGCTGTGAAATATTTATGTTGATGGATCTTCAATATTTCCAATGATGAGCGCTTCAGCTGATTCAATGAAGGAGCTAACCGCTCATGAAATTAACGTGTAAGTGGCTGAGCATTCCACAGACTTGCATGTATCCTTAGCGTAGTTCTCAGAGATATGCAGCATGAAACAGTGTCTGACAAGTCTGACCCCTTGAATTATAGGTACAACTCATTTTTGCCAGTTGAGTGATCCGAAGCACCATGAAATAAAGTGTCTTGCTCAAGGATACAATTCATGGCCTGATCTGAACTCATGATCTTATGAACATGAGTCTAGCAATCTAACCATTTTATGCCAAGCATGTGACTTATTTATGTAATTGAATTCTAAAAATGTTGATTTTTTACTTTTTCATACAAATAATTTGTCAATACAATTTATATAATGAATAAGACAATGTAGATATATATAGTACTGAAGCAAAAGGAAGAAAAACAAAAAAAGGTGGTGGGGCTGAGCAGACCCAAATATTCAATCACGCATCTCAACAAGGTGTTGGAGCTTCATAAAAATGACTGAAATTTTTTAGGCCAACCAACACACTCACAGCAGTGGGTGGTGTAATTAACAAAACAATTGACAACCAGCTCAATAGCTAGAGGAGGTGACAGAGAAATACATGGATAACTAGCTTACTGGTTTGACATTAATAGTTAAATAACTCGATCACTGGCTATATAGACAGTTTAATAGCTAGATTGCCAGCTATATGGACAGGCAGATAGATTGCTCATTAGATATATAGATAGATAGATCACTAGAAATATAGACAGTTAAGTAGATAGATCACTATATATATATATCTATATATCTATATCTATCTAGGGCGGGTAAAATTGCCGATATCCATGGACGAATTCTCTCCAGCGGTCTCTGTCCCTCATTATCGCTGCCATGTCTTGCGTCTCCAACAGACCAGTGTCTGTCCTTAGGGCATCAACATACGTTAACCTTGGTCTTCCTCTTCCAGTGTGTCCATGTAGGGGCTCCCTACATATATATATAATTATATACAATTATATATATATAATTGTATAAAATTGTATATATATATACAATTATATATATATAATTGTTTCTACGTTTGGCACAGGGCCAGCAATTACCCAGTGCATTTCTATTATATATATAAGAACAAAGTGGAAATGTTACATAGGACATTTATTGCTTAATCCAGGTTACAATGTTTCCCAAGCAGCTGGCTCGTGATCTGGGATGGCACCCCCAGACTAGACTCCAAGACTGCCTGATCCTTAGACCAGTGTTAACACAACAAAAATCACATCAAATCTGTGGACGAACCAGCAAAAACACAAACAAACATATAGAATGACCAAATCTTCGGATTTACTGAACTTTTTGCATATATATATAGGAAGTGTGGTAAGGAACCAGATGGACCATAACGCACCAGAATACTCAATACTTAGGGTAGTAGAGTGGGTAATAGGACTGAGTCCAGAAATAGCCGTCGAAACGGCTTGAGCTCTGCCGTCGGGGTCTTGAACATTTTCCTATATATATATATATATTGACAGTCGATTGACTTTCGTCAAAGCGAGCCGAGGAAACAATGTTTCCATTTGTCTTTCCAATTGCTAATACTATCTATCGGTCGCAACTCCAGGTAGAAGGAGCGACATAAAATAAAGTGTCTTGCTCAAGGACATAACGCATCGCCCGGTCCAGGAATCGAACGCACAACATCACGATTGCGAATCCAATTCTCTAACCACTTAGCCACACGACTATATATATATATATATATATATATATATATATATATATATATATATATAGGTAGATAGATAGATAGCTCGCTAGATAGGTAGATAGATAGATAGCTCGCTAGATAGGTAGATAGATAGATAGCTCGCTAGATATATAGACAGATAGATAGATCACTAGATATATAGATAGATCACTTAACATAAGTATGAGCAGCCTGTTATGGCCAGTTTGAACAGAAAGGGCTGAGAGAATTCTGGCCGGATATGGCCAGTTGAAATGCTAAAGGGTTAATGTAATTATGAGCAGCCAGTTAGAGCTGGTTTGAACAGAAAGGGCTGAGGGAATTCTGGCCGGATATGGCCGGTTTAAATGCTAAAGGGTTAATGTAATTATGAGCAGCCAGTTAGAGCTGGTTTGAACAGAAAGGGCTGAGGGAATTCTGGCCGGATATGGCCGGTTTAAATGCTAAAGGGTTAATGACTGTTTATAAGTCTTTTTGGTAATATTTGGGGTTCCTATCATGACCAACAAATAAAAAAGGCTGGAGACCATTGCTGTAGTATATAACTCATCCCATGTTGATAGCACTTGGATTTCTAATATACTAATATGTTTATCTGTGAGCCATAGATTCTGTGGGAACTCAGCAGTTTTAGAGCTGATGTGTATATAAGTAGGCCCCG